>CM029664.1:14472895-15072895 GCA_017311315.1 Dendrocalamus latiflorus | reverse complement strand
TTTATGACCGAGCATAAAGGGCACCCGGTGCGCTCACCCCATAAATTAAGAACACCTTGTCGATGCGCAGCACTTCAAGTGGGAGCGACATGGTAATATTGATAAATGTGCAGACGAGAGAGCGGGCGAGGGGGACGGTATGGACATAACGACATATGTGCAGACAAGGGAGCGGCAAGGAGGGATGACACAGATAGAGTGACAATTGTGTGAAGGAGGCAGCGGAAAAGGAAAGATAGCAGCAACAGGCAGACATATGTGCGATGGACAGAGGTCATGCACTGCAAAAGATGCCTGCCACATGGTGGCCGTGCAGTAGTCGATTTCAATCGCTAATTAAATGAGCATAGCATATCACTCATTACAATTAAATTAACATAAAATAACATGGCAAATTCATAGCACATAGAATTTCCAAAAAATTTAACAATTAGGTCAACTGTGTCGGGAAGCTACATATAAAATTTCGTAATTTTTAGAGCTCGTTTGCTATATGTAATAAATCCTAAAAATATCATAATCGTATAAATTTTTGAGCAATATTTTATAGCAGATAAAGGTATTTAAAAAATTTACAAGTTGTGTTAGGAGGCTGCACATAAAATTTTGTAATTTTTGGAGCTCATTTACTATATTTAAAAATTCAAACAAGCGGTAAATAAAAAATCCTAACACAGCAGGTGATTAAGCTGGCTAATTCCAGTGGCAGGCGGACAGCCACCCAGTGGTCGGGCAGTAGGCCCCTGTCGCCCGATGGCCCGGCTCCAATGAACAGGTGTCGGCTGCACGGCTCTACACTACTACAGAAATCGACATTACAGACGGTTCAGAAACGTCATCACAGACGGTTTTCTGAACCGTCTGAATTTATGGGTCAGTGATGATCGAAGGTTATCACAGACGGTTTTCGAACCGTCTGTGATTATTAGATATCACAGACGGTTTTTAATTAAAAACCGTCTGTGATTATCAGATATCACAGACGGTTTTTAATTAAAAACTGTCTGTGATAACCGATAATCACAGACGGTTTTTACTTAAAAACCGTTTTTACTTAAAACCCGTTTGTGATATTCCTTCCTCCTAAACCAAAATCTATTTCTGTTTATTGGCTAGCCTCAGGAAATGCTAGCCATGCCCTCTGAAACAAGCAGATAATCACAGACAAAAAACATACAATTCACACATCTCATTTGCTTTCAGGTACATTTCGCAGACATAAAACATCCAATTGACATCGCACTTCATCTCACAGACATAAAGCATGCATCCATTTCGCAAATCAATTAATTGAATTGAACTGAAATATCCATTAACAAATGCACAGTTACAAAAGATCTACACTGCATTTACACTTAGTGATAAGACCAATAAGAAATCAGTGTGCGCAGTGGAACCGTCCTTCTGGCTGTATGACTTGAGTCAGCAAAAAGAACGCCAACTCTGATTGAACCTCTTGAAGCTCAGACTGTTTCAATGCAGTTGACGGGATTGATACAGCCTGTCGATAGGAATATCAATGTACATATATATGTAACGTGATAAGTATGAAGTAATTATGGGAAGAGTGACAAACCTTGCGATTGGTGACCCTCGAGGAATCGAGGAGTAGTTCCATATGTTGGCAAACGTAGTATCCACATGTGTTGCCCGGCTGCTGCTGGTGGCACTGCAAAAAATGGAATGTGTTAGTTCAAAAGGCATTAGTACCATCTGTTGCATAGGATTAATTAATGTGAAATAGCGAATACCTTAAAATCTCGAACATGTGTCAGCAGGCCGTTGGCCCCGCGCTTCGAGTCACCTCCCTTTTCAATGTACATCGCGAACGCCCTACGTAATTCGAAAAGGTTAACCTTAATCATTCGGAAGGAAAGAAAGAGTACAATGTAGATATGTATGGGGAATATGTGCTTACCTATCGATTACTTGGCTGACAACTGTGAAGTCCATTTTATTCTTACTTAGGGAATCAAGGTAATATACCTTGTTCCATTTTGGTACAATTACTATTAAAATCCAATGAAAGCTCTGATTGAAGGGCATAAGTACATAGTCCTTATTGCGGCAACTCAGCAGGCCTGATGCAATGTACCTCTCGACGAGGGATGCCTCCACGTCGATGGTAGTCTTGGCGACCAATTGTGGGTCCAAGAAACCAGCTGATGAGTTCGATACTCTAGCTTTAATCAGCATGTGTCTATATATATACACACGAAAGCAAAAAATTAGATATGGCATTTATCGGTATGACATTAACGGAGACTGTGATTGTACACACTTACAGCGTCCAGCATCGAACGATTGAGACGTCAAGAGCGTTGAGCATGAACAGCTCGAATAAATCCTCAAAGGCGACCACGAATGTACACTCTTGAAGATTGTGGTGTAAATCTTCCTCGGAGAATTTGACAGTGATACTTGAAGTCCGTTCTCCCTCTGGCTTATTGGACTGCTGCATATACCACGTGTGCAATTGCATGCAACTATATGGTAGCTTTTGGAGGGCTTTTTGCTCGAGCAACGGCTCGCCAAGCACGAATTTGCGGGCCAAAGGGTGGTATGGAAGATCATCATTGGTCTTCTTTGCTTTGCCCTTGCTGGCCTTGCTGCCTCGGCTATAGGTCGACTTCACGGAAGTCGACTTTGAAGGTAGCAGCGGTGCAAGTTGCTCTGGCGAGAATAGGGCCCGTGGAGATAGCATCGTTGTAGTATCCGGTGGTGGAACCGACTGGTCTTGTACTGGAGATGGCACCAGTGCATGTTGCTCTGGTCCTGCCACCGGTGAAGAAGCCTCCAGGAAGATGTCGCTTTTGGGCCACTGGATGAATGTTCCAATGGCCTGTCCTAGAGTCACGATCTCGTCGTTGGGGGGCTTCGGTAGCGGGACCACCTCAAAATTGACATACACACCATCCACATTAACTTTTGCGAAGCCTGGCGCTAAAGCTTGGCCGTGCACCATGGCCCCGTTACCAGACGAATATGCCTGACCCCAAGCAGCGTACAAGGGAATGGCGCCATATCGCACTTGGAGCTTGCAGTTCGTAGGCTCCTACATAACGATACAAAATTAGCTACTCGAATAGGCCTACCAATGGAGCAAGCATTCGAGAGGTAATAATTATTACCAGGATGTCGTCCACAGGAAATTTGGACTGGGTATGCGTCGGATTGGACGCGCAGCTACTCGGACGGTTGTGCGGGCTACCTAGCATAGCAGCGGCGGTGGTGGCCTGCTGACTTTCTGTCTGTTTCCGCACCTCTTCTCTGATTACTTCACCCATCTGAGCAAATAGCTCCTCTCGAAGAGATTCCTTGATCTCTTCTCGTAGCTGCTCCTCACGCTCGGCTTTGTTTCTCTTCCTACGCCGATACATTCCGGAGTCATCTTGGAAACCATGTTTCCAAGGAACGTAAAGCCCAAGGCCTCTCGTACGACCCGGGTGCTCCTTGTTTCCCAGGGCCACGGAGAGCATATCATTCTCCCTTGTTCCCTGGAATGATCCCAGGGTAGATTCAAAACTCAGCTCTTCCTGCAAGAGCACGACATGTCATTTCAATTCGTACGAAGTTGTGGAGTAATTACAAGCTACGTAGTTCGATCGATATCTTACCAGGCGCTGGGACACTTGCTGGTCTGCAGGGTTTCGAAAGGAGACGTCCCCCGATGTCGTTGTAGATGACCTTGCTCTAAGCCAATTTCGAGCGCGGTCATCCGGGATATTGGAAAACGGCGGGGCGATGTCCTCTGCAGCTGCCAGCTCATCCTCCAACCTCCACTGCGGGATTTTACCCGCATACCCAGCTGTGCCAAGTCTGTGGGGGTGCGTGTTTTTTGCCTGGAGGGCCTTGTGCGCCACACTTGTACTTTTGAATTCTTCGGTCATTTTCATCGCCTTGAACTCTTCCCATTGTGGTTCCAGGAATGGGTATTTAGTAAAAGGCGTTTCGTCCGTCTCCACGTATTTCCTGACAAGCGTGCTCTTGAAGTTCTTCCATGCTTTGCACGCCGCTTGGTAGGTTTGTCGTTCCACAGCGTGTAAATGTTCTTCTGGCAACTCGAACGATGCCAAGATTTCGGTCCACAGCTCACGTTTCCGAGCGTCAGGCACGTTCTTCCACGAATTGTATGTGATCTCAATTCGTTGTCGTGCAACTATTCCGACCATGGTTCGGAATGCGTTTACCGCTTGCTTAGGAAGGATAGGGACCCCAGCTGCGTTTACCGCTGTGATGGTCTGTCGGCTCTGAGGCTTCTTTGATAGCCCTCTTCCTTGGCGTCTTGATGTTGGAGCGGACGCCTCCGGCGATGATGATGAAGAATGCGCGGGTGACATGTTGCTCATTTTGTGGGTCTATTAAGATAAGATGAGAATGTTCAAAGTGAGGAAGCACGAAAAGTGAAACATGATGCTCAATGTTCGGAAGAGAGGAGAGGAGTAGAGGGAAGGGGGAGAAGGGAGGGGGTGATGTGGACATAGAGAGGGGTTATGTGCCTATACTATATACTACATACTATATGTGTATATACAAACATATACATATACATACCTACATATATACATATACATACCTACATATATACATATATAATGGTAGCAATATGAAGCAACAAGCAACAAGCATCAATAATAGAATCAATAACAGTCTCAACATGAATATGTGCTCTCAAATTGTAGGGTTGCACAAGATTAATCTTGGCCGTCCCGCTACTAAATCATATACTCTTCCTTGATTGGTTATGCCAAATAATGAATTCAGTATTTTGAGCTCTAGATACAAACTCTAAAATCTCAAGATCAAGATATATTCAGCATGCATATATTCAAACAGCAGTATTCATACAGATCAAGACCACACAAGTTAACTTTGCCCAATAATTCAGTCTTTTAACTTGTCAAGATTAAATCCTAACAGATCAATTTAATAACATGCTATAACCTGAAAACTGCATGAACCGACAGCTATTAGAGCTCAAGCACTGAATGAACCAATCTCAGTATATGATTTTATCATCATCGAGCAACTGTAGTAAACAATTAATGTACCAAATAGCAATATGTACCAAATAGCAAACTAAATAAGCTACTGCAGTAAACAATGTACCATGTAATATGTACCAAATAGCAAACTAATTAAGCTACTGCAGTAAACAATGTACCAAATAGCAAACTAATTAAGCTACTGCAGTAAACAATGTACCATGTAATATGTACCAAATAGCAAACTAATTAAGCTACTGCAGTAAACAATGCTCACAATGCTCAAAACCCTAGTCCATCACAGAAAGTGCTCACAATGCAGTCGGTAATCGAGGGGAGGTGGCCGGCGAGGGGCTCGACGGAGGCGGCCGGCGAGGGGCTCGGGGAGGCGGTCGACGAGGGTTCGGGGAGGCGAAGGCGACGAGGGGCTCGACGGAGGCGGTCGACGAGGGGCTCGGGGAGGCCGAGGCGACGAGGGGCTCGACGAAGGCGGCCGGCGAGAGGCTCGGGGAGGCGGTCGACGAGGGTTCGGGGAGGCGGAGGCGACGAGGGGCTCGAGGAGGCAGAGGCGACGAGGGGCTCGACGGAGGCGGCCGGCGAGGGGCTCGAGGAGGCGGCCGGCGAGGGGCTCGAGGAGGCGGCCGACGAGGGTTCGGGGAGGCGGAGGCGACGACGGGCTCGGGATTTACTTGGATCTAGATCGAATAACTACGCAGCGCACAGGGAAAACCCTAGCCAGAGGGTATATATAGGGAGGTTATCACAGACGGTTCTAACTCAAAAACCGTCTGTGATATTAATATCACAGACGGTTCCAAGTCTAAAACCGCCTGTGATAGTATAAATATCACAGACGGTTCTAAGTGTATAACCGTCTGTGATAGTCATATTATCACAGACGGTTTTAAACTTAGAACCGTCTGTTTTATTGATATCACAGACGGTTCTAAGTTTAAAACCGTCTGTGATAAGCCTTTGCGACTGTAGTTATTAAGACAACACCAATAACCACAGCTGCATTCATATCCACCACCAAACAGCTGCATTCATATACAACACCAACCAGCTGCATTCATATCAACCATCACATGTGCATCACACATATACATAAATGCCAATACTCATATACATTTTGTCACACATTTTCACATATACATCTCAAAATTGACTACATCACACATTTTCACATATACATCTCAAAATTGACTACATCATACATTTTCACATATACATCTCAAAATTGTCACATATTTTCACATATACATCTCAAAATTGACTACATCACACATTTTCACATATAGATCTCAAAATTGTCACACATTTTCACATATACATTCTTATTGTACTTGCTTATTTCCTTTAAAAATTAGCCCTTCATCATGATCAATGCGTACGTAACTAGTTTCGTCACGTTGTTCATCGTCGACCCTTATGCCATTTCCAAAAGGAGGTAACTCGTCAAATTGATTGTATTCCTCCTCGTCCACTACATTCTCCACTCCGACAATTCTCCTTTTTCCATGAAGAACTACATGGCGTTTCTTATTTGCCGGGTCGGTTACATAGAAAACTTGAACAACTTGATTCTTATGTGCTGGTCCACATAAGGCGCCACTTCAGTCATGTGTTGCAACACCGTGAAATGGGCTTGAGTATACGTGTCCATATCTGGAGTGATTGCTTTCCTTCCGATAGTTCCGAGACCCTTCAGCCTCCCTTCATGACGAGATTGAGGGACACCTATCGGTTGAATCTGAGCCATATAATCGACACAAAACTCAATCACCTCTTCGCTTGCATAACCTTCGACGATGCTGCCCTCCGGCCGAGAACGATTCCGTACGTAGGACTTGAGAATTCCCATGAACCTCTCAAATGGGTACATGCTGCGTAGGAATACGGGCCCGCACATTTTTATCTCCCACACAACGTGAACAATGAGATGGACCATGATATCGAAAAACGAAGGAGGGAAATACATTTCAAGGTGACATAGAGTCATCACCACCTCGTCCTGCAGAGCATCTAGTCCTTCGGGATCGATGACCTTCTGAGCAATTGTGTTAAAGAAATAACATAGCCTCATGATTGTCTCTCGGACTTTGATCGGCAAAATATTTCTAATTGCAATAGGGAGCATCTGTGTCATCAGCACATGACAATCATGAGACTTCATGCCATTTAACTTCAAATCTTGCATCGAAACAAGTTTCTTCACGTTGCCGGAGTAACCAGACGGAACTTTCACACCATGCAAGCACTGGCACAGTTCTGTTTTCTCAGCCTTGGACAGAGTGTAACACGCAGGGGGAAGGTACGTTCGTCCATTATCAGTGCTTGTCGGTGCTAACTCAGGCCTGATGTCCATGTCAGCCAAGTCAAGCCGTGCGTTGACACCGTCCTTTGTTTTATCACGGATGTTCAGTAAGAGACCAATCAAGCTGTCGCACACATTCTTTTCTACGTGCATGATGTCGATGCAGTGCCGAACATCTAGGTACTCCCAATAAGGTAAGTCCCAAAATATTGATCTCTTCTTCCAGGTGTTCTTCTTATGAGCCCTCAATTTACGTCCCTTTCCGAGGACAACATCTAAATCCTTAACCATATCATAAACCTCGCGTCCCCTTAAATGCCTTGGAGCTGAACCATCTTCCTTCTCTCCGTCAAATTGTTTCTTCATCTTGCGGTATGGGTGAGCCCTCCGTAGGAACCGGCGGTGACGCATGTAGACGGTTTTGCGTGAGTGTCTCAGCCACACACTCTCGGTACCATCTAAACAGTGAGTACAAGCTTTGGCACCTTTTGTACTATGGCCCGATAGGTTACCAAGGGCAGGATAATCATTTATGGTGCAGAACAATAAGGAGCGCAGAGTGAAGTTCTCTCGTTTGTATGCATCCCATACCTGTACCCCTTCGTTCCACATTACTTTTAGATCTTCCACCAACGGTGCTAGGAACACATCGATATCATTCCCAGGTTGTTTTGGCCCTTGGATAAGTATCGACAGCAAAATATACTTTCGCTTCATACACAACCAAGGAGGAAGGTTATAGATGCAGAGAGTCACGGGCCATGTGCTATGTCGGCTGCTCATGCTACTGAAAGGATTCATTCCATCTGTACTCAGTCCAAACCTTATATTCCTTGGTTCTGCACCGAACTCTGCAAAACTCCTATCGATGTTTCTCCACTGCGCGGAATCAGCAAGGTGTCTTATCATTCCATCCTTCTTGCGCTCCTCCGAGTGCCAACGCAGCAGTTTTGCCTCCTTTGGATTTGCAAAAAACCTTTTCAAACGGGGAATTATAGGAAAATACCATGTCACCTTAGCAGGAGGTCCTTTCTTCGCCTCTGTTCCCTCGCCATCAACTGATTGATTGTTATGTTTGTATCGGGATGCGTTGCACACCGGACATACATGCATATTTGCATACTCTTTACGGTAGAGGATACAATCGTTCGGGCATGCATGTATTCTTTCTACTTCCATTCCCAACGGACAAAGAACCTTCTTGGCTTTATACGTGGTTTTAGGCAACTCATTTCCCTCCGGAAGCATGTCCGCTAAAAGACCTAGCAGCGCCGTGAAACTCTTGTCCGACCAACCGTTGCTTGCCTTCAATTTCAACAGTTCAAGCACGGCCGACAACCTCGTGAACTTGCATCCCGTGTACAAAGGTTTCTCTAAGTCCTCCATCAAGCCACAGAATTTAACATACTCTCTCTCATCATAGTTCTCTTCAACATCGCGAAGCATCTGATCCAGATTATCATCGTGCAACCTATCCGAATCCGACCCACAATCGACATCAGCCGGCGGCATGTCATTCAGTTCACAGGCGATGTCATCCGGGGGCATATCATTCACTTCACCGGCGATGTCATCCGGCGGCATATGATCATTCACTTCGCCATGACTGGTCCAACACGTATAATCCTTTTTGAAACCCCTCCGAATCAAGTGCGATTCAATTTGCCCTCGGTTTTTAAACATCTTCACATTCTCGCAGTCAGTGCATGGACAGCACATATATATCGCCCCCTTATTCAACATATCCTCCTCGGCAGCTCTTATAAAAGCAGAAACGCCATTAATGTACTCTTCACTCACACGGCTCGCGGCATACATCCAGCTTCGGTCCTACGTTACGTACATATATAACAACTTAGTATTAAAATCTAGATTAACTAATTATAACTACATATATACTGGCCACATTTATTATATTGAGACTTTATTTGCTAGATTCATATTACAAACACAACAGCTATTATATAACCAACAATTTTGCAAATTAACCATCTTCAATAACCACTCATGGATTACTTAGAACTAAATTGTAATGCAATTAAAGAAAAAATAAATTGCATTACTAACCATATCTAGAACAACCAGCAAAGTATGAATCTTCAAAGCTCAATCTCTGCCTCTTCCCACCAAATTAACAAGGCCTGAAATCGCCTAGCTTCCTCCCGAGTGAAAAAGTGCGCAGCAGTGGCTAGATCTGGATCGAAATGAAGACAGATGCGGTCTGAGCAGCGCAATAAATGCCTACTGACATTATCACAGATGATTTTTAATAAAAAACCGTCTGTGAATTATCACAGACGGTTTTTAATTATTAACCGTCTGTGATAACAAGGTTATCACAGACGGTTTTTATTTAAAAACCGTCTGTGATAATCCATTTTCCCGCCACAAATACCACAGACGTCCTCCAAATTACAACCGTCTGTAATAGTGCTCATTAGAGACGGTTTCACAAAACCGTCTGTGATGAGGCGTCTACTATTAGGCTTTCTGTAGTAGTGCTACCGCCCGGTCACCAAGCAGCAAAAATATCATTTCTACCAATTTCATGTACATATAACTATTTTTGTAAATAAAGGTTGAAAATATGCCAAAAGTGCAAAAAATTCAACAAAAAAGTAGGTATGTATAGGCGGGTCTTTTTTTAAGCACGAACAACTAGTTATCACGACCTACTCAGCACGTACGTAGTTCATGGGAATTGATCTTTTGCCCTTGGCCACAAATCTCGGACGTAACACCAGTTGAACTGACCAACAGTTGGCTGATTTCAACAGTCTTATATACATTTAGTTTGACCGCTCTACTCCAACCTGCACGTCATTATACGTGCGTGAGCAGCTTGCTATGATTCGTTATCATCTTTATGTGTTCGATCGTTTGCGTGTCTTCTCCATTTTGAATCGAGCCAAAGACACGACTTGGAGATATACAAGACAAGTAAACCCTACGTACTCCTGCTTGGACTAGCTAGCTATGGGTGCAGCTTGGTCTTGGAGCGAGAGATAAGTCTCTGCTACCTTTATTTTCTCTATTATCTGTACCTAATTGTAGACTATTAACTGGTCCTTACGTGTTGCTCTATATCATACTTCAAAGAGAGAGTCAATACGAAAGGTATATGAACCTTTCGCTCTTCTTCCACTACTACAGAAAATGACATCACAGACGGTTCAAAAACGTCATTATAGACGGTTTTCTGAACCGTCTGAATTTATGGGTCAGTGATAATCCAAAGTTATCACAGACGGTTCGACAACCGTTTGTGATATATCAATACCACATATGGGTTTTAACTTAAAACCGTCTGTGATATCTAATTATCACAAATGGTTTTTAACTAAAAACCGTCTGTGATATTGATATATCACAGACGGTTTTTATTTACAAACCATCTGTGATATGTCACCTATCACAGACGGCTTGTAACTAAAAACCGTCTGTGATGTTCTTTTCTACCCCTAAATCTATTTCTGTTTACTGGCTAGCCTCAGGAAATGCTAGCCATGCCCTCTGAAACAAGCAGATAAACAAGTATATGTATACATACAATTCACATCTCAATTCATTTGACAAACATAAAACATCCAATTCACATCACATTTCATTCACAGACATAAGGCATCCATTTCGCAAATGAATTAATTGAAATGAAATAAAATATCCATTAACAAATTCACAATTACAGAGTGATAAGAGCAATAAAAAATCATTCTGCGCAGTGGAACTCTCCATCTGATCTTATGACTTTAGTCCACAAAAACTAAACGAACTCTCCTCGAATTTTTCCAAAGTCCGGCTGTTTCAATGCAGATGTAGAGATGGGCGCAGCCTGTCGATAGGAATATCAACGCGCGTACATATAAAACCTGACATGCATGAAATAAATGTGGGAAGATTGACAAACCTTACAATTGGTGATCTTGGTGGAATCGAGGAGTAGTCTCATATGGTGGCACACGTAGTGTCCACACGTGTTGCCCGGCTGCTGCTGGTGGCACTGCAAAAAATAGAATGTGTTAAATCAAGAGGCATTACTACTAAGTGTTGTATATGATTAATTAATGTGTAACTAGCGAATACCCGAAAATTGCGAGCATGTTTCAAGGACTTGGCCCCTGTCGTCGAGCCACGTGTTTGTTGAATGTATGTGACGAACGACCTTCGTTATTCGATAAAGTTAGATTAGTCATTCGAAAGGAAAGAAAGAGTACAATGTACAATGTACTTACCTATCGAGTATTTGGGCGATAGCTGTGTACTTGGATTTGTTCTTACTTAGAGAATCAAGGTATATAGCCTTATTCCATTTTGGTATAATTACAATTAAAATCCAATGGAAGTGCTCATTGTATGGCATAAGAACATATTCCTTATCGCGGTGAGCCAGCAGTGCTTTTGTAATATAGTTCTCGACGAAGGATGCATCCTCGTTGATGGTATCAATGGCGACCAAGCGTGGGTCCAGGAAACCAATTGGTGATTTCGATGATCTAGCTTCGGTCAGTATGAATCTATATATATACACAGAAAAGCAACAAATTGTGACATATATCGGTATTACGTGAACAGAGACTGATTGTACAGACTTACAGCATCCAACATCGAACGAGTAAGGCGTCGAGAACGTTGAGCGTGAAAAGACCAAATATATCGTCAATGGTCACCGCGAAGACACATTCCTGACCTTCGTGCAGGAAATGTTCCGGCTTGAATTTGACAGTGATACCTGAGCGCCGTTCTGCCTCTGGCCTATTGGACTGTTCCATATACCAAGCGTGGAATCTTTGGCAACCAAGTCCTAGGGTTAAGAGGTGCTCTTCCGGGAATATCATCGGCTCGCCTAGCACGAATTTGCGGGCCAATGGCAGGTACGGGATATCGTCATCATCCTTCGTCTTTGATTTGCCCTGACCACTGCCTTGACTGTAGGTTGACTTTATGGTAGTCGACTGTAATGGTACATACGGTGCAAGTTGCTTTGGCGAGAATAGCACCCGTGGAGATAGCACCGGTTCAGTTAGCTCTGCTTCGCACTGCCCTTGTGGAGATGGCACCAGTGCATGTTGCTCTGGTTCACACTGCCCTTCTGGTCCTGCCACCGGTGAAGAAGCCTCCAGGGAGATGTCGCTTTTGGGCCACTTGATGAATGTTCCAATGGCCTACCCTAGAGTCACGATCTCGTCGTTGGGGGGCTTCGGTAGCGGGACGACCTCAAAATTGACATGCACACCATCCACATTAACTTTTGCGAAGCCTGGCGCTAAAGCTTGACCGTGCAGCATGGCCCCGATACCAGACGGATATGCCTGGCCCCAAGCAGCGTGCAAGGGAACAGAGGCATATCTCACTTGGAGCCTGCACTTCGTAGGCTCCTACATAACGATACAGAATTAGCTAGTACATATTTAAATTCGTAGGCCTGCCCTCGGTTCTTAAACATCTTAAAATCTCGCAGTCAGTGCATGGACAGTACATATATTCCACCCCCTTATTCAACATATCCTCCTCGGCAGCTCTTGTAAAAGCAGACACGCCATTAATGTACTCTTCACTCACACGGCTCGTGGCATACATCCAGCTTCGATCCTACGTTACGTACATATATAACAACTTAGTATTAAAAATTAAATTAACTAATTATTACTACATATATACCGGCCACATGTATTATATTGAGACTTAATTTGCTACCTCAATTCATATTATAAACACAACAGCTATTATATAACCAACAATTTTGCAAACCATCTTCAATTAATAACACTCACCAATTACTTAGATCTAAATTGTAATGCATGCAAAGAAAAAATAAAATTCATTACTAACCATATCTAGAACAACCAGGAAAGTATAAATCTTCAAAGCTCAATATCTGCCTCCTCCCACCAAATTAACTGGCCTGAAATCGCCAAGCTTACCTTCTGAGCGAAAGAGTAAAGCACCAGCTAGATCTGGATCGAAATGAAGACAGATGCGGTCTGAGCAGCGCAATAAATGCCTACTGCCATTATCACAGACGGTTTTTAATAAAAAACCATCTGTGAATTATCACAGACGATTTTTCATTCAAAACCGTCTGTGATAACCAGCTTATCGCAGACGATTTTTAATCCGTCTGTGATAATCGGGGATTATCACAGACGGTTTTTAATACAGACCGTCTGTGATACCGAAGTATCACAGATGGTTCATCGGTAAGAATCGTCTGTGATACTCGTTTTCCCCGACGCCGCCAACACAGACGGTTTCCAAATTAAAACCGTCTGTGTTAGTGTTGTTCACAGACGATTTTGTGAAACTGTCTGTGATTGGCCATCTACTATTAGGCTTTCTGTAGTAGTGTTCTAAGAATGTGATCAATACATGATCATGTGTGGACTGCAGCCAAAATTTGTAATTACCTACATGCTTGATCCAGATGAAAGCTTGACGGCTAGTGTTCTCGCTAATAATTTGAAAATTATATTATTTTTCCGGTGATTATACACACACACACACACTCCTTCCGTTGGAAAATGTACGATGTTTTATAACTTGCAGAGTCTCCAAGGTGTACCTTTTACAGGTATTTCTAATATTTATGTATAAGCAAAATGTTATAGGCAAGTGTTTCATGCACCTTAATGTCTAAGCACCCAAATCAATACCCACTAATATACTTTGAGATTTATGATGTTTGACGTGGGTATCTTCACATATCCATAAAAAGTATGTTTGAGATATCAAATTCCAAAAAAATAAATTCATCTTCAGTTTAACTAGTTGACCTAGTTTCATGTTATGCAATCGCTCTAGTCATATTAAATTCAAAAGTAGTTCAAATTAGTTTAAACTGAGTTGAAAACTCACTTACCATAGATATATCAAGGGTATAAAACATTCCATACCTAAACTCCAATTTCATATCGATCATATACGTGTATCGGACGGTTGATGCATGGTGTGGGGGCCTAAACACCCAGGTGCCTTATGTAATTCACCAAATGCTATATACTTTAAGTTTTGGATTTTTTTTCACAACAAATGTATTGGTGCCATGTTTATATGGACAATACAGATAAAATTTTGTGTTTATTAGTAGTCAAAGTTAGAGAAAGATGAAAACACACATATCATGCATGGCAAACATTTGTAAATAGAGAGAATATCCATATGCAGTATGGAATTCATCCTAACAATGCTGGAATATACCCTTCTCATTAACATTGTCAATCTTCTTTGAGGAAAAAATATTGAGTGGGTTCTTTTAGGCTGATGGTTTATAGCTTATTCCTTAAATATTTGAATTCTGACTGTTCGCAAGAAACAATATGCAGACGAAAGTAGTCGAATGCGATTTTGGCCTATACAGCTGAACTCAGTACACTTTTTAGTACAATTTTCCTATTGGCCCCACCTTGAAAAAACGGACCGTTTAAAAGTTAGTTACTGTAGATAGTATAGCATAAGCCAACTTTAAGCCAAAAAAAACCCGACCACTATTGAGGGAGGGTTCCGTGCTCCCACGAGTCAACAGGAGATCAGCATAGGTGTACATCAACAACGCAACCAACTTCACGAGGTGCCACCCTAATCTCAAATAGAGGCTCGGTTTCAAACCCGGGCACCATCCTCTCGCCCGATGGAGCTGACGTCATCATATGCCCCAGTGTTGGCAGTCCAACCTGACAAAAAAATTGTGCTACCCTCAAGGCTGCACTAGAACTAGGGCCAATAATGTAACCTTGCACCTATAAATAGAGCTCATTGTAACATGAGAGAGGAGGCCACTTGTATATCATTTTACACTGGAGTAGTACAACTTGTGTGGTTTTCTTACTTCGCCAACGCTTTGACTCGGCCCCCACCTATGCATTCCTAGTGGTCGACGTAGCCAACCGAAAGTGCCAACAAATCTACTATCTAGGCTCGTATCTATGATAAATACATCTATCTGATAAAAATATGGACAATATTTTAATTCTAAGTTTTACTAGGAGACAAGAACAATAAACTAGTAATGAAAAACTCACAACTTACAGCTGGCTACTCATCATACTTCAGAATATATATAAGTAATTATATTAACAAAGTCGAACAAATGCACGAACGACTTACAATTGGGCTTGTTAAAGAACAGGAAGCATCGCAGGCTTGATGCAGTGAAGTGAGCGGTTGCGCAGATGTGCGCTGCCCAGAAACCTTATTGCTGCCCTGTGCACGAACTCTCTGCGGCAATGGTTCGGAGATATCCGCTCTCCCTCCTTCTAGGTGCACTCCAGGAAGAAAGGTTGGCGATGTTCAGACGGCGCAGTACAAAAGCACATGATCGCAGAGAGGAAGGAAATGGAGGCAGTGAGTTTCTCACACATACTCTGGACATCTCCAGGCGTATAAATAGACAGACTGATAACTGACATGATTAAAATAGCCATTTACTCTTTGATAACTGACCTATTTAACCAGCCATTTACCCACTGGTAACTGCCTGTCATCAAACCCAATGAAGCCTCATTCAAATGTTTGAATCTCATTCAAACAAATAGAGAGTGGTGCAAGGTTCAACAAAAATAAAGATGGACTTGGTCTGCCAAGTGGCATGACATGTCACATCATGGTCACGCGTCACAAGTCACGCGATTTTCACGCAAAAATGCGCGAATACGCGAGCGCGTGCATGCGCGTGTGTGTGATTAGCCATAGCCCTCCTCATGCCATCCCCATCCATGTGTCACATGATTCAAGGAGTGGCAAGAACACCACCTTATAAATTGGTCACATCCACCTTACCTTAGCAATATGGTACTAAACCATGCATGCATTGGAATTAAGAAAATAGGCCTTACTCACACAAGCCAATTTCTAACAATCCCCACCAATTCTAAAGCAAGAATTAAAAAGATATCAAGGATATTGTGCTGAAGTACTATTAATATACCAGTCTTTTACTGTAAGTCCCGTACGAGTTGAACTTGCACCTAGAATGACAAGATTCATCTTCTCATAGCTGATGAATGGACTATGCCTTGAATTCACAACTTTTCGTGATTAGATTTCACTTGAAATCTCAACTAGTACTAGGCTGCCAATGAACCACGCCTAAATGGAGCGTTATATGGTCATGCTCCCTTATCTGCTTATAAGCTTTCTAGAGAATGCCCATTCTCATGAACTACGACCACATAGTTAAGTTCAAGTAGGTGTATTTTTTCTAGGTATCCTACAGGCTAATACATTTTTCTTATTTGGACAAAAGAATACATTAAAGCTTTATGCCAACCTTCCATACAGTCGAGAGTACTTTGTTTATTAGGACATGGGTATATCAAATATATACTCTCTTGTTACAACATCAATTTGTTTTTCCCATTACCTAAGTCACGGGATCTCCGATTAAGATGGTATGGGTTACCATTGTGATGTAACTTAAATGGGCCTCATTCCAATGTCCATAGATGCAACGGAAATCGCTTTCCGTGCTAACCCCTTTGTAAAAGGGTCTGCCAGATTTTTCTCAGTGTGAATATTGATGTGACGATGGCCCGATCTTCCGAGAGGTACTGATAAGTCGATTGTGGAGATCTCGACGTTGATGATCCAAAGGCTCCGACCAAAACAGATCGAACCCCTCGCAATCACTACACCACTGCTCCGTTGGTTATCAACCGTGCCGAACACGATTGACCTCGCCAAGAAGGTTATCTCCTGCAAGCGAATCGAGAACACAAGCAAGAGAGTAAAAGATGCAATCTGAAATTGCGAATAATGTTTAAGTTCACAAGTTGGGGTTCCTCAAACCGAACATGCGGCGAAACTGCTAAGCAGAATAAACTCTTAAGAAAAACCCGAGGAAAACTAAAGGGGTGCGACCACCTTAAATAGGAGTGGGGGAGGCCGCACTTATCTAACAAAAGGGGATGTGGTACTATTCATGGGTACTGTTCACGTGAACAGTACACCCATGATTAGTGCAGGCCCAAATAGTCTAAGTGTGATTACAAGGCCCAAGGCCCACTTTGACTCGGACTGGAAAAGTGACGTCACTTGTTTTGCAGTTTCTGATCGGCTCGGATGGAATTTCGAGGTGAGACCAGATTCATCTGAAAGTAGACTCCAAGATCTTTCCAACGAGTACTCACGGGCCCCGAGAAACCTTCTAGATCAAAAGTTATGGTCATTTGAAGTAGGCGCTGTCCAGCAGTCCGAATCTGAGTCGAACTCGCGAATATGAGTTGGCTTGCGCTTGACGGTTCCACTTCTACACTTGAGCTCGCGTGGTTCTTCTCCATGGTTCCTAAGGACAAGAAAATCACAAGTCTTAGGAAGTATCGAATGCTCAGCGGAAATATTATTGACTCCTAAAAACGAGTTTACCTGATAGTTGAGTTGACGAGCACGTGCCCGAGTGATTGGACCTTGCCCATCATTCATGGAAGCAGTAAGAGGGGTGTTCATATCAATAGAAGTGATGTCCTCATCATCCTCCCCTTCTTGAATTGGAGTCGTCCTCGACTCAAGCTCATCTTCCACGCCCAAGCAAGGTCGCAAATCTGCAATGTTAAAGGTGGGGCTAACCCCAAAATCTGCAGGCAAGTCTAACTTATATGCATTATCATTAATACGTTCAAGCACTCTAAAAGTACCATCTGCACGAGGCATGAGTTTAGACTTTTTCAATTCAGGAAATCGTTCTTTACGCAAGTGTAACCACACAAGATCACCCGGTTCAAAAGTAATATGCTTGCGTCCTTGACTACCAGCAACTTTATATTTAGCATTCATAATCTCAATGTTCTCTTTAGTTGTCTCATGCATCTTACGTATGAAATCAGCACGTTGTTGCGCATCACAATTTACTTTTTCTGAAGCCGGAAGAGGCAACAAGTCGATAGGTGCACGAGGTATGAAACCATAAACAATTTCAAAAGGGCATTTCTTCGTGGTAGAATGCAGCGAACAATTATAAGCAAATTCCACATGAGGCAAACATTCCTCCCACATTTTTAAGTTCTTTTTAAGCACAGCCCTAAGCATAGTAGACAATGTTCTATTGACTACCTCAGTTTGTCCATCAGTTTGGGGATGACAGGTAGTGGAAAATAACAGTTTAGTTCCCAACTTTCCCCACAAGGTTCTCCAAAAATGACTAAGAAATTTAGCATCACGATCTGAAACTATCGTATTCGGAATACCATGCAAGCGAACAATTTCCTTAAAGAACAAATCAGCAACATGTGTAGCATCATCACTTTTATGACATGGTATAAAATGAGCCATCTTAGAGAATCTATCCACGACAACAAAAATACTATCCCTCCCCTTCTTTGTCCTAGGAAGCCCTAAAACAAAGTCCATAGAAATATCTTCCCAAGGTACGCTTGGAACAGGAAGAGGTATGTATAAACCATGAGGATTAAGTCGTGACTTAGCTTTTTGGCACGTGGTGCAGCGAGAAATGAAGCGTTCGACGTCACGCCTCATCTTTGGCCAATAAAAATGGTGGAACAGAATGTCCTCAGTCTTCTTCACGCCGAAGTGGCCCATCAATCCTCCTCCATGCGCCTCCTGTAACAACAAAAGACGAACGGAGCCAACAGGAATGCATAGCTTGCCAGCACGGTATATGAAACCATCATGCACAACAAATTTATTCCAACCCTTTCCCTCTTGACAATTTAGCAACACGTCTTTAAAATCAGCATCATGCACATATTGCTCCTTTATTGTCTCTAACCCAAAGATTTTGAAATCAAGTTGTGAAAGCATGGTATATCTCCTAGACAACGCATCAGCTATCACATTTTCTTTGCCCTTTTTATATTTAATGACATAGGGAAAAGATTCAATAAACTCAATCCACTTAACATGTCTACGGTTCAGGTTGGTTTGACTTCGAATATGTTTCAAGGATTCATGATCAGAATGTATTACAAACTCTTTGGGCCATAAATAATGCTGCCATGTTTCCAAAGTTCGAACTAGAGCATATAATTCTTTATCATAGGTAGAATAGTTCAAACTAGGACCACTTAACTTTTCACTAAAGTAAGCAACAGGTTTTCCTTCTTGCATTAACACACCCCCAAGACCTATGCCACTAGCATCACATTCTAATTCAAAAGTCTTGCTGAAATCAGGAAGTTGAAGCAAAGGGGCATGTGTTAACTTATCTTTGAGAGTGTCGAAAGCTTGTTGATGATTGGTGGCCCAAGTAAAAGGAACACCCTTCTTTGTAAGTTCATTCAATGGTGCAGTGAGGGTGCTGAAATCCCGAACAAAACGCCGATAGAAACCAGCGAGCCCGAGAAAACTCCGCACTTGTGTGACCGTTTTAGGAGGCGGCCAACTCTGGATAGCGATGATCTTGGCTTGATCAACCTCAATTCCCTGCGGAGTAACAACATAGCCAAGAAAACAAACTCGATCGATGCAAAAGGTGCACTTTTCGAGGTTACCAAACAAACGTGCATCTCTCAAAGCAACAAAAACAGCACGTAAGTGTTCAAGATGTTCATCTAGTGACTTGCTGTAAATCAATATATCATCAAAGTAAACTACCACAAACTTACCAATGAAAGCACGTAAAACCTCGTTCATTAATCTCATGAAAGTGCTAGGGGCATTAGTTAAACCAAAAGGCATCACTAGCCACTCATATAACCCGAACTTAGTTTTAAATGCCGTCTTCCATTCATCTCCAAGTTTCATTCTAATTTGGTGGTATCCACTACGCAAGTCAACTTTAGAAAACATTGTAGAGCCACTTAATTCATCAAGCATGTCGTCTAACCTAGGAATAGGATGACGGTATCTAATGGTAATATTATTAATAGCTCTACAATCAACACACATACGCCACGACCCATCTTTCTTTGGAACCAAAAGTACAGGAACAGCACATGGACTAAGGCTCTCACGTACGTACCCTTTGTCAAGCAAGTCTCGCACTTGACGCTCAATCTCCTTAGTCTCCTCCGGGTTGGTTCGGTATGGCGCACGGTTGGGTAGGGAAGCTCCTGGAATCAAATCAATTTGATGTTCAATACCCCTAATTGGTGGCAGCCCTGGGGGTATCTCAGTAGGAAACACAATCTCAAATTCCTGCAAAAGGTTAGTGACAGCAGACGGCAAAGAGCTAGATATATCATCAAGTGAAAATAAAGCATCTTTGCATATCAAACCATAGCATGGCATTTCATCATGACAAATTTCAGCAAGATCAGATTTGGTTGCAAGCATGACACAACCCTTTAATTTAATTCCCTCGGTCCTAGAACTAGATGGCAACCTCTCTTTCTTAGGTGGGAAAACATCCTTCACTACTTGCTGATTTTCAGATTCATGTTCAAGTTCTTTCTTCTTATTTTCAGCTAGCTCTTTATCACAATTAGCAATTTCAGTGGGTGTCAAAGGTAGCAAAGTTATTTTCTTTCCTTTGTGCACAAGAGAGTATTTATTACTTCTACCATGATGAGTTGCATCGGTATCAAATTCCCATGGGCGACCTAATAAAAGTGAGCATGCTTGCATAGGTACTACATCGAAATCAGCAACATCATGATAGGAACCAATGGAAAATTGCACTCTCGCAGATTGTGTTACCTTCACCTTACCGCTGTTGTTGAACCACTGAATGTGGTATGGGTGAGGATGCGCACGTGTGGTCAAGCCAAGCTTCTTGACCAATCCTGAATCCACCAAGTTATTGCAGCTCCCGCCATCAATTATAACACGAACACGGCAATCCTTGACGATGAGGAACATCTGAAACAAATTATGACGTTGTAGCTTCTCCTCTTGCTCTCTTTGAGTGCTCAGTACTCGCTGCACAATTATGGTTCTATAACTCGCCGTAGCAGCGGCACCTAAAATCTCCTCACCATCACTATCTGTCTCATGATCATCATCATCACCTGCAAGGTTAGCTGCAAGAGCATATTCATCCTCAACATCACTAGCACTTACATAACCACCATCTTCTGTCGCAATGTACGCCCGCTGACTTGGGCAATCTCTCATGACGTGGCCCATCCCTTTACAACGGTGGCACACAATGCCCGTCGTACGGCCCGTGGAAGCAACCGATGAAGAGCTCTTTGCTGGTGCTTGCACACTAGTAGATTTGCTCGCCTCGGGTGCTCGTGATGGTGGTGGCAGTGCTGCTGAACGCGCCCTACTCGCAGAGGGGGCAGCAGCTCGAAAAACAGGAGGTGGGGCTGTCTTGGGTTGCTCCTGTGTTGGTCTCGATGTAGACGTACCTCCAAAATTGCTCCTTGTCCTTTGTTGTCTACCCTGCAATTCTTTCTCTGCCAAACAAGCAAGCTGGAACAATCTATTGATATCATTATACTCTTTGTAATCAATTATGTCCTGAATTTCACGCCTTAATCCCCCATAAAAACGAGCCATCTTATCTTCCTCATCCTCTTCAACATTACAACGCAGCATGCCTATTTGCAGTTCTTGATAATATTCCTCAACAGATCTATTACCATGGTCTAAGCGCTGCAATTTGTTACGCATTTCACGTTTAAAAGCAGGAGGAACAAATCTAGCACGCATAGCTACCTTCAATCTATCCCATGTATCAGGGGCTAAGCCAGAATTAACTACTTGAGTCCACCAAATGATAGCAAAATCTTTAAATTCACTAGTAGCTTGTCTGACTCTATGCACTTCAGGAACTAGATGGGCATTAAATTTTTGTTCAACTGTCATCTCCCAATCTAGATAAGTTTCAGCATCATAGGTACCCGCAAAAGATGGTATGGAAAATTTAACTTTAGCAAACGGGTCATCATGAACATGAGCATTGTGATACTGAAAATTATTGTTACCTCCCATACCATGACGGTTCTGATGAGGATGGTGTCGTGGCCGTGCAGCACCGGCGTCACGGTTTTGTCTCTCATTATCATCTCCCTCCTCATGATCTTGGCCTCCATTGTTTGGTGGCCGATTCACCATTCTTTCAAGGCGTGTAGTGAGTGTTGCAATGCTCTCATTGATGGAAAGTTGCATTGTATCCATCTTCCTATCGATGTCATCAGTAATGGCAGCGCGTTGTTCATCCAAAAGCGTCATGAGCTCTCCCTTTAAAACACACTCTTGCGCATCAGACGTCTCACCTGCCATGGTTAGTAGCAAACAAAAGACAACACAAAGGTATTATCCCTATCAACTACTAGGTGGCGAGAAGTAGAATCACACACTCTCAAGCGTCTTATCACACTCTTACAAGTGTTCTTACCAATGTAGCAGGTGGTACAACCGGTGGCTGGTTCGTGACACCGTGTCGAGCGTGGGTACGATTGCAAGAGGGAACCTGTTCTGATCAAGAGTAGGTGTAGCTTGGAAGGCACAATATGGTAGCAATGGAGAACAATCAGTTCATTTCAGAATTGCATAGAATTGAATTATAGTTCGTATCTAGCACTTAGCCTATGTTGCTGATCAACCAAGGATGGAAGAAGGCTAAGAATAAGTGTATGGCAAAGTGTAGGAGTGGTAAATACAAGATAATTCAATCCAATTCAATCTGGAATTGAAGAACACAAGGATTGACCCAAAACTGAAAACTTCAGATTTCTGTCCACTGGACAGCACGTTGGTAATTCGGCCGTAACTTTTTGTCAGATGCCTCTTTTTCACTGATTCTTTTTTTTACTGTTTTCTGACGGATTTTTCTACAGATTTTGTTTTGGGGCCAACTTCTGAATCCCAACACAGAAATTCGCACAAAAATCACAACTGCTGACTGTTGCAGATTCAGAACAGATAATTGGGTCAACTTGCACCGCACATATCTCTTAACTGCCTGGCTGGAAAGACGTGAAATTTTACAGATAGATGGATAAGGAATTTTTGAATCTAATGGCGGTGGTCCCACTCAAAAATAATCTCGGAATCAAAAGATATGATGTTTTTGGTGGCGGCTGCAGAGGAAGGAAAAATCAGCCGAAATTGGAAATTAGGGTTTGGGGTGGGGAATTTTTTTTTTTGTTTGGATTTTCAATGGAACAAAGATATGACCAGCAACTAGACAATACTATGACGGACACAAATTCAATTTAGCAAACCAAAACTAACAGATTGAAAGGCACAACAGGGTTTGGACAGCGGAAATTAACTCTTTTTGTGGGGCAATTTTTTTTTCTGGACTATAGGAAATAAAAAATCAATCTACTAACTAGGGATACAAGAATTACCTCACGGGGCTCTGATACCAACTGATGTGACGATGGCCCGATCTTCCGAGAGGTACTGATAAGTCGATTGTGGAGATCTCGACGTTGATGATCCAAAGGCTCCGACCAAAACAGATCGAACCCCTCGCAATCACTACACCACTGCTCCGTTGGTTATCAACCGTGCCGAACACGATTGACCTCGCCAAGAAGGCTATCTCCTGCAAGCGAATCGAGAACACAAGCAAGAGAGTAAAAGATGCAATCTGAAATTGCGAATAATGTTTAAGTTCACAAGTTGGGGTTCCTCAAACCGAACATGCGGCGAAACTGCTAAGCAGAATAAACTCTTAAGAAAAACCCGAGGAAAACTAAAGGGGTGCGACCTCCTTAAATAGGAGTGGGGGAGGCCGCACTTATCTAACAAAAGGGGATGTGGTACTATTCACGGATACTGTTCACGTGAACAGTACACCCATGATTAGTGCAGGCCCAAATAGTCTAAGTGTGATTACAAGGCCCAAGGCCCACTTTGACTCGGACTGGAAAAGTGACGTCACTTGTTTTGCAGTTTATGATTGGCTCGGATGGAATTTCGAGGTGAGACCAGATTCATCTGAAAGTAGACTCCAAGATCTTTCCAACGAGTACTCACGAGCCCCGAGAAACCTTCTAGATCAAAAGTTATGGTCATTTGAAGTAGGCGCTGTCCAGCAGTCCGAATCTGAGTCGAACTCGCGAATATGAGTTGGCTTGCGCTTGACGGTTCCACTTCTACACTTGAGCTCGCGTGGTTCTTCTCCATGGTTCCTAAGGACAAGAAAATCACAAGTCTTAGGAAGTATCGAATGCTCAGCGGAAATATTATTGACTCCTAAAAACGAGTTTACCTGATAGTTGAGTTGACGAGCACGTGCCCGAGTGATTGGACCTTGCCCATCATTCATGGAAGCAGTAAGAGGGGTGTTCATATCAATAGAAGTGATGTCCTCATCAAATATAGTTCACAGCAATCACTCCGAAGTTTCTCAGTTTTCTAACAAATTTAAGCCTACACTTTACATGTCTAGAGGACTTCATATTATCGTTTGTTGAGAGACCATGTGGAGGTATCCCCATGTTTGTGATGAGTAATTGACAGTTGGTTTAGTGAGTTTGAGTTTGTTTTGGGTATTCTAGGGTTGAGTACCTTTACTTGTGCTAATGTTGATTATGCTGCTTCGTGCGGTGCTATGTGACGGTTTGCTTGTCTGTGTGACTACAGGACTTCGAAGCTAGGTCATGGTGAGGCGAGGAGGACCGGGACTAGGCACAGGAGGTGTTGAGGTCCAGACGGTCGGTGATGCCAAAGATGATCGAGGTTGGTGAGGTGGTTACGAGTCAGGAGACGACGAGCCGGAGCTGGAGCTACCGGTGACGGACACGATGGGCAACGACGAGCGAACCGGGACTAGGCTCAGGGAGGAGTCGGAGGTCCAGACGGTTGGAGGTCGGTTGCGGTCGTGCGCGACGGAATAGACCAGGACTAGACTCAGGTGGAGTCGGAGGTCTCGGTCGGTATCAGGTGGACGCGACGGGCAGCAACGAGTGGATCGGGACTAGGCTCAGGGAGGAGTCAGAGGTCCAAACAGTCAGGATGCCGGGTGCGGTCGCGTGCAGCGAGGTGGACCAAGACTAGACTCAGGGAGGAGTCGAGGTCCAGACGGTCAAGGTACCGGACGCAGGAAGCTTCTGGGAAGGTGCTTGAGGGCAATTTGGTAAATTAACTCAAGCAAATGAGTGGAGTGGGTGGATTTCCCTCCAAAATCTAGTTGTTGACCTATTGCCTCTTGTGTGTATGGAGCAAGGGAGTGGGCATGGTATGACACTTCTTGATTTTCCATATGGGGGTGAGGTCTTGCCTTCAAAAAGAGGAGAGGAAGGCAGCTGCAGTATGCATTCCAGGAGCTCAAGCAATGCAGTGAAGTCTGTGAGCTAAGAACTGAGTGTATACGTGTGAGCCATCTCTACTAAGTGAAGCATGTAGAGAGATGTGAGCAAAACCTTTGTAATCATTCATCTCTCTTCCTCAAAATCAATATGAGAAGGATTATGTGGGGTTGTTTCCATTTCTTGCTCATTCTGTGATGGATTTTGGTTTTTCAGTTCACTCTCAGTTCTTCTCTGTTAGAAATGATTTGAGTTGAATCCTTTGGTTGAAGAGCTGGTTCTTGTGTGCTCTATGATGGGAGAATCCTCAAAGCCATTTGGCTAATCATTCCCAAGAGCAATCAATCCAAGAAGCTAATTTTTCCCAGAAATCCCAAGTGAAGCACTTCCTATGTTATTCACTGTTTCTAGGGTTTCTTGGCAGAGCATGTGTGATTCTTGTGATTTCCCTTCATAAGATAGCTTGAGATTCATGTTTGCAAGTCATGAGTTCATTGCTAAGCTGTTTGCAAAAGCTCATGAGAAGAAGATGTAAGAGTAATGAGAAATTTAGAAATCATCTCATTCTCTGTAGGAATTTCAGATTTTTGTCAAATTCTTGATTTCTTGCTCTCTTGGTGAAATCCTTGGAACCCAAAGGTTCCAATGCTATTTGGAACAAGTTCTTGAGCTTGTGGTCTGAGGAAAGCATCTACATTTCACTATTTTCCTTGAAATTAGCAAGCAGTTTAATTTTCAATCAAGTTTCAGCCTGTGCTTCCTGCTCTGTCTTCGGGCGCTAGGGTTTGCCCGGTCAGACCGCTCGATGGTTGGCGGTCAGACCGGACTTGTGCCTAGGACTGTTTTTTCGGTTTTTTCGGTTCGGTAAATACGGTGTTAGTTATTCGGGAAATACGGGACTTAATAAAATACGGTTCGGTACTGGTAAATACCATTTTATTTCGGTACGGTATCGGTAAATACCAATTTTACCAAAGTTTGCGCGAATTGGTAAACGATAATCTCATCTCCAACTCCAATTCTCCATTCCAGTCTTCCAGAAGCACTGAAGCAGAAATGTAGAATGGCAGTGACCTAGCTACCGCTACGCAATACACACTACTGCACTAGCACTTACAGTTACTGCCTTACCGTTGGTGCTAGCACACGCCGGCCGCAGTGCACACCAGAAGTCCAGAACAGACAGGAATACAGATACAGAGTTATCACTTATCAGTTACAGACACTCAAACAGTCCAAGACTTGAAGTACACTGTACACATACACAAACCAATTGATAGTTGATTTTTAGGGTAGTGTAAGTGTTTAGCGCTTGATTTTTAGTTGATCCAAACATCAACAGCATCGTACCCTTGTCCATTAGATCGATTTTTGTGAGCACACCAAAGGTCCTTTCACCTGAATCAACAATAGCAGAAATCAAGCTCATACATAATTTAAGATAACCAAAGAGCATAGATATATCATATATGAAACACAATTATTTTCTTCGACCTTTTGATCTATGAAATTAATAGAATCAGACAAAGATATAGTTCATACTCAACAGCATACAACAAGGTACAGCTTATAAAAATTAGACAATACTTGTCATCATGTCTTATTTTGGTCTATCAAATTAGCTCAATAAGTCAATATAACATCGTTATGAAGCTTCTTAGAATATCAAAAGTAAAGCACATGGGACAATAAGCTTAAAAGACAGTAATATAATATAAGGAAACAGTATATAACATTAACCAAATTATCCAACATGCCCTTTATTGAATTGGCTGAAACAAAGGAATACCTTTAGGATCAACTTCCTGTGAAATCTTGATTGCATCAAAAGTTGCAAGATCCTGATGCGCCGTCAGCCGAGCACCGAAGGGCGATTGGGCGAACTTGCAAAGGAGGCGGATGCGCGGAGCAGCCGAAGTGGATCACTCGAGCACCAAAGTCCGAAGGGCGAAGGAGGCAGATGATCTTAAGGGCGAAGGAGACGAGCAGTCGACACCGAAGTCCGAAGGGCGAAGTCCGAAGTCCGCGGCGGATCTGGCTAGGCGAGGCGAAAGGCGTCAGATCGAGACGAGAGGAAGCGGATCTGGCGAGGCGACTCAAGCGAGGCGAGGGTTCGAGGAGGAGCTCGGCTCAAGAGGAAGCGGATCTGGCGAGTGGCGAGGCGAGGCTAGGGTTCGAGGAGGAGCTCGGATCGAGACTCGAGAGGAGAGGAAGCGCCGAAGCGGATCTGGCGAGGCGAGGGCGTCGGTCACTCGGTCTGCCGTTTGCGCAGCGCCGCTAGGGTTAGATCCGCATGTGTCGGGCCGGGCCGTCGGTGCGTGACTGCGCTCGTGGGCCACCGAGACCAGAGAGACGCGACGCGCTTTTTGGTTTTTTCGGGATTTTTGGTTTTCCCTCGGTTTTTACCGAACAAACCGAATCATACAAATGCCAGTTTTTTAGCAACTGAACCAAATACCGAAAACTGGTCAAACCGAGTTGACCGGTTCGGTTCGGTTTTTTGGTACGGTTTGTTCGGTACGGTATGAAAATGCACAGCCCTACTTGTGCCGGCGGTCAGACCAGCCAACCACTGGCGATCAGACCGGACTTCGTATAGCAATCAGACCGGCCAGGTTGGCGGTCAGACTGGTGCAGGGCAGGCGGTCAGACCGGCTTCAAGCCGGCGGTCTGATCGGCCAAAGGCCTGCAGTCTGACCGGCCAGCCCTTGTTTCCTCTGAGCTGACTCTTGTTGTCAGTAACTTTTGAAGGTTTTGCTTGCTGATCTTTCTCGTTTGTGTCCAGTTTGAATTTCCAGAAAGCATGAGTTATTTTCATCATAGCTTTTGTAGCTATTGGTGAGAAGTTTCTCGAGTGGATACTTTGGGGGCAAATTCTTTAAAGAGGCACCATTCACCCCCCCCCCCTCTGTTGCCATATCCGATCCTACATTTGTACTTGTGACTTTGGCCAACATTGTTTGATTATCACAGTACATCAGGATTGTAGGTATTAGTTTCTCAACCCATTGCAAGTCCAATAGGAGCTCTCTCAGCCATTCAGCCTCAACTATGGCTGTGTCAAGTGCTACAAGTTCTACTTCTATGGTTGACCTCGTCAATATAGTCTGTTTGCAAGACATCTATGAAATTGCAGCACCAGCTAAAGTAAATACATAACCGCTTGTAGCTTTGATCTCATCCGCATCAGAGATCCAATTAGAGTCATTGTATCCTTCTAATACAGAATGGTGTCCAGTATAATATATTCCAAAAGATGTTGTGCCCCTCAAGTAGCGTAACACTCTTTCAAGTGCCTCCCAGTGATCATCTCCTGGGTTAGAAGTAAACCGACTTAATTTGCTCACAGCAAATGAAATATTAGGTCTTGTAGCACCAGCTAAATACATAAGTGACCCAATAATTTGTGAATATCTTAATTGATCTTTTCCTAACCCCCGGTTCTTTCAAAACTTAATACTCGCATCATAGGGTGTTGGAGAAACATTACAGTTTTCAAAACCAAATCAGTTCGATATTTTCTCAGCATAATGGGACTGATTCAAAGTGATCCCATCCTTACTTTTGATCAATTTAATATTCAGAATGACACCTGCCTCTCCCAAGTCTTTCATATCAAAACACCGAGATAAGAAAGATTTAACCTCATCAATTACAGCAATGTTTGTTCCAAATATAAGTATGTCATCTACATACAGACAGAAGATACTCCTTGACCCCCCCCCCACCATAATGATAATACACACATTTATCAGCTTCATTCACAACAAATCCAGCGGATCTCAAAGTTTTGTCAAACTTCTCGTGCCATTGTTTAGGTGCTTGTTTTAGGCCATACAAAGATTTCAATAATCTGCATACCTTATTTTCCTATCCAGAAATCATAAAACCATCCGGTTGATCCATATAGATTTCTTCCTTCAACTCTCCATTAAGAAAAGTTGTCTTCACGTCCATTTGATAAACATGTAGACCATAGGAATATGCTAACACAAGGAGCACTCTGATGGTGGTTAGTCTAGCGACAGGAGAATAGATATCAAAGAAATATTCTCCCTCTCAATGGGTGTAACCCTTGGCCACAAGCCTTACCTTGTACTTCTCAATAGTACCATCAAGCCTTAGTTCTTTGTAAAGCTCCACTTATATCCTATAGGTTTGCACCCGATAGGATGATCAGTGATCTCCCAAGTCCCATTAGCCATGATAGAGTCCATCTTGCTATGGACTGCCTCTTTCCAATACTCAGCATCAGAAGATGCATAAGCCTCTGAAAGAGTCTTTGGCACATCATCCACAAGGTATACAATAAAGTCGTGACCAAAGGTTTTCTCAACCCTTTGTCTCTTGCTCCAGCAGGGAGCTCCTACGACTAGATTGTTATCCTCTTCAGGGATATCACATATTGGTTCAGAAATGGTGGGAAGTTCAGAAGTTTGATTATTCTCACCTTCAATATTATCAGTTTGAACATTCTCTGTTCATGAAGTACTGCCTATTGTTCTCATAGGAAAGATATTATCAAAAAATGAAGCATCTCTACACTCCATTATTGTATTAGCAATAATCTCCGAAGTTTCTGATTTAACTACTAAAAATCTATAGACCGTGCTATTTTGATCATATCCTAGAAAAATACCATCAACTGTTTTTGATCCAAGCTTTCTCTTTTTCTGTAATGGTATATTGACTTTTGCCAAACACCCCTAAGTTTGCAGAAAATTAACATTAGGCTTTCTCCCCTTCCATCCCGCATATGGAGTAATCTCACTCTTTTTAGTGGTTACTCTGTTTAGAACGAAAGTTGCTGTCAGTATAGCTTCCCCCCACTATGCCTTAGGCATACCGGCACTCTCTAACATGGCATTAACCAAATCTGTTAGTGTCCGGTTTTTCCTCTCAGCTACCCCATTTGATTGGGGCGAATATGGTGGTGTAAATTCATGGACTATTCCATACTTAGTACAGAATTGGGAGAATTTATGAGAGACATACTCTCCTCCATGATCAAATCTTAATCTTTTTATTTTCTTCTGTAGTTGGTTCTCAACCTCGATCTTATAAGTCTTAAAGTAGTTTAAAGTTTCATCCTTAGTTTTTAGCAAATACACATAGTAGTAGCGTGTTGCATCATCAATAAAAGTTAGAAAGTATTTTTTGCCTCCTTTTGTCAATAATCTATTCATTTCACACAAATCTGAATGAACAATATCTAATGGTGCCAAATTCTTCTCGTTCTCTAATCCCTTAAAGGGTTTTCAAGGTTGCTTTGCTTGCATACATGACTGGCACTTTGATCTTTTGACAATTTCACATTTTGGAATTAAATCTAATCTGGACATTCTAGCAATACTATCAAAACCAATATGACAGAAACGAGAATGCCAAATATTTCCCTCACATTTATTTAAAACAGTTGCAACATTCAGATTATAACAAGACTCTAAAATACTTAGGCGGAACAAGCCGCTGCTCTCATAACCTTTACCAACAAATTTTCTGAACTTAAACATTACAATTTTATTTAACTCAAAAAGTAGCTTATAACCATCCCTGCATAGGAGAGAACCACTAGCGAGGTTCTTCTTTATTGTAGGAGCATGCTGCACATTCTTCAAGTGGATAGTCTTCCCTGAAGTAAGCTTCAGATCCACCGTGCCAACACAAAGAACAGAAGCATGTGACCCAATTCCCATTAGGACGGAGAAAGCCCCTGCTGCCTGGTAAGAAGAAAACAAGAAAATATCAAAACATACATGAACATTAGCACCAGTATCAACCCACCAATCAGTGGATTGACATGCTGAAAAGACAACAAGTGAATTACCATACCCTCCTGAAGTCGAGGCCTCGCATATGATCACGTTAACAGCCTTCTTCTTTGGTTGTTCACCATCTCTAATCTTGCGGAAGCGACAGTCCTTCACCATATGACCGTCTTTTTCACACACAAAGCAGTTAATGTCTCTCAAATCCTTTTTCTTAGTTTTCTTCTTCTTAAAGCTAGTTGTCTTGTTCGGTTTGTTGGATTTTTTGTTTCTTTGCAACAGTCTTTTTCTCTATGACATTTGCATTGTTCTGGCCAGAGGTGCTAGGTGCATCTTTTGCTCTTGCCTTTTCTTCCACATCAAGGGATACAATGAGTTCCTCAACAGAAATCTCTTCCATCTTATGTTTCAAGCTAGTAGCAAAATCCTGCCAAGAGGCAGGGAGTTTAACAACAATGCCCGCAGCCACAAATTTTGGAGGCAACACATAGCCTAGGTGCACAATCTCACCGACTAGTAGCTGGAGATCATGAGTTTGTCCAACTATAGACTTAGCCTTATCCATGCTAAAGTCAAAAAATTGCTCACACATATAGAGCCAACGATCTGCCTCTGCCTTTGCATATTTGTGCTCTAGTGCATCCCACAACTTTGTGGCAGACTTGTAGTCCATGTACACATCATAGAGTTGATCTGCCAAAACAGTCAGAATACAGCCAAGAGTAGTGTTGTTCGCATTTTCAAACTGCATGAACTGTTTAATCGTAAATGGATACTGTGGGTGGATAACCCACCATAGCCCCAAAGACATGAGTAGGGATGACAATCGGGCGCGGCGGATACGGGTAGTGCTCGCCCATACCCGTACCCGCGACCCCGATTTACGCCCGCGGGCATACCCGCGAAGGACCACAGGTAAAAAACCTCGCCCATACCCGTCGCCTGCGAGCATACCCGTTTACCCGCGATCAATAGATTCATAAAGTATGTCTACATATGTAGAAAAACAAGGCAACAATATGAACAAATCAACTTTATGCTTTCAGTTTGGGGGTTCCAAGCCTCGGTGGTTCTAATCACTAGGATTCCAGTTCATTATTAAGTTAGGAATATCACACATTTTCCAATAAATCCAATAAATTATGAAATAGAGCATTTCACCTAAATCCAATAAATTATGAAACAAACCTCTATTTAGGGACTTAGGGGTAAACCACTAAACTACAGCAAAGGTCATGATTACTCAGGAATTGCTAGCATACAAGATGGAATATACCACTCTTGAAGTTGTAGGCTCTTTCGAGGTGATTGGGGCGTTTCTTTGCCACTAACACCACCATGGCTTGTTGAAACAGGGGGCCTTATCTGATGGAGCATGAGCAAATACTGGTTAGTCATGGCCTTGGGGGTTTTTGAGGTAGCAGCAGTCACACCTGGAGCTTTATCGGGTTTGCCAAGTGTTCTCTGAATTGAAGCACGTACACTGTCAAATAGGTTGGTCTCAAGGCTTTCCAGCACCCAGCTTTCACTTGCCAGTATCGAGGTCGTTGACTCCCACGACCTCATCATATCCTCGCGATTCCAGGCAGCCTGGAATCCTGTGCCTTGTGGAATGTTCTGTTTACAATGGCCAGTTCCTCAGTATCCAGAACACCTGCCCACATCAGGAAATGTTAGGAGCTGCTATGTATCTAAATCAGGATGCATAAGTATATATAACATGTGGCAATTACAGAACAGTAAGGGAAATCTTAAGAGCTGCTAAGTGAAATGTTAGGAGCCGCTATCCATCTACATCAGGATGCACAAGTCTATCATAGCACACGGAAATTACTGAACAAAAAGATTTGATTCATGGGTGGGACAAAGCACAACCTTCGCTGGTGATGAAGGCGCTATCCCAGGCCAAGCTCTTGCGTAGGTTAACGCCAGCCTTGGCCTTCCACTACTTCGGAGATTCTGAACGTTGGGGACTTGCTCCACCTCACCGTCCCGATCCAGAACCCGCCCCGCCGCCGAAGAATTGCCAGTAGGCTCCAAATTAGAAGCTTCGGCACCCAACCCTAAAAATCGCAGCAGCGGTCCATCAGATCTCCAAATCACAACCACTACGACCACCAATCAATGCTCAAATTCCCCCAAAAAAAACTTCCCGAAATAGAACACACAAATGGATCGCTCGTTAACCTGCGTGGAGCGGATGGGGATGCGGCGACGGCAGAGGGGGCGGTGAGGCGAGGTCAAGGAGGAGGTCGTCCTGGGCGGTGACGTTGATGAGCGACAGCGCCTCCATGGGGAGGATGGCAGCGTCAGCGTCGGAGTCAGGGATCAAACCCTAGATCGCCGCAGCGTAGACGGGGGAGGAGGAGGCAAGCCAGAGAGAGACGAGGGCGTCTGGGTTGGGGTACTCGCGGAGGGGCTGGCGGCGGCTAGGGAGTCGAGTACGAGGCCGAGGACGAGGACGTCGAGGAGACGAGGGCACAGGCAGAGGAGACGAGGGCGAGGAATGAGTGAGTGCGGCGACGGGCTGGGGAGTGACCGAGTGAGTGAGGAATCAGTATGGTCGTATGGAGTCGGGACTCGGGAGCGGCGTGGTATGGAGCTAGGGTTAGGGTTTCTTTTTTATTTATTGGACTAGTCCACTTGTCAGTTCGCGGGTAAATGGGCGAGACGGGTACGGGTAGAGCTCACCCATACCCGTACCCGTTTACCCGATGGGTAGAGAGTTCCCCCTATTTTTATACCCGTGGGCAAATAATACATCCCATATCCGGCTCCATTAGGGTATTTACCCATGGGTACATGGGTAAACGGGCACAATTGCCATCCTTAGACATGAGCCAAAACTTGGCTCTAGTCTGCCATCTACAAAAATTCTGACCAGAAAACTTCTTAGGTTTCATCACATAAGAAGCAATAGCCATTGCTGTATTGCAACAAAATTTGCAATAAGGTTTCTCGAGTGATAAAAATATGGGCAATATTTTCATTCCAAGTTTTACTAGGAGACAAAAACAATAAACTAGTGATACAAAACTCGCAACTAACAGCAGGCTACTCATCATACTTAAGTAAATTATACTAACAAAGTTGAACAAATGCATCAACGACTTACAATTGGGCTTGTTGAAGAACAGGAAGCAGTGTAGGCTTGATGCAGTGAAGTGAGCGGTAGCGCAGATGTGCGCTGCCCAGAAACCTTATTGCCACCCCGTGCAAGAACTCTCTGCGGCAATGGTTTGGAGATAGTCGCTTTCCCTCCTTCCAGGTACACAACGGGAAAAAAGGTTGGCGATGTTCAGACGGTGCAATACAAAAGCTCAAGATCGCAGAGAGGAAGGAAATGGAGGCAGTGAGTTTCTCACACATACTCTGGACGCCTCCAGGCATATAAATAGATAGACTGAAAACTAACATGATTAAAACAGCTATTTACCCTTTAATAACTGACCTATTTAACCAGCCATTTACTCACTAGTAACTGCCTATCATCAAACCCAATAAAGCCTCATTCAAATGTTTGAATCTCATTCAAATAGATAGAGAGTTGTACAGGGTTTAGTGAAAATAAATATGGACTTAGTCTGCCAAGTGGCATGACACATCACGTGACTTGGCATGCAAGTCACAAGTCACACGATTTTCACGCAAAAATGCGCGAATACATGCGCGCGTGTGTGTGATTAGCCGTAGCCCTTCTCGTGCCATCCCCATCCATGTGTCACATGATTTAAGGAGTGGCAAGGGCTCCACCTTATAAATTAGTCTCATCCACCTTGCCTTAGCAATATAGTACTAAACCGTGCATGCTTTGGAATTAAGGAAATAGGCCTTACTCACATGGGCCAATTTCTAAGACTATTAGCTTCAAATGTCATGGAACTTTAACACCTTGCGACCCAAAATTCGCAAAAAGTGCATGCGGAACAAGCATGGATGCGTAGCACCTTGCTTAGGCTTTTATCATCACTTTACCCAAAAGGGTTAACCTAAATATGCTACGAATTAGACCAACAGACATATGTGCTAGTGTAACTCGATGTATACAAGCAATATGGTAATAAAGGTCGAGGTGTTAGGAACGTGGGTCATCATCATATATATCACTGTATCGTTCTAGCTATACCAAAGAGTCGTTCATACTCTATCTGTAAGGCAGAAAAGGTTGTGCGACCTAACCTCTCATCAATATGCCTTGACAAATTGTGACACAAGGAGGAACCACCAGGAACAAACATCAACAAGGCCGAAACTGTCAATGTTACACGATCGGATGGAGGAATAGAAGGCCAGTCAATATTCCATTAAATTAAATCAAGAAAAGAAACAGTGTACACAAGTTGCTGCTGTTGTTCACATGCAAATCACGACAGCGCCTTTCTTATCGAAGCAAGCTACACATTGTCTACATATACTGAAGTCTCATTTCATAAGATCATGATTCGGTTTAATTGGCCTTTTGTTTTGTTCATGTATTGGTAAGATGTTGACAATTAGTGGCTAGGTTATGCTAAGGTCTTCTCTAGTCTCTCTCATCCATTCCCTCTCTCGCTTCTTCTCCGTTCTTAAGAGTGAAAAGTGGATATGAATTATCTGTATTACCCGTTACCGTATTTGATAAGATGTGAATATAGTATAGATTTTTCCATCTGATTAACAATATCTATCCTATTCGTATTTATATTCGAATTCACATAAAAATATGGATGCGAATATGGTATAGACTTTTATCATTAGAAATGTTATTTTATCCAGATTATCCGTATGTTTATTCATATTCGACGAAGCAATATGCATATTTTATAACAATACAACTAATTAGTTGGACAAGTTTTTTAATTGAACGCGAATTCGTGTTTCTTTAGGTGAAGTAAATGAATTAGAATGATTCAACGTGATTTTACAGGATAAAATGCCATTAATATCTTCATACTATATAAATTATGAGGATATCTGGATTCGACCGAATTGACTAGATATTCAATTCGAATTCGTATTTATTATATATTCAATTCATATTCAAAAATATTTAAATGCATATTCATATTTATTTACAAATACGAGTATGAATATGATTTAGATACTATCTAATCGTATCCAATTTGTTTTCACACCTTTGCACATCGACTGCGGGCAGGATAACGTAAATTAAGCAACGTGTGGCAGATGAAGTACATGGGTTTCATATATAGATACTAGTTCCCATATTTGTCGTACCATGAAACATCCGCCCTCGGGTGTTGGGAAACGTCAAACTGCCTTAATGGGAAAGGGGGCCATGTTAACACACTGTTGCACAACGGCTGCCTTTTTATGAAATGTTTAGTTTTCTATCCTCTTGACCATCATCACGTTAACCTTAATTAGAGTATTTGGCTAGCTTTCTGCTCTAAATAACTTCAGCTCCTAATTCTATTTTGAATACGTCGGCTTCTTAATTTTAGTTTTTTTTTGTTTTTTTAGCTTTTTTGTGTTTTTTTCCTTTGTATTATCCGTGGTAACATAATAATTTTTTATTTTTTCCTAATTTTTGACTCCAAAAAACCAACAGCCACTACAGTACATTTGTAGCCAAAATCAAAAGCCGGTTGAAGTGGCCCCTTAATTTCGTCTTTGCTCACCATAATGTTTGACCTAATTTAATTAGCATTATATGCATGTCGCAAAAGTAATTGAATTCTTTCCTGACCTACAAACAAAATATTACTAATTGTTCCCCCAAGTTTCAACCAAATTTAAAGTATCGTGTGCAAAATATATATAGTCTGTCCTTTCCTAAAAATGCTTTAGAACTTCTATCAGAATCATGTGTATGCTGTACTTCACAAACCTGTACTTTTGCTACTCTATTTAACTGGTACAATGGAATATATTTAGATTTCCACGTGAGATGTCAATATATGGGACGCTGAAATGGAGCATCATGGTGTCTGGGCACCAAGCCTCTCTGCCTTTAGATTGCTAGTAGATGTGTGCTAGTGCAATGGTATATCATGGAGCCGTTAACATTCATGGATGGAAAGTCTTTATATATATATATATATATATATATATATATATATATATATATATATATATATATATATATATATATATATATATATATATATATATATATATATATATATATATATATATATATATATATATATATATATATAAAGGCTCTTTTCTACTCCCGGGGTGTAATTACACCCTATGTCGTATCTCATAACGTAGAGAGTATCTCGCGTAACGAGGGGTATGTACATGTAGTATACGAGTATTTAAGATCATATAGGTGGTATGAACAATTTTTCAGACGTGGTATGTACATTTTTTTCAACATACTCTTTTTTATGTACCTATATAAAGGTATTTACAAAATACTCTAAAAACTATGGACTCCCTTGCAATTTTTTGTGTGGTTCACATTAGAATATCTTATAATTAGTATACGAGTATACCTAAAGTGATAAAGGAGTATTTCAAGTTTGTTTAGATGGTATGTTAGAGGTGGGTGTAATTACACCCGGGAGTAAAAAGTATTTTTCATATATATATATATATATATATATATATATATATATATATATATATATATATATATATATATATATATATATATATATATATATATATATATATATATATATATATATATATATATATATATATATATATATATAGCCTGTAAGAGTAGGTGAAGACTAAATGTACCTTCTCGAAGAAACAAGTCATTCAAAACACCAAGAAAGGATGGAGACACATCTCTCCTTGTAGAAAACAACAAGAACTATCACAGGAAAAGAACATGTCATTAACCTTGTGGACCAGCTTGGTTAGAATGTTGCATCAGTGATGAATAGTAGTCGCAGAATCATTGAATGTCCTTGTACCGTGTGTAAATTGCTCGAGAAATGCGTATGATAACAACAGATTGGCGTGTAGACTCCTCATACTACTCGTAGTACGTAGTACATGGGAGTATTCTGGTTGAGGTTCTGTAATATTTACTTGTATTTTCTAAGGTCAGATATTTACTGGTCTGTTTCAAGATTTCAATGCTTGAGTTTGAATCTTGAGCAAGATGAGGTGAGGTTGAGCTGGATGGCTGCCAGGGGGTGCAAGGAAGGATGGAACAGGAAAGCCATATATCTATAATGCCACCACATTAATTTACTCTCAAGGGCTAAAAATTCCTTTATTAATTGGAGAAAAGAGAAAAATCTACAACACTTATTTTGGTGAGTTCAAATTATAGCAGTGCATATTATAGCATTTTTAATCTAGAAATAGTATTTTCATTGTGAAAATTGATATAAAATATTCTAAGTGATCAAAATGTAAAGGATGTTTCTTGTCACATGAATTAGTAACGCATCACTGCTCGGGTATTAAATCTTAATCCTCTAAGGTTAGCAGTTATGTTCAGGATATAAGTGCCGGGTTTGCGATTGTTATGTTGTGTTATGCTTATTTTTCGAAGATGTGTGCAAAATAGAACCATGAAACATCTAGCTAGTACTCTATTTGGAAAACTGGATTATAGTATGACAAATTATGTTATGCAATAGATGACCGTCCGGTATATGTTCCCGCTCACGTGGACTGCAATGTCTCCTTTGGAAACATGGTTTAGAAAGGGGAAAAACTAACCAAACACAAACATACCTGAAAAGCGAATCAACCAAACAAGTTTAGTATAGGCTACGGCAATGTCCAACAGAGCCTAAAATATCCCCTTTTTAGGAGGGGAGAAATTATCTGTATAAACCCTTTGTTGTTTGAGTTATTTCCGGTCCATCTTTTGAGTTCACTAGTTTTATTTATGCGAGTAAGAAAAACTACGCATAGATTTTTCCTAGTGGTTCAGAGGCAGATACTGGCGTTAGACTGCGTGACTGCAGCCTGTGATTTTTTTTGACCGGTTGTAAAAAAAATCGCCAAAATCACCAGCTGAGATTAGCCATCGTCGTGTCGTCCTCCGGCCGGCGCCACTTGATACAATGCAAAATTGATTTCCTTGACCTAATGGCCCCTCTCTCACGTACGTGGACAACACGAAGTTACTGATTTACCCCTCGTCCCCCAACGTCATGCTACGGCTGCACGCAATGCAACCCCGCTCCCCTTCCCGCCTTCCCATTGGTCCAAACCCTTATTTAATTTCCCGTTCTACCCCTCGATTTATTATTTATTTGTTCCCGTTCGGTCCTCAACTCGGCTGCTTAGCTTTTGCGCACCTTTGACCCCTAATTGATAGCTTGTTTTTTTGGTTTTGTTAAACGTTATTTGGATGTTTTTTTTAACTATCATCTAGATTTAGAACTATTGAATTAGAGATAATTTAATGGCCATGAATTCTCCTTTCTCCTCTTGAATTCTACCCCCTCCTCCTTTAAAAAATCTCCCCCTTTAAAAATAAAGGATCTCTTGATCTCTAATCCAAAGATTATAAATTTGAAAAATAATTAGAAAGAAAATATCTGGATAATATCTATACGCTCCCTGCTTTTTTTTTTGGCCTTGATAGCTTGCTTTTGGAGCGGTGCAACTTTTGTATGGAGTTGAGGCCAAAGCGGCAGCAGCACCACCGTCCCCGCGAGGAGGAGGAGGAGGCCGCCGCCATGGAGCCCGGCGATCTGTCGCTGCGCCCCGGCGGCAGCGTCGCCTTCACCCGGCGGCACGACGAGGAGGGCGGGCGCCGGGGTGAGATCAAGGAGGTAGACTTCTTCTTGGCCAGCGGCGACGTCGCTGCCCGACGGCAGGACGATGGCGGCCGTGGGGTGGTGCGTGGTGGCCGTGACGACGTCAACGTAAGTTGTCGCCGTCGGCATGTCTATCGTCTGAGCGCGCGCGTAGCAGCTGAAAGTTGTGCTTGATTGTGCGGCGTCCAAATTGAAGTGTGGTTCTTGTGGTGCAGATCGGGCTGGACTTGCTGACCACCACCACGGGCAACGCGGTTGGTGGGGCAACGGCGGCCACCGTCGGCGAGGAAGGGACGACGAAGAATCATGAAGTTGGTTAATTTTTTCACTATGTTTTTTTGGATCTTTTTCCTTTTTTTTCCTTGCTGATTAACTAGATCTTAATTAATGCATGATGTGTGTGCTCTGTTGGTTGACATGTAGTTCTTCTACGTGTGGTGAGTTGTGACATGATGTCTATGTGCTATATGTAGATGGAGGCGAAGGCGGCAGTGGAAGCGGAGCTCCGGCGGGTGATGGAGGAGAACCAGCGTTTGCGGGGCATGCTGGAGGAGCTCACCCGGAGCTACGGTAAGCTGTACCACCAGCTGCTCCAGGTCACGCAGCAGCAGCACCAGCATCGCCATCCTGATTTGATCATGAACAACCGATCACCACTGACTCAAGTGAGTTAACTACTACTCCTGCATGACATGATCAAACGGGCATGATCTCTTTTGTCAAGGGATCGATTTCCTTGATTTATAGCTTGCTTGCATATTTCCTTGATTTAATTTCGCTCTTTTTTTAAGGAAATATGTCCTTAATTTTCAAGCTGGCTAGCTCGAATTGTTCATTTTTTTGCCTTTGTTTTTCTCTTCAAGAACTCTTTGCCTAGATAGCTTCTCTGTTCCTCTTTCAAGATCACTTACATGAGGAGATTTATGATCGAGAATTTATGGTTTTATTGCTTTTCCCCTAATCCATTTCAATCCTAATCACTGCCACTCATTTTAATTCGGTTATTTTCCCACATACCCTTAGACCTTTATATACTGAAGAAGGTTATCATAATAGGAGAGCGAGATATATACTGCCATACATGAGCTTGTCAATGCCTCGGTCTACTAAGTAATTGATTAATCTTATAAGATATGCTGGAAAATATAATCGAATAAGATAATAGAAACATAGGGGCATGGCCGCATGGGTAGATCGAGGATGCATGACACTAACTTGATTACTATTTAGTGGATTATTTCCTCCGAATTAAACTCGGGGTTTTCTCAAATAATTTCTTCTTGACCACTCTGATTTAATTCGCGTAAAATTAATCAGTTTAGAAGTAGGACTTAAGAGTCTATAACAATAATCGTGTGAACAATGTTCCAAAAGTCTTAAGTAGTACTTAGATCTTTTCAGTTTTGCTTTGAAGAGGACGTAGGTAAGTACGTACAGTGACAGACTAACACCAGATGATAACCGGCTGATTTCCGAAAAAATAGGTTCTATCGGACACTCCGGTTAGAATACAAATCAGCCTCAAATTTGTCAGCTCAACTTGAATTTACACCGATTTACTCTGATTTAATCCGATTTTCACTGGTTTACTTCGATTTAGAGCGTTTAGCCATTTTTAAACGGATTTTAGTTAGAAATTCAAATAAAATTTGAATTTTCAGACCGAAAACCATCGAAATTAACCGATAATCGGTCCTATACCGCCCTTTAAAATTTTGCAACCGGTTATCATATACCTGCACGAGATAAGCTAGCTAGCTACTTATAACTGTAGTAGGGATAGTAGTAGTAGTTAGCATGTGCTAATCTCATGCAAGCACTTTTAATTGCTTGCTCGCTTTCCTCTTTGACTAACTAACATGGGGTACTTCTCGATCGTACCAAACCCCGATCGATGCAGACCCACCTAACCGCGGGCGCACCGAACCCGTTGACGACGACGCAGAAGTTCCTGGAGCCGCGCGCGTCTTCCACGGCGCAGCAGGGCGACGCCGACGGGGCCTCCGACACCGGCATGGACGACGAGGCCAGACCCGGCACGGGCGATGCCTCCCCGTCTCTGAGCAATGCAGGTAACGTAGTTGACGGACGGAGCGCTAAGCCGTCTTTCGGCGGCGGCAAGAGGAGGATGGCTCAAGATGAGACGGCGCCGGGAAGGGAGAGCAGCGAGCAGGCGTCGTCGGAGCAGCTGCCGTGCCGGAAACCGAGGGTATCCGTGCGCGCACGTTCCGAAGCACCAATGGTAACTACATATGTTGATTAGATTTAGTAGTGCAACTAGCTAGAGATACGGCAGCATTATTTGTTTGAACATTGCCTGCCGCTTAATTATTTAATTAGTTCAAAGAAAAGAAAATCAAATAATGATTGTCATAGCACTGTAGATGATTCAAGTACTCTGAGGAGTGTAGTTTAAAACAATTTACCATGCATATACTGATGATATCTACGTACTTCATTATTTACAGAGTTTGAAATTAAAATTCTAAATGTGACGTACGTTACTTGATTATCTTTGACCGTGCCGAACTCCAGATTAGTGATGGTTGCCAATGGAGGAAGTATGGGCAGAAGATGGCGAAGGGCAACCCATGCCCGAGAGCTTACTATCGCTGCACAATGGCTATCGGATGCCCCGTGAGGAAGCAGGTACCTACTACCTACATACTACGAATTTCCTGGTTAAGAGAGTTAGTGTGTACTCTAATTAAGGGCGCGAACTAGAAACCAATGAAACGGGCGTTGACCTAGTTTAAAACTTGACAAAGATTTGAACTAAGAAAGTAAAAAAAACTAAAACATTCAAGTGAAGAATTATTTGAACTCACAATATTTGGCCTTCTAATTCAGTAAACCATCTATTAGACCACTGTTTTTTTTAACTCGTCCCTTAGACCACTTATTTTCATGAATGGAACTCGTGATAAAAATCAACACTCGTGTATGCATTACGTACGGCGGGTGCACTCAGGGTTGGAACCTACAGAGTTTCAGGTGTGTAGATCCACCACTATGAAGTAGAGCGGATACATACATAGTGATAATCTCTTTCAATATAGTTTTTCATATATATTGTTGGGTGATCATTTGGCTGATGTGAAAAATTCAAATATTAGTGCACTTCATCATTCCAATATTTCATAGCACATTAACAGAAAACTTCGATTTATGCCTCAACTATACACTAATTGTACGATCCAACTCGCTGTGTACTAACTATTGCGGGCACTGGCTATGTATATCCCTCGTGGATATAGAGGTTGGATTTTATACCCTTTATCTAAAAACTATTGCGGGCACTTCGAGTCTTCACTGGGAATTTTGGATAAATGCGATTTTCTCGCTTGGCCTGATTTAGGCCCTGTTTGTTTCCACTTAAGATTATTATAATCTAGCTTATAGGTGGAGGATTATATAAGCTAAATTATAATAAGCTGGTGGAAAATAAGCTATCAAGTGTTTGGCAGCCTAGATTATCAGAGTTATGGATTGTTGTATTCGAATGTTTAAAGACTACAATGTCCTTGAGAGAGAGGCAAGGGAGTTGGGGGATGGATGAATGGCAAAGGTGGGTAATATTCCCAAAGTTTTATAGTCCTTAAGATAAAAGGTTGATCTATAAGCTGAAATAAGCTTCTTTTTTGAGCTTATTAGATTACAATAATCTGGACTATTAGATTATAATAAGTTACCTTATAATCTAGGCTGTTTGTTTCCACTTATAATTATAAGCTAGATTATAATAATCTTAAGTGGAAACAAACAGGGCCTTAGTCAGGATCACCTGTGACAAGGATTAAATAATTATAATAAATAACTTTCTATCTACAGTAGCCATTGAAATGAAGCCCAGTCGATAGCCTCTGAGTATACCCTCCAGTCATAGGAGTATAGGCTTTAATTACCTACCAAATGGTGGGTTCAAGAAATGACATGTACAGACTCAATCACCTGACTGCTACATAGGCCTGTTATATACTATCACGTATAGTAGATGGAGGAAACGTGTATTGTTGTGTCTTTGACATAACCACCTGGCTCCTCTCACATCTCACTGACAAGAACCACTTTGCGACCGTGTCTGAAGGGTGAATTGTTGGCAACAACCGTCACCATGTGCGTCAATTTCTGGAAGCGATTAGATACAACTGTCACCCCTTCGACACTGTTTAAGGCCAAGTCGAGCTGCAGTACAGGGGATCTCACCTGATCTATAGTTTATTCATACTCATTGTTCTTGTGATCATTTAGCACCCCCTTGTAACACATTCTAAGCAATAAAGTCATTATATCTCCCCTGTATAGTCTAGATCGTAGTCTTTCCTCATTTACTTCGTAAGATCAATGACTAAACTATTGACAGTTGGCGCTGTCGGTGAGAAAGACATGATGAGTCCTTACAGCCCTAGAAGATCATGCGCCCATGGATGACTTCTAGGACGAGGAGTGATCTTGTAGACTATGCAAACCTTGACATGGATGCCTACCCCCAACGTGTTCGAACAGGACAATGCATCACCGAAGGCCACCCAGTGCTCAAGCGACAACCTCTACGCCCCTGAGAGCTAGGGCTTCGATAGTATGTAAGAGGGCTTGCCACTTTCAGTGCCCCTATATTCCGAGGAGAAACCAAAATATACATAAGAGGAAAATGTTAAAATTTACTAAAAAAGGATATTTTGAGTGGTTCTATTGAGTAAAATTTACCATCCTTGTAGTCCCTAGTTGGGTTGTTGACCCCCGATTATATCCACATAAGATGTGCTCGGGCCTTTAGAGGGCTCATGCGGTGTGTGATGAAGTCCTTCACTACTTGCCACCCTGTCAGCCCCCTTCTTTCAAGAGATTGATTTCATTAATGAAGAGGTTGATTCGACCATGCCCATTTGCAATTGATTCCCATGGCTTCTTCTTCGACATTGACTCCCCCTCAAAGTGCAGCTGATCTTTGGGTGTGACGGTCATGTAGAACAATTGTTTCTTCCATGTGAACTAAGAAGATTTGGTAAACATGGGGATGTACTCATTAACCTTCCCATCATGAAGACGTAAGAAGTAGCTTCCAGCAGTTGTTTCGGTATTCTTGGACATGCCGTAATAGTACGTGAAGAGTTCTATATATCTACTGGAATTCCAAAGTACACCTCACATAGGTAAACAAAGAGGCTTAGTATTGTGATGGAGTTGGGCATGAAATTCACAAACTACATCTCAAAGTGCTCGAGCATCGCCACCAAGAATGGATAAGATGGTAGTCTAAAACTGCACTCTGTGTAGGCATGGAGGATTGCTATCTCGCCATCTGTGCCTGACAGGTAGTGTTGCACAGTCGCTTCCTTCCACTTGATGAAGCTCCGATCTGGGATCAAGCCCTTGCTCACTAGGGTTTCAATATTCTTCTTGGACATCTTTGAATCGATCCAATCAGAATACATTCTCACCATTGCTTTGGATCTAAGATTAGATCAGGAAGTTTTTCGATGGAAGATTTATGGTTGTTTGAGAGCAGGAGAATGCAAGGAGGAAGAGAGATCACGGGAGAAACTGAGAAGACTTGAGGGAAGTTGTAAAGACCAAATCTTTAACACCCCCCTAATTCAATTTATAATTGCAGCAACTAGTAGGATCAAGAGGAGCAAATCAGGTAGAATTTTTTGGGGACTGCGCCTAATGGGTAAAATGTGCAACTGATCACTTCTCGTTTTCTATTTTCATCAGTATTAATTGTTGTATCCGGACCCTGGCACCCCGCTAGGTCTAACCAGGTTCACTCCCTGATCCCTAGATCTTAAATGAGCTACGCACCCCGCGCACCTGAGCCCACGGGCTACCCGCAAGCAAGCCCTTCAAGCAACAATCTTATAAGTGGTATTCGGCCTTCTCCCCCTCCCCAAAAGACTAGTCCAATGGGTGGAGGCTCCCTCACACTTGTAAGTTGTGCTTTTTTCCCACAATCTATGTGGGACTATTTCTAACAATCTCCCCCTCACACATGGATTGTGCACACCGCACTCCTGGGAGATGTCACGTGCCTGGGCTTTGATACCACTTGTTGTATGCAGACCCTGGCACCCTGCCAGGTCCAACCAGGTTCACTCCCTGGTCTCCAGGTCATAAATGGGCTACGCACCCCCACGCACCTGAGCCCATAGACTGCCCACAAGCAAGCCCTTCAAGCAACAACCTTATAAGTGGTATTTTGTCTTCTCTCCCCAAGACTAGTCCAATGGGTGGAGGCTCCCTCACACTTATAAGTTGTGCTTTCTCTTTTCCCACAATCCATGTGGGACTATTTCTAACATTAATTAGATTTATTTTACAACTTCAATTTCAAAAACTTCCTACCATGTCATAATCCGGTTGAGACATGATGTGTCGGAAATGCTATCTATGACCAATATTCCCTATATTTCTCTAGTAATAAATTTTCTCTTAAAGTTGAGGGCTAGTTGATGAAGATTAAATAATTCGTAATAAATCGCTTGCTATCTATAGTAGCTATCGGAATAAAGCCCAATCAGTAGCCTTCGAGTATACCCTTAGTTGAAGGAGTATATGCCTACTTCATACTAGGCGTTAGTTACCAACCAGTTGAAGGGTTAAAGAGCTGACATGTGGACCCACTCACCTGACTGTGGATATATATATATATATATATATATATATATATATATATATATATATATATATATATATATATATATATATATATATATATATATATATATATATATATATATATATATATATATATATATATATATATATATATATATATATATATATATATATATATATATATATATATATATATATATAAAGAAAAACTTAGGATGTTTTTTGACCGGCTAAAGTTGACTCTTTCATTACTGAAAAAATAAAAGTTGGAATTGTTGACTGTATTATCTTCCATCACCTAATCTTGGGAAATCAACCTAATACGTACATTAACTAGCTAATACACAATTAATGACCACATGTGCATGATCGACTTTTGCACCAAATGCATTCAAAACTACTATTACATAAACAAGGGAACGAGTAAGAAAACTCCACTAGTGCTGAAGAAAAATACTGATTAAATAAAATATATATGCGCTTCATGTTTCAGTCGGTTATCTTAAATCTGGTGTGTCTTTCGTTTCGTTTCGTCACGGTAGACGGTACACACGAACGTAAATGTGTAGGACATACTATGAGTATATAAACTAGCTAGCCAGGTATGAACCAACAATATTATTATTTGCGTCCTAAGATTTATATTATCAAACTTTGTAAAATTTGATCATCACCGATATGTTTAAACTATCTAGATTAGTTATATAAAAATTATATCATTATATTTTCGTTAAAAATATTTTTTATAGTTTTAAATTTTACTAGTATATATTAATATAAAATTATAAAAAGTAATAGTGAAAGTTGTATATCGAAAACTTAAAAAATAAAAAAGAAGATAAATATGACATGTAGATATCAATTTACAGATAGCATACTCCATGCTAATGTGTGAACACATGCATCCATGAGATTCGAGCTGCACATCGACCTTGCATACGCTATTACTCCAATCACTTTCTCCATCTGTCCAGCTGTCTAGCAAAGCAATACGCACACATCTATGAACTGTGTGATAATGTTGCAACGCTACACGTTTCCATTGTTTTCCGTCCTAAGATGCCGATAGCTCACCAAACACTCGGCAATATTCTTCGCATAAACAAGGCAAATTAAAGCCCATGACGTGCCTCACATACTGCATGCCCGCATGCCTGCATGCTTGCGTGCACGTTAATCCGTGTGCTTGCGCGCGTGCATGAGTAAACGAATCGAACTCAACTAACTATGTATGTGCATGCAGGTGCAGCGGTGCGCCGAGGACAAGACCGTCTTGATCACCACCTACGAGGGCAATCACAACCACCAGCTGCCGCCGGCGGCAACCACCATGGCCAACACCACCTCCGCCGCGGCGGCCATGCTTCTCTCCGGCCCTGCCACCAGCCGCGACGGCGCCCTCCTCGGCCATCCTGCGGCGCTATTCCACCAGTCCCTCCCCTACGCCTCCACCATGGCCACGCTGTCCGCCTCCGCGCCGTTCCCCACAATCACCCTCGACCTCACGCAAGCGCCTGCAAGCGCCGCCGGCGGTGCAAGCGGCCTGCTGCACGCGCTCCACCGCCCTCCGGCCATCCACCCTGCAGTGGCCCCGGAGATGCCGTTCGCGGTGCCGCCGCAGCTGGCGATATACCTCCCACAAAGGGCGTCGGCAATGCTCCCGGCTGGGCTGCATGGCGCGCGGCAGCAGTCGATGATGGAGACGGTGACCGCAGCGATCGCGGCCGACCCCAACTTCACCACGGCGTTGGCGGCCGCCATCTCGTCGGTCATGGCAGGAGGAGGAGCTCATCACCAGGCTCAGCCTACTCCCCGTGGCAGTGTCGGCGTCGCGGGAGACGGTAACGGCAGTGCCGGTGCCGCCTCGGCGGCGCCAACTGCCGGAGCACATGCGGCGTCCGATAGGTCTCCTCGGTTCGCGACGCAGTCCTGCACCACGTCTAGTACTTGAGATGAGAGCCATGAGACCGCAGCTCTGCGCTGCGCCATTAGTATTTTGTAAGCATGATGAGTGTATTTATGCCCACACATGAGATACATATATACACATACCTCTCGTATTATGTACAGTTAAACAGTAGACGAATCATATACGCACAGTTGTTCTCTTGAGAGAGAATTATGTAGCAGCTGGGAGGAAGCATCAAATTAAAGGTACCTGTATTGTACTCGTCTGATGTTTCCAGTGGTGGATCCAGGAAAAAAATTATAGGTAGAGCGAAGTCTAATGGTGACTTAGAAAAAAAACTAGGTAGGCTAAAGTCGGAAGCATGAAATAAACAGTAGTACCCAAAAGCAAAACAATCCATGATCAAACTATATTGCAATCATACTAATAAAAGTATGTGATACCCAATAGAAACAACAACTACAATTCGCATGTTAACATATGTAGAAGGACAATGAAAAATACCTCACTAATGAAGCTTAATCCACAATTGTAGATAAGCTGTAAAAAAACAACCTATCAATTGTGAAAGATAAATAAATCAGTAGTATCACAATTCGATAATAGAATATAAAAGATGCAATGCAAAAGAAGACAAAAAATATACCAGTAAATAACTAAGTACGTCTAGGAGAACGAGGCATTTTCATTCTTCGAGTTTTCATGTCTTGAAATCGTTTCTCGATTGGACTTCAAGTTGAGATTGTGCATATGCGGCCACCGTTCCGCTTTCCTTGGTACTTCTACTTGACAATTTGCTAAAAATAGCTTTTCAAATCCTTTCTATTCATTTTGAATTTGAACAAGCCTCAGGTCACTGTTTCTGGAGAGGTAAAAATATAAGTACCCTCATTTTGACAAGCTAGTTTACATATTCTACATAAAATTTCGACAAGCTATCAAAACTGATACTCAAATACACAAGTCTGAAATCTAGAATAAATAGAATTTATTGTACCTTTATAAAATAGAAACTATAGAAGTGCTCAAAGCCTCAAATCACCTCCTCGGCTTACTCCTGATCTTTCTCAAATCACCTCCTCTGTCAAGGGCTCAAACTCAACTCCCGACCCCTCACTCCTCCCGTGTCTCCCGACTGGCCGACTCAGCCGACTGCTCCTCGCCTGTCGCCTCCTCGGCTCAAATCCGCATCCGCCGACACCCAACGGCTGACCCGCTCTAGTCCTCAGCCACCGCCTCCCGCCTCCCAGGCTCCCCGCCTCCTGCCGACCCGGCCTCCCGCCTCCCGCACTCCCCGGCCACCGCCTCCCGCCTCCTGGGCTCCCGGCCTCCCCTAGCCGCCTGGGCGCTGCCGCACCGCACCGTCCTCCGGGCTCCGACTCCTCCGCCTGGGCGCCGCCGCACCGCGCCGTCCTCCGCCTCTGCCGCCCGGGATCTAGGGTTAGCGCCGGCTCTTTTTCTTGGACTCTTCAACTTGGTGTTGGCTCGTGCGTCCTCGCTAGTATATCTCTTGCTTTGTTGGGCCGTGTGTTTATTGGGTATTTGGGTGTTGCTTGGACTTGGGCCTTGTCCCCTGCACCCGCAACCATGAGCTCCGCCAGGTCGTCAAAGAAGCGGAAGCAGCCCGTGGTCGCCCCGCCAGAGTCGGACTTTGAGTCGCAGGAGGCAGTGGAGCAGGCGCAGCTGTAGGAGGAAGAGGGGGGCGTGTGCTTCCGCTGGGGGGTCCGCCGGCGAGGGGAGTTTGGACGGCCGCCCGGGCTCGCCCGAAGGGCAGGTCCGCCCCTGAATGTTTCCTTGGTAAATTTCGCTACAAACTGTAAAATGTAGATTAGCTCGTCATGGTCGGGATGCAAATGCATTGGGCCGACCTTACGAGCCCGAGCGTTCGGCCCATGGCGAACGATGACCGTCGTGGATCCCACTCGGTCTGTGTCCTCCAATGAGATGGCAGAAAGAGATAGAGATAGATGCATCAATGGACGGCCGAGACAGAGCGTTGTCTTAGAAGAGGCGGCGGCCGTCGCGCCGTATTGACGGTGGCGACCGAAGGCATGCAGCTCTCGCGCGACGGCAGTGGCGTCTTCTCCAGCGGGTAATATTGACGCCGTCGACATGGATGGTCGGTCATCTTGACCAGCTCGTGAGTCAACGGGTTTGCTCTAGACTCCAGTCCCGTGACGGCAATGGCATTATTGCTCCGGTACGGGACCGTTCCTCGGCATTCAATGTCGCATGTTAGGTGCCCGGTTCCTTCAACTGCTTTGACAATGTGAATGTACTGTGTTTGGAACATATAAATTTTACATAAATAAGTGTAATTTTTTCAGAAAAAAGCTTAATTGGTTCCTAGATTTCAAATTTCTATCCAATTCCTAGGTCTCAAACAGTGCGTACGAGTACATACATGTATTCAGCATAGTTTTGTAATTTTCAATCTCTTAGGGGGTGATCGGTTCGGCTGAAAAGCTCGTGGCTTATGGCTGAAAACACTGTAGCTGGCTGAAAAAAGCACTGTAGCTGACAGAGACTTATTTAGCATAATTAAATTTAAAAAAATTTAAAAATAAAAAATATGTTAGCCCATTACGTATAATACAAACAAATACGGGAAAAAAAAGAACCGGCAAAAAAGCTCAACAAAAAGCCAAAAATTCAGAAAAAGACGAAACTTATGAATAGTGCCAAATAAGCCTCCAGCACTGTAGCGAAGCCACAGTGATCGCAGCCTTAATATCTTACTCGCTATTGCCAATTGTACCTAGCTTAACGTAAACGAAATCTTTTCTTTTGTTTTCTCTTCTTTTTTTCTGAACATATAGGTCGGTCAGCAGCTACAGTCAACTTAACAGGAAGAGGAACAGCCGCAAAACACACACAACAACATATGTGCCTTGTAATTAAGCTCGATGCATCAGACATCCATTCCAAATATCGTTTCAAAATTCAGGAATTTGGTGCCGCTCGGTTGGGTTGAAATAAACTAGCTTATAACTAAAATTACACTATAGCTGACTGAAATTATACTATAACTGATGATGACTTATTTAGCATAACTAAATTTAAAAAAATTAAAAATACAAAACATGTTAGCCCATCACGGACAACGCAAACGAATACGGAAAAAAGAACCGGCAAAAAAACGAAAAAACTAAAAAAGTCAAAAAAAGACGAAATTTAGGAATAGTAAAAACTAAGCCAGAAGCTCAAGCCGAAATGAGCAAGGCAATGTGTTCTAAACGCCTGCATGTGCATCCAATTGATTGAGACACGCCGATTTCTGCACGCTCGCCTCCGTCATCCGGCCCGTCAAGACCACCATGCCCTCGAGTGCACCTTCCGAGACGAACTCCACCTGGCTCAGCCCGCCCCACCCCAAATCCGTCGCACAGACCCCAAACCGCAGCGAGGTGGTCACCACGGCGAGCCCTGGCTACCGGAGCAGGCAGTTTTTCTGGTCAAATCACACGTCTAAGGAGACTAGCGACAGATCCATGAACTTGTCGACCGCCTTCTGGATCGCCTGAGACGCGTGCAGGACGCCGTGCCGAGCGTCCAGCAGATCACCCATGGCAGCCTCGACGACGCAGCCTCTGACGCAGTTGCCGAAGTAGGCCTCGGCGACTAGCAGCTTGAGCCTGTCGAAAATAATCTTGACTTAAAGTTTAACTGAAATATACTGTCTAAATTAAAGTTGTGTTCAATATAGAGATAAAGTCTAATATAGAGTTCAGTATTTGTAAATGTCCTTCATTATATAAATAGGAGGCATATAATCTATAGTAAAAATATAGCAAGAGAAAAGACATTAAGTTATAGTGACATTGAAAAAATCTCTGTATAATATTGTATTTTTTTACCGTGAATTCAAAAGTTCAAAAGTATGAATTTTCTCCCGAAGTTAGGCTAAACAATTAGTATGAGGGCGTCAGGTTGAGGTGCCGCTCGGTTGGGCTGAAATAAGCTGGCTTATTACTAAAATTATACTGTAGCTGGTTAAAATTATACCGTAGCTGATGGTAGCTTATTTGGCAGAACTAAATTTAAAAAATTTAAAAATAAAAAATATGTTAGCTCATTATGGACAATATAAACGAATATAAAAAGAACCAGAAAAATTAAAAAAGTCAAAAGTTAAAAAAAAGATAAAATTTATGAATAGTAAAAAATAAATCAAAAGTCAAAAAATTAAGCCGCGAAGCCTGAATCTTCTCTATCTGCTGCGCTGGGAAGTGCGACCTCTCGTTTTTCGTCGAAACCAAGCCGAACTGATTCCCCATCTCCGACTCGGTTCCTTGGTTCCAGCGATAAACAGCGCACGCGAGACGCAGAATTTTTTCGCCATGGTCCGGGCACAGAGAGAGGTGAAAAGCATCGAGGCTCGGAAACGAAGAAGGGAGAAGACGTTTTTCTTGTGCAGGACAGAAGCAGTTGTCGACAAGACAAGAGAGAGACGTTTTTCGTGCGCAGGACAGAAGCAGTTGTCGACAAGTGCCAATTCCGAGCATGAAAAAATCAGCGACAGAAAAGAAAGCGTTGCCAGGAGAGAGAAATAGGCAGCAGTCAAGTAGAGCGTGTTTCTCCCTCGGTCCATCGTTTTCTTGGGTTCTTCCTACGGTCCTAGAGTTCTCTAGTCTGAATTCTTGATCTATATCTAAAAATTATATCACAATTTTTAAAAAATAGTGTCATCGGTCATCATTAGGTGTGATAGCGAAGAAGTGCTTCAACATCTTGCTATATTATCCGATGCTCATGACAAGCAACTATGCAGCTTAAGCAATTAAAATAAAGATATACATGAAGGTTAGAGGAGTATGGGACACAGTCGTGAATGACAACGTCGATGAGCACAAAGATCAAATAGCATTGGTGGCTACTTATCAGGGCATCCTAGAGTAGACGCTCTTCCTACTGATCGAAAAGGAGATTGCCAAAGATGTGTAGAAGGCGTTGAAGGCGGCACACCTTGGCACCGATCATGTGAAGGAAGCAAAGGTGTAAACTCTCAAGACCGAGTTTAAGGTGCTGCGTATGAAGAAGATAGAGTCGATCATCGATTTCACCGTCAGGTTGACGACCATTATCAAGATTCGGGCCCTTGGTGAGAAGGTGGAAGAGTTGTACGTGGTAAAGAAATTACTTCGTGTTGTTCCCTCAAAGATCCTTCCAATTAGAGCAATTTGGAGATTCAGAGACAATGACTATGGAGGAGGTCATCAGTTGTCATAAGACGTATGAGGAACACATACACGACAGCAGTGATAATGGTAATGAACATATCTTGTTGATCCGCACCGAGTGGGAGGTCCAATCATCGAAGCGTAAAAGCAAGAACACTTCCAGCGGTGGTAGCCAAGGTCGCCAAAATCGAGATGTTATAATTGTAACGATTATGGACATTTTGCTTCAAATGCTGCAAGCTGAAAAAGGAGAAAGCGCTTCTTGATAAAGCTCTCAACAATGATGAACTGGCACTGCTCTGATACTGACATGAGTCTGGGACGTTGAGGGAGCATCAAGGTGGGCTTGGGAGCTTACCTCCGCGGTCGGTACGGCTTGGGAGTGGCGGTGGGGAGCTAGCGGCGTGCGACAGCGGCGGTCGAAAGAGTCACACGGTGCTGGCGCGGATCAGGCGGCGGAAGGTCCGGTCGAGGGCAGGGATGGCGTCGTGCTGCTCCGGCGGTGCCTCTGTGGAAAGGAATTGGACTGTGGCGGCAGTAATCGACGGTCGGTTCCTTGGCTGGACTTGGAGAAGAAGAGACCACCGGCGGGCTGTGGTGCTTGGGAGACTAATTCTTTGAACTGGGAGACTCAGTGGAGTGGGGCGGTGCGATCGGAAGCCTGGGCGAGGCTTTATAGCCGTGGAAAAGCAGTGCTCGACCGGAGGGCAGTTGGGTGGTCGTCTCGATGGCGTGGCGGTGGAGCTGCTACAGCGCTCTAGACTCAACTTGGGTCAGAGCGTGGGCAACGGTGAAAGATCAAGCTCCGTTTAAGTTGGTTTTGGTGTTAATGACAAATGTCATTATGAGATTTTTGATGTTAATGACAAATACTTTTATAATGTATTGGTGATAATGACAAATGTTTATATGAGACTAATATGCTTGTTTAAGTTTATTTGTGTCTAGTCTCATTTGGATGGAAATGTGAAATCAAAGAGTTATGCGTTCAAAATCACTTTCTTATATGCTAATGCATTCCTTAGATTCAAAATATAGATTGAACTCCTCAAATAGTTCAAATGAATATGTGCATATGTTTTTTTTATATAGACTTGTATGCACACATTTAGGGGGAGCTATCTCTCTATGTTTTGAAGTTTCATTAGTAGTTATCCATGTTTACTTTTTCCACATACATTGGGATCAACTTAGAATCTTGCATTCATCAAAAATCCATTTTAAAACAAAGTCTGTGCTCTGTCTGGACGAGCGGTAGTACCGCAGATTTGAACGTCGGAACTACCGGAGAGCGGTAGTTCCGCGCCCAGAAGCGGTAGTACCGGCGAGCGGAAGCTCCGGGTTTTTGAGCGGAGCCTTTTTTCCAGAGAGCACCCTCCGGATGCATTTGAGATTTCGCGGGATCGGAAGTACCGACGATTTTAACGCCGGAACTACCGCTGGGTGCGGTAGTTCCGCTGTCCGGAGCGGTACTTCCGGAGCCCGGAAGCTCCGGAGGTAGAGCGGAGCCTTTTTTCCAGAGAGCGCCAAGTTTGGTTCCGGCTCAAGCGGTAGTACCGCGCCGACTTTGCGGAACTACCGGAGAGCGGTAGTACCGTAAGTTTCAACGGCGGTAGTACCGCACTTTAAAGTCAAATATTTTTATATTCAATTTATTATCTCATTATTTGTTGAGATTGTCATGAATTACCAAAAAGGGAAGATTGTTGAATCTAGTCCCCCCATTATGTGTTAATGGTAAAGTTTGGTAATCGATGACAATTGTTTTGTGGACTAACGGTTTCCATGAGTTGGATGCATAGGTTAGGTTCCACAAATGAAGATGACTTGGGATGACTTCGTGTGTTGAAGATCATCAAGTCAAGATTGAGATGAATATGGCTTCATGTGTTCAAGGCCATCAAGAAGAAGGAGATGCATCATGAGTTGATGCATGATCATGTGTTGATCAAGTCGAGAGAAGACCATCATGTGTTGATGGAGTTGATGAAAAGGATGCGTCATGAGTTGATGCATATCGAGACGATGACTCAAGGCAAAGGTATGACTAGCTAGGGCTAAGGATGTGTTCCTAATTTTTTACCGGTCTTGGTGTTTGGTTGGAAGACCAGATTGCTAGTTTAGGCTGCCATACTATTAAGAGGGGTCATGTCTAGTAGTTTGAGTCTCATCATGTGTTTATAGTTCAACCTCACTTGCTCTAGCTCATCTTGGCATGAGGCTTGCATTTGCGAATATATTTTGCAAATGGTTGAAGCTCATGTGGTGAATCCTTGCAACATGTGACTATACTTTGCAAATGTGTTTTGCAAAAGGTTGAAGTCCATGTACCTACTCCTTGTGACATGATCTAAGTTTGCAAATGTGTCTTGCAAAAGTTGGAGATCATGCATTATCCCTTGGCATGGTCTAAAATTATTTATTGTTATCTCCTTTGACATTAGACCATGGTAGTGACTCTTTGGATCTCTTTTGATTTCTGCATTGATCTAATGTATTTGAGATCATGCAAATAGATGGGTTGTGTAGCCCTCTAAATAAGCTTTGCATAGAGTCCAAGATCACTCAATTCCGACGTCGGAGTCAAAAGTTATGACCGTTTTTCTGAGTGCTGTCTGTGCTGAAAAACTGAGAGCGGTAGTACCGTATTTTATAACTGCGGTAGTACCGCAAATGGCTGACTAACGGCTATTTTTCTAGCCGTTATGGTGGGGAGCGGTAGTACCGGTCCTATAACGGCGGTAGTACCGCAGAATCCTGTTTTTGACTCCAACGGCTAGTTTCGAGGTGTGGGTTATAAATACTCCCTTGTGGCCGGTTGGGGTAAGGTTTTTGTGACTCCATTTCACTCTTTTGAGCTAGTGTGAGGCTCTCCACTCAATTGTGCTTGTGTTGCACTTTGTGAGAGAGGAGAGGTGATCTAGAGTGCATGTATTGCATCTAGAGGAGGACTTTGTGTCCGGATTGAGCTTGTGCATTCGTTGCACGTGGTGAGAGTCAAGTGAGGGACTTGACTTGTTACTCTTGGAGTTTGCTGACTCCTAAACGGCGTGGGAGGCGTCGTGCCCGGTGATCTTCTCAAAGAAGCTTGTGAGAAGGTCCGACGTGTGTGAAGGTTGGAGCTCACCTACCCGGAGCGGGGAAGAGCTACCACTAGTGGATTTGAGGTAGAAGGCTTAATTCGTGGAGCCGGTCCAATTCGTTTGGGCTAACCTCAACGTGGACTAGGGGAGACCGGCAAGTCTCCGAACACCACGGTAAAAAGAGAACGTGTCATTTGTGGTTTGCTTTCTTGTGCTCTTTTTACATTCAAGCAATTTACTTACTTAGCATTATTTTGATTGCTTGTAAATCTAGAATTACAAACATTGACCTAGGCTAGAATTGTTGGTGCACTTAGGCGAATTCATTTGACTTAAGCACTATTTGTACTAAACCAACTTGAATTTAGCTTCCGCATTGTATACTTTGTTTAGGCAAATAGAAAAGCTCTTTAATTGTTAATATTAACTTGAAGAATTTTTTGCAAGGGCCGTGCGGGGTAGGTGTGGAGACAACGGGTGCAAGCGTGATAATGCCTAGAACAGGGGAAGTGACGGGAGCTGGCGCGCACAGTGGCTGACGGAGGTGGCCAGACGAGTCAGTGGTGATGCAGTCAAAAGCTAGTCACAGCGGCAGAGCGACACAACGGAGTGAGGCTGCCGGGCAAGTGGGCAGTGACGCGCATGGGCGTGGGGAGTAGGAGGGATGGATCCTGGTGGCGTGAGCGTGGGGCAGGCCTTCGTCCGCTGGTCCGAAGGAAGTGCGGTCGTACAGGCGGGCTGCTGTGGCGGGATGGGCTGCGGTGGCAAGGCAGGGGGTGGCTTCGGCCGTAGCTGAAGCAAGGGGGAAAAGGGCCGGCTAGGCCTGGCCAAGAACTGGCCCAAAGTTCTTTTTATTATTTCCCATTTCTTTCATGATTTTCCATTAGTCCTAGTTTTCATAATTCATCTTCAATTTGTTGGAACCTCAACTATAAACCAAGGAAAATCAACAAAACATCCAAATATCGACAAATATATTTCAAAACAATTCAAGGGCTACATGATTCCCAGCTTCGAATTTTCAGGATGTTACACTGCCTTGATGCATTCGATGCAGGTCGTCCTCCTTCCCAAGGCGATTGTATGTACCATGGAAGTTGGCTATCAGAATGTCGCAGAGGTGCTACCATGAGTAGATCAATTCAAAAGGCTGGTTGAGCAACCAGGACCGAGTAGACCCTTTGAGCACTGTCGAAAGATAGTTGGCCATGACGTGCTCACCTCCTTCTGTGGCCCAGACCGCAATCGTGTAAATCTAGAGGAAGTAGATGAGATTCTGAGACCCGTCGAATTTCTCCATATTCACTGGTTGAAACCATAGTGGCCAACGCACTGCTCGGAGCTCAGGCACAAATGCTCAACATCCGGCAATGATCTCCTATTGTCTCCTCTAGGGAAATGGATAGTCAGCATCACCAAGGGAACGCACTCGGTGATGCCAGACGGTAGGCGGATCGGACCTGTAGTAGGTCTTATCCACTCGGGGTTAACACTCGTAGTCCATCTGCTGCTGTAAGTTTCTTACCTAAAGCGGCAATCGAGCATCGACTTGCCAATACAAAGCGGTTTGGGGCACCCATCTCTGGCTGGTATTGCGATCAGGAGTATGACATGCCCTGTCACCATACCAAGTCCTGCAAGGCAAGTTTCGTGAATGACTGGATATAGTCATACCTTGTCAACTCTCGAAGGGACATTGGTGTGGCTGCTCAAGTCGGGCCATCACATCGTGAAGCCTTTGTGCAATGTCTTCGCTTAAGTCAGGCCATCACATCATGAAGCCTTCGCGCAATGTCTTCAGCGAAGCGGTCATAACCCATCACCCAAGCAAGCTCTTAAGTCAGGTTCTTGATCAAGTCGTTGATCTATTATAGCTCCCGCGCCTCTTTGGACTGGTACTGGGCCTGCCTAAGCAAAGCATTCTAGGCAACAAGTTGCCTTTGCCTAGTAGTCTCAAGATCTTCGACCCCTGAAGCAAACTAGAGCTCAGAGGAGAGCGAGTATTTCTAGGATTTCTCCTATGCTCACCAGAGTATTGATCGGGCTCATCACTAGAGGTCTTGTCATCATCCCCACGAGAGGAGGGAGAGTGTGATCGCCAGGGTGCATCCTTAGGCCTTCCTCCGAGAGGGTGATGAGAATATGAGGGCATGGCAAAAACCTCCTATTTAGAATCTCCATTTCCGATGGAGGGCCCCTCACTTGAAGAATCATCCAGCGAGAGCGCATTGCGGCCTGGAGTAAACCCCGCTAGCTAGGGGAAGTTTGGGTAATAACTGTCCCTAGCCTGATTTGCTCCCTGTGAGAATGCAAATGAACATGAAATGTGCCCACCCATGGCCTTCACTGGGTCATCTGGAGAGCCACCACTAGGAGCTGGTGGTGCGCTTCCCGATCGGCAGAATCTGGGGCTCTGCAAAATTGTGTGGGGCGATGCCATGGGACTCAAACGCTTGGGGATGGACCCACAGTCGTGTTGTGAGCCATCATCATGGTCGGATTGACCCTTGCCACTTGGGGAAGATGAGTCCTCCATTGGGCGTACTGCTGTCGGAGATTTTGATCCCTCATCAGCCTTTTTAGTGATATCGTCTCCAGGATCATCAGAGGAATCTCTAGGGAGATGTTCACTATCGGAAGCAAGCAAGACCTGCTCGTAGTCGTAGCAGGCCTCCATGTCGATACTCACGCAGTCGGCCAAGTCGAACCAGTTCTCTTCATTCCATTCATTTGCCATGAGGACATCAGAGGAAAAAGAGAAACTTGCCAACAAAGAAATTACCAGAGTCTTGAAAAAAGAGGATCCCCATGGACGGCACCAATTGTTGATGTTTTAATATCGATCTTATGTATAATTTATTTGGATTCAGGGAACTCTAAGAAGACTTGGCGTATCTGGCTACGAAGTAGAGACACGGGAAACTTTATCTTGGTTTGGGCCTTCTTCTAAGAGAATAACAACCCTACATATAGTATGATTTCTAATTACTAAAAAGTGGATTACAATAGAAAATTACACGTATGGTTAGTGCTATCTTGTGTGAATGGTTCACCCAATTGTCCTCCTCTCTCCTTCTGATGTTAACCTTTAAATAGCCAATGAAGCGATGGTAGTTATCCCATGCCAGAAGACACCTTGACGCTTCGAATGATAATCGCCTGATGGAGGTTGCTGTTAAAGAGAGACAAAAGACTGTTCGCCATGTGGCGGTTGTTGTCAAAGAGAGATAGTGTGCAATTAGTGGACTAATGCACGTTCTAACCGCCTTGTCAGAAAAATCAATAGTGCAGTTCATTGTCATAGGAAAGTCGGTTGGAGGTAGACTCGTGGTAGGAAATCTCATGACCATAGAGTGGTCGCAGTAAGACTTATGAATACGTGATCGTAGAAGAACTAACAACCATGTGGTCATAGAAGGACTTACGACCATGTGGTTATAGAAGAGCTTACAACCATGTGGTCACAGAAAAGCTTATGACCATTCTGTCGTATTTCCTCCTTATTGATAAAGGGTATATTCAAGGAATATAATGACGTAGTAGTTGTTGTTAGAGAGAGATCATGTGCAGTTAGTGGACTAACGCGTGTTCTAACCACCTTGTCAGACAAACTAACAGCGCAGTTCATTGTCATAGGAAAGTCGGTTGGAGGTAGATTTGGGGTAGGAAATCTCATGATCATAGAGTGATCGTAGTAAGACTTATGACTATGTGGTCGTAGAAGGACTTACGACCATGTGTTCATAGAAGATCTTATAACCATATGGTCACAGAAAAGCTTATGACCATTCTGTTATATTTTTTCCTTATCGATAAAGGGTATATTCAAGAAATATAATGACGTAATAATTTGAGGATTATTCTATCCTCATCACTACGACTGCGCCAACGACGACTACTGCTACAACTACCTCAATGACCACGTCTACAACCACTTTGCAAGCTCCTCTACACATTCAATGGGGTTCAGAACAAATAATTGGTGAGATAAATAAGAGAGCTCTTCACAGTAGGTATAACTCCAATTCTTCATATGCTTATTCTACTTTCATCTCCTCTTTTGAACCCTATGATGTAAGTCATGCTTTTATCTGATAAGTCTTGGATTAATGCTATGTATGAGGAATTAGAAAACTTTGAGTGTAACAAAGTCTGAACTTTAGTATCACCCCCTCTTGGTCACAATGTTATTGGAACTAAATGGGCCTTTAAGAACAAACAAAGTGAGGATGGCGTTGTTGTTCGAAATAAGGCTAGATTTGTGGCTCGAGGATTCACCCAGGTAGAAGATATTGACTTTAGTGAAATATTTTCTCCTGTTGCTCCATTAGAAGCCATTAGAATTTTGTTACCATTTGATGCATCAAAGAGTTTTAGACTTTATCAAATGGATGTAAAAAGTGATTTTCTTAATGGTTACATTGAGGAGGAAGTTTACGTTAGATAACCACCTGGGTTTGAGAATTCTAAGTTTCCTGATCATGTCTACAAATTATCCAAAGCCTTATATGGCCTAAAATAAGCACCCAGAGTATGGTATGATAGGCTTAGGTCATACTTGGTAAAACATGATTTCTAAATGGGCAAGATAGATGAAACTTTGTTTACTCTTAAGCATGGTAATGATCTTTTACTCAATCAGATTTATGTGGATAATATCATCTTTGGTGATTCCTCTCATACTCATGTTTTTTAAGTTTTCAGATACTTTGAGCAGGAAATTTGAGATGAGCATGATGAGAGAGTTCACATTCTACCTAGGCTTTCATATCAAATAATCAAAGTTTGGTACTTTTGTTCATCAAACTAAGTACACCAAGGATTTACTTCGATGCTTTGACATGAGATCAGTCAAACCAATTTCCACTCCCATGGGTTCTACGACTGTGTTGGATCCGGATGAAGATAGTGAGCCTGTTGATCAAAAGAAATATAGAAACATAATTGGCTCTCTCTTGTACCTCACCACGACAAGGCCAGACATACACGTTGCTATGTATTTATGTGCTCGCTTTCAAGCTTTCCCACGAGCCTCACATCGTCAAGCGATAAAGCATATTTTCAGGTATCTTCAATCAACTTTGGAATTTAGCTTATGGTACTCTTCGTTCTCATGTCTTACTCTTAAAGCTTATTCCGATGCAGACTTTGGGAGTTGTCAAATTGATAGGAAGAGTACTTCAGGCATATGTCACTTTTTAGGCACATCTCTTATTTCATGGGTTTCTAGGAAACAAGTGTCAGTTTCACTTTCCACTACTGAGCCTGAATACATAGCTGCTGCTTCTAGTTGCTCTCAATTGCTTTGGATAACAGCTACTCTTAAGAATTTTATCTTAGAATTGTATAATGTTCCACTTTTTTGTGACAACACTAGTGCAATTAGTATTGCTAAAAATCATGTGCAACATTCGAGAACCAAACATATTGATATATACTACCATTTTCTTAGAGACCATGTGGAAAAGGGAGATGTTGCCTTGCACTTCATTGATTCTGATTCTCAAGTTGCTGATATTTTCACCAAACTGCTTGATTCTTCTCGTTTTACTCAATTGTGGAGTGAATTGGGTGTATTGCACCCTATGGGATTATTCTGAGACAGAGCTTGGTATTTAAAACATCGAAAGCTTTGTTTATTATACTTGTCAAACAATTCGTCCAGTCCAAGCCATTGAAATCAAATGAGTTGTAGAGCTTTCTTTATCATATTCACTCATATGTTGTGTAGTTGTGGTCATGACTGATGATAATTAACGTGCTACAATTGAACTAAAACATGACATGACAGAACACTTTGACTAGATTGATTATAGATAGTACCTTGCAAAGTTCATTTAAAGGGATTAGCATGATCTTGAGTCTTACTTTAAATCTTAGCTATGAGGCTCGTATGTTTCATGTTGCAATCGTTTTATGATCACTCAAGTTGGCATGTTATACAAAAAAGAGCATAAAAAGTGCATAAATGAAAAGATATATATTTCAAGCATGTCGTCGTCAAACAAAAGAAAAGGCACAAAAATTATGCAAGTGAAAAGAAGTATATTTCAAGCATGCCACCATTAAAAAAGTCTTCAAGCATGTTATCAGGAAAAAGAAGTATGCTACAAGCATGCCACATGCCTCAGACTCGAGTATAGAGAAATAGGTTGCTACATGAGACTAGTACCTCTCCTAGATTTAAAATTTGTTTCATTTCTAGGCCCTGACTTTTCAGTGTGATGTCTCATTGTGGTTTTATAATTGGTTTGGTCATTATTGCAATGCATGTCATTAATATAAATTACTTAATCGTGATAAAAGACATGTTTTGATATTACTATATGATATATTACTTTATATGATCTAGGTAGCTCTACTCAAATAGATGGCTTAGTCAAACTATTAAATTAATGCAAACTGACTTGGATAATCTATAAAACTTCTAGATGTTTCCTCTATTTGCTCCTTTTTAGAATTATTCTCACTTTGGGGCCCTTGATGATTTCATTGCCAAAGGGGGAGAAAAGTAGAAGAAAGGGGGAGAACTTAGATTTGCTCTGGATGTGCTCTCTGTGATCTTTTGGTTGTGGTCGGTTCTTTGTGATCTTTTGGTTGTGGTCGGTTCCTTTTGCAAAATTCTCTCACAAATTCTTTCGTTTGAGTGTCTTTTGAGGTGTTGTCAATGTATTCATAAAGGGGGAGATTGTTAAACTATGTGGATGGTTGTGATTAATGTGATGATGAATAATTGACATTTGGATTGTTTTGGAATTTGCGTTTGTGAAAGTTTTGATCGATCTCAGTCAAAGGTTTTGAATTCGAGTAGTTTCAGCCGGTTCTAAGTGATTTCAATCTGCTCCGAGTGGTTTTGGTTGTCTTCGAGTGGTTTTGGTTAGCTCTGAGTGGTTTCGATTGCTCCGAGTGGTTTTGGCCTGCTCAGAGTGGTTTTTGGTCAGCTCCGAGTGGTTTTAGGCCAGTTCAATTAGGTCTAAGTGGCATCGGACGGCTTTCGAGTAGCAAAGGTGGATCAGACAGAGTTCGACTGACATTAGTGCATTGAATGGCTTTCGAGTGGCCTAGGAGGATCGAACGACATTCGAGTACCACTGGAACATCGGACGACTTTTGAGCAGAGTAATCAATGATTAGAGCACAACTTTACAACCACGTCCAACTTCGACCACAACAGAATTTGACCACAGCAACTCGACTATGGCATTTTGACCATGACAGACTTCGACCACGTCTAGCTTAGACCACGTATGGCTTCGACCACAGTAACTCGACTATGGCATTCTGACCACGACAGGTTTGGATCATGTTCGACTTCGACCACGTCCGGTCTTGAGCACATTCAACTACGGCATTTCAACTACGTATGAATTTGACCATGGCATTTCGACTACGTATGACTTCGACGATGGTATTTTGACTATGTACGACTTTGACCACCGAAATTGGTCATAAGCTACACAAAATCGGTCGTAAGCTACAGGGAACTGATCAGAGGTCGTAAGATCATCTGCTACAGGTATTTGCTCATGGTCGTAGCTATAGTAATTTCTGATGGTCGTAGATTTTACTGGTCGAAGTTGTAGATCTTTCGAGCTAGTGGTCTTAGATTTTGGGAACGATACTCATAGACTTTGCTGTCTACTATCATTATCTTCAGTTGACCAGTCGGTTGTCGTAGATCACGCGATCGAGGTCGAAGGCTTTACGATCGGTTGCCATAGGCTTCACGGTCGGTACTCGAAGACTTCATTGTAGGTACAAGTGCTTTACTTCTTGTGATCTTCGAGTACCTCGAGTACTCATGTTAGGCTAGTGGGAGGACTGGCTAGTGCATGGTGATTAGGTGGTCGTGGTACTCGGTAGTCGAAAGGGCTCGGTACTCGATGGTCGATGATCGGTAGTCGTGGGTGTTGCGATTGGTTGTCTGAGACTTGTGATATATGATCGATACTCGGTCGTCGATACTCGTTGGTTCCTTGGTTGGTAGCGATGATGTTATTCCTGATTGTTTTGAGCCAAGCGATGGTAATTCCCAAGTATTTGTGGTTTTTGAGTACTCATTGTGCTAGCGGTCGTAATAAGTTGTCTGAGGCTGAGTTTTGGAATGTGATGGTTTTAGCGGTTGTAATCAATAGTCTGAGAATGATTTCTGGATAGTATTGAGGTGCATGATCGTGGTTGACCTAGTTGATAATGTTGGATGGTTGAAGGTGTGCTTTGAGTGTGTGTGCTGATGACGGTCAAGTTGTGAAGAACATGTGCCAGGAAAACGTTTCTTTGATCTTTACATGTGCAGGTGAGCATGGAGACGGTCACGGTTGGTGATGAGGAGGACCGAGACTTGGATAGGGAGATCTGAGATCTAAACGGTTTAGGATGTCACACAAGGTGCTCGGGTTAATGCTGGAGCACGTGGAGATCAATGATGGTGATGCAATATGGAGCTACGGGAGGTGTGATCCTGGAGGCTTCGTCGCGTGTTGAGTTAGGAGTTGTGGGTGGAGTCCACAACTTGGAAGAGATAGAGTTTGATTAAAACCTGTGTTAGGAAGAGTTTTGGGCCCTTTGAATTGAGAAAGAGATAAGATTATGTGTTCATGTTTGAGTCGAACACGGTTTAGAACACTAGCAGATAAAAGCGAAGATTGGCTATGGGTTTGACGAGAAGCTTTTGGCGAGGCGTTTTGTAACATCTGAAAATTTTTTAATATTGGGAAATGTGTAGTCCTTGCATTATGTTGAAATATACCTTTTCGATATTTGGATTTTAATGGATTTCCCTTGAATTTTTGCCTGAGGTTCCAATAACTTAAGAAATTTATGAAAAATAAAACTAATAGAAAGCCAAGAAGGAAATGTGAAAATAATAGAAATTTATATTTTAAAAATCGAATCATAAAAGATGATCCATCACAAGGGAGGGGTGTAATTTTAATCAAAAATTTAAAACTCACTTTGGGCTTAGTAATAATAATAACAATAAACAAAGGTAAATAAATAATATATATGTACCATACTAAATGAATAAATAAATACAATGATGAGGCTAGCAATAAATAAATAAGAATAAGTAAATAAGGAGATAAATAAATGAACAAAAATATAAAAATAGATATATATATATATACATGTACATATGTATAAAAAAGAAAAGTTTTCGGCCTGGCCGAACCGGCCCAGGCCGGCCCACCTCATCTCTCTTCTCCCTCCATTTGCTTCGGCGAAGCCGAAGCCTTGCCTCGCCGCTCCATTGCAACTTGCCTCTCCTCGCCGCGCCTCGCGAGCTCTGCTCCATCGCCGTCGCCCACAGTCTCCACCATCGCCGCCCATAGCTTCCATACTGTCGCGTCGCCCCCGTCAGTGCTCCGAGAGAACCGTCGTCGCCCACAGTATCCACCACCGTCGCCCACAGTATCCACCGTCGTTGCCCACAGCTCCCCGTCGCGTCACGTCTGCCTCAGCTAGTGCGATACCAAGCCGCTGTCACTGCAATGTGTAGTCACGCCCGGTCTCGTCATGAGTGCTACAGTGTCACCGCTGCCTTAACATGGATGCGACCGGTCGGCCGCCCGCCTGTCACCAGCCCTTTTCCACCGCTATAAAAACCCGGCTCGACCCCCCTGTAGCACCGCCACTCTCCACTCCATCTCCCACCCCGAGTAATCAATTTCCCCGCGCCTATAGCTCATCGGCGAACCTCTTCCTCAACGCCGCCCGAGGGGAAAACCATTGATTGGCGCCACTGTGGTCCAATTCAGCCCCATCGGAGCATCCTTGGAGCCCCGCAACGCCATCCCCGCCGTCGGCCGGACCTCTCGCCGCCCGAGCTGAGCCCGCATCATGTGCCTCCTCAGCTTGCCACCGCCTCACGCTGCCGGACCACCACTGCCACTCCCGAGCCGCGCCGACCCCTGAGGTAGCTTCCTGAGCTCACCGATATGCTCTCTTGTGAGTTAATTGAGCTTCCATGCTGTGTGCCGTCGTAACCCCTTTTCCCCTGTTCCGCCGCCGCCCTTGGTCACCGCCGACCACCACCACCAAATTGGCCGGTTGGACTAGGCCCAAACGTGCGCATAGGCATGAGCATCCCATTTTTGGATTGTTCATGGCTGGCCGCTGTTTCCTCCGCCGGCAGTGAGCTCGCCGTTCTTCGGCCGGAGGGAGGAGCCACTGTAGTGGAGAGAGAGAGAGAGAGGGTGTGATTAACTTAAGACAATCATTAACTAACGTTAAGACAGGCCATTAAAGCTAATCATGATTAATTAATGAAGACCACTCACTGACATGTGGGCCATGCCTTTTAAAATTAAATAATACCCAACCCCACCTGTCATAGATACAGAGGAAAGAAAATAAAAAGAAAAGGAAAATTTTAAAAACCTGATGTGGGTCCCACCTGTCAAATTTTTAATTATTTTCGGATTTAATTAAACTGAGACATTTAAAAGGGCATAACTTATTCATTTTAACTCCAAATTGAGCAAAACAAATTTCTAAATTAATCTAAATTCAATATCTATCCATTGGAACCAAAACCATAATTTTTACGCTCATTTGAATTTTTGTGAGAATTTGTTTAGTTTGCTAATTTTTATCCAAATTTTCGCGCAACTTAAAAATAACGTACGAGGCCTAGAAGGAAGAAGCTGAAGCTGAAACAACCCTCGATGATCAAGACCAAGTCAACTGTGATCAAGGTGAGTCAATACTTTGATCATAGTGAACCTACATTTTCTAAAAATTAATTCCGTTTTAAATTACCCAATTTGCATGCTGTTATTTTATGTATAAATTTATGTTGATTTACAACTTCTAGATATATACCCCTTTATTAACTTACTGGTATTACTCTCATTTGGAACACTTGAATATCTAAGCCTTGTCACCTTAGTGAAAATTACAATGGTACAGCTTTCAAAAATAAGTCCGTAATTATACGACACTGCTTAGTACTACTTAGATAATCAGGGGCACCAAAATGCATCAAAAATCACTTTCTAATTATGAGGAACTGATTTGGGAGGTATTGGTGGAAATGAATGGTGTATTTTGACCTGATTATTTTATGCTCCCAAAACCCCCTGTCGTAGGGGTGGCCCCCACCTAAACCCAGCAGGCCTGGTAGGAAGGTATAAGGCCCCAAATAGGCCATGTGTAATGACATAACTGCCCCCAGGGGGATAACCAGATGTAAGGGTAAAACCGTAAAAGCACTCCTCATGTATATATATATGATGAGAAGCCATGGGGAGGATCCAGGCCATTACACTTATCTTCATCACTCTCCACTACCATCTCTCTCTGTTTGGTCTGTAGCCACAACAGTTGGCGCCGTCCGTGGGGAGGACGAAGACAAGCCTGAAGACCGAAGGAAAAAGATGGCACCGAAAAAAGCTTCTTCAGCGGCGGCGAAGAGAAAGAAGGTGGTCGGCCCGGAGCACCGTGTGAGCACCAAGGCTTCGGCATCGGCAGCGGTGGACGCGGGCGTCGACCCCGCCTGCACCGGCGATGAAAAGTGCCCTGCTGGCGGCTCTCAACGCGTTCCAGCGGGAGCTGGGGGACCTTCGCGGAGCCGTCAGAGATATACAGGAGGCTCGGAGTCAGCCGGCCGCGCCAGCAATCGCGTCCGAGCCCGCGCCGGAGAGGGCGGACAGTCGCGAAGCCCCCACGTCCAGCCGCGTGCCGCTGCGGCGCGTGGATCCGGAGTCCCCGCTCTCGGCGGGGCTGCAGCAGGCGGCATGGCCCGAAGACTTCAAGTTCCCTAGCGCCATCGACTCGTATAAAGGCGACACGGACCCCCGTGAGTTCGTGCGCGTATACGAAACCGCGATCGAAGCCGCGGGCGGAGACGACACCACGAAGGCAAAGGGACTCCCCCTCGCGCTACAAGGAGTGGCGCTCTCTTGGTTTTTTACCATAGAGCCGGGCTCCATCTACGCGTGGGAGCAGCTCCGCGTCCGCCTCCACAACAACTTCCAAGGAAACTACATCGACCGGGTCGAGGCGGACCAACTCTTCGCCGTGAAGCAGAAACCCTCGGAGAAGCTCCGGGACTACTTCAAACGCTTCGCCAAGATTCGATGTCAAGTGAAGGACGTCAACGAGACCACCATCGTCAATGCAGCCATACAGGGCCTTCGTCCGGGCCCGATGGCTGAGTACAATGCGCGGAAGCCGATCAAGACGGTGGCGAAGCTCTTCGACAAGATGGAAGAATATGCCAGGGCGGAGGAAGATGCGCGGCGAAGGCAAGGTGACGACTCCGACACTAACCAGGCCGGAACCTCGGCAAAAACCGAAGATCCGTCGAAGCGCGGCTCTTCGAAGGGAAAGCGTAAGCAGGAGTCGTCCAAGGACGCGCCCGGCCGCGGGGACAACTCGCATAGGGAGTCGTCGGATCAGCCCAAGCGCGGCCAGCAAAGGTCGAGGCGAAACCGGTACGTCCTCAACATTGAAGGTGGGTCCGACGAGGGTGCTCCAGCGGGCCGAGGCGGCCGGGGGCGCCGGGGCCGCGGCCGAGGCAGGGGCCGCGACGATAAGGGTCGCGGAGACTACGACGACCAGCATCAGGGACTGTGGTGCTTAGTCCACGGCCGCGGCCATCATGATACCCGTAACTGCACCTCCATCGCGGCGCTCCGCGACAGCGTCGCTAGGGACAGGAACCCGGAGGCGCGCCCGCCTGCCGTGGCCCACGTCCAATTCCCATACGAGGCCCCCATGCAGGTACAGGCGCAGGGGATGCAGGTACAGGCGCAGGGAATGCAACCCCAGGAAGGCACCTTGCGGATCCAAGCTCACGTTCAGCAGCCTCGGGAGGGCCTCCTGTCGTTGCAGGCCCCGGACGCAACCTACCGCAGGGTCATTAATGTCATATCCGGCGGCTCTGCGCTGGAATTCGCCTCGGCGCGCCAGCAGAAGGCCTACGCGCGAAGACTACATCACGTGGCGGCATACCCAGCGCAAGCACCGCCGGAATGGGCGCGGCATGAGGTTACATTCACACCTGGTGACGCCCAAGGTGTGGACTTCCCTCATCAGGACCCCCTGGTCATCCGGGTCACCATCGCGGGATGCGACGTGGGGCACGCCTTAGTGGACGGGGGTAGTTCCGCGAACGTGTTGTTTGCGGCGGCCTTCGACCAGATGGGGATCCCTCGAAGCCGCCTGGGGCCCTCAGGAATCCCACTGCAGGGCTTCGGGGGACAGCCCCTGCGGGCGTTGGGCCAGATCGGCCTTCAAGTCTCCTTCGGCCGAGATGACAATGTGCGGACCGAAGATGCCACCTTCGACGTGGTCGACCTCCCGTATCCCTACAATGCCATTCTGGGGCGCCCAATCCTCAACTCCTTCGGCGCGGTACCACATTACGGCTATCTGTGCATGAAGATCCCGGGCCCCCGGGCCATCATCACCGTCCGAGGCGACCAGGATATGGCTCGGCGCATCGAGCCAGGTGCCAGATGCCCGCGTCGCGAAGCCCAGCGACGCCCTTAGAGCCGACGTCACAGCGCGGAGGTCCGTGGGGTCATCCATAGGCGCCTGCGCGGGCCTTGCAGATGTCTAGTGGCTAGAGACTGCGGCTGCACCAAGGGCAAACGGTCAGTATATTCACCCTTCGTAGTCGCTCACCCGCGCAAACGGGGATATAATGAAGATCGCCGTTTGCCGTTAATTTTTCTTCGTCACATGCAAGCACGCTGTGAGGGCGCGCGCTGGCTCGGCCAACGCGCGCGCCCCCACGGCATAAATCAAAGACGCACGTTCGCGTGTGCACTCGCCGTCGCCAGGAAGGGCGGGACTGAGTATAAACCAAAGACGCACGTTCGCGTGTGCACTCGCCGTCGCCAGGGAGGGCGGGACTGAGTATAAACCAAAGACGCACGTTTGCGTGTGCACTCACCGTCGCCAGGGAGGGCGGGACTGAGTATAAACCAAAGACGCACGTTAGCGTGTGCACTCGCCGTCGCCAAGGTGACGGGACTGAGTATAAACAAAATACGCACCGGGGGGACGCCCTCGCGCGCGCGAGTCTCCGGACTATAAAGAAGACGTAGCGTCGAGCCTAGCTCCGCACGCAATAGTCCACGGACTCTAAATAAGACGTAGCGTCGAGCCTAGCTCCGCACGCGCGAGTCTCCGGACTATAAAGAAGACGTAGCGTTGAGCCTAGCTCCGCACGCAATAGTCCACGGACTCTAAATAAGACGTAGCGTCGAGCCTAGCTCCGCACGCGCGAGTCTCCGGACTATAAAGAAGACGTAGCGTCGAGCCTAGCTCCGCACGCAATAGTCCACGGACTCTAAATAAGACGTAGCGTCGAGCCTAGCTCCGCACGCGCGAGTCTCCGGACTATAAAGAAGACGTAGCGTCGAGCCTAGCTCCGCACGCAATAGTCCACGGACTCTAAATAAGACGTAGCGTCGAGCCTAGCTCCGCACGCACGAGTCTCCGGACTATAAAGAAGACGTAGCGTCGAGCCTAGCTCCGCACGCAATAGTCCACAGACTCTAAATAAGACGTAGCGTCGAGCCTAGCTCCGCACGCGCGAGTCTCCGGACTATAAAGAAGACGTAGCGTCGAGCCTAGCTCCGCACGCAATAGTCCACGGACTCTAAATAAGACGCAGCGGGGGGACGCCTTCGCGCGCACTCTCCGGAGTATAAAGAAGACGTAGCGTCGAGCCTAGCTCCGCACGCAATAGTCCACGGACTCTAAATAAGACGTAGTGTCGAGCCTAGCTCCGCACGCGCGAGTCTCCGGACTATAAAGAAGACGTAGCGTTGAGCCTAGCTCCACACGCAATAGTCCACGGACTCTAAATAAGACGTAGCGTCCAGCCTAGCTCCGCACGCGCGAGTCTCCGGAATATAAAGAAGACGTAGCGTCGAGCCTAGCTCCGCACGCAATAGTCCACGGACTCTAAATAAGACGTAGCGTCGAGCCTAGCTCCGCACGCGCGAGTCTCCGGACTATGAAGAAGACGTAGCGTCGAGCCTAGCTCCGCACGCAATAGTCCACGGACTCTAAATAAGACGCAGCGTCGAGGCCTGCCTCCGCACGTGCGAGTCTCCGGACCATAAAGCAAGGCAAGCTGCGGAGGTCAGCCTCCGCATACGTCAGTCTGCGGACCGTTCGTTCTGCGGAACCCTGGCGCAGCCACGTCGCCAACGGCGGCATCAACACAGCGCACATCTTAAAATGCCCGGAGGGCTGCTTACCGGAAGAATCACATGTACAAAGGTCCGCCAACATCCCGGCCGCTCTAAACCGCTACCCCGCGGGTTCGTCCTTAACACGCGCTAAAGTTGGGGCCTCGCTCGAGGAAGGCCGACTTGCCCAAAAGTCGAGCGACTCTTCGGCCCTTTGCCACCGTCGAAGGCGTCGGCGGGTTGAAAGGTCGGCCGCCCGAAGCCGGCCCCAGCAGGGAAGCTGCCCGGGATATAGGTAAAAATCAGCATGCATGCAGAAAGTGTGCGCTTTATTAGCAAACACAAGGGACAGTACAACGCACGCCTACACTAGGCGCCGCGGCATCAGACCTGCGGGTTCCCGGCGCCTTCGGAAGGCCCAGCGCCGCCATCATCGCGTCGAGGGACCCCATCCAGAAATTGGCCGAGGCTCCCCGTCCCGTAGAGCGACTTCTGGAGCTCGATCCGTACAGCTTCCGCCCCGACAGGATCCCAGATCCGGTTGCAGAAGGGCCCAAGGGCACGGCGAGCGGAGCGGACGGCGCCGGACATTACTCCGGCCCCGCCAAGCATCTCCAGCTGGGGGTCATTTAGCCCGGCGACATGCGTACAGCCGCGGTGCTAGAGGAGCGCGCACACCAAGCAGGCCGAAGTGTACGCGCAGTGGGTGCCGAAGGACGTCGCCGCGTCGCGCGCGACGTTGGCGGCATCCCCGACCCAGCGGAGCGTCCGAGACAGCTCCTCCGGACCGAAGGCGCGTCCCGGCACCTTCGCCACCAGCCCTTGAAGATGGCTCTCCAGCGCTTGCATGGCGTCCCAGGCAACCACCGAGGCGTCGCCCAGCGTCCGGTTGCACTCCGCCAGAGTCAAGGCAAGTTCGCCTTTCTCCTTCTCTAGCACGGCGACCTGCTCCAGGAGCCCGTCCCGCTCCGCCGCGAACTTTTCATCAGCAGTTGCTGCGGCTGATTCCTGCGCCGACGCAACAAGCCCCTCGGCGTGCGCCCTTGCTTCAGCACATTCCGCTTCCAGCTGGCGGATGCGGGCATCCTGGGCAGAGCGGGCGCCAGAGGCTTCGCGCAGCTCCCCCTCGGCGGCCCGCAGCCTATCCTCGAGCGCTTTTTGGCTACGAGCGTAGGCCGCTTGCAAGGCCTGCCCCAGCACGAGTGTCTGTGGAAGGGAAAAGACTTAGCAAACTCAGCCAAACTCAGGCGTGGACGCATGAGTACTTACCCTCACCCCAGACACCTCGAAAGCGTCCTCGAGGCGCCCCGCACCATAGGCCTGCAGCACTTGCGGGTCGACGCTCGTGGCCGCGTCATTCACAATCCCGCGCCACGCCCTCAGCGTCTCCGGAGGCGGCACGAAGTCCGCAGGGTTCACGGGTTCGGAGGCCCCGGGTTCCGTCGGATGCTCCCCCTCCGGGATGAGCAACGCTGTAAATAAGGAGGCGGGTGACCACTCCAAGGCATAAAGGCATACACCAGAGTAAGCTCGGCCACCTTACCTTCGGTAGCCGAAGGAATGGTTCCACCGCGGGCGGAAGCCTCCGCGTTCGGGGAGGCCGGTGGCTGTCCCCACACGGTGGACGGCGTCGTCAAGGGGGCAGAAGGTGCATGTGCCGTAGGGCCTCCAGCGCTTGCGCTGGCGTCCCACAGGCTTCTGATGCCCGTGGCCACGACAAATCCCTACGGTGTCCGGTGGAGCTCCGGCCGCACGCACGGCCGTTTAGCCGGGGCAGCCAGCAGTGGCACTGCCCCCGTAGCCGCGGTTAGCGAAGCCCCCGTCGCTGCCACGCCCGGGGGCGAAAATTCCATGGTGGCGGGAGTCGCAGGGGGCACCTCGGTTTCTGTTGCCGTCGGTAAAGGCAGCGCAGATTCGCGCGCCCCCGCGGGAGGCGCCGCCGGCACCACAGCGGCTATGGCCGAAAGCTCCACCTCGGCATCGCTGGTCTGCACGGGTTCCGCCTCCGTAACTTCGGCGGGCGGTGAGGCTTCCCCCCTTCGGCCGCTCGAGGCAGACCCGCCGTCCGGGGCGCTCGCCGAAGATACCTCGCCTTCGGCATCTGCGCCGCCCAAACCGGAGTCGGCATACCTCGCCGAGTCCGACTCCACGTCCGCCGTGCCCTCGGAAACACTAGCGGCAAGCGCCCCGCCGCGCCCCCTCTTCCGAGACGAGGCCTTTTTCTTCTTCTTTTCCTTCGCTGCACCGTCGTCCGGAGCGACACGGTCCGGCGCAGCAAGGCCCAGAGCCTCGCACACGCGGTTGATCCGCCCCAGACCCGCCTCGGCAACAGCCGTCGCACGCTGCTTATGCTCCCTGCCGGTGTACGGCCCCAGGAACACACGCGCGGCTTGCTCCGCCTCCTTTAAGGGAATCCCTGAAACAAAGGAGAAGATCATCAGCGTACAGCGCATTCAGCGTTGGCAAAGTACAGACACGAGCGAGGCTTACGCAGATCGCCGGGCGCTGGCAGCAAGCAGACCGAGGGCAAGACATTGTCGTCTCGCCGCCTCTCGGCGGCCAGACACCAGTTGCGGGCAAGCGGTGCCACGCCGTACATCACGAACTCTTCGGCGAGGTCGCGCATGTTGAAGCGGGCGGCCAAGCCTACGAGCCGTCGGACCCTCTGCTTGTCCTCATCATCGAGCGTTCGGCCGGGCGAGGGCTTGAACGCGATGGGTCGGCCTGTGCACTCAAGGCCGCTCCCGCTCTCCACGCGGTGGTAGAACCACCGCTTCATCCAGTAAGACTCCCACTTCCCGCGAGTTGAGTTCGCGGGGAAGAGCTTCTTCAACGGTGGGCAAAGGATGAAGGTGACGCTACCGAAGCTCGACACCGTCCCGTCCTTCCGGTCCTTGGGCTGGTGCCGTGCCTCGTGCAGGTAGGCAAACAGCGAAGCAATGGGCCAACACGCTCCCGCGCGCAAGGCCCAGCTATACACCGCGAGCCGGGCCACGGCGTTCGGAGTCAGTTGCGCCAGCTCCAGCCCGAAGGTCCGCAGCACGTCGCCCACAACATCCGTCGCTGGGATGCGGAGCCCGGCGTCAAAAAAGGCGACGAACACGACCGCCTCCGATCTCTCGGGATGCGGTTCCGTCTCGTCGGCGGCAGGCAGTCGTACATCCTGGCGCTCGGACAACTTCCCCGCGCGCAGAAGCCCCTGGATCGTCTTCTCAGTCACGAGCGAGGGGCCCAGCTCGCCGGAGAACGTGCCTCCCTCCTCCACCACCAGCCGCTCCCTGTCAGCCGCCGCCGGGTCGCGCTCTTCGAGCGCTTGTTTCACCTTTAGCTGCGCAGGTCGCCGGCGAACGGCAGAGCCACCAGCCATCTGGCCGTGCGCGCCGCTGGAAGCCATCGCTTTCCACGGAAAGGTTGCAGCGGTGAGCGTAGCGCGAAGATGTGGAAGGCAGAGCAGACAGGAAAGAGGGCGTAAAGGTGCGGGGATGCTGTTACGGGGGGGGCTATTTCAAGCCACCTCGCCCATGCCGCCGTTACCGAAGCGTCGCAACGGTCCGTGTGCCGGATGCAACCGCAGCGGTGTAAAGGCCCGCCCCGCACGATTCCCCGTGATTAAAAGCGAAGGGTCGCGAAGGCCCGCGTACGAGACGCAACCGCGGTCGTACAAGCGCCTATCTAGCGCAGCCCCCCGCCCACCGCTGGAAGGACGCGGCTCGCAGGCGCCAAGGGCCGTCACAACAGCTCCGACACGCGCCATCCACCGCCCGCCCCGTGTCCCCCTCGCCTAGGGAAGAGGCGAGCGGCTGCAAACACGCAACCGTCCACATCCTACCACCCACCAGTCATAGGCCGCCGCGTGCCCTGGACGCGACAGGTCGCAGAGTACGGAAACCGAACCCTAGCAGATCAGGGGGGCGGCGCGATTCCTGGAGTCTTTATAGCGCATGACCGAATCACAAGGCCCCAAGTCACCGCTCAGCGGCGGGGTTCGCGGCGACTAAGCGCCAGCTTCGCCGCCACCCGTTCGGCGGATAGGGGACGGAGCGCGCGCGTCTACTCCGACTTAGGCGCCAGCTTCGCCGCCACCCGTTCGAAGGGTATGGGACGGAGCGCGCGCGCCTACTTCGACTAGGCGCCAGCTTCGCCGCCACCCGTTCGAAGGGTATGGGACGGAGCGCGCGCGCCTACTTCGACTAGGCGCCAGCTTCGCTGCCACCCGTTCGAAGGGTATGGGACGGAGCGCGTGCGCCTACTTCGACTAGGCGCCAGCTTCGCCGCCACCCGTTCGGAGGGTAGGAGACGGAGCGCGCGCGTCTACTCCGACTTAGGCGCCAGCTTCGCCGCCACCCGTTCGAAGGGTATGGGACGGAGCGCGCGCGCCTACTTCGACTAGGCGCCAGCTTCGCCGCCACCCGTTCAGAGGGTATGGGACGGAGCGCGCGCGCCTACTTCGACTAGGCGCCAGCTTCGCCGCCACCCGTTCGAAGGATATGGGACGGAGCGCGCGTGCCTACTTCGACTAGGCGCCAGCTCCGCCGCCACCCGTTCGAAGGGTAGGGGACGGAGCGCGCGCGTCTACTCCGACTTAGGCGCCAGCTTCGCCGCCACCCGTTCCAAGGGTATGGGACGGAGCGAGCGCGCCTACTTCGACTAGGCGCCAGCTTCGCTGCCACCCGTTCGGAGGGTGTGGGACGGAGCGCGCGCGCCTACTTCGACTAGGCGCCAGCTTCGCCGCCACCCGTTCGAAGGATATGGGACGGAGCGCGCGCGCCTACTTCGACTAAGCGCCAGCTTCGCCATCACCCGTTCGGCGGGTAGGGGACGGAGCGCGCGCGTCTACTCCGACTTAGGCGCCAGCTTCGCCGCCACCCGTTCGAAGGGTATGGGACGGAGCGCGCGCGCCTACTTCGACTAGGCGCCAGCTTCGCCGCCACCCGTTCAGAGGGTATGGGACGGAGCGCGCGCGCCTACTTCGACTAGGCGCCAGCTTCGCCGCCACCCGTTCGAAGGGTATGGGACGGAGCGCGCGCGCCTCCTTCGACTAGGCGCCAGCTTCGCTGCCACCCGTTCGAAGGATATGGGACGTAGCGCGCGCGCCTACTTCGACTAGGCGCCAGCTTCGCCGCCACCCGTTCAGAGGGTATGGGACGGAGCGCGCGCGCCTACTTCGACTAGGCGCCAACTTCGCCGCCACCCGTTCGAAGGGTATGGGACGGAGCGCGCGCGCCTACTTCGACTAGGCGCCAGCTCCGCCGCCACCCGTTCGAAGGGTAGGGGACGAAGCGCGCGCGTCTACTCCGACTTAGGCGCCAGCTTTGCCGCCACCCGTTCCAAGGGTATGGGACGGAGCGAGCGCGCCTACTTCAACTAGGCGCCAGCTTCGCCGCCACCCGTTCGAAGGGTATAGGACGGAGCGCGCGCGCCTACTTCGACTAGGCGCCAGCTTCGCCGCCACCCGTTCGAAGGGTATGGGTCGGAGCGCGCGCGCCTACTTCGACTAGGCGCCAGCTTCGCCGCCACCCGTTCGAAGGGTATAGGACGGAGCGCGCGCGCCTACTTCGACTAGGCGCCAGCTTCGCCGCCACCCGTTCGAAGGATATGGGACGGAGCGCGCGCGCCTACTTCGACTAGGCGCCAGCTTCGCCGCCACCCGTTCGAAGGGTAGGGAACGGAGCGTGCGCGTCTACTTCGACTTGGGCGCCAGCTTCGCCGCCACCCGTTCGAAGGGTAGAGAACGGAGCGCGCGCGTCTACTTCGACTTGGGCGCCAGCTTCGCTGCCACCCGTTCGAAGGGTAGGGGACGGAGCGCGCGCGATTACCTCGACTTCGGCGCAAGCCGAGAACGGAGAATAGCACATACGACCGCCATAACTCGAACAGGCAAAAGTCAAATGTTGCGGCAAGGGCAGACATGATCTCATAGGCAGATATGAATCGCCACACCAGCATATGCCCGTTCGCACGAGCAGAGCATACGGATGACTCCATATCTGTCTACGAGAGCAAGTCAGGCCTTGCCATCTCTGCATCAAGCGGAGAAGCACTTCTACAAACGGGACGTATTTTGTTCACCGGTGCTCGCAGGCACTGACGCCGGTCGACGCAGTCATCAAACACAGGCGCACAAAACTCTTCCTACATATGAGAAGTTAACCATGAACAGGTACGGGATGTGCAGCAAGGATGTCTACGGAACGGCCCCGGGCGCCAGCGTATTTATACTCAGCCTCGCTAGGCGAAGGGTCGCCAGCAGGGAGGCATGCCAACCGACGGACGCACAAGCGCAAGGCGTCGGGCGGTGCAGTTACCAGAGGCGCGCAAGAGCAATCGTCCGCACTCCGCCGCATGCTATCCGGAAACCGTCGCATGCCCCACTTACGAGAAGGCACACTGCACGATGCGACAGCCTGCCCCCTGGCAAGCCAACCGTCATTAAAGAACACCCAGCCGAGGCGTGCACGACCAGAAGAGCACGCAGCCCCTTCGGCCGCACCGCAGCCCCGGGTCATGTCTGGACAGGTTCACAGGCCGCGGGACGGAGGGGGCCAAAAGACTCGGCAACATGGCTTCGGCCTTGTGAAGCCCTTTACCATGAGAGGCTCCTGTCGTAGGGGTGGCCCCCACCTAAACCCAGCAGGCCTGGTAGGAAGGTATAAGGCCCCAAATAGGCCATGTGTAATGACATAACTGCCCCCAGGGGGAAACCAGATGTAAGGGTAAAACCGTAAAAGCACTCCTCATGTATATGTATATGATGAGAAGCCATGGGGAGGATCCAGGCCATTACACTTATCTTCATCACTCTCCACTACCATCTCTCTCTCTGTTTGGTCTGTAGCCACAACACCCCCAATTTTGGTTAAACATCTAGGCGGATGGTACGGGGGCTGGTACGTGGTGCAATGGAAGCACATTGTATGGTATGTGGTAGCACCACCCAGATAACCTTAAGGACTGAATCTTATCATGATATCCTATGTAAAACAGTACAACCATAAGTCTGTAAAATGCAACCTGGCTAAGTAAAACTATCGAAACCCCCGGACTCATCTTACCAGTAGTGGAAAGGAGGGGAATATTGCAAGGGCAAGGGGAGGCCTAAAGGGACACTAAGTGGAGGGTGATGTAACCAATCGTGCTAGCGTTGTGGAGAGTGGAGTCTGAATATGTTAGTATCCGTGGTTACATCCCGCGCAACGTATAGGACCCACCACAAGTGGGAGCAGCCCATAGGGTGAGATGACAAAAGGGATGACAAAAGGGACTAGATACTTTGAAAAGTTAGTGTGATAGTCTACTCAACCACATGACTAAGGAATCATGTGGGGCAACGAGCGGATTGTCTCTTGTGGGTAAAGTGTACAAACTTTGCAGAGTCAAAACTATTCAAATAGCCGAGCCCACGGTCAAGGGCGGATATGGGAACCTAACTAGATATAGTTCTATTTCAAAAACTTTGTGGGTGGATTTGGAAAAGTAGAGGGCAGTGAAAAGCCCTGGTTTGTGTTGCCCTAGGTGTCGCCCCAGTGATAATGTAAGCGATTATAACGTTGAAAGGTTAGCATATGGTGCAGAAGCCATGTAACGGTGGATGGTATCTGAATCACCATTACTAATACATACTTTTACACCTTATGTTATAAGTTCAAACTGCTAGGTCTTAGGAAATTTTAAGTAATATATTTTAAAGCAATTTATGGCAAATAAAATAACCTGAGCCTTTCCTTAATAAACCATGCATGTTACCTATTGCATACTGTGTATTGGCTCGCGGAGCACGGTGGATTTGTGCTCACACTCGCAATACCAAATCAGAAATAGGGACCCAAGACCACTACGCTTATAAAGATACCCCTGCCGCAGATGGAGGAAACAACGAGGGAAACTAGGGCGGCTATCTCGATTTCGGGTCCTAGACAAGTAGACTTACGGAGATTGTGTGCACATATATTACCTAGGTCTAGATAATATATGTTGCACACATTTACCACTCAGTCACTTGCCTGTGGATTATGGTCTTACTTCTGCTTTTGCTTCCGCTGTTATCTTTGTAATGTAGACATTTGGCCTGTTCGGCCCTTATATAAACTTTCGCCCGACACGGTGTATTTTAAACTCTGGTTTGTAATATTATGGTTTAGTTTGTTTCATGCGATGTATGAGAGAATGCAGCGATGTACCTGTGAGCACTATCTACTGATCCAAGGAATAATGCGGTGTTTCACAGAGGATTCTGGATTAAAAAATCCGGGTCCGACATGTTTTGTGTGTTAATGTTTTTAGGGGTGCTTGTGAGGGCACTTTGTAACTCTACGAAAATTCAGCAATAAAGAAGATCTTGAATCAATCTGGTTCGTGATTTCTAGTGATTGCTGTTTGGGTGAGGCATACGACTGCGAGTGAAGCGCTGCAACAAGTGTTCGTTTGAGCGATCGTATTCATCATTGACAACGTAGAGATTTAAAAAAGCAGAGGCAATCATTCACCCCTTCATTAAGCCATACGAGCCTACAGAATCATAGTTGACTGAGTAGAGATATGCAAGGCTGCTTACTAGTGCATAAGAATAAGATTAGGAACTCCAAAAATGGATAATAGCTCAAATATCTGCATTGTAGAGTGATGGCAAGTAATTAAGCAGCTAGGTACTTAGCTAGGCTCATGGACTCATACCTTGCTTGCGCTGTTAGCTTCCCAAACGAGGGACTATCAGAGAGAAGGGAAAGCGAGTGGAGAACTCGAGGGGAAAGAGTGGAAGATAAATAGGACACACCAATCAGACGAAGGTGTTTGTCGGATGGCACTGTCTAGACTCTAGAAAGCGAACGGCCAAAGAGTAGACTAAACTTTGGTCACTGCTGCTCCACTAACATGTGGGCTCAAATGCAAACCTGTCCTATATGTCAAGGACAAAATTCTTCAGTGCAAAGTAGACAGGATGAAATGGTGGTTGTTCTGAAGAAATAGTAAAAAGTGTTCTGTGATTGTACAACGTAGAGAAAGGATGGAAGGGAGGAACGGTGTTAAGAAAATCAAAGGAGAAAGCAACAGGTTGGTGACTTCGTGATAGCTGATGGGTTGATGCAGAGATGTTCATTTGAGCTGCTTCAATGGTTGGAAATTAAATGGATAGGCCAACAGAGAATATGCTACAGTGGTTCCTTGTTGAAATACTTTCTTGTTCCTTTTTTTGTCTGAAAGCAAGTGCATTCATGCTCCTTTTGGTCTGAAATCAAGAGGAAAGCCCATGGAATATTTGGGAAAATCCACAGCCTAAAAAACAGGGAGGCAAGTTGTTTCACAAACTTCCACTAAAAATAGTTGTTTCATATGCATGTTTTGTGGAACACCTGAACTTTTACGTTTTATCATGCGTGTACGTATGAACAGCTCCAAGATCTGGGAGATCATTTTCATCCGTCACATAATTTTTTGTAGGGATGTCATCCAGTACATTTTTTCTGAAATTTAGATGAGAATATTGTTAATTGCAAAGAAAAACAGCTTCGTATCACACCATCCTTTATCCCTTGCTCTGTCTTCAAAGATTCGCAATGCCGCTCATACAAATGTCCGTTTGCAGTTTTGCGTAGTTGTAGAAACCAGAATCGAGTAGTGACTCGCCACAGGGGACAGTCCAGACGCCATCAACGGCGAGCATAAATTGCAGCGCTTGACATAAATGCTCCCAGAACATGAAAGTGATTTACCCATCTAGATGCATTCTCCTGGACGAAGATATGATACAGCGGCTAGGTAAACAGAGGCTAGCAATCCACAGCCACTTGATCAGTATGACCGGTAACCAGCATACAATCTACAACGACCGTGAATCTTCTTAGATTCAGATTATTCTTACATTACAGCTCGAAAATGAAGCGGAACAGAAGACAAGCCAGTGTGAATTATTGTCACAGTCGGAATGCAAATACAACACTTGTCAGTTCCTAAAAGTACACCCAGTGTTATCCTAAGTGGCCGCCTTGGATGCCTAGGCACTGGGCGTAGGCCGACCGCTACGACTTGGGCAAAGTCGGCTCCCTAAGAGCTCGGCCCACCTAGACGGTCAACGTGGGTCCCAGGTGGACCTAGGTGGGCAAGGTGTGGTGGTGCTAGACGGTCCGGAGCGGCTGGAGGCGGCGGTGGGGGCACTACCTACCCCATTTCATCCCGCCTCCCTGTGCCCACCGCCTCCTCTAGCTCTGCCTCGGCTCTCCATCCCCGCCGCCTCCTCTAGCCGTCGGCATTGCCCAAGGTAACCTTTCCACTAGCGCTCGAATCAAATAGCGCTTCCATTTCTCCTCCCATTCATTCCACCCCTGCATCCTCCATCTAAATTGAATGCCGCATCCTCCATCTAAATTGAATGCCGCAATGGTGACGACGCCCAAATCAAATAGCGTTGGAGAAGCGAAAGCGGTAGCCACGACGGCACCAGCATATGCCATAGCCCCACCTGGGGACACGTGGTGGCGAAGAAATGAAAGGTAGAAAAGGTGGGAGGGGAGGGGAAGTGGTGGTGGGGGGTGGGAGTAGGAGAAAGGCGAAGGGCAACGACGGTGGGGAAGGGATGAAGGCAGTGGCAGTGCAAGGTGTGCAAGGCTCATCGCAAGGAGAGCATGGCAACCATAGGAGAGCGGGGAAGGGATGGAGGAGGCAATGGCGGTGTAGGGTGTGCAGGGCTCACCGCAAGGAGGGCACGACGACCATGGGAGAGCAGCGGATCGAGAACAGGTTCGTAGGGGAGGAGAGGAAGAAAAGAAAGATGGTTTGATTAGACTCAAAGGAAGAATGGTTTGATTAGACTCATGAGTCTAGAGCTGCTTGGACACAACTTGCCTTGACTTCTTGTTCTGATTTCTTACCCTTGTTTTTTGCTCTTGCTTTGATCTGCATGGTGTAGCTTCTGAGGTATTGCCTCCCATTCATTCTTATGGATGTCTGGTATAGTTGTATTCTTATCAAGTCATCAAATATATTTGCATCACATCAAGGTAACATCTCTACATAATTACAAACATACATATAGGTAACATATACCCTTGGACCGATACTTGCTATTCTGTGTTCATCCTGCTTGCTTGGAGTGATGCTAGAATGCTTGCTATTCTGTTCAGCCGCCTAGGTCCCATCTAGACGCCATAGACGCTAGGTGGCCACCCGCCACCCGCCTAACGCCTAGCGTGTAGGTGAACACTGAGTACACTAGATCTCAGTACAGCATGAACCAAATCCCAAGAGAAAACCATATCAGCCCAATAAGTAGCACACCTAAGTAGCCGGCCACAACATCTTCGAATGGAGTGCTGGCTAACTGTAATGTCATCACGCCAAAGTTTCTTGCTGCAACCATAATTATGAAAAATCCATCAGATCATAAGACGTTTGAAATCAGATTGGTAATGGACGATCATCATGTACTTTGATCATTAGCACATATCAAGAGCCTCTGCCAAAAAGTTCAGTTGTCAGCATAATCACTAATCATGAAAAAGGCAATCACAACAGCATCGAAACACTAGCTGTGTGAAACTGGGACATCCATGGACCATGTTTGTCGACTATGGTACTCTTGACACGCTGATGACCTGACAGGATTTATATTCTTGGAAAACAACTTTGTTGTCGAAAATATATTAAGTTTGCCTATAATTATACAGCAAGCGATGTCAATAACTTATTATTTTGATAATGTCATTATTCATTACTCATATAGTGAATCCAACAAAACTTGTGAAGTGCATATAAGATAGAATGCAATATATACAGTGCTCTGATTTCCTCTAACAATTCTCATCATGAGCAGTGGCTTTTAAATGGGAAATTCCGACTTTAAACCTTTCTTGTGGTAAAAACTTCCATGATCATAATGGATAAACAAACAATAAAGGGCTAGTTTGCTTCTGACCGCAGCTCCCTATGTTGTATGTACTAGCAAAGTTGTAGGTAAATATGGCAAATGATTCCATAGTCCTAACTTGAGTAGAATACATGATCTGAAAATCAGGTGTAAGAGAAACCTTGGCTGCTTGGCATATACAACATAGCTGAAGGCAATCGTAAAAACAAAAAAAATGTAGTGCTATAGCATATTTAACACTCCTTTGCCATTTTCCTGGAACAAATCACTGCAGCAAGCAGTAAGGTTATCCAACATGCACAGATCGATTTCCACATACTTGACAACTCCAGTAATCTTCTGTTATGATATAAACAACTTCTTATAAATAAATGAATGCTCCTTAAGTACAATTTTATATGAACAACACAAGTCCCAGTGAGACACAGTACATAGAAAGTTCCCACCAGATAATTGAGCTAACATCACATACATTTTGCACTCTTCAAAAAGTAAGAAGTTAGCTGTTATAGGCGTGGGCTTTGGGCCCAGCCAGGTTATTATTAGGAATTAGAGATTGGTTTCTATTTAAGTTAGAGATTAGTTTCCTTATGTTAGAGATATAGTTAAAGATATGATATTGTTAGAGATATGATTGAGATTAGATTCGATCTGTTAGGGGGAGCTCATCTATATAAAGAGGGCTACCGTATGCTATTGGAGGCAAGCAGAGCAACGTTTGGTTGCCGGCTTCCCTACGGAATCCCCTTCCTCTGTTTCGCCTTTTCCCTCTATCCACCGCGCTCTATCAATTTGGTATCAGAGCCGTCGATCCCTTCCCACGACTTCTGCTACCATGGCTTCTGCGACTAGTTCTATTGCCGAGTCTTTGGCCACGATAAAGGCTAACGCCATCAAGATGGCCAGCACGAACAAAGAGATGTCGGACATCTTCTTCAACGTTCATGCCATCCTTGAGAGGTTGGAGAATTGGAGGAAGATGCAACAAGAAACAGTGCAGGAGAGCACAACAGATGGTGGGGAGGAAATCACAGAAAAAGAGCAGGAAGCATCGCCATCTCCACCAACGGCGACTCCTCCACCGCGCCCCCTCTGCAGCCACAGCCGCCGGCGTAGGCCAACGCCGCCGACCCCTGCCATCGGGCCCAGTCCCCGCCGCCTCGTGCTGCCACTGCGCCGCCGTCACCCGAGATCCGGTAGCTGCCGACGTCGCCGCTTCCCGCGCCACCGTCGCTCTCCTCCGGACGGCCGCTCCGCCGGTCGCCACGTCGACTGCCGCTCCTCCGGACGGTCGCTCCTCCGGCTGCTCCGCCGACCGCTCCGTCGTCGCCCGTGTCGTAGCCGCCGTCGCCGGTTCCGCCTCCGCCCAGATCCGCCACCGCCGACGCCGGCCGCCACCCGAGCCCCTGCGCCTGGGAGCCTACGCCAGATCCGTGCAGGCCGCCGCCCCCATCGCCCGGGTCGCCTCTGCCCGCGCGCCGCCGCAGCCAGACTCGGCCGTTGCCAGATTCGCTGGCCCGCGCCGCAGGCCGTCGCTCCGCCTGCCGATCCGCCCCCGCTCCAGATCGGGACGTCCCCCACATGGGCTTCTCCGCGCCGCCTTCGCTCTGCGGCCGAGACGTCAACGTCGTCGTTGGGGCCACGTCCTCTGCCGTGGACCGCTCGGAGCCGCCGCCGCTGCGAGATCTGCCGGAGTCGCCGTCCCGGTCGCCATCGTCGCCCGGATCCCGGCCCGGGCCACCTCCGGCCACGCCACAGCCGCTCCTCCCGCCGGCCGCGCCGTCTCCGCCTCCGCCCGAGCCGCCGCTGCAGCCGCTCTGCCTCCGCCCGCAGCCGCCGCCGCCGCCGAGTCCGCCTCCGCCCGAGCCGCCGCGGCAGCCGCTCCTTCCGCCGGCAGCTCCGCCGGTCGCTCCGCACGCCGACCGCCGCCGTCGATGCCGACCGGGGGGACCTCCGCACCGTGCGCCGCCGCTCCTTCGGTCGCCTTTTTGACCGGATGTGTTCGGTCGATATTGGTCGGGTTTTAAAACCAACCGGTTAGTAGGGCGCAAAAAAAACTTATTTTGCAGGCATTATATTCCTGAAGGCGTTACACGTCGTCTAGTCTTGTTCCGCGTGAATCTGGCCGGCCGTCTCCATCCGCTGCAACACCCTGCCACCGTTCATCTTCTACATCGGCGTCAAAGATCTTCCATTGGCCGCCGTCTAGCAGCTCGAGGACGAGCTGCATGTCCGGGAGGGGTGTAGTGTTATAGGCGTGGGCTTTGGGCCCAGCCAGGTTATTATTAGGAATTAGAGATTGGTTTCTATTTAAGTTAGAGATTAGTTTCCTTATGTTAGAGATATAGTTAAAGATATGATATTGTTAGAGATATGATTGAGATTAGATTCGATCTGTTAGGGGGAGCTCATCTATATAAAGAGGGCTACCGTATGCTATTGGAGGCAAGCAGAGCAACGTTTGGTTGCCGGCTTCCCTACGGAATCCCCTTCCTCTGTTTCGCCTTTTCCCTCTATCCACCGCGCTCTATCATTAGCAGTCACAAGCAACCGCATTTCAATTACGACATGGAACATCCAATCTCACCAGTGGGTGACCACTCCAATGTCACTAGCAGTTTGAAAGTCAATTCTCCTTTTCTTACAGGCAATTCAAGCCACTTGTTGACTCACAATTATACCTGTTAAAAGTTTCAAAATGTCTCTTTATTTTGTTTCTGCACACATAACACTCATGGATAACTTCTACAAAGAAATCAGCCCAACGTTCCATATTTACAAGTTACAATATTGGAAAGATAAATGATGTTGTTAATCTCAAGAGTACTCAGCATAGCTGAAAAGCCTTCATAGGAATGTGACACTTGTGGTGCTATAGCATCTATTTGGCACTTCTAAATTTACTATAAGACTGTAGCATATCCCAAGAACATTCTAAGGTCTCAAACATGCATAGAACCATTTGCTGGCAAGCACTTTCATGTTCTATTAGTATAAAAGTACATAAAACTTCAAAGTTCACAGACAAACACTAAACAGCGAGTCTGTAGAGTGTCACATAGATGCACAAGACAGAAAGTGAGATATAAAAATAAAATATAGGTAAGTCAACATCAATGAACCTTAGCGAGAGACTGAGAGTTCAAAATTTGTGGCCAGAGAACTTTGTCAACATAGTTTGTGCATTGTAGGCTTGTAGTAGTTTGGCAACCAAACATGGATGAAGGGAAAAGAACTTTCCTACCACATATTGTCTTGACCTTCCAAGTTCAATTCTCTTCATAAAGACATGGCCAAAATTTATTGAAAGGTTGGTAGCCATTGTTCATGTAGTTTATTTCAAATCAAATTTTCTTGATGCAAATATTGAATTCTTCAGTTGACTATTTATTTAGTTGCCATGCCAAACAACATATTGGGCACTAACTCTGCAACCATTAATCATCAACATCAGCTATACTTAAGGTTGTGTAATCTGGAAATAGTAAATGTGTAGATACACCGATAGCCTATACATGTAAATGAACTTAATATCCAGTAAATGAACTAATATCCTTGTAGAAGCATGCCTTGTAATTAGGGCTGTACAAAGCGGGTTTTTCAAACCGTCTGAACCCGTTGAAGCTAATAGCCTTGCAAATGGTTTCATGCCTTTGAATATCAATGTTTTGATTGTGTAAACAATGCAGGCGATTTCTCTGAACCATTTAACCCAAGTTTGAACAGCCTACTATACCTAGTACACAAACAGAGTATATCTAAGGTGTTGCTGGAACCTTCTATAAAATTGAAAAATAGTGTATTAACCAGGGCAATCAATCGTGGTTCATGAAGAAATCAGAATCAAACAACAAAGAATAAGAAATGATTAAAGCAAAGTCAACTTCAACGAGAGAGTACCTTCTCAGAAGGTCGCAATTCGCTGCTGGTGAACCCCTCAGCAACAAGCTTATTGACAGCATCTCTCAACCTCTCATATTCCTCCCTGACATTGTAAACCTGGTGCGAGATCCTCACGTATGCTGTCACTTGATCACCATTCTTATCATTTGACATCTCTTGTACTTCCACCCTTCTTGAATTGTAGTATATCGGCACCTCCACCTTGAAATCCTTCCTCAACATGGTCCTGACCCTCAGCGCATCATCATCACTCTCAATGCCAAGGCAACCGGGCATCCCCACCATAACCATGCTTCCGCACAATTCTGGTGGTGAGCCAAGAAACGTCCCCCATGCCTCAGCAAGCATCCTACCCATCTCAATCACCTTCTCATGGTTCCGGCTGCGTATCCCCTCAATCCCACCCTCGAACCGGTTCACAAAGTCAATGGCTTCGGGCACAACAAGCTGGGCACTGTAATCCCGTGTCCCAATCCATCCACTCTCCATAGGCAGCCCATTGCCATATTCGTGCGACACAACAGGGTGGTGGAGCTGGGAGGCTATCGGGTCATCTTTGCGGGTGTGCAAGAACGCCACGGCCGGAGGGCAGAAGAACCACTTGTGGAGGTTGCTGGTGTAGAAATCGGCACCAATGTCATGCAGATCGACAGGGACCTGACCAATGGAGTGCGCAGCGTCGACAAACACCTTGTCGACGCCCTCTTCGCGGCAGATGGCAACGAGCTCCTTCACCGGAATGACAACACTGGGCATGGAGGTGATGTGGTCGACGACGGCGAGCCGGACCCTGCGCCCCCCGGCCTTCGCAACGGCGAGCGCGGCACGGAACTCGGCGATAATGGCGTCGGCGGAGGCGACGGGGAACGGTAGTGGCACCTCGACGACGGTGGCCCCCGCGCGGGCGACGTAGGCGTGGATGGACTTCTTGACGGAGCCGTAGGCGTAGTGGAGCATGAGCACCGCGTCTCCGCGCGCGAAGCGGCCCTCCGCGAAGCTCCACGCGGCGTGCTGCAGCACGATGGCTGCGGCGGAGGTGGCGTTGTCGACGAGGGAGACTTCGGCCACGTCCCCGGCGTTGACGAGGGCTGCGACAGCGGCGCGGGAGCGGAGGAGCGCCGGCTGGAGGCTGTGGAAGTAGAAGGCATCGGGCTGGGCGAGGAAGAGGCGCTGCCAGCGGGTCTGCGCGTCGAGCACGGAGGCCGGGCAGCAGCCGAAGCTGCCGTTGTTGACGCGGGCGACGGCGGCGTCATGGTGCGCGAACTCATCGCGGATCTCGGCCGCCGAGATCAGTGCCCCGCGCGGGCGCTTCGCCGGAGGCGGGGACGGCCCGTTGCCGTGGCCGTTCTCCGCCGCGTCGTCGGGCGGGATCGACGCCATCGCCGCCGCGCTAGGGTTACCTAGCTCGGATTGGGATTTGGGGGTGAGTGTGTGTGTGTGTGACACTGATTGGATAGAGGTGTGGTGGAGCTGCGGATTGGGTTCGGACCCGAGTCGAGTCGGAGTCGCGATGTGCCGAGGGTTTGTACAATTTGTTTGTTTCGTCTGCCTCTCTGCTGTGCTTGCGTCGAATGTGCGCTCCGCTCACACAAGGGCGAGTCATTGCCCACTCAGCATTCGACAGTTGATTTCCACATCATTGCCACTTTTACCGAGGCATGAGGGCATGCCTGCACGCATAAAATTTGTAGGAACTTTTAAAAAGGTAAAATTCTAAAAAAAACTTGCAAATTAAATTATCGCATACTATATATAGGTCATGTTTGTTTCCACTTAGATTATTATAATCTAGCTTATAGGTGGGGATTATATAAGCTAGTTTATAATAAGCTGGTGGGAAATAAGCTGTCAGGTGTTTAGCAGTCTGGATTATCAGAGTTATGGATTGTTGTATTCGAATGTTTAAATACTACAATGCCCTGGGAGAGAGAGGCACGGGAGTTGGGGGTTAGATGAATGGCAAAGGTGGGTAATATTCCTAAAGTTTTATGGTTATTAAGATAAAAGGTGGATCTATAAGCTGAAATAAGCTCCTTTTTTGAGCTTATTAGATTACAATAATCTGGGATATTAGATTATAATAAGTTACTTTATAATCTGGGCTGTTTGTTTCAACTTATGATTTATAAGCTAGATTATAATAATCTTAAGTGGAAACAAACAGGGCCATATTACGCCCGGGGATTCCCAGCTCCTCCCCGCGCCACGTCATCATTTTTGCGAAAAGCCCCCTGAGTTGTTGGAAATCGTGTAAAGGTCATCGGTTCTCGCGAAAAGGTCCCTGTCAGGTTTTTTTCCTGAAAACACCCCTCCACTTTACCGAAATTTTGTATCCTTTGCAGGATAGAACCCTGCGGTTTTTAAAAATTACGTACGGGTTCTTTTTTGTTATATATAGGCCCTTGTAGGTCCTCGGTTTTTTACGAAAAAACCTTTGATTTTCTTGAAATTGCGCATATATCCTCGATTTTTTTTGAAAAAACTTTTCTGCGAATTGTCCTCTCTTTCACTTCGGCATACACAATAGCTAGCGCGGCGTGACGCTGCGCTCATGCTGCTAGTTGTAATAGGGCCCGAAAGAAAACATGGTTGAGAGTCACTTCACAGGCAGTGCACCATAGTATAATATTTGAGATTAGCTAATATGCCACTCGAAGTCTAGGTTTACCAATACAACTACTCAATTCGTCTAAAATATTGCCACACTGCCACTTGAATGATTTTATCCCCTCCTCTTTTGCTCTTCTTCTCTAGGTATGTCCTTATGCTTCACTTTTCCGGATAAGCTATTCTACCTTTCTCTCTTTCTCGCTTCTCTTGCTGATTGTTTTCTCTCCCTTGTGACCAAGCTCAGTTACTGAGCGTGGAGACTCCCTTCTGCTGGGCACCTCGTCGACGGTTACCTTGTTAATATCAAGGTTGTTATGGGACATCATCCTCGACCTTTGCGATGTTATCACCCAAGAGCAGGTCTACAGTAGTTCATGAGTATTCAGATAAACATCTAAAATTTTTTTCACAAAAAACCAATATATACAAGATATTATATACACACACATACTTAGTTGGGTCAAATCAGCTATATTCAAACCAAATCAGCCCAAACCAATATAGGCCAGCTAGCCTCGCGGCCTGCGCCTGGCCCATTTGCGCCTTTGTGCTTTTGCGCAGCCTTGCGTGCTGATCGCCCGTGGCTGATCCCTCAATCCCCAATTTTTGCGTTGTGGCTAAACCATTACACCGCCATCGTTGACCTCGGTGTGATCTATGAGGTGCTCTCGCTTCCCAAGGAGCTCACTCTCGCCATGTTGCCCCATCAGGTGCAAAAAGTCCATGACGATATCAGCTGAGTTCTTTTCTACTTATGTCTTATAGTTTAGAGTTTATACTATAGTAACTATCTTTCAAACAGTGTGTTTTTTCAAGACGAGATTAACAGAAAGATTATAGTAAAAATTAAAAAGTATATTGAGTTCAGCTATACCGGTCAAAAATCACATGCGACTATTTTCTATGTGTACTGTCTCTCACGAATAGTTATAATTTAAAAATTTTAAGCCTTAAATTATAAGTCACAACCTAAAAGAATACATTCCATGTGTTTATTGTCTTAAGGTGGACGATGGGCTAGAGCTAGAGGCACAACGAATGGGGCATTGACTTGGTGGTCGACACGCCAGATGATAACTCCAGCGATCGTAGCGACACCGGATAAGGGTGTGATCAAAATGGCTTGAGCTTTTAGCTTCAGCTTATTTTTGCACTATTCATAAATTTCGTCTTTTTCTGAACTTTTGGCTTTTTTTGAGTTTTTTTACCGGTTCTTTTTTTCCTCGTATTTGTTTACATTATACGTGATGGGCTAATATATTTTTTCTATTTTTAAATTTTTTAAAATTTAATTATGGTAAATAAGCCTATGTCAGCTACAGTGCTTTTTTCAGCCAGCTACAGTGTTTTCAGCCATAAGCCACGGGCTTTTCAGCCATTTTGATCACAACCAAGAAGACCCATCAACTTCAGCCAAAGTTGTGTTGTGGCAATATGTAGGATTATTTTAGTTGTATTTTGCTAAGCTTGAACGTTTCAATTGGCATGAAAGCGATTTTTTTCGTAATATCTGGTTCAATGGTCGAATGAGTATCACTTGGTCAATGACCAGTTAGAATTTATTTACTGATACAATTCAATAATCGATCTTGATTTGTACTCAAGCGAAGATGAGATATCAGACAATGGCACCTCTAACGGCTGGAACCTAGTTCCTCGAAGTCAACCAGCCGATTCGCTCCCCCTACCCACTATACCCGTTCCCTAGCCACCGATGGCCTCGGTTCCGCCCGGCGACGGCGCGTCCGCGAACCCGGCGAAGCGCCCCCGCGCAGTGATCACGGCCGAGGAGATCCGCGCCGAGTTCGCGCACCACGACGGTACCGTTGCCCGCGTCAACAACGGCACCTTCGGCTGTTGCCCGGCCACCGTCCTCGCCGCGCGGGCGCGGTGGCAGCGTCTTTTCCTCACGCAGCCCGACGCCTTCTACTTCCACCACCTCCAGCCGGGCCTCGCCCGCTCCCGCGCCGCCGTCGCCGCGGTCGTCGGCGCCGGGGACTCCTCCGAGGTCTCCCTCGTCGACAACGTCACCACCGCCGCCGCCATCGTCATGCAGCACGTGGCCTGGAGCTTCACCGAGGGGGCCTTCTTGCGCGGCGACGCGGTGCTCATGCTCCACTACACCTACAGCTCCGTCAAGAAGTCCATCCACGCCTACGTCGCCCGCGCGGGGGCCACCGTCGTCGAGGTGCCCCTCCCGTTCCCCGACGCCTCCGCCGGCGCCATCATTGCAGAGTTCCGTGGGGCACTCGCTCTGGCCAAGGTCGGCGGGCGCAGGGTCCGCCTCGCCGTCATCGACCACATCACCTCTATGCCCACCGTCCTCATCCCGGTGAAGGAGCTCGTCGCCATCTGCCGCCAGGAGGGCGTCGACAAGGTGTTCGTCGACGGGGCGCACGCCATCGGGCAAGTCCCCGTCGACGTGCGCGACGTCGGTGCCGATGTCTACGCCAGCAACCTCCACAAGTGGTTCTTTTGCCCCTCCGCCGTGGCTTTCTTGCACACCCGCAAGGACGATCCCGTAGCCTTGCAGCTCCACCACCCCGTGGTGTCGAGCGAGTACGGCAATGGGCTGCCTATGGAGAGCGCATGGATCGGTGTACGGGATTACAGCGCGCAGCTTGTTGTGCCCGATGTCATCGACTTCGTGAACCGGTTCGAGGGCGGCATTGAGGGGATACGCAGCCGGAACCATGAGAAGGTGATCGAGATGGGCAGGATGCTTGCCGAGGCATGGGGGACGTTCCTTGGCTCACCGCCGGAAATGTGCGCAAGCATGGTGATGGTGGGGATGCCCGGTTGCCTTGGCATTGAGAGCGATGATGATGCGCAGTGTGTGAGGAACACGTTGAGGAAGGATTTCAAGGTGGAGGTGCCAACATACTTCAATTCAAGAAGGGTGGAAGAGCAAGAGATGGCTAAGGATGCGAGTGGTGATCCAGTGACAGGATATGTGAGGATCTCTCACCAGGTTTACAATGTCAGGGAGGAGTACGAGGCCCTGAGAGATGCGGTCAATAAGCTTGTTGCTGATGGGTTCTCCTGCAGCAAGTTAAGACCTTCCGCGAAGGTACTCCCTCACTGAAACTGTTCCTTCGTTTGATTATTTCCTTATCTCTGTTGGTTCATTTCAATTTATTGACGTATTACTGTATATTTTGATAAAATAGTGACGGTAAGACGGTAGATGTTTTTTTTGTTGATATACTGGATATAATAGCATCTAGCCTGTGTTGAGACATGTTTCTACAATGTTACATGTCCATTTCCATGTGCTGTTGATATATCTGCACATTTGGGAATTCCATATTAATATTATGCAACCCTCTAGCATAGCTGATGTTGATGCTTACTCCTGGCAGAGTTACTGGACCATAGTATTTGTTTGGCATAGAACAAAAATAATCAACTGAAACATTCATTAAAATAGTTCGGTTTGAAGTTACCGTTTACCAATATTCCAATTGGTTTTGTCCATGTGTTCAAGAAATTCAATGGTGAAGACAATCTTGAGAATGTGCCCTGCTCATGTAAGTTGAACCCACAGTGTGGTTCATTTCCATTAACCTTTCATATGTTTCACATCACAGTAAGGATATATATGTTTCATGCATGCACACGACATTGTACATCAGCGCCAGTTCATCTATCTATGGACATTGATGTCTCATAGAGTTTTCTCCGAATAGAACATGAGAAGATATATCTCTTTGCACGCTTGAAATCATAATTTACTTTAGTGACGTGTTATATCCTTCTAGTAGATCAGAAATGGTTGGCATAGCTCTATAAAGTGGCATATTATAACGTGGAGAAAGCCATTCTGCCATATAGAGAACTCTGATGTTTTTAACTCTTGAGTTTAACAATGATCCCTGATTTGTCCCATTCACAACTTGCAAACATGGGACCATTTGCAAGATCTGTTTGTATACTGTGTGTTTGCCTGTGTGGAAGCAAATCAAACAGCGCATTGTTGTCTGATGAAAGGATGTCCTGGACTTCCACTAGTAAGATTGGATGTGCCATTTTTTAATCCAAAAGTAACTGCTTGTGACTAGTGATAGGGTTGTTAAGGATATGGAAATTGTTTTGCGCATGCTTGAGAACTTTTGTCTTTGTAGTAGTGCTTGTGGTGTTGGATGCTTAAACTTTGCTGCTTTTGCAAGTTGCTTGTTCTGGTTTGTAAAAGGAAATTAGAAAAATGTGCTATACCACTATAAAGTCTCATGCTTCTATAAAGGCTTTTAGCTACATCGCATATGGCAAGGTTTTTAATTTGTTGATTTTGGGATCTCGTGTTCTACTCAAGTTAGAAAAATATGGAATCATTTGCCATATTGACTGTGGAACTCAACTAATATTTATACATTACGGATCTTTGTTGCAAAGCAAAATAGCAATTTATTGTTTTTTATGATTATGGAATGCTTGCCCATTGGAGCGGCGCAAGGACAATTTTTCATTCAAAACCGGCTGCTCGTTTGGACTGCTATAGCTTATTACATGTTTTCAGTTAAAAGTATGCCTTCCTGATATCATGATCAAGATGCATTCTTCTGTCGGTTTGGCCAGTACTGTATTAATTTTACAGAACTGTTCTTGAGGAAATTAGAGCATTGCAGATATTGTACTCTATTTTTTATATGCATTTTCCTAGTTTTATTGGTTAATTTACTGCCTGATACTACGAGTAACTAATGTCAACATGGATTATTCCATCATAGAAACATCTGTCTAGGATGGTTTTCTTCATGCATACGCATTGGCTAGATAATTTCGGACGAGCTTGGTCTAGACCCTGCATGTATAATAATATTTTGGAGGCTGCTACCCGACGCAATACTGTTGGAGGTGCTCGCCAAAATTTTAGCAAGTTTCATGTTTTGTCAAAGTTTCATCGAGTTTCATGTTTCGTCAAAAGCTTCAGATTGATGTTTCAACGAAGTTTCAGAAGATTTCACCAATGTTTCCTATAGAGTTTCAAGCAAGTTTTATAGAGTTTTAGCACATTTCAGGGGGTTTCAAGAACATTTCAAAGAGTTTCGTAGAGTTCTCGGAATGTTTCATGGAGTTTCAAGCGTGTTTAAGAGAGTTTCAATGAGTTTTACATTCAAAAACTTGCGGTTTCATAAAGTTACGGAAACATGAGTTTCAAGTTTCAGATATGAATGTTGTGTTGAAATGTGAGTAATATTTTAATTCCAGATTTTACTAGGAGGTAAATATCACAAATAACTAATGATGCATAAATCAGTGTTAACAACAAGCAAATCATTGTACTTCAAAAAAAATATGTAGAAATAGAATTTTAACAAGTCGATCGGTCACACGAACGACTTACAGTTGGGTGTGAAGAAAAATAAGAAGCAGCGCAGATTGTAGATATCGTAGTGAAGCGAGCGGTCGTGCAGATGTTCACTGTCTAGAAACCTTATTGGCACCCCCGTGCAGGTCTTCATGACAGCAATGGCTTGGAGATACCGCTCCCCTTCTTCACGTTGCATGCTGGGAAGAAGAGTTGATAAGGTTCAAATGGCGCAGCATAACAACACAGGTTTGTAGGAAGAAGAAATGGAGGCAGTTATTCTCTTAGCTATACTCTGGACATCTTCAGGCATATATATAGACAAACTGTGAACTGACATGATTAAGCAGCCATTTACCCACAGGTAACTAACATATTTAACCAGCCATTTACCCACAGGTAACTGCCCTGTCATCAAAACCCAATAAACCCTTAAATTTAAATGTTTGAATCTCATTCAAACAGAGGGAGAGAGAGTGATGCACAGTTCAACAAAAATGAGGTGGATATGGTTTGCTAAGTAGTGCACCACGTCACGGCGCGATCGCGCATCGCAAGTCACATGATTTTAACGTGAAATACGTGAAAACACGCACGTGCGTGTGCGCGTGTGTGATTAGCCAAAGCTCTCCTCATGCCATCCCTATCCTATGTTACATGATTCAAGGAATGATAATGACTCCACCTTATAAATTAATCTCCTACACGTTATCTTAGCAATATGGTACTAAACCATGCATAATTTGGAATATTTGAAATGGACATCATTCATATAGTCCTAATTCTAACAATTCCCCACCAATTCCAAAAGCAAATAACAAAAAGTTGTCAAAGATATTGTGCTAAAATACTGTTAATATATCAGTCTTTTAGTATAAGTCCCATACGGGTTGAACTTACATCTAGAATGACAAGATTCACCTTCACACAGCTAGTGATGAACAGTTGGGAAGCAATAACAGTAAAATAGATTCAGAGGCAGTGTTGTATAGTTCACAGAAATAGTAATTATTAAAGTGGTGTGTTAATGCCACTATTTCATTGTGTGCTTGCTGAGTCTCTGGACTCACCCTAGTTGTTGTTTTTTTAGGTGACCGTTGAGGACGTCATGCACAGGCGGGAGTAGCACAGGAATAATTTCACGAACCAACAACACTCCTTGTACCACCGTTTGTCAGATTATTTTAGACTCTACTAGTATGCTAGAGTAATCACTCATAAGAACATGGTGTATCTGGTCGCTGCTTGATGAATAAAGTAGAATTTGCTTAAAATGTTTAGTAGTTGTACTAAATGGTATTACTATGCAATAATGGTAACACTCTAGGCCCAGAGGACGGACGGGGTGTTACAAGTGGTTCTCTTAACTATACTCTGGACGTCTCCAGGCACACACACATATATATAGACAGACTATGAACTGACATGATTAAGTAGCCATTTATCCACTGGTAACTAATATATTTAACCAATCATTTACCCACTGGTAACTGCCTCTCATCAAAATCCAATAAACCCTTAAATTCAAACGTTTAAATCTCATTCAAACAGAGAGAGAGAGAGTAAGTGATGCATGGTTTAACAAAAAATAAGATGAACTTGGTTTGCGAAGTGGCGTGCCACGTCATGGCACGGTCATGCGTCGCAAGTCATGCAATTTTCACGAAAAATACGCGAATACACACATGCGCATGCGCGCGTGTGGGAATAACCAAAGCACTCCTCATACCATCCCCATCCATATATTACATGATTCAAGAAATGACAAGGACTCCACCTTATAAATTGGTCTCCTCCACCTTAGCTTAGCAATATGGTGCTAAATCATGCATGCTTTGGAATTATAGAAAATAGACATCACTCATATGGGTCTTGCTGTGGTTACAGACCAAACAGATAGAGTGTGTGGTAGTGGAGAGTTAGGTAAGTGAATGGCTTGGGATTTCTCCCTCTGACTTGTGCTGCATATATACACCCATATGGGAGTGCTTTTACAATAATGCCCTTACATCTGAGTACTCCCCTCAGGGGTATTCATGTCATTATACATGCACCATTTTAGGCCTTACATTCCTCTGACTGGCCTGCTGGGCTTAGGTGGGGGCCATCCCTACAACAGGCCTAATTCTAGCATGTTGGTGTTTCAATGAGTTTCACATTCGAAACTTGAGGTTTCATGAAGTTTCAAATAAGTGAGTTTCGAATATGAAACCTTGTGTTTTACAGAGTTTCGCATCCGAAACATAAGCTTTCATGAATTTCAAAAAACAAGTTTCAAAACTAAAACTTGGTGTTTCCTGAGACTTAAGGTTTCATGAAGTTTAAAAAAAAGAGATTCGAGTTTCGAATCTGAAACTCGGTGTTTTAGTGTGTTTCACATCTGAATTGATGTTTTAAAATATGAAACTCAGCGTTTCAACGAGTTTCAGCTCTGAAACTTGATATTTCAATGTATCAAAAAGAGTTTCATACATGAGTTTCAAGAAATTTCTAGCACGTTTCGTAAGAAGTTTTAAAAATTCCAACGAGTTAAAGAAAACGAAATATGGGGTTACACCTCTCCTCGCCGGCACGGCCTCACCTGCCTGCGGTGGCCGTGCTCGCCCCCACCTTCTTACGGTCGCTTGTCAGGCGCTAACCCGCTCTCTTACAACCTAGCCCGTACGGTTCAACTGCAGCAATTGTCGCCCCATCCTGCCGCCAGTCCCACAGCTCACCACACACCGTCATGCTTGCCCACTGTAGTTCGTGGCATGCACAACCACCTATGTTGCTTGACATTTGTTGGAGAGAGAGAGAGAGAGCATTCTAGCTAGCTAGCTATGGAGGAGATGTTGAGAGAGATGAGTAGATAAGGTCAAGATGAGGAGATAGGAGTGAATCACACTGTAGAGTAGTTGGGAATCTTATACCCGTATTGGATGTTAGGGGGCTATCCCGTCGAAACGAAAAAGTGCGCTATGGCTATCCTGTCAAAACGGAAAAGAGTGCTATAGCGTTCTTTAGTTTTTTGTAATATTTTTTAGGGGAGTAAAAATCCTATTAGGATGTTAAGAGTTCCACAGTCTATGAACGTGTTCCACGAATGCCCATGTTTGACATAGATATCCACAGTTTGGGTTTTCTTCAGTGTTACCAGGACTTGCGTGTCCAAAACTTTTTTGGTGCGTCGACACGTATCTGCATGTCGACTCGCATCTGACACCCTCCGACACACAACGAACACCCTTAGCAGCATCCTAGGTGAAGGATGAAGAGAGTAGATGGGGGAAAAAGCAGCGGCAGCTGGCTCGACATCCCTTGTTCATGACCATGGCTAGGCGAAGCAAAGCTGGAGGAAGACTAGAAGAAAGAAAGAATGCTGATCTCCTTCTATGCGATGGCTTTGGTGGAGTAAAAGGAAGTGAAGAGCAGAAGGAGGGAAGGTTTCGAAGGAAAGAAATAATGGGGAGGAAAATGTCAGGGATAGGGACATGACCACGTGGGTTTGGAAGAGGAAAGAGTAGCCTTTGTTTTGTTTATTGCTTTCCATCCTTACATGTGATAAGCAAGGAGACATATCAAGGCAAGGGGATGACTTTTCTGTGCTAAATATGGATCTTTTGTGCATTAGACCCTCCAACTTTAGTTATAAGAGGCTATTTGAAGATTTATCAATACTATTTACAATAGAAAATAAAGATTTTCATTATTAGTATTACATTAGTATATAGTAGCCGAGTCCCCGAATCTATTTTTTCAAGTTTGTGGAATTGAACACCCGAATCCGAGTCGGATTTCGATTCCCGTGTCCGTGTCCAAGTAACACCGGTTTTCTTCAACTGCTGAGTGCTTCCATATTTATCTTGTAGTTTTGAACTGAACTGAGTGCTGACATTACATTCTTAGAAGTTTTGGGAGTACTTTTTTGGAATTTTGGATGCAGTTCTGATTGACATTATCATGGTGGTGATTATGCTAACTGAGCCTTACCTAAGGCACTTGACATGTTCTAATGGTTGAAGTAATTTATGACCGATCATGCGACACTGACTTTCATGTACGTTACAATTTGATCAAATTTTCTGATTGATTGTTGCAGAAAGAAACTCTGGCATGACGAGTTTAGAGCCAGCTCTCCATTGGAAGACATTGTGGCTGGCAACTTACATGTGGATCATGTCGCAGCCAGTGCCGCTGTGAGTTGTAGTTCTTTTGGGCTACATATTTATAGCTTTTATTTTTTACTATAGCAACTAGTTTTCAAATAATGTGTCTTTTTAAAACGGCATCTATAAATTGATTATAGTAGACATTGTACCGACTTCAGCTATACCGATTAAAATCGTTTGCAATTGTCTCTCCCTTCGTACTCTCTCTCGCGAACAGTCAAAATTCAAAAGGCATAAACCACAACCCAAAACATCCAGGACATTGTGAAATTGACCAGTCTTGTGTGTGCATTCCTTCTATGACAATAACGCACTGTCATGTCTTCTGTTTCCCCTCATTTTTGAGCCGTAATGTAAGAATAATCTGATCCCACGGAGCTTTGCAGCCCCTGTAGATTGACTGAAGAGCCGGTCATATATTTGTCAAGTCACAATGAATACCTTTCAAAAGCAGATCAAGTCATAAGGGATCAGTACATGGTTGCACATTGCAGCTTCTGCCAGAGCCCAGTCTCGTAACACCCCGACCCTTAACCCCACATTGTCAGTTTACAATAAGTTATACTAGTATATAATGTTTGTTGGCCTAAACCAAAATATAGAACTTCCGGGTTAGCTGTTTTGGGCGAGGCCGCCCTCTGACCCCACGACAAGCAGCGCCCTCGCCGCCACCGCCTCCCGCTGCTGAAACCCGGCGGGAGGATTGGTTGAAGCCGCCGGCTGCCACCAACCGATGATTCGGCCCTGCCTCAGCTCCCTTGCACGCGAAAGACGACGATGGTGATCCAACAGCTGGGGGCTTTCCTCCATGTGCGACCAACGGCGGCTCGGTCGCGCCCGTAGATTGCCGGTTTCTGTAACTGAATGCCGGAAGAAAACCAAGCAAGTGCCCTAGTTCATTTCTGTATCTTCAAACAAGTACAAACGAGGAGCGGCTCTAGCTGGTTTAGACCAGGTCGACCATTGCAACCGCAGCAGCACCACCATCATCATCCTTCCATAGCAAGTCAACAACTAATCCTCCTCCATCCAACTTCGGTGAACAAGCCGCCAAATGTCAACGCTTCTTGGCACTAGAGTCTTTAGGCTTAATCTCTATTATTATTTCCGTTGCACAACAACTTCAACGCAAGATAATTACCGAGGGAGGGAGCCTCATACTACCTCAGACGTGCTCTCGAGATTGTTCGGGCAAGACGGCAAACCCTACGCCGATGCTCTGGCTTGGCTAGTCTCCCGCACGCTCTCCGGGGAAGCGGACGCCGGTGGTCGCCAGCGGACAGCGCCGGTGAGATCCCTTTGTGTGGGTGGCCGGGGGGGCACCAGTGACTCCTCTCCCCACGCCGACGCTCGCCTCTGGTCGTTCCTTCTGCTTGGTTTCTCTTGTGTGTTCTTGTTTTCCTCCTCGCACGACCGCACGATGTGGCGGGAACAGATCCACGCCGTTCGTCCGCGTCCGTTGGCGGGGACAGCCGTGGTCTGTCCTCCGCCAATCGGCCCTAGTCCGAGCCCCTCAGTCCTTTATCCTACCCTCAACAATGGTTTAGTCGTTTATTTATATGTATTTATCTACGTTTGGGAATTGGAATTAAGCTTCAGCTTTGTTTGAAGTTATGTAGTATTTGGGATGAGTGAATTTATTGCAAGAATTTCGTAGTAAATAGTTCGATTCTTTCAGGAATCTAGGAAAAATTCCCTAGTTCGAAACAAGCCTCAGGCTCTTTCGATGTAGCTTTTATTAAACCCTGTTTTTTTACTAACAAACTAAGGTCTTCCTCCACCATCTTATCTGAGAAACCAGCTTATAGAGAGCATTAGACTCCCCGAGATGTGTTCTTAAAATTGTGGAATCATTATTATGCTGCAGATTGATCCGAATTATTCAATACCTAGTTTCATCCGATGCTTTGTGCTGTCCCCTTGGACCTTGATAGTAAGGTTTTCTTTAAATTTTGAAAGAAAGCTTATTTGTGCTCTTTTGAACGAGCAAGGTAACATATGTGCATGATTTAGTCGTCAGCATACTCTCAGCATCAGCTCACTTTGACATCCTGTCTTGTCTTGGGAAATCAAGCCTGTACTATTTGTTCACATCTAGAAGTAAAGAGTTAGGTCCCGAAAGTTACTTGTATCAGCCTGGCAACATCAATCTACATGACAGTGAAGAAAGAAGATAAATTCAGATGGTCAGTCAGTTGTCGACTGTCATGCCCCTGAATATTTGTATCCACAGAGTTGGTACTTGTTCATCACCACAAAACAACCATATTTTTCTTTTGGGTCAGATCTTGCAACCATTAAGCAGGTTGCCATGAAATTTAGGCTTTTGCAGAAGCCTTTCTTCAACTCAGCTATTTCAGGCATGAGGAGGTTAGTCATTTCATAAATCTATTAAAAAAATGATCTTTTTCTTCTTTTTTCACTTGATTCGTTGTTATGTTCTGAGGATGGCAGATTAAATTTGCATGATGAGATCGAGTTCCATGGGGCATCTTTCTGAACTCTTCTTTCTTTCTTGAGGAGGTCCATCATTAGTTTCTTGGCAGGCAGAAGAACATCTCTATAGAAAAGGGAATTAAGAGCAAGAACATGAGGTATCATAATCATCATCTATTTAGTTTCTATGTTCCATGCTACATATATATGAATTAAATATTTATGTTAAGGACCAACTTGTTGCACTTACATTTGGTCCTTGCTATTTGTATAAACATTCCAGCTTGGGTATAAGCAGTTATATATTTTGTCAAAAGAGGAACAAAGACTAGCACCTGACGTACTACACAGAATGTGCCAGTTTTGTCCATATAAATTCAGCAGACGTTTGCAGGAACCACACTGCCCGCTATGAAGACGCTGCTGAATGAAGGGCGACGAGGGATGCGTATGCGCCATCCTTGATGTTGATCAAGGTTTCATGCGTTCCCTTCTCAATGATCACTCCATTCTTCACAACCGCGATTAAATCGGCGTTTTGTATTGTTGACAAACGGTGCGCGACGATCACTGTTGTTCGGTTGACCATCACTCTGTCCAGTGCATCCTGAACCACCCGTTCGGATTCAGCATCCAGTGCACTGGTTGCTTCATCGAGCAGCAGGATCTTAGGGTCCTTCACGATTGCACGCGCGATTGCAACTCGCTGCTTTTGCCCTCCAGACAACTGGGCTCCACGCTCCCCAACCGTTGCGTCATACCCCTACAATTGTTCAGGTAACACACACTTCTTTAAGCACCAGTTTTTGGCAGTTAATTGTGCAGCAAAGCCACTTCGAAATTTGTCTAAGACTCAAGTGAAGGAGGGAAATCTAACCTGGAGCAAAGAACTAATGAACTTGTGAGCATTTGCCAATTCTGCAGCAGCTATGATCTCAGATTCTGTTGCTTGTCCCTCCTTCCCATAAGCAATGTTTGCTCGTATTGTATCGTTGAACAGAGCTGGTTCTTGACTCACCAGGCCCATTTGTTGCCTTAACCACCTCAGTTGAAACTTCTGTATGTCCACACCATCTAGGAGTATATGGCCTACGTTAGGATCATAAAACCTCTGAAGCAATGAAATGGCTGTTGATTTGCCACTACCACTCTCTCCAACAAGTGCAACAGTCTGATAGACAAATAATTCAGGTTTTTAGCTTTAGTAATCATAAACACTATGAGCTTAAAGAAGATCTTATATGTTAGGAAGCTCACTCACCTTTCCAGAATGAATTGTCAAACATAGGTCTCGGAAAATCTCAACATCTGGCCTGGTAGGATATCTGAAGCTAACATGCTGGAACTTGATATTGCCTCGTAGTGTCTCGACAGTCACCCCTGCATCCTCACTTGGGTCTATCCTAGATTTACGGTCCACGATTGCAAATATAGAAGATGCAGCTGATTGTGCTTTGGAAGAATCCGATGTAAGGGTACTTGATTGTGACACCCCAATCGCTGCCATAGCAAGAGCAAGAAAAACCTGCATATAGATGGCCAAATTAGTAGAGCTTTTCATTTCAAAACTGCATCGTATTCAATTCAAATCCTATTGTGATTGCATTTTAGTAGTCATGTAATACTTTTCTTTATTCCGTCATGTGTAAGCTAGCTGAAGTTAACATTCTACCAGTAATGCCAGAGTACTTTACCCTGAAAACTTTAGGAAAAGTTGTCTTCCCATCCTCGACAAGCCGAGCACCAGCATAAAAGCTAGCTGCATATACACCAAATAACAAGAAAAAGGAAACACCAAAACCGATTCCACTTATGATGCCTGTTCTGATTCCTGTTCTTAGGGGACCCTCACATTTCTTCTTGTACAAATCCATCACCTTTTCTTCAGCTGAGAATGAGGCTACTGTTCTTATACTGCTTACTGCATCATTTGCCACTTGACTTGCCTCCTCATACATCATCTGCGTATACAAGTTACCAAATGAAGCTTTGTGCAACTAACAAGGAACTGAAAGAAACGGACATTTCAGAGGTAGAGGACAAACCTTGGCATCTGCACTGAAACCCTGAATGAACTTCATCTGGATCCATCCATTTAGGCCAATGAGTGGTATTAAAGCTAAGATGATGAGTGATAACTCCCAGTTTGACACAAAGGCAATGACTAAACCAGCAACCAAGGTTGCAGAGTTTTGTACAATCAATTGAAGTGCATCACCCACAAGCCCCCTAACTTTTGCTGCATCAGCTGATAGCCTTGCACCAATTGCTCCACTTGAGTTCTCTGGGTGATCAAACCATTCGATCTCCATATTGACCACCTTCTCAAATGTCATCAGTCTGATCCTTCTGATCAACCTGCACCCAGCTACAGAGAAAAGGTACGAACTGACAGGAAGTGACATGAAATACACTGCACCAAACACCAAGAACATGGATGACCAGAACTGCGAATCCTTTCTTAGCATATGTGGCGGCTCGTAGAATGCTTTGATCACATTCGATAGGAGTATCGCAAAGATTGGAAAGATTACTCCACTGATGACTGAGGCAATGGAACCGAGTATGAGCACAGGGATCTCTGGCTTGTTCAGAGATGCGAGGCGACTGAGAGGTACTTCCTGTGGCATCTCATCACATAGTTTCTTGGATGAACCATCCTGGATGTCGATCTCGAGAGGCATACCGAATGGTACCGATAACGAATGGTGGCTGCTGTCACGAGATGACCTCCGGCTAGCTGACTGATTTGTTGACAATTGTTTGCCTGAACGAGCTCCAGAATCACCCTTTCGATCTGACTTGTCCTGCCGGTTTGCTTCCTGTAGCCGTATCAGCTGACTGTAAGCTCCCTCTGGATCCTTTAGAAGCTCATGGTGTGGACCTGGTCAAAATTTGAAATGTTTAAGCAAAGATGCAATGAGCAAGACTGACAAATGATGATTTTGATCACTGATGTTGGAGAAATTTACCTTTTTCAACTAGTGATCCTTGATGGATGACAGCGATGGTATCAGCATTTCTAACAGTACTCAGGCGGTGCGCAACTATGACAGTTGTCCTGTTTGTCATGACCCTATCAAGAGCCTCCTGCACAATCCTTTCAGACTCGGCATCCAGAGCGCTTGTAGCTTCGTCCAACAGTAGGATTCTTGGATCTTTCAGAATTGCTCTTGCGATGGCAATTCTTTGCTTCTGCCCACCAGAAAGTTGTGTCCCATGCTCACCAACCGAAGTATCAAAACCCTGCGAAATATTACAAACAGAAGATATCTCAATATATGATGCCCAATTATCTGAACTAATGAAACATGTAAAACTTGCTTATAGAACAGCCTTCTGACCTGAGGCATTTTATCTATGAATTTGGAGGCGTTGGCAAGCTCAGCTGCAGCTCTAATTTCTTGATCAGTAGCATTGTCTTTGCCATAAGCTATGTTATCCTTTATGCTAGCAGCAAATAGGATTGGTTCTTGGCTGACAAGGCCGATTTTACTTCTGATCCATCTTAGCTGGAACTCCTTGAGATTCACACCATCTATAAGGACATCGCCAAGCTGAGGATCGTAAAACCGTTCGATTAGGCTGATAACCGTTGATTTACCGCTCCCGCTCTGGCCAACCAAAGCAACTGTTGTGCCACTAGGTATGGTGAGGGAGAAATCTCTGAATATTTGCTCGTCGGGTCTTGTTGGATAGGAGAAATTAACATCCCTAAACTCGATGTCCCCTCGAATGTCATCCAACTTCCTTCCTGAGTTGCTGTATGCATCGATCTCTGGTGTCCTGTTGATTGTCTCAAACATCTTGGACGCAGCGGCTTGCCCACCTGCAAATGCTTTCATGCTTGGTGATGCCTGCCCTAGAGCTCTGGTGAATATGATAATGAAATGTCAGGTTCTGGAACTAATCATCATTTTGCTTGGTTAGTTTTGACTGAAGAACACCGTGTATCATCAACAGATGGAAAAGGGAAAAAATGTACATGATTAATGATTTAACGAAAATTTCAATTTTCAACAGCCAAGACCTATCTGATGTAAACAGTACGAAAATTTGTTACCAGCCAGGGTAAGTGCTGAATGTTTTATTGACAACATCTATTATATCTATATAAATAAAAACAACAGGTAATATTCAAGGCATTTTATTCATTTTGAGGGCAAAAAAATCCATAATAATCCTAAAAAATAAAAAAAAACTAGAAATTCTCGTACTAATCGAAAGAAAAAGAGAAGGACCTCCACCACTTACTTTGGTAAGGTCAGATTATAGCGGTGCAGATTAATCGTATATAAATATTATAGTTATATAATAAATACAATTGTATTTCAATTATAGGTAGTAGAACTATATATAAAAAAAACTCGACCTGCGGGGGGAAGAAACCCCCGGGCATTGCTTTAAGAAGACGATCTTCTCACGCAGATCGAGAAAATCCCCGAACCCCTGCTCCACCCTTACACCGGGAACCAACGCCCGACCTTGTGAGACGACCAGCGGATCCTTTGGATCAACGCCATGGCGGGTTCCTGACCGTGTGCTTTGGTATGGTAGCAGGCGAGGGGATTTTTCCCCCCAAGCCTGAAATTCGCTCCCACTGGGAGTCGAACCCAAGACCTGGGGGGTGCTACTAAGGCACTCTAACCGCTAGGCTAGAGGCCCTTTCGCAGTAGAACTATATATAAAAAACAACTGCATCATAATATCTAGGAACACAACTGCACGGGTAAATCTGGTAGTTCTGGTGAACATGAAAAGCATTTTGGATTCTGTTGAACCTGCTGTTGGGAGTTGGTAGTTAGGTACTAAGAAACTTGAAACAAAAGGGATAAGAGTCTACCAGTCACTTGGTAATGAACCAATCAAACGTCCTAAGTCCGTTAAGAAATTTGCCCACGATAAAATTGTGCTATCGTTGTCAGAAGAAAAGGCATGAAAAGCAATTATCTATCTGTTACGACCTCCCTTAGCTCCGTCCCCAATAGGAATTTGGAGGTAGAGATGAGATGAATGGAGTAAACTCGTCAGCGTCATTATGCCCCAACAACCAACTGTAGTAGTTCTGGCAAATGCTCAGGAATTAAGAAAATGATTTAACTACAAGACCTGTTAAACTGAAGATCAACAAATGATAGAGTAGAAATTTCAAACACGGTCAATCCTGTTTGAATTTAGAACAGAAGTTATTGCTCTTCAAGCAGTGGGTAAAAATCATTCAAAGAGTATAGCATAAAGGTAACCGGAGCAGAAAAAAATGATAGAAACTTACAGGGAGCCTGTTAGGACGGCAAAGATCACATTCATGACCTTAGCCCCTGTATAGCCCTTCTCCAGGATCAGCTTGGCACCATACCATATCCCCAAAGAGTAGCCGCAGAACAGGAGCACCATGACCGTGCCCATGCCGAGCCCGGCGGCGAGGCCCTCCCGGACGCCGGATTTGTAGGCACTTTTCAGCGACTTGTTGTACTTCTCCACTGCCTGCTTCTCCCCGGTGAAAGATGCAACCTGCGGTGTCGAAACACAGAACCTTAGTGGGGGCGCTTCAACTTTGTGACACAATTTCGTGTGCTGTTTGCTTGTGTGCTTACTGTTCTTATGGATCCGATGGTCTGCTCCACGACCACCGATGACTCCGCGTAGGCCGCCTGCCCGAGGGACGCCATCTTTGCCACGACGTTCGACATGACCGCCCCCGCGATGACGAGCGGGGGGATGGTCGCCGTCATGACCAGGGTGAGGAGCCAGCCTTGCGCGAAGGCGACGATGAAGCCTCCGAAGAATGTCACCACCAGCTGAATGAACTTGCCAACCTGCAACACCGGAGTCAAATGACAAGAAAAATATTACAACCTCGGAGCGCAAACACGAGAGATGATTCACTTGTAGTGTTAGCGCCTGATGGTGGTTGTGAAGAGGGGTGTGACCTTTTCACCCATGGCGTCTTGGATCAGCACCGTGTCGCCGGACATCCTCCCGACGACCTCGCCGGTGTTGGTGTACATGTCGAAGAAGGCGATCTCCTGCCTCAGGATGGTCTTCAGATACAGGTTCCGTATCCGCGCCGCCTGCCGCTCTCCGGTGATCATCCAGCACGTCACCTCTGGTCAGACAACAATTCGACACCATTAATTTGCAAACGTCCACGGCCATCACGAGACCTTGCTTGCCCAGTGCCTAGTTTCTTGGACACTACAGACACTTACGGACGAACGACGCGACGGCGGAGGCGACGGCGAGGTAGATGAACTGGAGCGAGACCATGGAGACCCGGTTCACGACTTCGTGGATGCCGAGCGCGCCGCCGAAGGCGTCGATGAGGTTGCCGAACAGCACGGTCATGAACGGCATCGCGGCGCCGTTGGCCACGGCGCCAAGCGTCCCGAGCAGCATCAGCGCGGCGTCCGTCTTGTCCGCGAACGCGAACAGCTTGTGGAACGGCACCCGGGTCGCCGCGCCCGGCGGCTCGCCGCCCGGCCTCTTCCCATTGCCCGGACTCGAACCCGACGGGCCGGCGGCGCCAGTGGAAGCCGACGACGGTGACGAGGCATTCGCCTCGGCGGCACTCCCGGACTCCGGCATGGCCTTTCACCCCAAGATTCGCAGCTCCGCAAGAAGCTCTGTAACTACGTATCCTTCTCTCGCGCTAGATTGGGCACTACTCGGCACAAGAACAACTGCAGTGTCCTGCTCTCCTTGTACGATTGATTGATCCTACCTAGCTCCTGCATTCCAGCACCTCACCTGCCACGAGCCAATAATTGCACATTATTTGGATTCACTTCAGTGCCTCACATCTAAAAACAGAAAGCGAATCACGAACGAACCATTCACACACAGGCAACAGGAACAAAGCACAAGGTTAACAAATCTGAATCTAGCAACTGATCAGAGCAGAGCATACACCCAAGCTAGAAAAGAAAGAAACCAAGAAACAATGAGCCGCTGCTGCTGCTGCAGCACCACACAAGGATTTATAAGGGAGGGCGAGAAGATAAAAGGGGAGTAGTAGGCGGAGAGTTGGGAGGCTTGAGGGAGCTAGCTGGAGAAGGAACAACAACAAACCGAGCACAAAGTTGGCAGCTTTCGCATTTGCAGCCACTACAAGGCAGGCAGGGGAAAGAGAGAAGTTGGGAGAGAAAAGAAAGGGAAGAAAAGCTTCGGAGAGGGAGGAAGCAGCTCGGCAGCTACTCATTCACTCCTACTGCCACCACCAAGGATTAAAGGTACGAGACAGTGGCGCCGCGGTGGTAAGCATATAAAAATGCGGAGGCCACGCACGCTCGCTCGCTCACTCACCACGGCGACGGCATCGGCGGCACGGGAACAAGCATCCGTCCGGTGGTGCTCTCCAACCAGTGGCACTGGGTTATGGTGGCTGGGCTCTCTGGGTACTTATAGATGCTGGGCATTTTTCATAATTCAGATCCCGATCGCACTGTCAAGAAAGCTTCCTCTATAAAATAGCCGCCACTTCTGGACCTGCAGAAACTGTAACGCTACGTTAATACTGTTCCCACTGTCTTGAAATGGACATATTACTGTGCGGTGTTATTGAAGGGTGTTCTGATAACATTTAACCAAAACTTGATCAACTGTTGTTCGTGATTTTAACCACAAGCGCCGAGTACTTGAGAACAGGGGGAGTACTGCCGCTTAAATATGCCGACGTTTGTTGGGAGTAAGATTTAGGTTGGACTTTGGAGCATGCGTTTGGTGATCATTTAGGCTTATTTTTGGTGGTTTATGGCTGAAAAGCACTGAAGCTGACTGAAAAAATATTGTAGCTGACAGAGACTTATTTAGTATAATTAAATTTAAAAAAAATTAAAAAAATATAAAATATATGTGAGCCCATTACGTATAATACAAACAAATACGGGAAAAAAGAACCGGCAAAAAAGCTCAACAAAAAGCCAAAAGTTCAAAAAAAGATGAAATTTATAAATAGTGAAAAATAAATCAGAAGCTAAAAGCTGAAGTCAAAACGATCTCAGCAAGTGGAGATACTCAAGCTATTACTGTGGCGCTCTTCCATTCCATGCATGAGGCACTTTGATTAGGCGATCTGACTGGTTGGCTGAGGGATGTCTTGTTAAATCACGTGGCGAGGCGGCATCTTCCACATGGAGCCTATCTGATTAGTTTTTTTTTTTTTGAGATCGCCTATCTGATTAGTTAAAGCTGCTAATTGCGGGTTCTTGCTCGTAGGTACGCGCTTCTCCGGCACATATATGTGCTGTGCAGACTTCGCCAAATAGGCGGGTCTAACAGAGTACCATCTGATCGGACGCAGCATAGTTTGTTCAAATAATTTATCATGCCATATCGTGTTAATTCATGTGTCTATTTTTTAACCTAATCTTAACATAAAAAAAGTTAAAACATATCAGACCGATCTGTCCCAGGTATGCTTAACAAAATAAGCCACTGATGGTCCGTTAATTTTACTGTAAACTACAAGTAATTCTACTATTAATCGCTGAGTCAGAAATATTTTTACTACCAGTCACGAATAATTTTACTGCTAAGTCACCCATCTACGCTCAGAAGAGTGCAATAACTCTAACACAAATAATTTTAGTAGCAACTACAACTGATCTTACTGTACTATCATAAAAGAGGCATGACTCAACCACAATACGATCTATTTACGATTTGTACTATGTTGTATTTAGGTTGGATTAATAGTCTCGTGGCTCGGACAAACACCATCGGCCCGGCCATTAGACCTGGTCTGGTGCCGTGCGCGTGTAGTGAAATGGTCACGTATGCAGGAACCAATGATTCGTAAGCGGGCATTTGGGGACGGGCAATCAATCGGGCCCGCCTGGCCGTCTCGTCTCCTAGCGAGCTGGTCAACTCGCTTTTGACGAGCTACCAGCGCGTGACATTTTGCGGATTTCATGTGCCCATTTCTTGTCAATAGAGTATAACTATAGCAACGCTTTGTCCTTTTGATTTGTTTTATTAGTCAAGTGACAACCGCTGCGTTTTTAGCGTGTCATATGGATTACAGGTAGTGGTAACACTATCATTGGTGTCCACGGACACAATTGAGGCACTGAATCCAACTCGATACATTGATACATGATACAGAAGCTCCGCTAGAATCCATCTCGAGCTCATACATTGATACGCGCACACGGTGGCCATGGCGAAATCGATCGGTGCAGGGGCGGTGGGCCCCGCGTGTCAGCCGGAGGGCACGGGCCGCACATGTCAGAAGGCGACGCGAGCCTGGAGCTTTGCTTTGGGGTCACACACCCGTGGACCACCCGTCCCCCTCTGCGACGTCACATTTCCACGCGGGGTCAAAGACGTCAGTGCAGAAATAATTAGCAGATCGGGATTCTCTCTCCCGCTCTTTCAGTTTAATCAAACCGTCACATTTCCACGCGGGGTCAGAGGCGTAGGTGCAGAAATAATTAGCAGGTCAGGATCCCTCCTCTTTCAGTTTAATCGAGGGCGCTAATCGGCACATTTCCACGCGGGGTCAAAGGGTGTAGGTGCAGAAATAATTAGCAGAGCAGGACCCCCCGCCCTTCCAGTTTAATCAGGGGCTAACCACTTGGATTACGACGCTTTTGCGTTTCAAGCCCGGCTTATTATCAACTCCGACCGGTTCGTAGACGCGGTTTATTGTTTTTGGGGCTATGACTATTTAGTCTAATAAATTTTAAGGCCGGTATGGTAATAAATATGGATGGATGGTGCTTTTAATTTTTTCTTCTAAGTATTCGTCGATCTTCACTTCAACAGTTATGAGAAATTATAAAGATCAAAGACCAATTACCACACGAAAATTCCAAGCAAAATGGAGCGAAACAATCCTCGATGTGCTCGGAGATCAAATCGGACGAACAATACCCGATCAGACCACTACAGTATTTTTCGGTCAGACCAATGAACAGTAGCAGATCAGACCGCTACAATGTTTTCAGCACTGGAACAGTATTTTCGGCACTATTTGAAAACCAAAAATCTACACAATTTTTGATCCGTAAATCCAAATAACATGAAAATTGGCAGACAACTTCTCTAGAATGTCACGAACCTATTCCAACAAACAAGGCTCTAGATGTGTTCACACATATCACAGTAAACAAGGACACCAAAGAACTTGAGCCAAAAACACTTGGATCAAGAAATCACTCAGGGTCAAATCTAAGCAAAATCGGGTTTTTCATGAACTTGCCAACCAAGTGTCTAGATGGGTGGAGATTGATTTTTAGAGGTCATCTCCATCTCTTACTCATCCTTGGCACACCAAGATAAAGAAGAGGAGAGATAATAGCAAAAATCAACCAAGTCAAGAGTAAATTAATCAACACAAAGATTGGTGTATTGCTACTTGAGGATAAATATTTTACATCCACTCCACTTGGAGGATAAGAGATCATATGACAGCACTCAGCTTGCCTCAAACCCTAACCCTAGAACTCTTGCTCACAATGAGAGGATGGTTGGATGATTAACTAGCAAGTCTTCATCCCAGCCCGTTAAATAGATAGACTAGCCAGCCCCATCTAATCATTAGTGAATACTATCCACTTAGCACATATAGAGAAAACCCGCTAACCCAACACACGTATCGTAACTCACACACTATATTTATGCATGCTTTTTAAAAGCACATAAGTCTGAATCCACTAATTCCTTAATCTTGATCTAACATGATATTCTCAGTTTCTCCTTAACCTAAATCGCTCTCCCTCAGTCTCTCCTTAACCTAAATCGCTCTCCCAAACATCGCAAGTTTCTTCTAAGGTAGTTTTCGATATTTTGGTCAAACTACCAAATACTCTTTCTTAATCCGATCTTCACCATCCACTGCAAGCAATTGCTATGCTTGCCACGTGTAGGTGCACTACTGGATTGCCACGCATTGGCAAGTCCCTCCCATTTTGGTTCTACCAAACTACATTTCACTTGAGATGCCACATGGTGTAACCCATCGCTCAAACTTACATTCAATATTTTCTGCCTTTCTTGTGCCATGCTTGAGCTCAACCATCTCACTCGGTATCCTTGATTGTTTTGGTTCTCGGCTCCTTCATGAACGTAGATCCGATCATCGCCGTTGACCATGCATGGTTGAGTCAAGCGATCATACACATCCAAAAACAAAGAAATCTTTTTTGGGCATAAAATTTTCACAACTTGACCCACAATACCTGTAACATGTCTTTTGCAACATATAAACACTGACATAGGTCACCCAAACTCATTCCATGACCCAAAAACCCAAAACAAAAAACCAGCCGAGAGGAAGATGCTTAGCTGGTCTGACCGCATCCCTGTAACTGTCACACCGCTGATCAGTGGCGGAACCAGGCCTTAGGCTAGATAGGCTATAGCCTGAGGCCTGAAAAACAAAGCCCATGGAAAATTAGTGACTTGGGTGTAAAAATCTAGGAAAAAAACTAAGTCGGCCCAAAACCAGCTGGCCTAGCCCAGGACTTGGACTAAGCCTGGTTTCGCCCCTGCCGCTGACACTAGCTAGTTTAAACCTTAAATCGCTGCCATTATGACCACCAAGGAGGGCTGGTCTGACGCCCCCCCCCCTTGTCAGCCAGACCAGTTGCTCTGTCAATGTTTCTAATATCTGACATGTTTGCAATTTAAAATTTTAACCTTTCCAATTGATAATGGTTTATTACAAAATTATTCTAGATCGTCTATAGTTTTGTATATATAATAATTGCTGAGAGAAATCAAAAAGTAAAACCACTTAAAAAAAACAGCGTCGCCCGCCCAAATGGGCTTCAGCTTACTCCTGTGATACGACGTAGTGGTTCTGCTACACTTGCTTAGGGAGGCATAGAATAAATGGAGGCGAAGAAATAGCCGGCAGATGCGGCACGCAGGACGGCGGAATGCCCTGCACTGTGCGCCACGACGCGTGAGCAGTGAGGTGGTGATCGGGGTTTTAATGGCAGCGGACGCCGCGGTGTTTGTTTGTTGCGCGGCTCTGCGAGGCACCATCACCGGTTCCCCCTTTTTCGCATGCAGCTAGAGAGCTGCCACAGTGAGGCCACATGGGGGAAGCTCCATTGGAGATTGAGACCCACAGGCAACCAACCGGAGAAAGTCACCTACTCTGCTCCCCCATCCTCCTCTGATCTTCCCTTTGCAAATGAGCAACCATTTGAACCACCACCACCGCTAGTACCAAGCCTTTCAGGTAGCTGCTGCACAACAGCTTCCAGTGACTGTACCTGCACAAGTACCATCTCCCCAACTGATCCTCGCCGTTATCACATCATCTCCATTTCTCGTTTTCTTTGCCTCAAAACCCGGCCTCCAAAGGACAAACACTTCGAAGTCACCCGAGTGGGTGTTCGACCAGTAAATAAATCATTCCAAGTACATCGAAGAGTAAAAGAAAAGGGCTCATATATCATGTGATGGAGTAATATTAATTCTGCTCGTTTAAAATTTCGCAATTGGTGGGTGTGCTTGCTTCTCACTTAGTATCAGTAGCATATGCCCGTTTTGTGTTTGTTTTAGGTTTCTTTCTCTGTGTTACTCGCTCTATGATATGATGCACCGGAAAAGCGTACACAAAATAAACAGAGAGCTAGCTAGTGGTGTATGGTTAGGCAATCCTCTGTCTCGCAATTATTTGAGACAGCTCAAAATCGGGCGACTGTTTCTTCTCTATTCAACCTTGCAATCTTTGTGCCTGATTGTGATGATACAGGTAATGGCTTTTGGCTGCGGCAGATATTTTTAGTTGAAAAATAAATAATAGTAGTTAAAAGAAGTAGTTTTTAAAATGAGTAAGCAAACAATGAGGAAAGTGAAGGAGAGATGTGTGCGTGAAGCGAAAGGAGTAGGGTGCGTAATACGTTCGTGACCTCTTGTCTTATCCACGAAATGAGAGGTGTGAGAAAACTGCTTCGAGAAGTTATGTGTTTATATTAGATTCCGACTTCCTTCTCTTATATGAACGGAAGGCATAAATAGGAGCCAATGTGAACAGTCTTTTGTCCCAGGAATAATTGGGCTTGGACCTTCCTATTTCCTATCACTTTTGCGACCAAACTCGAAAGGCATCGACACATCGGTGACGGATTAGCTAACTCAATCATAACCTGAAAATACGTTGCATGCACGAAAAGTCCATGCACGCAGATACATCACTATTCAGTGCTACCCCATCAGAAAATAAAAGAGAGAATATTTACTTTTGGACCGCGAGTTTTTCTCAAAATAAAATTTGATTTGACCGTCGAGATACTGGGCGACGACCTTATCCACGTCCATGTCAGCATTTGGAGCTTGCTGTGAGTGTTGATAGGATGCGATTCCAATACCCATTAAGGCCCTGATCGATCAACCAGACGAAGATTAAACTAAGTAACGTGGCTGCGGTTAGGTCGTAACTACGTGACGAATGTGTCAGCGGCAACTATCGACGATGTTACGTTGTTCTACGTGAGTGACCGTCTAATCTTATCTCTCCCCAGTGCGTCGCCATGAAAGATCATGCATGTCCTACCAGTATCCAAAATGCGGCTACTTTTCAAATTCAAACACGAGCTAAAGGAAAAAAAGGGCAAACATAAATAAATTCGTGACCATTTGGTAGTGGAGGCGTACCGGCAAATGGTCCTTCCCCCATCTAACCTCAGATGCACCTTCCCGTTATTCCGTTCCACATCATTGCGTTCTTTTTTACTATTATTATTATTATTATTAGTATTAGTATTAGTATTATTTGTTATTATTATTATTATCCATCAAACTATGACAGCGGGCTAGGGCCCACATGCCATAGTGAGAGGGATCACGTGAGTGTGCCTTTTTTTTAAAGGGAAAGAAGAAGAAGAAGCCGGCAAGCACGCGAGAAGCCACTTGCGAGGCAGCAGCCGCACATGCGACATGGGGCTTGCCTGAAACGTGAAAAATTTTGCCGTTTCCTGTTGCAAAAGCGGTGGAAATAGGAGGTTCCACCATCGGCGGATGCATCGGCTGACCACCCAACCACGGGTCCATGGAGATATCTTAACCTGCTCCCCACTAGATAGATAGTGGCAAAGATATTTTTTTCGATTCTTTCGTGTGCCCCTGTGATTTCGTTGGAAGAGTACCTGATGCAGTCGAGATGCTTGTGTGTAAACCAAGGATCAAGTAATCGATGGATCAAAGGAGTTGACTGAAGAAAAAGCTACCGACGGGCTCCTGGCAATAGGTTAGGCATTGTAAACTTTCTTTTTCTTTTAAAGTTAGGTTCCACACGTGATAGGCACAAGGAGTTGTGGCTAGATTCTCTTGGGCAAGTTTGGTTATAGGTTAATTTTCTTCGCCACAACTTTGGGCAAATTAGGTAAAAATGTTTGGTAAACTTTGTTCTTGAATAGTCAATGGATCGAACCAGAAGAAGAGTCGACCAAAGAATGAAAAGGCATTCTGGCTCTCTTCGTATTGGTTTTTAAAAACTATTTTTCTATAATAAATAGTTTTTCTATGATATCTAATTTTTAAATGGAGTGTCTTTTCAAAGTAGAGTCTATTAGTTGATTACAGTACACACTATAATGACTTTACTTATATCAACCAAAATCACATACGAGTCTTTCTCTCTACAAACTTCTCTATAAAATGTTACTACTCATAAGCCAACAACAATCAAATCCAAAATCCAATATAAACGGGTACTAAGTTTTTTAAGCAAAATATGATTGTACTTCGATTGCAACAGATATGATTGATTTTTTTTCCTGTTGGCCTCACCCCATTCCGCAATCTACAAATTCTACACACTCATTCACCATTAGTTTTTATCTGAAATTGAGACAAGCGCACGACAGGAGCGGCATTGTGAATGTGATGGATGATGGATATGTTATTTTACTGTAGTTTATATCTTTTAACTATAAATTATAAATAGATAATGATTACTAAGAAAAATAAAAACCAACGACCCTTGCAACGGCAAAAGAACATGACATCTGCATCGGCCGTGTGGCATGTCTGGGTGCCGCTCGATTGGGCTGAATAAGCTAGTTTATGGCTGAAATTACACTGTAGCTGATGGTGGCTTATTTGACGTAACTAAATTTAAACAACTTAAAAATGTAGAAAACAGGTTAGTTCATCACAGATAATGTAAATGAATACAAGAAAAATTTAAAAAGCTAAAAAAAACTAAAAAGTCCGAAAAAAAATAAAATTTATAAATAATAAAATATAAGTTAGAAGTTCAAGTGCTAGTTAATGCCGTACGCGTATCGTGCATTCCTAGGTTTCCGTTTCATTCTGAAAATGGCTGGAAAAGTGACTGTCAATTCTGCCGCTGTCCAAATGCACTCCCGTTCGTGGCTTCATAGGTCTTTGGACAAGGGAGCACGTACTGCGAGGAAATAATGAAGTTACTGTGTCGTACCAGGGTTAGCTGAATAGGGTTAGTTGAATGGTGGCATTTTTGTATTTTAGTATCAGTGTTTTTGTCAACGAAAGCTGCATCTTCTGATGCTTTGCTAAAAGTAACCGCCGGGGCGGGCATGCATGTAGAAATTCGAATCGACATTTTTGTCGGGATTCTATCATTTTTTATGTAAGAAAAAAGGCTATCTTGTAAGTGAATATTATCGAAGAAAATTCAGGGCGCCAGTGTTCTGAATTTCTCTCCCCTTCGGATTGCGAAAGAGTGTCTCAGATGCATTAGGGAGGCATTGTATCACTTTTATTGTACAAATTTATGGATTTTAGCAAGATTCTTAAGGTACAGAATTTAGCGGTAACTCGATGGCAAAATTAGGAACTGTTCATAAATATATCATTATAGCATTTTTTTCAAATTTAGCTCTCGGACATTCATTTTTGGGCAAAACTAATCTCCTCCTCAAGCTCGGAAGGCGCGGTAGACAACACATGTTGCCTGCCTCACTCCTTAGCTCAGTAGGCCGACTTGGTCGTGAGAGGGCGCCGCGATAGGAGAAGGTGAGAGCGGCAGGCGGGGTGACGGCCGCACGACCTGACTGCAGTACACAGCCCCCAGTGACCGTTTGCTCGATTAACCCGTAGGGATTCACTAAACATCTGGTTTTATTAGAAGTCTTTTAGAAAAGTGCAATGGGGGGTTTGGATGGATAGATGAATCAACACCACCAACTTCATCTTTTAAGTTGTGCAAATACGTTATCTAAAAAATTGTAGGAATAGACCATGTGTAGCCTGACATAGCACTTCGCAATGAAGGTGTAAATTACACGGCTCTATGGCGAAAATGCGGAACCGTATGACACTTACATAGCATGACGGTCATCCGGGCAGCGTGCACGTGGCTGGTTGTCGCAGAGTGGCAGGCATAATTGCAGCTCAAGTTGGCACAATAACAATACGGGTGGTAGTCACTACCGAGGTGCACCACCTCCTCGTTGTTCCTCTCCCTGATCATCTGCCGCAGAGCTCATCGTTGTTGGTTCTCTTAGTTTAGAGCTCCCCCGGTAACTTTTCTAGGCAGATGTGCAATTTGTGGATGTAAACTTGGGCGAATATTGAATGTGATAGATCCACCCACTTAATAAACTTACAGTCCGTTGCCTACAAGTAAGACGAGGTTAGTACAAGCATTTTATGTTTGCAAATATATGTAGGTAATAAACCACTTACCATGAATAGAGGGCAGCAAAAGAATTGATATCCTAGGTATACGTGGTTGTCACAATCTGCACCACCGCGTCAAAGTTGTGCTTGCATTGCGGCCAAAGCTTGGGGATGTATGCATAGTCATGGAAGGGATTTCTAAGGGTGTACTACTTCCTAGTTTCGAGCAATAGATCAGGGTCCAAGGGACCGTAGATGCTCTTATCTTCGAGGTAAGGTTCACAACCTTAAAACCCAGCCCGTGCCCGCCGTTCCCTCCCATGCCTTGAGCTTCGAGCTCTATTCACCTTGCTTCTGTTGCCATAGTGGGATTCCCTACAATACAGAAAAGGATGTTTGAGTGTTTGTATGAAATGTGCATTAAAATCATGTGTCATTATCCATACAAAAGTCACATTAAAAGTTACAAAAAAGAATGTGACAACATTAGGACCGAACTTAATTCAAAACACACATAATTTGCATTGCTGAATATCAGTTCGTTGCGAGTTACTTTACAAGAAATGTCAGCTTTATAAAGAATGAATGAGCACACATGTACATATGCAATAAACTGTTAGGTCTACAGGGTGGCTAACAAAGTGGCCCTATTCGGATAGTTCCTCATGAAGTGGCCCGCTATTTTACGTAGCCTGCACTTCTGTGGTCTCACCCGTTGGCCACATTGACTGTCATCCATGTCGTTGTTGATGCGATGAGATTGACGTCTTTCACGTGCGGGGGGGGGGGGGGGACACTTTAGTGCATCGTTCGGCACACACTTCACTTTCCCCAGCCAAAGGTCCCTATAATGCATGTCCACTCTATAGGAGTTGAACACGATGTAGGGCACTAGTATATAAAAGCAGAGGTAGGCTAAGGATTTTAGCGTGGCTATTGCGAGGTGTCTGTGCTAGGGTTTTTAGGGGTACTTGTGAGGACACTTTGTAACTCCACATAAACTCAGCAATAGAGAAGATCTTGAATCAATCTGGTTCGTGAGTTTTGGTGATTGCTGTTTGGGCGAAGCATACGACTATGAGCAAAGCTATGCAATGAGTGTTCGTTCAAGCAGTTGACTTCATCATCAACTACGTAGAGATTTGATGAAGCGGAAGTGATCATTCACCCCCTCTCTAATAGCACCATATGATCCTACAAATACAAATGAAATGCACTTATTTCAATCGATGCTACATACAACTAAATATAATACAAAATAATCATCAATATGTACATAGCTGAGATACCAATTATGTCTATAGCCATGTGCTAATAATGCATGTACACAGATATTTTTCACATTACTGCCAATGCATTAGAGCAATGCATATATATGTGCATACCTAATTTGCAAATGACAGCGATAAGTGTACAAATAACAATGTGATCTTTTTTATAGTTATTATAAAAAGTACAAAAATTTACAAATAATAACAACACATAAATAACAATAGTGTACAAATAATACATCACTAACATTACAAACAAAGTATAAAAAGTACAAATAATAATAGTGTATAAATAATTGCAGTGTACACATAACAGTAAAAAGGTCGACTATTAACAAAGAATCATTATTATCACTACTAATACATCACTAACATGGGTAATTACAAAATATCATTTGCACAAACTAAATACATACGCCATCTAAACATGGTTACAAAGCACATTCTATACAACCAAACCATCGTTAAGCTAACGAACTATTACTGACATATTAACTGTATTTCTCGCACATGAATGAAACATACCTCTTCGTGAAGGTCATCACCAGAACCACACTAATTCCAACTGCGATATCCCCTAAATTGTAGCAAAACACCACCTGAAAAAACTATTTCAAACTCTCAGGCGACTCTCTCTTTCTTTCTTCTCCCTCGGCTCTCTCTCACTCGGCACGGAAGATACACAACTACACAGCTTCGGATGAGATAGCGGAGAGGGATACGAGCCATTTTATGATCATGAAGAGGAGCTGTTGACTGATAGGCCGACGCGGGCACGTAGGGCAGCGCCAAGTCCTAAATTACTACAGTGCTACATTTGTGAATAGTTCCAAACTTGGCTACTTTGCTTCAAAGGTGAGCCCATCATGGGCTGATAGACGCTCAAGACTGGAGATACTCCTAAATTAACAAAATTGGAATCACAAGTCTCTATGTTGCATTATAATTTGGCATTTCCTTAAACCAAATAGTTTTTAAAAACATATTGTAGTACCAGACTATAAGTAGCTAGGTTGTTGTGACACTAATAAAAAAAATAGAAATATGCTAGAAATTCTCATAAAAAAATAAAAACATCCGAGTCTTAAATTGGTGTGGATTCTTATTTTAAGGGGCATTTGACCATTTGCCCCATCGGTTGAGATGTAATTGATGATTTGTCTTCAATATATTATGTTAGTGAGACATCATAGTGCAAATCATCAAATGCATATCAAGTTTGGGGCAAATCATCAATTATCCCTTAGTTTAAAGGCTTAGATTCAATAGTTGTCTTAGAGATTTATTAATTTGAAAAAGATATAAAAATATCTAGCTCTTAATTTAGTGGATCCTAATTTTAAAGGCTTAGATCAATAGTTTGTTTAGACATATATTAATTTAAAAATGAAAGAAATAGATAGCACTATGTTTGCTTAAGAGAGTACATGGAAGATGTACATCACACACACCCCCCTCACTTCACACATGCACACATGTGTTGCGCGTGCACTACACATGCTAGATATTGTACAAAAGCTTTAGGGCCTCATGGAGTACGAACACACACTTTTCCACTAAAAGTATGTGTGTATTTTGATTAAATAAGACACACCGCGTCAGTCCTAAGGATCAAACTTAGGAGGATGGGAACAACACCCTCGTTCCCACCACGAGGCCACTGGCCTATCCTTAGGTAGCACTAGGTTTAATTTAAAGGTTGAGAGTGTAAATTTGCTTAACGGACATCTCTCAATCCTCTCTTTCACATGTAAGGGGATATCTCAAAATAGAATTTGCTAATTAAATATCAAATCAAACATCCTAAATTCAAATTTAGATTGCAAAATATAAATTTCAAAATTTGGAATTGCATAAAATTATTTTATACTACACCAAACTGCACAATTGCGCCGGCCATCGGATAATTTTTTTTACTAATTTTCCATCATATTATCATGATTCTCCATTCATAATCAAGCATCTGCTTGCAACATCAACGGCGTAAACCTCACCGTTTTTTTTTAGAGCCATGGAGGTGTTATGCTCAGGAGGGCATCTCGTTTTGGACCGGGGGTTGATGGCAGCACTAAATCAACAAAATTGGGATATCAAATCTTTCATGTGATGACATTTCCTTAAATCGTATAATTCTAACAGAACACATTGGATCAGATCATGACTAGCTAAATCAAACGTCAAACAGGCTAGAGTGGTTGTTGTGTTAGCTATTAACCTTAAACTTGACCATATATACCCAATTATTTTGACTTATTAGCCTCAAGGACCTTCACGACCATCAGATAGCAATCCAAGGACACGATTCCATACAATGGTAGCCATCACTGCCGAGGAAAAAGAACAGCATAAGAACATGTCCCAAACAGGATGCATGTCAGGTTAGCAATTAACGAGTGGGAACTATAGGACGATTCCACATGTGACACCGTGACGACCTGAGATTTTCGGCTTTCATTTTCTCCTTTAGTTGTTGGTTTTCAGTTGGCTATAGGGTCTGTTTGTTTAGCTTCAGTTTATAGTTTTTGGTTACGGTTTATAATTTTTGGACGGTTCGTAAGAGAGTATAGAGTAACAGAAATTTTCGTGCGGTTTTGGCCGATATAAATAAAGTCATTGTAGTACATACTATAATTAACTTATAGATTTATCTTAAAAAATACTCTATTTAAAACCTAGTTACTATAAAAAAAAAATTAAAAAACAACTTTTAAAAATTAAAAAGACGAGAACTGTAGCCTCTTCCTGATCTCTCGCCCCCCAGTGCATGCATATGTTTCCAAATCGATGTGCTCGTTGGGTGGAGAGGAAAAGGATGGCGGCACAAGGTGCTGTTGCACCCGTGAGTCAAAGTAGCTTTCCTATCGTCTATCGACTAGCTTATCGTGCATCGTTTGGATGGATGGGAAAAGTTACCAGATTGTCCGGGCTTGGCGTGGGTTGGTGGTCAGTTTGTCTTCTACTTGCAATTTGCTGCTTGCTTGTACTTACAGCGTTACTAGCTAGTCCTATGTCACATGTGCTAGTGTGCTTACTGGAGGAGTAGTAGTATTTTACTATTTTGTTAAGCCACTAGGCATGGCTTTGGGCTATTGAAAAGGGGCAAATCGAGATGATAGGAGATCGAACAACATGAGTTCTGGTAGACTGTGGTTTAGATTTTTAATTTATAGTTTTTGAATTTTAATTTTTTACGAGAGATAGTACGTAGAGAAAAATAATTACATATAATTTAGACAATATAGCTAAACTCAATACAATATCTACTACAATTTAATTATAGACACCACTTAAAAAAAAATATCATTTAAAGCTAGTTACTATAGTAACAAAAAACAAAACTAAGCCTAAACCCTCCCAAGGCAAATCAGCGTTGGCTTTCATTGGAGTCCGGGAAAGCCATATACTAATCTTTTGCATTATATATAGTTGGCGATGTATGATTATTATGCCCTGTTTAGTGATTATTGGAGATAAGTTTGGCTTCTGCGGAGGCAGCTACTCCCCACTTTCCTTTTAGTATTTTAATTTTCATGACTTGAAGAGACATACATGCATGCTACTCCAATGTACATAGGTTTGTTCTTTTTTTCTTCAATTTATGACTTTTTAACTGTGGCTTATATCTTTTTATACTATTTATGAGAGAGAGTATAGAGTAATATAAACTCATGTGCAATTTTGGCCGATACAAATGAAATCACTATAGTGTGTTCTATAATTAATTTGTAGATATCACCAAAAAATACTTTGTTTGAAAATTAATTATTATAAAAAAGTTAAAAATAAATTTTAGAAGTCGAAAAGAAGAGATCCGAAATTGTGTGGTGAGGATTAACGTACTGCACAATTATTGTACTTGCAGAATCAATTGTGTGTGTATAAATATATTTATATTGTTTCTTCTAGATCATTAACAAGACTGTAACCCATAAAGTGTCGGTACATCTCCACGTACAGTGTAGCAGTACGTGCTCAACTTGTCCGCTTGCAGCTGTGCTGGTATCAACCACTCCTATCTTGGCAGGTAGCGACAGCCGCCAAGTCAATCTTGTCAATGGCACATAATGCATCCGTAGACGCGTACACGCCAGGCGCAGGTCGAGGGAGTCAGCGCTGGCGGACGGGAACGCACTGTGCCGCCTGCCTGTGAATGTGATGCTCCATGTACGTACTGCACACGTCCGGACAGTGGTCTCATCGATCGTCATGCATACATGTGACGTTTTTTCGACGTGTTGTAGTGGCTAATTTGATGATACTTTGGTGGATCTGTGGCTAATTTGATGATACTTTGATAGACTTGTGGATTGTACGTCATGTACTGTATGGGTCTATGAACAGTGGATGCGACTTAAAGCTATTATATTTGATACTGTTTTACATCGTATTTACAAAAATATTCATAAACATTCTTAACTCACCAAAGTCAAGACTACACTTTAAAAGTTTATCATTTTATGTGAAAAATTATCCCAATCCTATGATTATCTAAGCATGGCTAAGCAATACTACAAAATTTTTAGTTAATACTAGTGTATTAACTAGATTTTTATCTAGGGTTACAAAGCATAATTGTGATCAATGTCAAGTTTGGCTATACAAAGGATTTAGGCATAACTAGAATTTGAACTGAATTTAAACTAGATTTGAATAAAAGTACGTATACATAATAATTTAAAAACAACATAAATAATTTAAATTATTGGGATCAACATGATCAAAGGTGTAACTTGCCTTTCTCAAGGTCCTGGTGCGAGTCGTCGAAGTCGTGCTCTCTGAGATCGTTGTAATCTACGCGCGAAGAATCAAACAAATAAATTCAAAAAAAAAATTCAAATAAAATTAAAACATTCAAAAAGAGTCTAGAAATGGGTAGTTTAGGATTTTAGAAGAATTTAGAAATTTGAACGGGTCAAATCGGAGTTAAATGAAGAAATACGGGCTTCCAGAAGTTTAAAAAGAGAGAAAATGGAAAAGACTGATTTTCTGTAATTATTTTTGTACTGAAAAATGTATTTATAACGTCACCAGGAATTTTATTTTTCAGCTGAATTATTTTTATAAGGAAAAATTTGGTTTATGACGTCATGCTGACATCAGCCCTGATTTAATTTTCTGGGCAAGAGGCTGATAGTGGGCCCGGTCTACCGTGGACTGGGTCCACGGATCATGGTGGAGGTTGAGGTGGCAGTGGTGTTGACGTGGGTGGTTAGGGCTGGCGTGGCTCCCACATGGCATCCACGTTGGTTGCCACGTAGGCTCAAACGCTGACATGGCCTGGCTGCGCTCGGGACTCGTGGGCTCGCCGGAGCTCCAGCGCTCGGCAGCGGCCAACGAAGGGTGGACGAGCGAGAGGAGGCAATAGGGATCAAGAAACACCTTGGCGCGGCGGCTCTCCGGTGTCTTAGGTGCTCGGCCGAGGGGGGGAAAAGAGAGAGCAGAGGGAGGCGGTGCGAGAAATGGGGCGCTTGGGGGGGGGTTATGGAGGAGAGGGGCGGCGCGACTCGCTGGAGTTCTTGGGGAAGACCAGTTTGGCCGGTGCGAATGCGAGCAGGGGAGGCCTTAAATGGTCGGCGCGTGGTGCAGCGGCGAGGGGGAAACCGAGGTGGCGCCTTGGAAGGTGTGGCTGGCCGGATAACGTAGCTTGGCGGGGCATCCATGGCGGAGACAGTGGGAGAAGAGAGAGAGGCCAAGGAAGAAGTGGGAAGAGAGAGGAGAGTGAACGGTCGGATGATGGCCACATGGTAAAGAGAAAGAATCGGGACCCTTGAAGGGTTTAAGTGAAGATGGACGGGGTGGATGAGATCGGACGGTGGTGGATTGAATCCAAGTCGTTGAGCCGAAATGAAGGGGTAAATGAAGGTGCACACAGCCGAGATTAGACCAAGGGGTAGGGTGGATTTGATCTGGGCCAGACACATGTTGGTCGAGGAGAGAGGGAGGGTTTAAATTCTATTTTTAATTTTCAGAAATGCTAGGAAGCTTAAAAAATTCTTAGAAAATAGTAAATAAAGTTTAAAAATTTTAGAAAAATTCTCAAAAATTCATGGAAATGTTTAGACTTAAGAAAAATATTTTCAACTTAAATTTGGCCTTTATTACAAAAATACTTTTTAGTTTTGAAATTGATATTTAAAATCCAGAAAAAGTACAGAAAAACCAAATAAAAGTCAATTGCTTTAAAATAATTAATTTGAACTAGGATTTTATAAAAATTCAAAATACTCTATATATATATATATTAGTTAAAAAGCCTTTTTAATAGATAAAATAGACAAATAAAATCCTTAAAATTCAAGCAACCAAAGAACACTTATTTTTATTTTAAATTAAAATAATTTTTTTCACTAAGAATTTTGAAATAAACAGCTGGGCTGTTACATTCATGAACTTGCCAATCAAGTTCCTATATGAGTGGAGATTAATTTCTAGAGGTTATCTCTATCTCTTACATGTGCTTGGCATAACAAGATCAATAAGGGGAGATAACAGCAAAAACCAACTAAATCAAGACCAAATTAATCAACAAAAGTTGAATCCATGGGAGATGAATAAGGTTGATATATTGCTATTTCAAGGTGGAGGATATGAGAGCACACTATAGTTCTCAACTTCTCTTAAACCCTAACTCTAGAACTCATGAATCAATGAGATGATAGTTAGATGGTTAACTAGCAAGTCTCTATCCCAACCCGTTAAATAGATAGGGCCACCAGCACCTAGCTAATTCCTAATAGATACTGTCAGTGTTTTAATACCGATATTACGTATGATTATTTGGATTCAGGGGAACTTTCAGAGACCTAGCTACGATCAAATAGAGAAAAACACAGGAATTTTTATACAGGTTCGAGCTTTTTTCTAGGAGAATAATAACCTTACTTCTATGTGGATATTGCTTGATCAACTGATTTCAATTGGGAAAGAAAGTAATACAGAATTTCTTGCACTACTTTGCTTACGTAGTAAACTAGTTGTTAGACATTCTCGCGTTCTACAACCAATACTGCGCTTACTGCCAGTGGAGCGCTCGTAATTAAGAGTGTCTCTTCTGGTTTCGGAGAAACCAAAACGAGAGCACTCGTAAGATACCTCTTGACATCCTCAAACAAAGCATTTGCCTCTTTCGTCCACTCAAAATTCTCGTGCTTCCTTAAAAGTTTAAAGAAAGAAAGCTCTTTTTCTCATAGTCATGCAATGAAATGATTTAAAGCCGCCATGCACCCTGTAAGTTTCTGGACTTCTTTCTTAGTGGTCGGAGAGTGCATTTGCTCAATGGCCTTTATCTTTTTATAATTTGCATCGACACCTTTTGTAGAAACAAGGAATCTAAGTAATTTGCCTGAAGAAACTCCGAACACACACTTCTCAGGATTGAGTTTCAAGCAGTATTTTCTAAGGTTGTCGAATATTTCTTACAGGTCTAAACTGTGATCAAGTCGTTTGATGCTCTTTATGACTAGATCATCAATACAGGCTTTTAAATTTTGACCTAGTTGAAGTAAAAAAAAGTCAATTGCATCAAACGTTGAAAAGTTGGACCATCATTTTTCAAACCAAATGGCATTTTGACATAGCAAAATATTCCAAATGGCATAATAAACGTGGTCTTCTCTTCATCTTCTAGAGGCATACTAATCTGCTGATAACCAAAGTATGCATCTAGAAAATTTAATACTTCAGAACTAGTAGTAGAGTTAACTAATTGATCGATACGAGGAAGAGGGAAATCATCTTTTGGACAAGTTTTATTAAGATCGGTATAGTCTATATACATACGCCACTTACCATTAGACTTCTTAACCAATATAGGATTAGCCAACCACTGAGTGATTAACTTCTCTTATAAAGCCTGCTTTCAGTACCTTGTCCAATTCAAACCTAATAGCCTCCCGTTGGTCAGGTGCAATTCTTCGTAATTTCTATTTTACAGATTTCTTTTCAGGCCGTAGTGCTAGCCTGTACTCAATCACCTCCCTGGAGACCCCGGGCATGTCGGAAGTAACCCTGATGCGTATGGTCTTCGAAGGCTCCTTTGGATTTAGGGGAACTTCTTTGACTTTCTCTAGATCTTGCTTGCTTCTCGAGTTGGTAATTGACCTACCATCTCGAGAGACTTGCAGTTGCACGTAAGCGCCATCTTTTTTTTATCACAGCGGACTGTGATTACTCCTTTGGGACCTAGCATCTTAAGACATTGACATGCATAGTAAACAACAATTAAGAAACGTGCCAGAGTGGGTCGTTTGAGTATGAATTATATGCCATGTTGAAATCAACTACATCAAAAGAGATTTTCTCTGTTCTTAAGTTGCCTATAGAACCAAACATAATAGGAAGAGAAACATGGCCAATTGGCTTGGTCGAAGATCCTGGTATGATCCCATGGAATGAGTTTCATATAGACTTTATTCTAGTGTGAGAAACTTGCATCTCGTCCAGAACACTTACAAATAAAATATTTAAATAGCTACCACCATCAATCAACACTCGATTTACTCGATAGTCATTGATGGTAGGCTCGACTACGATTAAAAACCGACCTGGTTGAGTTGAAGGAATTGGATAGTCACTTTCTCGAATGAGATGATGACTTCTGACCACTTAGGAAGATTATTGACAAGGGGATGGTCAATAGAGTTTACCTCTCATTCGACAGCTTTATACTGTCATTTTGACTCATATGCTGAAGATCCTCCATAGATATGCTAGATGGTGTGCTTCGGATCTTGGAACGGCATCTCCTCGTCATCGTCCGACTACTTCTGACCACTTGTTTGTCCTAACTCTTCTGGTGTAGGGAGTGATCCTTTACCAGAGTAATAATCCTCAAGCTTTCGTTGAAAAACTCAGCAATTGCAAAGGTCGTGTCCTTCCTTTTTACGGAGAGGGTACCGCCTAGGTTTGTTGTCCTTCCACACAGGGATTTTACCCTTGCCCCGACTGGAGTACTGTTTGGGATTCCGTGGCTCCTTATCGCCCATGGACAAGACCTTCTTGGAACTTTTGGCTTGAAGCTTCTAACCTTCTACCTTGTTTTTGGATTTCTTGACCTTTTCCTTCCTTCGCCTACCTCTTTGGACCTTCGATCAGCTTGGTCGACGGTTTTGCTGCACTTGACTGCTTCAGTAGCAGTCACATAATGATCACCATCTCAAAGAGCTCGGCAACAGTAGTTGGAGGATTCAAAGCGATGTCTTCTATGAACCTTCTATTGTGGACTCCCTGCTTAAATGCTCTAATAACAAAAGCGTCAAAAACCTCAGGTATAGAATTACAAACCTGACTAGAACGTCTGATGAATTGACATAAGGTCTCGTTGCTGTTTTTTCTCATCCTATGCAGATCGTCCTCCTTCCCAGGGTGATTGTAGGTGCCCAGGAAGTTGGCTAGTACAAGGTCGTAGAGGTGCTGCCACGAATGGATCGCCTCTAGTGGTTGATTTTGCAACCACAGTCGGAAGGTAATTTGCCATGACATGCTCTCCTCCTCCTACTACTCGAATCGCAACCATATAAATCTGAAGGAATTCAATGGAATTTTAAGACCCATTGAACTTCTCCATGTTTACTGGTCGAAACCGCGGTGGTTAGTGAACTGCTCGGAGATCAAGTGTAAACGCCCGACATCCGGTAACAAGATCGTGGGGCCTCCTTTGTGGGAAAGGATGATTGGCATCTCCAGGCGATCGTACTCAGTGATGCCCAGCAGTCGATGGACCCAACTTGTAATAGGTCTCATCCATACGAGGGTAACCCTCCTCATATTCCATCTGATGTTGCAGATTTCTTACTCAAAGCGGTGATCAATCACCTCCTCTATAAGCTCACCGATTTGGGGATGCTTGAAGAACTCTTCTTCGACTAGAGCTGTGGTTAGGAGAATGATGTGACCTGTCATTATGTCAATTTTTGCAGGGTGAGTTATGCAAATGACTTGACGCAGTTGTACCTATTCGACTCCTGGAACTGTGTCGACGAGGTTGCTCGAGTTTGGACATCATGCTTCGGAGTCTTCGCGTGATCCCTTCAGTGAAATGGTCATAGCCTGGTGTTCGAGCAAGCTCTTGAGTCTGGTTTTCGAGCAAGTCATTTATGCTTTGAAGCTCCTGTGCCTCCTCGGACTGATTCATGATGTGCCCAGGTAAAGCCCTCTAGGCTATCAACCTTCTTTTCCAAATGGTCTCAAGGTCTTCTATGTCTAAAGCAGCTTGAGTCTGCCTTAATAGAGTGCAATTATTTCAAGAATTTCTCCCACCCTCATCAGAGTACTCGCCTGGTTTATTACTGGAGGTATTCTCGCTGTCACCACGAGGGGTCGCAGTGTGTGGGTGGCAAGGTGCATCGTTTACCCTTCCTCTAGAGAGCGATCATTATCTGCGAGGAGGGCAAAGACCGTCTAGATATAATCTCCGCTTCCATCAGATGCCCCTGGCTTGAAGAAAGATCAAACAACAGTGCATCGTGACTTGGAGTAAGCTCCTCCATGAAGGAGAATTCTAGGTTATAATTGTCTCCTGTTGGAGTTGAACCCTGCGAATGTATGGACAAACTCGCAGAGGGCCCACCCACATTCTTTGCGGGGACAACTGGAGAGTGATGACTACCAGATGTTGATGGAGTCTCAGAATGCTGGATTCCAGGACTTGTTAAACCAGGTCGAATGACCGGTGAGGGACTCGAATATTTAGAGGCCAGCCCCTCATCATGTTGCGGGTCTTGCTTACGGTCAGATTGACACTTGCCCTTTAGGGAAACTCATTCCTCCGTTGAGTGTAATGCTGTGGGGGATAAGGATCCCTCCTTAGCCATATCTGTGGTGTGATTCCGAGATCTTATGATGGATCTCTAGGGACAGCCTCACTGTTAGATGAAAGCATGGTCTGCTCGTTGTTGTAGAAGGCATCCATGTCGAGATCTGTGTAGTCGGCCAGGTCGAACTAATTCTCCTCGTTTCATTCTCTTGCCATGAGGACATCAGAAAGAAGAGAACTTGCTGACTAGGGATTAGTAGAGTTTCGACAAAGACATTCCGCACGGATGGTGTTAACTGTCAGTGTTTCAATACCGATCTTACGTATGATTATTTGAATTCAGGAGAACTCTCAGAAACCTGGCTATGATCACATAAAAAAGACACAAAAATTTTATATAGGTTTAGCTCTTCCCCTAGGAGAATAATAACCCTATTGCTGTGTGGATATTGCTCGATGAATTGATTACAATTGAAAAGGAAAGTAATGCGAAATGTCTTGCGCTACTTCAGTTGCATTTATCCCCCCACTCTCTTTCTGACGTCTACCCTTATATAGCGTACGAAGAGGTGGCTGTTGTTCAATGACAAGAGACATTTTAATGTTTTAAATGAGTAAGCATCGTGGGAGTTATTGTTAGCGACGTGAGGCCTCTTCGCCATCATGCAGTTATCACTAGGGACAGAGAAAAGTTATGTGCAATTATTCCAGAGAATAAGTACACACGTTAACCACCTTGTCAGATAGACCCACGATGTAGCAGGTTGTCGTAGACAAGCCAATCGAAGTTAGGCTTAGTCGTAGAACAACTTACGACTATATCATTCTCATAAAAAGACTTATGACCATGTCATGCTAATGGAGAGACTTATGACCATGGAGCGATCGTGGAAGGGCTCACAACCACATGGTTAGGTCTCTCTCTTATGGATATAAGGGGTATGCGTAAGGAGTAGAATACATAATAATATCATTTATAGATAAATAATAATTTGATGATTATTATATCCCCATCAGATACTATCCACTTAGAACATATGGGGGAAACTCGATAACCCAACATACGGGTTTTAACTCACACATTACGTTTACACACATTTTTCAAAGTGCATAAACTCGAATATGTTAAGCCCTTGCATTGATCCAATTCAATCTTTTTAGCTTCTCCTTGAGCTAAATCACTCTTCCCAGTACCGCTCAAGTGTCGTGGTTATGATCTAAGGTACTTTATGGTATTTTGGTTATACTACCAAAATACCCTTTCTTGACCCGGCCTTCTATTTTCATTGCAACTAATTGCCATACTTACCACGTGGAGGTGCATCTCTGGCTTGTCACGGGTTGACAAGTCTCTCCCGTTCTAGTTCCACTAGATCTTGCCTCACTTGGACCGATTAACCCACATGGTGCAACCTGTCGCTCAAACTTTCCTTCAATGTTTCCCGCCTTTCTTGTGCCATGCCTTAGCTCAGCCATCTCACATGATATCCTTGATTGTTCTGAGCCTCAGCTCCTTCATCAGCATAGTCCTGATTCTTGCCATTGACTATAGTTGACTCCAAGTGACCCTACATATCCAAAGATAAAGCATAGGTGACATCTCGAGTTCAAAAGATGCAACTAAAGCAGAATGTGCATAAGAATATATAGAGATTAACCTGAAGCAAGTAACTCACTTATGGAGATCCCCAATCATCTACTTCTGAGAGTATCATTGCTAAATATGAAGAAGAGATCCTAGTGCAGACGTGGCCTTTACTTCATGGGCTGTAGAGGTAGGACCAAAGCCACTCGAAGCGTCGGTGAACGTAGGAGGAGGCTAATTTATTGAAGCTAGAGTAGTAGAAGTAGGCTCTCTAACTAACTCAGGAGTGACTAGAGCGGAGATTGGGTCATCATCCTCTAGGTCAGTGATATCATCGATGAAGATACTCTCCTGATCATCGTGTACCTGTGTACCTGCACTATCGGGTCTAATACTAGAACTAGCCTCAACAAAAGTGGTTTTAGAAGTCTCAATAATTTTATTAGTATCCAAATTAAATACACGATAGCCATGAGAATGTGTAGGATATCCAAGGAAAATGCCATAATAACATCTAGATTTAAATTTATTCAAGTTGCCATGCTTAAGAATGAAGCATTTGCAACCAAATATCTTGAAATGAGAGGCACTAAGCCTATAACCAAATCTAAACTTAAAAGAAGTTTTTCCTATGAACGATCTCAAGAAAACCCTATTGCTCACAATGCAAGCAGTAGAAATCGTCTCAGCCCAAAACCTCTTAGGGATTCTATGCTCATCTATATTGGTGCTAGCCATCTCTACAAGGACTCTATTCTTCATCTCTATAACCCCATGCTGCAAGAGGACTCTAGGTTAGAAAAACTAGTGCTCTAAGCCTCTTTTAGTGTAGAAAGTGGCAAAAGATGAGTTCTTAAATTCTGTGGCATCGTCACTCCTAATGGCTCTCAAGACTCTTGGGAGATCAACTGTTAATCTAAGGGCCAGCTCTTTATATACCCAAAAATACCTAGAGAAGTCATCTATAACGACAAGTACATACCACTTCCCTCCTATAGATTGGACTCTAGAAGGGCCAACTGTGTCTATATGCAAGAGCTATGTAGGGCCATCAGTGATCACTAAAGCAAAAGGTATATGAGAAGCAAAAACCATCTTACCATGTCTACAGGGTGTGCACACTAGGTCTCTAGCACTTTTAAGCCTAGGCAATCCTCTAATAAGGTTCTTGGTACTAACTCTAGTTAAGTGTTCAAAGCCTATGTGTCCAAGGCTGTGATGCCACAATACTAAATCACGAGAGTTAGAGGCCACAAGACACCTAGGACTAGAGATAGAAGATATACTCACCCGAGGAGTGTAGAACTCTACACTCACCACTCTTGAATCTCACTTCTAGACTCTCATCAAGAAGCTAGGAGACATAGCAGATTATACCTTAGCTTACTTACCAAAGTGAATAGCTTACTTACCAAAGTGACGTCCTTAAGTATGAAATTGTTGTTGACACGCATTGTGCCCTTTGCTATCACGGTCTCGATAGAAGCATCCCTAAATGTGATTAACTCGTTGCCGGATGCACATGTGAGGGAGGAGAACCATTTAAAATCTCCAGTCATATGTCGAGAACACCTGGAGTCGACAAGCCACATGTCCTCCTTCCTTGCACACTGGACCTACAGGGCATAAGATGGAAATATCTGTGCCTCAATACTGGGGTTTGTGATAAAAGACTTGAAAATCCATTGCTGAGCCACATGATGTCTAGGAATAGCAGTAGATGTAGAAATAAAACGGTTAGCAAGATAACCATGAGAATGCACATGAGAATCACTTAGACCACTTCAAATTATCCTACCAAAGGGCTGGTACTCTCCCTATCCAGATGCTATTCGTGGTCTACCCTCATAATATCCTAACCCAAAGCGCTGCCTAGAGCCACCAGAGGAGTCAAATAAGTGACATACAAACCTAGGCCTATGTTTGGAAGGAAATATAGGTTGCTTGGTTCTAGAGACACTCACAGGTGAAGAAACTCCTCTGATAGACCTCAACGCACACATCCTCTCATTTCTCTCAACTTTGACTCTATGAAAGCAGAACTCAACTATGTGTCCATTTTCTTGCAGAAGGTGCAATGGTACTTGACCTTTTAAGGGGTTTGACTAAGTAGAAGCACATGTTTTTGTTAGAAAGGGTTTGGGCAAAACCTGCAGATCTAAAGATAGTTTTAGAAGGCCCATGGGATTTTTTACCTCAAAATTGCCATTCTCAACTGCTCTCATAATCTTAGGTGGGTGGTTCTTGGAATACTATAGGGAATTAAATCCTAAGCCTCTCTTCTTTACACTCATCTTAGATTGATCAAGAATTATGTTGAGGTTCTTCTTTCCACTAGAGAATCTCTCAAGGTTTTTTTTGAGGTAGTCATTTTGTTGGCTAGGTTCTCACATGTGGCACACTTATTTATTTTTGTTGCCCAAGCATATTTCTCTTTATGGATAGGTACCTTAAGCTTCAAAGCCTCATAAGATACACAAGGAGAATTTCTAACCTAATCCAACTGCTCCTTATATTTGACTCTAAAAGCCTCATACATCACATCTCAATTTCAGCATAAAATGCATAAGAGATGGAATCAATAACTTTCTTAGATGCAGTGATGGACATGGATTTCTCAATTTTATATTTATCCTATAGTGTCTTGTTGAGAGCATCATTCTCAGTTGTGAATTTAGAATAGTTTTCACAAGATTCAATTCTAGAATAAAGAACCATTTAAGTTATTTCTTTCATGTCAGTCTTACTATCCTCACAATGAGAGCAAGTATGATCGTAATTAAATTTTAGCAATTCTATAGTAGCACTACCCAATTTCAATTTAAGCAAAGCATAATTTGAGCAAGATGAAGAAATAACATCTACAGGAATCACATCTAAAGCAATAGCATCTAAGCAATCATGATCATGACTAGATTTGAGAGATTTTAGTTCATCGAAAGCATTCTTAAGTTGACCAAGAATAGAGGAATGAGCAATTTTTAGATTAGCCATTTCATCATGAAAACACAAGCTAGATTCAAAATTATCATCAGGATTCATGGACTTGAGCCTAACAACTTGTAGGTTCAAGTTGTCAATCATAATGTCCTGATTTCTAATTATTTAAGTTTGTTTCTTCAGTTGTTATTCAGCAGCAACAAGAGCATGTTTTATCTATTTGGAGGAGGGGCATATCTCAACGTCGGTGTTGTTCTTGGCCACGAAGCACATGCTGGTGAAGTCTTGGGTCTTTTTTTCCTGTGGGTGTCGTCCTCGTTGTCCTCCGTTTCCGAGTCCACATCACTCATGTTGACGTTCTCAAGAGTGTCATGAACCTGGTTGATGAACTTGCGGTACTTGGGCTTCTTGGCCTTCATGTCTCGAGCTTGAGGACACCTCTAGAAGTCTTTCTCCTTCTTGTCCTTCAGCTTGGGGCACTTAGCCCAATATGGTTCGGCTCACCACACTCAAAGCAAGTGACAAGGCCACCTCTCCTCTTATTCCTCACTTTGTTGTAATTTCTCATGAATTTTATGGATAGGAGGGCTGAGCCATCCTCAGGGAGCCTCTTTAGCTGCTCATCATTCAAAGAGTGCAAGGCAGACAATGAAAATCCACAAGGGCCAAATTCTAAGGAATCTCAAGAGATACTCTAAGAAGGGTCAAATGCAAATACCATCGACACGGTCTTGGAGAGATACGAGATGAAGTCAATCTCATCTGTTTTCAATCTCGAGTAGAGCTCATATCAAGTGTTGTCATTGATGGAAGTGATCTTCATTCTCCAAACTCTCATATCAAGTGCACCAACAGCTAGTGTGCATTCTCAGATTCAGAAAACACAATGCCAATAGCATGCAAATCATGAATGATCTTGAAAAACCTTCCCCACAACTCATACAAAGATTCACTAGGCCTTTGCTAAATCTTTGAGTAATCTTTCTACAGTTGGTTTTGTCTCACTTCCTTGATCGCGGTAGAGCTCTCACGGTAATAAGCGAGTGTCTTCTAGATCTCATGAGCAAACCTCAAGTGAGCAACACGCTCAAATTCAGATCGACTAAGCCCTTGAATCAGAAAATTGTGAGCATTGCTATTTGCCTCTATATCAGGTGTGACCACCTTGTCATTGACTGGCACGATATAAAGATTCTTGATTTTAATCCAAATTATGTGCCCTTGAGCCTCGATGTAGGATTGCATATGAGCCTTCCAATAGGAGAAATCAACTCCATTGAATATGGGTGGTTTAGTTGAATACTTATATGATGTTATGGCTTCTAAGACTAGTTAAGATCTATGTGAAGAGTTAACCGGGTTCTGATACCACTTGTAGGACCAGTATGGCAACAGAGAGGGGCAGGTAAATGGTGCCTTCAATTTTTTCCTAAGTATTCACCAATTCTTCATTCCAATAGATATGAGAAGCTATGAAGATCAAGAATCACAAAATTTCAAAAAAATCTCGGTGCTGCAATAATTTTAGCCTATGAAAATAATACTATTTCAAATCCAAAAATCCATAAAACTTTTGATATGTAGATCCAAAAGACTTGAATCTTGGACCAAGGTTAGATCATGAACTTAACTATCCCAACCAAAATCTTGAAAGAATTTAAGAGAATTGAGATCATTTGGTTTGTCAAGCTCTACTTGCCAAAACTGGATCAAAATCTATAATTGATCTAACTCTCAAATGAAAGCTTTAAATCACTTAAAATTTGATATGAACTTTCTCTAGGACGTCAGGAAGCTATTCCAATTAACGATCAGGAAAATCATTGCCAAAATTTGGACATTTTTTCATTTTAAGAAAGGTTGCATCAAAACCAATCAAAAAAAATCGAAAACAATGAATATGATTTGCTCATAGGTGATTGATGATGAAGATGGCTCAAGATGTTTTTTTACATATCATAACAAGCATGAACACCAAAGAAATCAAGTTAAAAATAGCTGTTTCAAGAAATCACTTGGAGAGTCCAGAAAGAGCAAAAACTAGGTTTCTTGTGAACTTACCAAGCAAGTGTTTGGATGGGTGGACATTGATTTATAGAGGATATCTCCATTTCTTATACGTTCTTAGCACGTCAACTTCAAGAAGGAGAGAGAGAAGAGGAAAAACCAACCAAATCAAGACCAAATCAATTCAAAAGATGAATCTATGGGAGATGAACAAGGATTGATATATTATTACTTGAGGATGAATGTTTTACACCACTCCACCTAGAGGATAAGAGAGCACACTACAACACTCAACTTCTATCAAACCCTAACATTGGAATTCATGAACTCAATAAGTGGATGGTTATATGGTTAACTAGCAAGTCTCCATCCCAACCCGTTAAATAGATAGAGTAACTAATACCTATCTAATTCCTAATGGGTACTATCCACTTAGCACATATGAAAAACCCAATAACCCCACCCACGTGTTTTAACTCACACACTACACTTATGGATGTTTTTTGAAGCGCATAAAACCGAATCCACTAAGTCTTTAGCCTCGATCCAACTTGATCTTCTCAACTTATCCTTAACCTAAACTGCTATCCCAAACACCGCTCAAATGCCACTATTTTAATCTAAGATAGTTTTCGATATTTTGATCAAACTGCCAAAATACCTTTTTTGACCCTATCTTCTCCTTCCATTGCAAGTAATTGACATACTTGCCACGTGTGGGTACACCACTAGCTTGCTATGTGTTAGCAATTCTCTCTTGTTCTGGTTCCACCGAATCACGCCTGACTTAGACTGACCAAACTACATGGTGCCATGCTTCCTTGTGCTATGCTTGAGATCGGCCATCTTATATGACATTGTTGGTCGTTCTGCGTCTCAGCTCCCCTATGAGCGTAATTCCGATCCTCGTCGTTGATCATAGTTGACTCCAAACGACCTTGCATATTCAAAGACCAAGAAATTGTTTTTGGGTATAAGTTCTTCACAACTTGACTTACGTTAGCTGCAATATGTATTATACAACACATATGCACTGATCTAGATTAAATTAAATCATCCTATGACTCAAATTTATCAAAAAATTATTTATTTCTATAAGCTGTTAAAAAGAAAAGGTGACTAGATGAGAAGAACTACATATGGGCTGCTAGGTCCAGACGGACAAGGACGTTGCGTGATAGATCGACGAACAACAATTTCGCCTCTCCTTTCTTTGCTAATAAAATTTTTGCTAGTAACTTGTGGGGTCGTAGCTTGTTAGTAGCTCTTGCCATGTTTCCGGTTTTGAGCAGCTAATGTTAACGCAGAGTCGTATCTGCCAAGCGTATCTCTGCTTGCCTCAACGTACGTGCGCATGTGGTCAGATAGAAGTAGAACTCGACGGAGAGCTAGGCACTCGTGTAATAAAACTTTTTAGTATATTTAGTCCTGTTTGGTATTATATTTATAAAAATAACTATATACATAATGTATTAATAAAAATGATGGTTTTACTATCCGATGGCTAGATGGCAGGACGTGTGGACTGATGCGTAGCCAATGCCGTTCCATGGTGGGACGGTAGGTGGCCTGCCGTCCTGTAGCCAAATGGTAGGTGGCTTGCCATCCCACCACCAAACGTCAGGAATCTGCCGTCCCACCACTAGACGACAGATGATTAGGCCAGCTGATTAGCCAGCTTAATTACATATCCTAATTTATTTTTTATGTACTGTTTGTTTAAATTTTTAAATATAGCAAATGAGCTTAAAAATTATGTAATTTTATATGCAGCCTCCTGACACAACGTATTTATCTGTGTAATTTGTTTGGTAATTTTATCTGCTGTGAATATTGCTAAAAAATTCATACAATTTTGATATTTGTAGGAGCTGTTACATATAGCAAACGAGCTCCAAAAATTACGAAATTTAGTGTGAAGCCTCCCACATAGTCATAGTAATTGTGTAATTTTTGAAAATTTTATATACTCCGAATTTACCATGTTAATTCATGTTAATTTAATCGTGAAATTAATAATGCTCAAACATCTTTTGCAGTTCATATATTACAAATATTTGTAGAAGTACATGTAATAGTACAAAAAACACATCGCACGAGATGCGATATGGCTTACCAATTTGAGCCATTGCAATCTCCTCGCCACGTCTGCTTCTCTGTGTGTGGCCTTGTCTTTCATTGAGCACGAGTATATCCTGTGGAGTACGTCAGCCGGTCCAGAGGTTGCGTCTGGGTTCAGAGGAGGTATGAAGACCGTTCCATTTGCTCAGTTGTCGGCGGTGGTCCAATAGGTTCAAGTACCTGTAGTTCGGGATAAGCAATCAGTACTTACACGTCCTCCTAAAGCATTCTCAATGAGGTATGCACTGGCTTTTTAAAATAATTAGCTATGCACTCATAATTTAGAGAGTACCTTGCAATAAATGGGATAGACAAAATATTACTGCGAAGATTGATAATAACAGTAAAATACTACAAGTTAGTGATTACATGCGTGTAACTATATACGAATAATTCATTAATTACCGACAATTTCATTACCCGTCTGAAAAAAATACGAGTAATCTATTACCATCATCTGTCTTAATTACTTACCACTAACTTATTAGTTAATCGTAACTAATTGCAACTGCAGTAATTACGATTGCTTAATTACTGACTACCACACAATAACAAATTATGGGTACCGTATATACACAAAAATAGTAAAAACTACATTTATATTACTACAACCTACTTACTTCGAAATACAAAATACATTAATTACAACTAACTAAATAATACTAATTAACTACGACTACGAGAATAACGTCGAAAGCATGCAATAAAAAATTACCTAGCTTTCGGGAGAAGCAATCAGCACTATCGCGTTCTCCTGCCACGTCCTTAATGAGCTATACACTGTCTTCCCAAAATAATGAGCTACACACTCTTAATTTTGAGCGAGACCACGACAAAAAGCTTCTGCGATGAGCGACTGAGATGAGCGATGACGAATTGCGAGAGGTTTGTATTTATGGCCGAGCGAAAAGGGAACCCGGTGCACTCATTCTACAAATTAAGGACTCCTTGTCAACGTGTAGCACTTCGAGCGAGGGGTACAGTATGGTAACACTGACAAATGTGCAGATGAGAGAGTGGGTGAGGGGGACGGCACGGACATAACGATATTAGTACGAACGAGAGAGTGCGTAAGGGGGACGACACGAATAGAGTGTCAATTATATGAAGGGCACAACGGGAAAGAAAAGATAGCAGTAACATGCTGATATATGTACGAAGGATAGAGGTTAGACTCTGCAAAACATGCCTGAGCATTGTTAATTTCATAATCAACTTAGCATGAATTAATGTGGCAAATTCAGAGCACATAAAATTTCTAAAAATTTACACAATTACTATGACTATGTCTGGAGGCTTCCCACAAAATTTCGTAATTTTTAGAGCTCATTTGCTATATATGACAGCTTCTACAAATATCAAAATTGTATATATTTTTGAGCAAGATTCACTGTGGATAAAATTACCAATAAATTACATAGCTAAGTACATTGTTTCAGCAGGCTGCGCATAAAATTACGTAATTTTTTGAGCTTATTTGCTATATTTAAAAATTTAAATAATTAGTAAGCAAAAAAATAAATCCCCTGCCGCCTAGTGGTGGGATGGTAGGTCCCCTGCTGTTTGGTGAGGGGACAGCAGGCCGCCTGCTGCCTGGCCACGGGATGGTAGGTCACTTGCTGTCCCACTGCGGGACGACAACGGCTACACGTTAGCCCACGCGCGCTGCCATCCGGCCACCGGATGGTAAAAACACTATTTTTATCAATACGTTAGATATACAGCTATTTTTATAAATATAATGCTAAACAATGCCAAATATACTAAAAAGTCATGTAATAACTAGCAGTGGCCAACGATTCTGCATTGGGTTGGTGTTTGCGTATTTAAGTTATCTTTTCTAAAACCTAGGTAAAACCAAAACCGTCATCGTCAATGGAGAAGCCACACTGCACGTCCATTTCAGCATAAACTCTTCCCCGTCATGTCTGACTTGAGATTTTGGGAGCGTGTACATATGGAGCCTAATCTTATCGACCACACAGACGAATGGCGACTAGGTGAGTACGCGTGAGGAGAGTGCAAATGTATCGCCACAGCCCACCACGGCGCCTACTTCATTCACATCACCGGTGCCATATATACCATCTAGCGTTGCTGCAGCTGCTGCTGTTAATATTGTCGGCACGGAATGTTGTCGATATGTACTTGTTATTTCGCTAGCTCAAACATATACTGTTACAGTAGCAGCAAAACAAGGCCTAGCTCTGACCCAGGCTAGGCACTTGGGACTCAAGTCCCCTGCAAAGGCAGCAACGAGAGCATGCCCCGATAGTGTTGGCATGGTAGCATCAAACAATGGCAGATTGTCCGGGTTTGGGGCATGGTGTTGGTAGGTGGATCAGTTTATCTTCAAACCTTTATACTTGCAAGTTGCAACGCGCTGCTTGCTTTTGACTGCGGTGTTACTCGTATGTGTGTGATTGTGCCACCGAGCTGAGGTTGGTACTGCCTAGTGGACATTGTTGAAACCTTAAACCTCATGCATTAAACTTAGGACTAAAACATGAACACCTGGATTTGGGGATTTAGAGGAAGGACTTACGGTCGCCGATAAACGCCATGGAGCGAAGACCCGTGCCTGCGTAATGCAGGCGTGAGGAAGAGTCGGTGAAGGTCGTCCAGAGGGTCGCCGGCGATGTCCTGTAGCAGCGGCGGCGACGGTCTTCCCGTTGCTCAACAGCGCGAAGTAGATCGGATCTTTAGGGTTTTGTTTGGGGTTTGTGACTCTCACGCGAACGCCGTCGTACGGGAGAGGCCAGTACCCATCTTTATATATACGCTGTTGCAACGGGGGACCGTAACCAATATTTGGTAAGGCACCCCCGATCAGGGCGCTGAAAATTAGTGATACGTAGATTTCCCCACGTCCTTCCTTTTCTGGCCGTTTGGCCTGAGATCAATACCAACATTCTCCCCCTTGATCGTAAGGCTAAACATCATAAGCCCTCTCTCAATAAAAGTTCACACCAAAGTAATGCTTCACAACAGTCAATCAAATACCGCTGGACATCAGTACTTATAGTGCTCCCTTCTATATCAATCGGATAACAAAATACTTCATGGGAGTTGGTTACTTTATATGGTCCTCTTATTCCAGGATTACAGGCTCTCCAATAAACCCATGCCGGCAACATGATCACGAAAAATATTGGGTGGTAAGCCTTTTGTGAGCGGATCCGCAAGCATAAATTTAGTTCCAATATGCTCAACCTTAATTGTTTGATCCTGGACTCTATCTTTCGCAACATGATACTTTATGTCAATGTGCTTGGCAGCTGCACTTGACTTGTTGTTACTCGAATAGAAAACCGCGGGTTGATTATCGCAGTACAAAACGAGTGGTCTAGAGATGCTGTCTACCACTCTCAATCCCGGGATAAAGTTCTTAAGCCATACAGCCTGCCCGGTAGCCTCATAACATGCCACAAATTCAGCCTGCATTGTCGACGATGCAGTAAGTGTTTGCTTTACACTTTTCCATGATATTGCTGCTCCTGCACGGGTGAAAATGTAACCTGATGTGGACTTCTTAGTGTCTTTACACCCCGTAAAATCAGCATCAGAATAACCGACAACCTCAAGGTTATCGCATTTTCTATATGTGAGCATGTGACCTTTAGTGCCTTGCATATAGCGCAGGACTTTCTTAACGGCTTTCCAGTGGTCCGGTCCTGGATTTGACTGATATCTGCCAAGCATCCCGGTAACAAAAGCTAAATCAGGGCGCGTACATACTTGAGCATACATAATACTTCCGACAGCAGAAGCGTAAGGTATAGCCTTCATCTGATCAGATTCATAGTCATTATTTGGGCATTGAAATTTCCCAAACTTATCGCCCTTAACAATAGGAGCAGGCGAGGCAGAGCATTTATGCATATTGTATCTCTTTAGTACTCTGTCAATGTATGCCTTTTGTGAAAGACCTAATTTTCCTTTGGACCTATCTCGGTGAATTTCAATACCAAGAACATAAGATGCTTCACCGAGATCCTTCATGTCAAAATTGGACGAGAGAAATCTTTTAGTTTCCCGCAGCATGTCCACACTGCTGCTGGCCAATAATATATCGTTCACATAAAGAATTAAGAAGGTGTAATTACTCCCCCTGAACTTAACATATGTACAATTATCAACATCATTCTCCTTAAATCCAAATTTCCTTATGACTTCATCAAACTTAAGGTACCATTGCCTAGAAGCTTGCTTCAGGCCATATATGGATTTCCTTAGCTTGCATCCCAAATGTTCCTCGCCTTCCACAACAAAACCTTCCGGTTGTGTCATGTAAACGTCCTCATACAAGTCTCCATTTAGGAATGCAGTCTTAACATCCATTTGGTGCAACTCTAAATCGAAATGTGCTGTGAGCGCCATTATGATTCAAAATGAATCTTTAGTTGAGACAGGAGAAAAGGTTTCATTATAGTCAATGCCTTCTCTTTGTGTAAACCCTTTCGCTACAAGTCTCGCCTTAAACCTTTCGATGTTCCCTTTTTAGTCACGTTTTGTTTTGTAGACCCATTTGCAGCCTACTGTTTTGGCTCCATTAGGAATTTCCACTAAGTCCCATACGCCATTAGCGCCCATAGACTCAATCTCATCTTTCATGGCATCTAGCCATTTAGATGAATCCTTATTCTTCATTGCTTCCTTATAAGAGCTAGGATCATCTGCCTTCCCAAGATCATCCTCATTCAAGTAAACCTCATAATCACTTGGGATAGCAGATCTCCTCACTCGTTGTGATCTCCTGACAGGTTCATTAGCTGGCTCATTAGGCTGTTCATTAATTGTCACAGAGGGCTGTGAAAGCTCATCATTAGGTACTGCAATTGTATTTTCAGAGCCCTCAACAGAAGGAGTAGCCACAGAATTAACTGGAGATGCAACAGGAGTTGCAACTACAGGATCAACCGTGGGCACAACCACTTGGGGCATGGGAAAATCAGTCTGTCGGATTAGCGGTGAAGCAACATAAATCCGCTTCTCCTCAAGATCAATTTTCCTAGGCTCCAAGTTACCACTGATGCCATCATTTTCCAAGAACACAGCGTGCCTTGTCTCTACAAATTTTGTGGTACGATCTGGACAATAGAATCGGTACCCTTTAGACTTGTCAGGATAGCCAATAAAATGGCAACTCACAGTCTTGGGATCTAATTTCCCAATGTGTGGGTTAAACACCTTAGCTTCAGCTGCACAACCCCACACATGGAGGTAGTTCAAGCTTGGTTTTCTCCCAGTCCATAATTCATAAGGTGTTTTAGGCACTGATTTACTGGGAACCCGATTGAGTATATGTGCAGCGGTCTTTAATGCTTCCATCCATAACTTTACTGGCAAAATGGAGTAACTCAACATACTTCGAACCATATCCATAAGTGTGCGGTTTCTTCTTTCCGCTACTCCATTTTGCTGGGGATCACCAGGCATTGAGTACTGGGCAACTATACCCTTTTCTTGTAGAAACCTGGCAAAAGGACCAGGAATCTGCCCATAAGTTGCGTGTCGCCCATAATACTCTCCCCCACGATCCGAGCGCACTACTTTAATCTTTAGATTGTGCTGATTTTCAACTTCAGCCTTAAAAATCTTAAATTTATCAAGTGCATCCGATCTTTCTTTAATAGGATAGATATAACCATAACGTGAGTAATCATCAGTGAATGTAATAAAAGAATCATAATCATCTACTGATGTCACAGGGAAAGGACCACATATGTCAGTATGAATTAATTCCAAAATCCCTGTGCTTCGAGTAGCACCTTTCTTTATTGTCTTTACATACTTGCCTTTGATACAATCGAGGCAATGATCATCTGAATCATTAAAGTCTAAAGGGTGGAGAATTTCTTCTTTAATGAGACGTTCAATTCTCCCCCTCGAAATGTGGCCCAAACGACAGTGCCACAATTTCGACGAAGTCTCATCAATTCGCTTGCGCTTTTTATTCACATCACATACATTCATAGATATAGGAGAATCTTGCAGGGATAACATATAAAGCTTGTCGTGTCGGATGGCACGACCAACATTATCATTATTAAAATAAATCAAACACATTCCGTGTCCAAAATTACAAGAATATCCATTATTATCTAATAATGAAATGGAAATCAAGTTTCTTCTCATTGAGGGAACATAAAGAACATCATTAAGTTTCATTACAAAACCATTATTCAAAACTAAAAAAACCGATCCAATAGCTTGAATTTCGGCTTCCATCCCATTAGCCACTCTTAGGTTTCTTTCCCCTTTGAGACTTCTCAACATATGGAATCCATGCAAGAAATTCGTAACGTGCACAGTGGCACCAGAATCAATCCACCAAGAATTTATAGGAAAATCAGCATAAAATGCTTCATCAACAAAAGTTATTTCATAAGTACCTTTCTTGGCGAGCCATTTCAGCCATCCAGGACAATCATCTTTGAAATGGTCCTTCGACTGACAAAAGTAACATTCACCACTTTTCTTCTGTTCATTTGAGCTCCCAGGTCCTGAAGTATTTTTAGGCGCCTTAGGATGTTGTGGGTGATGTGGCTTCTGTGGCTTCTGATAAGGGGAGTAGGTTTGCTCCTTCTTTCCCTTTCCTTTGTAGCCACCTCTATTTCTAGAGGGACCAGCTTTATTTGAGGAGCCGACTTGATTCACAAAATCAGTAGCCCCTTCAGCCTTGAGCCTCTCTTCCTCTTGAGAAACATTAGCGATCAACTCGCTCATAGTCCACTTGTCCTTAATGGTGTTATAGTTCACCTTGAAAGCTTCAAATTACTTAGGAAGAGACATCATAATGTAATGGACAACGAAACCATCAGAAATTGCCATGTCCATTGTCTTAAGTCTAGCAGCAATATTGATTATGGTCATAATGTGCTCACGAACATTTCCAGTACCATTGTACTTAGTGTTCATGAGCTTGTGCATCAGTGTGGTAGCATAAACTTTAGAGGACCCTTTAAAATGATCCTCGATTGAGGATAAATAATCCTTTACCCTTTCCTTTTAAGGGATTGCTCCCCTTATGGCCTCACTGATGGAGTTTTTCATCACAGCAAGTGAAACACGGTTAGACCGCTCCCACTTCTCAGCATTAGTTTTATATTCCTTCATTTTGTCATCATAATTGTCCTCCCCTTCAGTAGGAGCGACAGGCTCATCGAATCTGAACGCGTAGTCCAGATCCAAGAGCTGAAAAGTCGTCATAAGTGTAAACTTCCATTTCTGGAAGTTACTACCATTAAGTGGCTCAATTGCATTAACATGAGCGGAAACGGAAGCAGCTGAAAAAATTTAAAATTTTACATTAGGAAAGCGCATAATTAATTTGCATGAAAATTAATCTTACGTTGGTATGATTAACAACATGCTCATAAGAATTTTTCGCATCACCGTTGGGCAGAAGCGAAAAATTTAACATAATTTATCGCATGCAATTACAATTAACGTTGGTCAAAGAGTAATAGCATGAATAAAATAAACATAATTGATTACGTGCAATTACAATTAACGTTGGTCAAAAGGTAATAGCATGTAAAAACTAAAAACAGCCCTCCAATTGAATTTCCCGTTGGTTCCATTCAATTAGGGGCAGAACATTACGCAGCGGAAAAAGGCATAATAATTTTCAGCAGCTTAGCAACATTATCCGTTAATAATTTCATAAGAGACATCAAATAATCATTAATTAAACATGAGATATATCATAAATACATGAAATATATGCTTAAATACACATACATGAAAAATATACTGAAATGCATAAAATTATGGCTGCTGGGCCTAAAACCCAACAGCCCTTTCCCCTTTGCGGCTCCACTGGCCCATCAAACCTCCAGGGCCCAAAAAACTCCCGCACGGGCCCAAAAAATACGCACGTATGCGCGTCCTAAAAGAGCGCCCGTACGGGCCAAAAACGCAGCGCTCAGCCCACCTCATGCACGCGCAGTAGCCGGCCAAAAAGGCCCATAAAGACTCCCGCACGGGAGGAGATCCCGCACGGGCCCAAAATCCTGCCGCCGGCCCAAATGGAATGCGCGCAGCCCACAAAAACGTGTGTGCCGTCCGATTTGAATCCAACAGCCGAGAGCGTGTGCGGGGAGTATATGACCTCACGAAAACCCTAACCCTAAATCAAAAGTCTGCCTCCACTCGAAAATCACGGGCACAACAAAACGGCTGGCGGCGGCGCCATCGAGAGGAGCTGCGGCAAGTCGGGCTGGCCCGGAGCTGCCGCGCCCGCACAGCACAGCGACGGCGCGCCTACGACGGCGGCTCCCGCAAGAGGCGGCGGCGCCATGGCCTCGGCGGAGGCATCCCCTGAATTGGCGCAGCGGCGCGCGCGCTCGCGCGGAGCGGCTCCGGCCTCACTGAGTGGCGGCGGCCCGGCGCGCAACGACGACGGGCGCGGACTCGGCGCGGCCTGCGGACGCGCGACGGCGGCGGCGCGCGGCGCCCGAAAAGCAGCGGCGGCTGCGGCGTAGCGGCACGGCGGCGACGGTGGCACGGCGGCGACGGTGGCACGGCGGCGGCGCCCGTACGCCCTCCCCTTTCCTCCTTTTTTTTTTCTTTTTCTACCCAATCTGAAAAAGGGTTCTATTGATTTGGGGATTCGTGGTTCGGGATTTGGGGAAAAGCTTTAGGGTTTGCCTGAAAATTTTCAATTCCCCTCCTTCTAACATGCTGGCCGAACCAATAATCCTCAAAACCGAGTAAGGGTTCATGCTAAGTCCTAGGTGGCTCTGATACCAAATGTTGAAACCTTAAACCTCATGCATTAAACTTAACTCTAGGACTAAAACATGAACACCTGGGTTTGGGGATTTAGGGGAAGGACTTACGGTCGCCGATGAACGCCATGGAGCGAAGACCCGTGCCTGCGTAATGCAGGCGTGAGGAAGAGTCGGTGAAGGTCGTCCAGAGGGTCGCCGGCGATGTCCTGTAGCAGCGGCGGCGACGGTCTTCCCGTTGCTCAACAGCGCGAAGTAGATCAGATCTTTAGGGTTTTGTTTGGGGTTTGTGACTCTCACGCGAACGCCGTCGTGCGGGAGAGGCCAGTACCCATCTTTATATATACGTTGTTGCAACGGGGGACTGTAACCAATATTTGGTAAGGCACCCCCGATCAGGGCGCTGAAAATCAGTGATACGTGGATTTCCCCACGTCCTTCCTTTTCTGGCCGTTTGGCCTGAGATCAATACCAACAGACATGACATTGTAATAACCCTAACCAAACAAACAGAGACGCCAAGATTGGTTAACAGTGCCATGTGCAGTGAGCTTACACGAAATGCTAGCTAGTTGTAGGATCGAAGATGGTAACAGAGAAGATGAATGATGCCTTACAATTTTTCTCCAAATACTCACCAATAAATTACTCCAACAGCTACAAAGCCATAAAAATTAGATTGAAAAGCCAACACAAATCAAGCGAAACAAGAAACCAAACTTCCGAGAAAAACTCAGCAAAAAGGTAATACCTTTTGTTGAACAGTAGTACTACCTTTGTGTGGTTGTACCTCAGTTACAATGGCGGTACTGTATTTCTTCGATGAACAGTGAAATCAGCATAAGTTTAAAAACCAAAACTAAAAGAACTTTTAATCTGTAGATCCAAATGATATGAAATTTTGCAGGGATCTTCTCAAATATATCATGAACTTATTCCAAGAAACAATTGTGAAAATCATTACCAAAATTAAAACCTTTTTAAATTTAAATGCAGGTTGCACCTAAACTGATTAAAAACCCAAAATGGTAAATATGACTTGCTTATGAGAGGATGATGGCCAAGATGACTCTAGATGTATTCTTACATATCATAGCAAGTTAGAACACCGAAGGAATTAAGCCAAAAACTTCAGATTAAGAAATCACTAGAAGGATCGAAAACATGCAAAAACTGGGTTTCTTGATGAACTTGCTACCAAAGTGTCTAGATAAGTGGAGATTAATTTTCTAAGATTATCTCTATCTCTTATATATCCTTAGCACAACAAGATCAAGATGAGGGTACAGAAGAGATAAACCAACTAAATCAAGAGCAAATCAATCAAAACAAGAGATAGCCATAGAGATAATCTAAGATTGATGTACTGCCACCTAATGAGTTGAGTTTTATTGCCACTTCACCTTGGAGGACAGAAAGTATATAAGTTCACTCAACTCTCAAACCCTAACCCTAGACATGTGAGCATAAGAGAGATGGATTAAGGCCCCGTTTGGCAGAGGTCTAGCTCTAGGAAATCTGTAGATTTCCTAGAGCTGGTCATCTGTAGCTCTAGGAAATCCTGGATCTAGAGTTGCAGGCATGTTAAGTGCATTTACATGACTAATTTCATTTATATTATATATTAAATAAAAATATTTAAATCACTTTAATTTAAGTCGGCAAACTACAGATCCAGCATAGATCTCGGAGCTAGAGCTGTGCCAAATGGGGCCTAAATGGATCACAACATATCTCCATCCTAACCCCTTAAATAGGTGGGCTAACCAGTCACCTTTAACTCTTAGTAGATACTATTCACTTAGCACAATGGAAAAAACTTGATAACCCCACACACGGGTTTTACTGACATATGTGTTCGCTTATGCATACTATTTAAAGCGCATAAGCCCGAATCCACTTAGTCATTTAGCCTTGACCCATCTTGATTAAATCAGCTTCTCCTTGACATAAATCACTCTCCAAGTGCCATTCATGTGCCGCGGTTTTGATCCAAGGCAGATTCCAGTATTTTGGCGAAACTACCAAAATATCTTTTCTTGACCCGGTCTTCATCTTCCATTTAAGCAATCGCCATACTAGTCACGTGTAGGTGCATCACTGGCTTACCATGTGTCAGCAAGTCTCTCACTCTCTAGTTCCATCGAACCACGCCTCACATGGACCGATCAAGTCACATGGTGCAACCCCGCCGTTTGAACTTCCCTTTAACATTTTTTGCCTTTCTCGTGCTATGCTTGAGCTCACCATTTCACCCAGCATCCTCGATTGTTCTAGGCCTTAGCTCCTCCATGAGTGTAACCCTGATCCTTACCGTTGACCATGGTGACTCCAAGCATCCCTGTACATCCAAAGACAAAGAAGAAAGAAATCGTTTCCGGACACAAGTTCTTAATAACTTGACCCACGTTGGTCAAAACATGCATCATGCAACCTTAATGCAATGACCCAGGTTACCCCAACTCAATTTATGACTCAAAACCCAAAATCCTCAATTTCTACTCAAAACAGGATTACCGCTTCCGTCAAGTCGGTAATACTGCACTACGGTACTACCGCTCCTCCCCTGGATTAGAACTACCACACCTCACACCTCAAAACTGGACCTCTTTGGAAATAATGTACCGCCAACTAGAAATCGGAGCTACCGGCCTGCGGTATGACCTGAACCCAAAAGCGGAACTACTACCCTATGGTATGATCGGAACTCAAATTCGATACTACCGCCATGAGGTATGACCGCACCAAAACCTATGGAACTACCGATTTTCCTGACAAGCTCAGAAAATAGTCCAAATAAGATGCTATCATTGAAAAACCAAATACCCACTCTGCAAACATTGCAATGGTTCATCACAACATCAATCAAGATGTTATCACATGGTCCTTCACTAGCTCAAATAACAAAGAAACTTCGTAATCTGTCCTACACAACCACACTGCTGCCTGTCCTGCGAATGCCATCTGTAGTGCATACATGTGACGTTGACACTTGGAGTATGGAAGCTATGGTCAGTGGATGGAGTACTGTTATCTACTAGAGCATCCATCTGGTGCTGTATGTTTATCCACTCTTGACAAAGGTTAAATAATCTTTAAATACAACTTTAATATTTAATTAACGACAAGGTCGTAAGCTTCCAAAAGCAATTGGATGAGTACCTCTAGTTGGAGGCTCACTATACATTTTGCCCGATCAGTGAACCACTTAGGAATTCCATGAACTGGTATAAGGGCCCACCTCTAGACGATTCTCTCCCATGCGATGAACAAAACACGTGCTTTATCCACTCCTAACCACTTGATGATTCGGCCTAATGTCTCTGACAACAACCGACCTGCAGCTGTCTCCATGATTATCTCCCACTGACAATAACCAAAGATTAGTTATTATCATATATCTCTCTCTGACAGCAATCACCCTCTTGACCAGATGAGATGATTCAACAAGTCGCATACTCACATGGATAACTGACATCCTTTCAGCGTGATTTAATGGTTGATGTGAGAAGACACAAGGCGAGATAGAACGGGAACGCAAAAAATCGGATGAGACAATCAAGATCTTCCGATCAGGGAATGATTGTAGAGATTAGGGCTAGTTACATCCCTTTGTAATCTCTTATAGCAAGAGCATTTCCGTTCTCCTACGGAATTATTCCAAGGAACAAAGCCTCTTTTCTCACATTTTTGTAAGATCAACGATTCAATTGTTGACAACTAGCACCATACGTGGGAAAAAAGCGCTAAGTCCTTGAAGTTTCTCATTAGCAAGCATCGTCCTCTCCAGTTTTTGTCAACATCACCCGTGGCCAACTATGCTGACCTTGACATGGATGCATGTATCCTCACCATGGAACACGATACTTCTTTGTCATCATCTTCCATCCCAGGCTCACCGGTCTTTGAGACCAGTGAGATCGATCAGATGGAAGAAGACATGCTGCCCTGGTCATCAGCATTACCAGGGGAATCGGTCATTTCGATATTGTCGGAATGCCCAAGCATCGTGGCAAGTCCGATACTTTCAGCCACAAACATGGTAACAAAAATGCAACATCACGATCGGAGGGTTAGAGTACTCTCAATGTAATCGTGGGTGACCACTATTTACCGATGGCTCCTACGTATAGCAGAAGCCGCACCTAGTCACGTTGTCAATGAGACTGCCTCCGGCGGAAAGCTAGGAGAAGATAATAACACTAATCATTTGATCAACAATCCACTAAATCAGATTGAGCCCACCACACAATCCTCCAAAAATGGTGGTATCCAATCATTTGCCCATCGTGGAAGTGTCTCTGTCAGTTTTGATGGGAGTTCATTAGGAAATTGCCCCTGGAAGCATGAAGTTAATGTAATTGGAGATACCACTATAGATGCCATGCATGGTTTTTCATGATAGACTCCCCCACAATCCGCTGGTCAAAATGGTACGAACGCTCCTACATCACCTAGAGGGAACGAAAATAATACAAATGGTGGACATTGACCATCTAATCTACCTATTTCTACCCCTCCGCGCGTGCTGAGTCGCATGGAGTGAGCAGGGAACTTGGGTGAAAACTCGAGTCATCACACCCCTTCTATTGATAGGAACGCTCCGAGGCCTTCGGTAACTATTTAGAACCTACAACATGTTCATGATATTCTTAACAACTCAGATCCTACTCTAGCAGAAACCCTAAGATATGCTCAAGTTGTAGGTCATGTATCGGAGATTTTGTAGTAGACCATGTGATGCACAGAGATGTATCAAGAGCAATAGCACTCCTAGAGCCAAAGGTTGACTTCATCTGTGCACTCTTCACACGACAGAAGCCAATGTGGTTAGGCTAACAATAATATATCAGCAGGCACAAGACCGACTAAAAGATTTCACTAAGGAAGTCTCACGGGAAGAAGGCTCTTTGAAAATGAAGCAACTCCTTCATGTCATATCTAGTCGGACACAATTTGAGTGTCCATGGTTGGATAGGGGCTCCACCTCTCTACTATACTATGACTACTAGAGGAATAAGTCTCCAATAGATTACAATCGACCCTTTTCCAGAGAAGGCACAATGACCAAATCATAGGTTGTTGGTCTTTCTCAGCAGGCCTTCAAGAAGTGCGCTGGCTGGAAAAGTTCCGATAGAGAAATCTTGAGAAATTCGATGGAAAACAAAATCCATTGAAATTTCTGTAGATTTACACCGTTGCAATCAGGACTGTGGGAGGCAACAACAATGTGATGGCAAACTATTTGCCAACACTTCTTGAGGGCTCTTTTCGATTGTGGTTGCTCAACCAACCAGCAAGATCAATCTACACTTGGCAACAACTCTGCAACATGTCCTTCATCGAATCCAGCAAGAGCCCAATCAGACTTGCAGGGGACGCAAGATCGGCTTAGGAAGGAAAATGTCCTTCATCGAATCCAGCAAGAGCCCAATCAGACCTTGCATTAATACATCAAAAGGTTTAGCTAGGTTCGTTACTCTATCCCAGAGGTCGCAAATTCTTCTATTGTCCAGGTATTCAAGATAGGGTTAAGGAACATGCGGTTTACGGAGAACATTACAATTAACCATCCATGGACAATCGTTGAACTATTTGATATGGCTAATGAATATGCTGCCGCTAGTAAAGCAGTTGAGTGAAATAAGGCCATCGATCAGATAGAGAAGATTCCCCAACCAAGCCTGGAGAAAGAAAAGAAGGTCAAAAAATCACCAAAGGGTAAGAAGAATCACAAGGCCAATATCAAAGAAGTCCTTGTGATTTCAGAGAAATACACCAAGAATAAAAATGATTATTTCAGTCGAAATAAAGGAAAGGTTCTGATCAATGAATGCAAGAAAAGTAAGAGGTGGTGTCCACTCCACCAAACGACAGGCATGATCTCCGTAACTACCATGCCTAACAAAAGAAGCTTGAGGATTGCTACTTGAGTAAGGGTCCTCTCCCTTCTATACAGAAGGTCGGAGAACCGAACTCCAAAAAGGATAAGGATGGTGACGAAAAAATGGAGTACTAGGAGCCAGTGCACACAGTCGATATGATCTTCAGCAAACCCTCCTCATACAACTTCAGACAAAAACTAAAGGTCGTAGAATGTGAGGTGAACCTCACCGATGCTCCGGTCACCATCAAGTCATCTAGGTGGTTAGAGACAACCATGTCCTTTGATCGAGAAGACTGCCCCATCCTTTCAACTAGACCAGGTAGGTTCCCTATCATTGTAGAACCTACTATAAATAACTGTAAAGTTAATTGAGTGCTAGTAGATGGAGGTAGTTCTCTTAGCATCTTATTTACAGGAGCTATAGAAGAAATGCAAGTTCCTAAGTCAAAAATAAAGCCTATGAAGTATGCCTTTCATGGCATAGTCCCAAGATCTTTGGCCAAACCGATCAGGTAAGTGTCCCTACTGGTTATATTTGGAAGTCTTGATAACTTTTGAACAGAAAGGATCTCATTTGATGTAGTTGATTTAGAAACTGCATTTAATGGGATCCTTGGCTAACTGGCTTTAGCCAAGTTTCTAGTAGCCATGCATTATAGTTACCAGAGTCTCAGAATGTTGGGACCTAAAGGAGTCATAACAGCTTGAGGGGACAAAAAAATGTCTTATGTTTATGATCATAAGTCTCTCAAACTGATCGATAAATTACTGACTAGAAATGCTAACCTATCTTCTATGTAGGTGAAGCACTTAAGGCCAAAGGTGACTCCAAAACCCTATAACCAAATCAAGGAGGTACCTCTTGACAAGGTTAGTCCTTCGAGAACAATTAAGGTTGAGGGTAGGATTCAATCGAAAATAGGAAGTGTCGCTAGTCTCTTTCCTCCGAGCAAACTCAAATGTATCCGGGTTGCAAATATCCGACATGCCTAGTATCCCCAGGAAGGTAATCAAGAACAAGCTTTCACTCTAGCCAAATAAAAAACCAGTTAAACAGAAACTACGGTGTTTTGCATCTGATCGAAAGGAGGCAATCCAATTAGAGATCGATAAACTTCTAAAAGCTAAGTTTTATTCATGAAGTTGATCACTCAGACGTATGTGCTGCTAATTAAGTTCAGACGAAGAACGGGAGAGGAGGACGACGTCGATCGAGTGATCATGAACAATTTTGCCTCTCTTTAACAATGTGCTAATAATGGTGTCGTATGTAATCCGGCACTATTTTCATGTTTTAACCAGCTAACGTTAATGCCTGTCAAAAGGAACAGACTAATGGAAGACAAGTTGTACTCCAATATGTTGCCTTTCTTGGCTAACTCGAACTTACACTTTGAATCAAAGCCCGCAATTTTGTGTACGCACAATTTTAGTAACCTGCGGAATTATTCGGACAATTGGTATTATGGTACGGTTGTCAGAGAATCATAATTTTAAATACACGAATTCAATCTAAATTCAAATATATATATATTTTTTAGAAAATTTCAGTTTTAGCGTATGTACCCATCTATAATAATTCAAATGAAATACATACCTTTGAAAAAATATACTCGAATTCAAATATTTTCAACATTGTTTTATCATATGTTTTGTTGATTTTATATGTATTAGCCCATATCTACAAACAAACTATCATAAAAAGGCAACTCTTGTTTGAATTTTTTGGTTCAAACTTTTTGAGCCAGTTAGCAAACTAGTTAAACTTGACATCCAAAAAATTTCAAAATTTTTCACCCATAATATATAGGGGAAATACCCATTTTAAATCGTAGTGTCAGGGCACCATAGTGTCCCAGTTATTTTATATATATATATATATATATATATATATATATATATATATATATATATATATATATATATATATATATATATATATATATATATATATATATATATATATATATATATATATATATATATATATATATATATATATATATATATATATATATATATATGAAGAGAGAGAGAGAGAGAGATGGTTCCATACTCCTGGAAGTATATATTTTCACTTCTCATGTACCACTTAAATGGTGTGATTATACCTATTTATCTATTTGAGCATAATATAATAATGATTATAAGATACTCCAACTTGAGTTCTACAAAAAATTTCACCAAAGTCCACTTTTATAGCATAATTTATGTATATACTCCTTTTAGTATGAAAAATGGTATATAACAAAAATCAAAGAGCCGATGAAAATTTTTCAACCAAATTTTATTAGAGTATATTATAATTAGTCTTAAGTATACCAAAAGTGATAAATAAGTATAACATATTCATTTAAGTGGTACATTGAAAGTAGGAGTATGTACTCCTGAGAGTACAGAAAAGGCTTCATACATACATATATGTATGTATGTATGTATGTATGTATGTATGTATGTATGTATGTATGTATTATTCAGTGGCTACGCGTAGAATAAGCGCGTGACCCTGACCGGCCCATTTAGCCAACGCCCCACCATCCCACCCCATGAAATGGTTACTAGCGTTTGTTAATTATGTAAAGTTACTATCATATGTACATCAAGTTACTATCTCCTGAACATAAAGTTATCATCTCCTGAACATAAGTTACTATCTTTTGAACATAAAGTTATCGTCTATAATTCATCAAGTTACTTACATTTGGCAAAATTACTATCTCATGTACAAAAAGTTATCATCTATAATTCACGAAGTTAATTACAGCTCTCACGTAATAACTTTTACATTGCAATGCTACGGAAAGTTACTATCTCTAGAACATAAAGTTATCATCGATAATTTATCAAGTTACTTATATTTGCAAAGTTACTATCTCATGCAAAAAAAATTAGCATCTATAATTCATAATGCGCCAACCGCACCAGGAATCCAACCAACGACCCACGCATGGCATTCGCGCATGCACTCATTACGGCAGCCGTATATATAGGAAAATGATTTTATACTCCTAGGATTACGTACTTTCACTTCTTATATACTGCTTAAATGATATTGTTATACTTTTTATCTATTTGAGTATACTCTAATAATTATAAGATACTCCAAGTGAATTCCATGAAAAAAAATTCATCAAAATTCACTTTTTGTAGCATAATTTATGTATATACCCCTTTTTATATGGAAAAGATATATAGCAAAAATAAAGGTTTCTGATTAAAAATTTTCAACCAAGTTGTATTAGAGTATCCTAGAAAGTGATAAAGAGATATAACATGTTCATTTAAGTGGTATATTGAAAGTAGGAGTATATACTCTCACGAGTATGAAAAAGGCTTCACACACACACATATAGGAAAATGATTCTATACTCCTGAGAGTACATACTCCCATTTGTTATATACCACTTAAATGATGTTGTTATACATCTTTATCCTTTTGGGTATACTCTAATAATGAGTATAAGATACTCCAAAGTGAGTTACATGAAAAATTCATCAAAGTCCACTTTTTATAGTGTAATTTATATATACACTCCTTTTATATGTGGAAAAAGGTATAGCAAAAATAAAGGGCTTGAATGGAATTTTTAAACCAAATCACATTGGAGTATCTTATAATTAGTATTTAAGTATATCAAAAGTGATAAATAAGTATAACATATTCGCTTAAGTGGTATATTGAAAGTAGGAGTATGTACTTTCAAGAGTACGAAAAAGGCTTACCATGGTGTCGAGCACCATTATCTAAAATAGGTATTTTCCTTATGTATTGCATGCAAAAAATTTTAGAATTTTTTAGGTGTCGAGTTTAACTAGTTTACTAACTAGTTCAAATAAGTTTGAACTAAAATTCGAACTGCAGTTGCCTTTTTTTTAGGATAGTTTGATTTTAGGTATGTGTTGATTTTATATATAAATCAGCAAAGCATGTGATCTAAATTCGTTCAAAATCTTTGAATTCAAGTATATTTTTTTCAAAGGTATGCATTTCATTTAAATTTTTATAGATGGATATATACTCTAAAACTAACATTTTGGAAAAATATACCCAAATTTGGGTTGAATTCATGAAATTAAAATCATGGTGCCCTAACACCATGGTATACCATTTCAGTGTAGAATAAGTTATTCTATGCTCTAGCTATTCCTCCCGTCTAGATTGAGTCCACCCCCTACTGAGCAGTGCTACCTGCTTGTCCCCACCCCTTGTGCTTGACTCCCGTCGACAAAGTCAATCCCAACATACACGGGCCACGAACCCATGACCCCAACACTAACATTACATGGCCAATATGCACCATAGATCTGTGTGATAGTAAACTCTAATGCTACGCCCGGTAAATTCATCAGTACAATGTAAGCGGATTCATCTAGCCATAAAATGGATGCATCACAGCTAGCGGTGATAGTAAACTCTAATGATGTGTGTAGTAAATTTGTCAGTACAGCGTAAGTGGTTTCGTCTGGCTATAAAATGGAATGTATATGGTTGTAAATATGGTCTCCATTTTTACTACCAACTCTGGTACGTGGTCGAGCCGTATGTTCATCTTGGCCGTAAGTTGGTATGTATCTAGACGTAAATGTGGTTTCTGTTTTTACTACTGCCATCACACAGCCAACATGTGCATGGTTAGGTGTGGCAGTAAACATTAACAACGTATCCAGTAAATTTGTCACTACAGTAAAAACGGTTTCATCTAGCCGTAAAATAGAATATATCTAGTCATAAATGTGGTTTTCATTTTTTTTGCATCATCACACAACAGTGTCATTGGCATGAGAGATGACGATGGTGCAGTGCCAGCAAAACTACATGACATGGGCGACGGTGATCGACAACTATCGATTGGTGTGCTCTCGCGCCTGTGTGGTGGACAGCCTTGGGCCACTATCGTCGATTCCGCGTGGCGCCGCTGTGCAGTGCGGTGGAAGTCGAGGGTAGGGGCGGCACGATGGAAGACGACGGGTAGGGAGGCATTGGAAAACAGGGGGTGTGCGATTTTACGGGTGGTTGTGTAGGGGTGCCTAGGATCACATAGGTGGGCCATGGTCAGGCGCGTGGGGTGTGGTTGGGTACGGCACTAGTTATGATCGGAGCATACAATAAGAGTAATCTATGTCATTATAATTTGGTCCTACTAAAATAAATAGTGTAGATCCTCCTTTTTCCTTGATTATTGAGAGGACTAGCAGGCTGGCTCATGTATTTGTGGGGCTAGATTTGTTTCAAAGTTTATAGTATCAAATGATATAACTTTGATAATTAATAATATATTTACATATATTATAGGATATTTAGATTTAAGAATCATAGACATTAGAAATGGCAATAGATGCTTGAATTAATAAATTGATGGGGGTTCTTAGTAACGTACTTACTATCCATCATATATGGATCATGTACCTACATAGCCTTATGCTTCCTCCATTAGTTACTCTTTTCTAAAACATATGCCTGCACATGTATCTATATTCAATCTTAGGTAATACATTGATTATGCATGCGGTAAATTATCTTAATAGTTTACATGGTATTAGAGTACCTCACTCACGCATACACCAATGCATAATGGGTGATCTATCTTAAACTTATCTTTCCTCACATGTTGGCTGCCCTACTGAATGCTGTGTCTTCTATCACTTCTGGCTCTTAGTCACCACCCCTTCTAATGTAATACTCTACTGCATAGTTATCTTCTACTTCTCTCCAATTATTGCTAATGCTGATCATCACGACATCAACATGCATATGTGTGCAACTCTTCACCGATACTTGTCAAGGACACCTGTCACACTCTCTTTGGTGGCCTCGAGCCTATTACCTATGACTACGCCATATCTACTCCGAGCTCTTTGTTCCTCTGTTTATGTATGTTCGTGCTTCTTTTCGTACAGATGTATGCATATATATATATATACACATTCATGATGTTATACTTGCTCGATTTTCAATTACCTCGTGTCGGTTGCTTCTCTTCTTCGACATTGGCCAACTCAATGATGTGGTTTCCTTACTAACAACGGCGATTTTCCATCTTCACTGATACCAGCATGTCAGTTTTAGTCATTGTCTAATTATATGGAGAATCTTCTCTCACCCATCATCGGGGACGCCGTGCCCCTCACCAGTGGTGGCACGCTCCTAGCTACCCAATAACCCCATATCATCCATAGCTCATCTTCAATGCAAAACCTTCACCTTTTGTCAGCCAGGGCTTATAATCAAGCTTCTTTGGCCACTGACTTCTTCAACAACGCTGATGCTCACCACTCGTCATCGCAACCTTGGCTCCTTTGACTATGGCTTCTCTATTCAATGGCTCCGACGAGTAGCACAACATTGTCCTCGTCAAACGGCTAAGATGGGCGACACAACATTCTCCTCATCTCCAACATTGCCACCTCGACTCTTCACTCACTACTACAAAATAAGCTATATTGGACGCCTCATCACAGACGGTTCATGGGAAACCGTCTATGCTGTTATTATCACAGACGGTTTTACAAGCGTGACCTTTTACCGTCTGTGATATGTAACTATCACTGACGGTTCGTGTTAATAACTATTTATGATAGTTCACAGACGGTTATTAACATGAACCGTTTGTGATACTTGCAGACATCATAGACGGTTATTAATACAAACCATCTGTGATAGTTGTAGATATCACAGACGTTTATTAATACTAATTGTATGTGATAATTCATATATGGTTATTAATATGAACCGTTTGTGATAATTATGTATTATATATGGTGATCTTAGAAAGTAAATGAGGGAAGACTATGACTTAGACTATACGGAAGGAGACATAGTGTCACTGTTGCTTTGAATGTATTACATGCGATATTCAATGATGATATAAAACAATGAACGTGAGTGTGTTACAATGCCTTGTATCTCCTATACTGCTATGCGACTAGGCTAGGCCTTATATAACATCGATGTGGTGATACAGTTGTAGTCGTGGAGAGATGCCTCGTCGGTTCTAGAATTGGCGCATGTTGTCAACGATTGTTGTCAGTGACCCAAAATGTGTTAGTTGTTCTGAATCTCCCGCATGTGTAGATTCATGGTGGACCAACGCAGTCAGTGAATAGACTCATGATATACTAATGAGTCTCTCCAACTGGTATTATGTTGGTTTAGAATAGACTATGGACCAGGGTATACTCACGTCCATGATAAACATCATAGACCAACTCGAGTACTCGAGTAGAGGGTCTACTCGAGAGGTTTCGACCAATACTTGTTCTCACAAGTACTATTCATGATAAGCTATTAATTATAGACTTTAGTCCTCATCAACCATTAAATTTAGATCCACCACAATCAATAGTATAGATCTTTCTTTTTTCCTCTGATTTTTTTAGCCCTTGAGAACAAACATGGTTTTTTTTTGCCTTTGCTTTAATAAGAAAATAGGTACATAGATTTCCATATAGTTTTTGTTTTTTTAGATTATTATGGGATTTTCTTGGTCTTAAAACGAATGAGGTGCCTTAAATCCCACCGGTTATTCATATAGACATAGATTACTAGTTTGGATCGCAATGATAGATTTAAGGCCTGTTCTTTACCTCACAAGTTGGCGGCTTTTGGCTTTTGCTACAGTACCTAACTTTCAAATAGAGTATTTTCTCAAGACGAGATCTACAAGTTAAACGATCTACACGTTAAAAGCCCAACATCTGTACCAGCCAAAATCACAAGTGAGTATCTGTCTCTCCGTAATCTGTACCGTAAACAGCCAAAATTCAAAAATTTTAGTCAAAAGCCATAAGTCGCAGCCGAAAAGAACAGGCCCTAAGGCTACTTTCTTTTGGACTTATGGTTTTTTTTAACAGTAACTAGTTTTCAAACGGAGTACCTTTTTAAGGCCAAGTCTACAAGTCAATTGTAATAGACACTATACCGACTTCATTTATATCGGCCAAAATCACACACTAGTATCTCTCTCCGTACTCTTTTTTGTAAACAGTTATAATTCAAAATTTTTAACCAAAAGTCATAAGCCACAGCTAAAAGAACACACCCTTATACGTACTAATAGGATGGGAGTAATTGCATAGATCCTAAATGTATCATATGTGACATTGGAATGTAGCAGGTGTACTATTCGTTGGAACGAGCCATTACAATTTCTAAAATAATCTACCTCTTCATGTTTGCCTCACCGTACGTACGTGCACATGACACGACGTCGGAGTCACATACGGAAAAACTTGGACAGAGACGGCTAGTGTGTAAGTAACAGTGGCCAATGGCATATTCCTAGCTAGCTGAATTGGGTTGGTGAGCGATTAGTTCATCTGAACGTAAACTAAAAACATCATGCATGGTCACTGCACGTCCATTTCACCAACCTTTTGCGTTATGTCTGACTTGGAAATTTTGGGAGCGTACGCACACACATGGAGGGACGCATAAGAGCCTACCTCGTCGCACCAAGAGCACAGGCAGGTCAAGATATATACTGAAACAACATCGTCGGTGTTGTTTAGCGTTTTGTTGTTGTTGTTGTTAATTAGGAATGAAAGGGACTGCAGTAAGCTTGCTAATGTTGTCGGCATCCAGTGTGATTATGTAAAGCCAGGGGACGCGAGGGTTTAATTGATTGGTACCATCACATCGGCGTACTTATGGAAAGATACAACGGTGAACTACTTAACGACAAGCACGGTTATTTATCCATGCATATCTTGACAGATAGGCCATTTTCGCCGGTAATCTTCTAGTCATGCTTCAACATCTCTTTTATGTTTACCCTCACAGACCATCTGTTTTAAAATGGACTGCATATAGATCGTAATCTCGAATAACGTAGCTTTTCGCCGAATCTTAATTCTGATACTATCTTCAGTTCCATGCATAGTCGCTCCAAAATTTTAGATTAGTAAGATCAAACAAGCCCAAAATTTCTTCCCATTTTTCCACAAAAGCTTACAATTTCCACGGTACGAGTGGCTGCTCCCCAGTAGCATGAAAACGAGATGCCCAAACTTTTTTGGCAGGACACCATTCATGAATATGGTCTACCAAGTTCTCAAGTCTCCGCCTTTCGATCGAATTGCTTCCCCAACCATCCAATCCAACTGTGCCAGTGGGTCTCTGGTCTACGTGCAAACTTGCATAGATTTTCCCTGGTGCGAGTGTGACTAGACCGGGCGAATATCTATCATTGCATCTAAACACTGTCGTATTAGTCCACAAAGTTTGCTTTGCTTTAGGGCACAAAGTTCTCAAGTTTCCTGCTCAGCATTGACTCGAGAGTTGCTCATCTAGGAGTGTCGCTATTAGGGTAGGTGAAGCCATGAATTTGAAGGAGATTAGCAACAGCATATCTCATGCACATACACTGCAGCGCTGTGTTGGCAGCGCGTCATGCTCACCGCTTCCCCCGTGGATGGAAGAACTACCGATTGATGCAATGTCCTCCTCTGAACATGCATACTGCTGGTGGACTAACAGCGTCATGATGGTGACTTGAGTTGCAGAGTCTCGGTCAGCTAGTCAAGGGCGAGAATTTGCGTGCATCACAGAGTGTGATTAATTACCAATCCATTCTGCGATGTGATGACAACATGCAGGGCATTCCTTTCTTTCTTTCTGATCTTTTCAGTTTCTGTTACTCATTAGGTACCGTACATCTGGTCTGGAGCATGCAGGGTGTATAGGTGCACCAACACTAGTGTGAACCAAGCATGCGCAATGCAGGACATGAAGCAGACCAAGAAGGCAAGGGTCGCAACAGATCGACCAAGTGATCAGTGTCCGACTGGCCGACAAGTAGCTGCATGATCCCAGAGGGACAAAAAAAAACGCAATTGTCGTTGCTTCAGAGCAGCTCAAGCTCGCTCAAAGTGGTGATCATTTGGTCCCTCCTTCGTATACTGTTAAATCCAACCAAAACGGTCAATCCATGTGGTTAGTCAAACTTGATTGTTGTGAGCATCGATCGTGCAAGTCTTTTTCATGTTGATCTGTTAGCATTGTTGTGAGTTTCTTCATTTTTCCGGACCTGACTTTGATCCCACACACCCACAGATTTAAGTGGAAAATGAAGCGTCGATGCATGGAAGTAACGAAGATGCGAAGACTTTCAGACATGAAACAGCAGGTGACAAACACGTTAGCGTCATTCATCGCAAATGCTTACGTTTGTGTTATACCGTTTGTTGTTTTCTATTTGATCTGAAATCACAATGTAGCGATGGTGTTTTAACACCAGTGTATATTATGTCCCGTACTCGCGTACGTGTACACAACAGAATACAGGAATGCCATTTGATTAGTATATGCTTTGCAGTTTAGGGGGTGTTTTGTTTCTGCACGTGCTGTACCGTGCGTCCATGGCAAAATTCGGTCGCTGTTACAAATACTACTACAGAAAACCTAATACTAGACGGTCAATCACAGACGATTTGACAAAACCGTCTGTGACCGACACTAACACAGACGGTTTTAATTTGGACACCGTCTGTGTTGGTGGCATCGGAGAAAAGGCGTATCACAGATGGTTCTTAACGATGAACCGTCTGTGATACTATGGTTTGTATTAAAAACCGTCTGTGATCATCTCAGGCTTACCACAGACGGTTTTTTAATTAAAAATCGTCTGTGATAATGAGCTAGGCATTTATTGCACTGCTCAGAACCGCATCTGTCTTCATTTCGATCCAGATCTAGCCGGTGCTGCACTCTTTCGCTCAGGAGACGAGCTAGGCGATTTCAGGCCAATTAATTTAGTGGGAGGAGGCAGAAATTGAGCTTTGAAGATTCATACTTTCCTGGTTGCTCTAGATATGGTTAGTAATGAAATTTATTTTTCTTTGCATTACAATTTAGATCTAAGTAATTGGTGAGTGTTATTGAAGATGGTTTGCAAAATTGTTAATTGGTTATATAACAGCTGTTGTGTTTATAATATGAATTAAGCTAGCAAATTAAGCCTCAATGCATGTGGCTGGTATATATGTTGTAATAATTAATTAATTTAATTTTTGATACTAAGTTGTTATATATATACATAACGTAGAACCGAAGCTGGATGTATGCCGCGAGCCGTGTGAGTGAAGAGTACATTAATGGCGTGTCTGCTTTTATAAGAGCTGCCGAGGAGGATATGCTGAATAAGGGGGTGGAATATATGTACTGTTCATGCACTGACTGCGAGAATTTAAAGATGTTTAAGAACCGAGGGCAAATTGAAACGCACTTGATTCAGAGGAGTTTCAAAAAGGGTTATACGTGTTGGACCAATCATGGCGAAGTGAATGATTATATACCGCCGGATGACATCGCCGGTGAAGTGAATGATATGCCGCCGGATGACATCGCTGGTGAAGTGAATGACATGCCGCCGAATGATGTCGATTGTGGATCGGATTCGGATAGGTTGCACGATGACAATCTGAATGAGATGCTTCGCGATGTAGAAGAGAACTATGATGAGAGATAGTATGTTAAATTCCGGGGCTTGATGGAGGACTCGGAGAATCCTTTGTTCACGTGCTGCAGGTCAAAGTACACGAGGTTGTCAGCCGTGCTTGAACTGTTGAAATTGAGGGCAAGCAACGGTTGATCCGACAAGAGTTTCACGGCGCTGCTAGGTCTTTTAGCGGACATGCTTCCGGAGGGAAATGAGTTGCCTAAAACCACGTATAAAGCCAAGAATGTTCTTTGTCTGTTGGGAATGGAAGTAGAAAGAATACATGCATGTTTGAACGACTGTATCCTCTACCGTAAAGAGTATGCAAACATGCATGTGTGTCCGGTGTGCAACGCATCCCGATACAAACGTAACAATCAATCAGATGATGGCGAGGGAACAGAGGCGAAGAAAGGACCTCTTGCTAAGGTGGCATAATATTTTCCTATAATTCCCCGATTGAAAAGGTTTTTTGCAAATCCAAAGGAGGCAAAACTGCTGCGTTGGCACTCGGAGGAGCACAAGAAGGATGGAATGTTAAGACACCTTGCTGATTCCGCCCAGTGGAGAAACATCGATAGGAGTTTTGTAGACTTCGCGGTGACCATTGACGATATATTTGGTCTTTTCACGCTCAACGCTCTCGACGCCTCACTCGTTCGATGCTGGACGCTGTAAGTCTGTACAATCACAATCTCTTTCATATAATACCGATATATGTCACAATTTGTTGCTTTTCTGTGTATATATATATATTCAAGCTGACCCAAGCTAGATCATCGAAATCACCAATTGGTTTCCTGGACCCACTTTTGGTCGCCATTGATACCATCAACGAGAATGCATCCTTCGTCGAGAGCTATATTACATCAACACTACTGGCTCACCGCGATAAGGAATTTGTTCTTATGCCATACAATGAGCACTTCCATTGGATTTTAATTGTAATTATACCAAAATAGAACAAGGCTATATACCTTGATTCTCTAAGTAAGAACAAATCCAGATACACAACTATCGCCCAAATACTCGATAGGTAAGTACATTTTCTCCATACATAACTACATTGTACTCTTTCTTTCCTTCTGAGTGACTAATCTAACTTTTTCGAATAACGAAGGTCGTTCGCCACATACGTTGCACAAACATGTGGCTCGACGACAGAGGCCAAGCCCTTAAAACATGTTCGCAATTTTCGGGTATTCGCTAGCTACACATTAATTAATCCTATACAACACTTAGTAGTAATGCCTCTTGATTTAACACATTCTATTTTTTGCAGTGCCACCAGCAGCAGCCAGGCAACACGTGTGGATTCTACGTTTGCCACCATATGAGACTACTCCTCGATTCCTTGAAGATCACCAATTTAAAGGTTTGTCAATCTTCCCACATTTATTTCATACTTGTCAAGTTATATATGTACGTGCATTGATATTCCTATCGACAGGCTGCGCCCATCTCTACAACTGCATTGAAACAGCCGGACCTTGCACAAATTCGAGGAGAGTGCGCTTGGTTTTTGTGGTCTAAAGTCATAAGATTAGATGGAGAGTTCCACTGCGCACACTAATTTTTTATTGCTCTTATCACTCCGGAATCGAGGTCTCGCGAAAGGAACGGATTCATAATCAACGAACTTGTAAGCTGCACAAGCAATATTTGAATGGCAATCATGCACCATCCAAGTATAGCTTGTTCAGCCTGATAAGTTCATTGATTATGAATCTGTTTCTTTCGCGAGATCTCGATTCCGGAGTGATAGAGCAATAAAAATGCAATGTTACGATCTAAGTGCAAATGCAATGTAGATCTTTTGTAATTGTATATTTGTTAATGGATATTTTATTTCATTTCAATTAATTGAGTTACGAAATGGATGCTTTATGTTTGTGAAATGAAGTGCGATGTGAATTGGATGTTTTATGTTTGTGAAATCCATTGAGATGTGAATTGTATGTATACATGTACATGTTGATCTGCTTGTTTCAGAGGGCATGGCTAGCATTTCCTGAGGCTAGCCAATAAACAGGAATAGATTTAGGGGTACAAAAGAATATCACAGACGGTTTGTAACTAAAAACCGTCTGTGATAGCTGATAATCACAGACGGTTTTTAACGAAAAACCGTCTGTGATATATCAATATCACAAACGGTTTTTAGTTACAAACCGTTTGTGATATTTACACCACAAACGGTTCGAAAACCGTCTGTGATAACCTTCGATTATCACTGACCCATAAATTCAGACGGTTCAGAAAACTGTCTGTGATGACGTTTTTGAACCGTCTGTAATACGGTTTTATGTAGTAGTGAAAACCTTTAGGTCAAGGGCTTTTGTGGGCAAATACATAAACTCTCTCTAGTAGGTTTAGCCTATAAATAGAGTGTTAGAGTTTGTAATCTTTTTTTCAGTTTAGAGGTCAAAGTCGTAAGTCGTAGTCAAGTCGGAAGTGGTAGTTGTAACAAAGTCGGAAGTCTGTGTCCGAGTTTAAGTCATGTATGAGTGCGACTTTGTCATAGTCGGAGTTGGTGTCATAATCGTAGTAGGAGTTTGAGTCATAGTCGAGTCCGCTTCATAGTCGTATAGCCGGGTATAAAAAGCAAAGCCATTGTACCGAGAGGGATGCACTGAGTTAAGACGATGTAGTTGAGAGGAGATGCCGAGCACAAAATGTAGTTGCGACCGACGTGGTCATAAGCGGTTGGTGTGACCACAAAACAGAGAGCGACCGGCATGATCGTAGGCGATCAGCGTGACCGCAGAGCAAGAGGTGATCAGTGTGATCGCAGAGAAGAGAGGTGACCGATGTGGTCGGAGGCTATCGGCCTGATCGCAAAGCAAGAGGCAACCGGTGTGCTCGGAGGCTATCGGTGTGATCACAGAGGAGAGAGACAACTGGTGTGGTCGGTAGCAATCGGTGTGATCGCAGTGATGGCAATCAGTGTGATCGTAGCAATGGGTATGATCGAATACAAAGAAATAAAGAAAAGAAGGAGCGGTTTGGCTCCAAGAAATGTATCGTGTTCATCGTGTGTTCTCAGACGTGGTCGTAACCAAGTTATGACCACGGCGAGCAGAGGATCACAGACGTGGTCGTAAACAGAGTTATGACCACGGCGATCAAGTGGAGAAGTTTGCAGGAGCAGCTGACATGGTTGTAAAGGAGTTACGACCATGGTCACAGAGTAGAGGACGTCGTCCTAAACGGAGTTACGACCACGACGGCGAAGAGAGCGGAGGTGTCCACAGGTGCTGAAGATGTGGTCATAAAGGAGTTACGACCACAGTCACACAGCAGGAAGACATGGTCATAAAGGAGTTACGATCACGGTCGTGAAGGTGCTGAACGTGATCGTAAGGGTTATGACAACAGGAGTCGACAGAGCCTTCAACGTGGTCGACAGTATTACTGCGTAGTCGTAAGGAGCTACGACTACGATGATCGACCGTGGTCGAAGGAAGCACAGCGAGAAGTGGTGAACGTGGTTACGACTACATGGTCGGAGCTACGAGGAGTGATCGGAGGGGTCACAGTGTGGTCGTAACAACTGTCAGCGTGGTCAGTGAACCAGCAGAGCTATCATAATGACTCAGGAGGTGGTCGTAGCCTCTTCTACATAGTCATACGGTTGTCGGAGGTGGTTGTAGCGGCTACAAAATGGTCGTAAAGATTCTGGGCACAGTCGTAAAAGCGGTAACATAGAGTATCCTTCATGTACAAGAGAGAACTTTTAGCTAATAAAGAACCCTACTTCTGACGGATTTTGTCTCCTATTGCGTGTGATTGGCCTAGTTGAATGCAGGACGACTACGGTATTGTAACAGTCACGACGATCGCGGCCAAAGAAAGAAAGAGACCACACCCCACGGCGAGCTGCGGTGCAGCTGAGAGCTGACCCAGGAAAACCACCACGACATCCTCTTTCTCGCCGGGCCTTTTCACGGATGGGTATCGGTACATCCGCACGTGCAGCGGAATTCGTTGGCCGTTCCTGCTGCTGTCAGTCCGGTCTTTCACCGCGGTTCTCCCACTCTACAGTGTCAGCGGACATACATGCTCTTTGCTGGTACTCGAAGAAGGTAAGTGCGAATGAAGCAGCAAGCCGATTGATTAACCGACCCACTGGACGATGTGCAACGAAGCAGAGGACGAGAATCCTTCTACAAACCGTACTTCACAATTTGCACGAGCGACTGACCATGTTATTAGACCACCACCCAATTCTCTTGGCAATCGTGGTAGTCCACGACCGCGTACATCCAAGCCAAACCCAACGAAAAAAAGCCCAGTAGCTACAGGCCACAGCCACGAAGCCCAGGCCATTCATACGTACTACTTGGCACGCCACAAGTCCACAACACGCAACACTTGGACACAACAAAACACAGACAAATTGACGAGAGCACGCACGCACACATCACGGCCGAACGAAACATGTACCAGCTAGCTTACTTGCATCTACGTATCGAACGCCTTCATCTCCTCCTTGAACGCCGGCATGTGGTCCTCCTCGACGCACTGCGTCATGATCCTGGCGCCGGCCTTGGGCACGGGCGGCGCGCCGATGATGGCGACGGCCATGAACGGGTAGTACGCGAACGGTATCACGTGCGACGGCGTGCCCCAGCCGTAGTCCGCCTCCCGGAACCCGAGCCGCGTCCAGTCCGACACGAACAGCGAGTCGTACGTGAAGCTCAGCTCGTAGGGGTCCTCCGCGAAGTCCCCCACCGCCCACCGCGCGAACTCCGCGGGGAGCCGCGCCTTCGCCTCCCGGATGATGCCCACCACGCCCACCACGTCCGCGCCCTCCACCGCGCCGCTCTCCGCCACCACCGACACCGGGTAGAAGCAGTTGCCGTAGAACCCGGCGCCGGCGCGGCCGTCGGGCCACGCGCCGTGCATCAGGTGGCGCGTGTTGGCGAAGAAGCAGAGGTTCACGCGGGTGGACGGGTCGGGCAGCCGCAGCGACCGCGTCCGGGCCTGCCACGTCTTGGCGATGGCCACGTCGAAGGTGGAGCAGCGCTGCCCCGTGGACTCGAAGTACTGGGACTTGACCTTGTTGATGTGGTCAAAGCTCAGGTCGACGGTGAGGTGCCGGAGCTGGAACATCTTCAGGTCCGGCGGCGGGCCGGGGGGCAGCTTCGGCGGGCTCGGGATGGCCTCGCGGGCCCAGATGGGGCTCACGCGGGGCTTCGGGAGACCGCGGGCGTAGTCGCCGACGGCGTTGATGAACTGCCCGGCTCCCAGGCCGTCGGCCATCGTGTGGATGGAGATCAGACCGACCACGAAGCCGCCGCATGTGAACTCCGTCACCTGCAGGTACGTAGTTAATGTAAGAAATGCAGGTCTGCTAATTAACATTTTTTTTGCAATGTAATGCAAGTCTAATCGATAATTTATCTTTGAAGCTAGGGGCCGGGGAGATCAGAAAATAAGTGCAAGACTCTTTGGAAAGCATGAACCTTACACAAAACAGTATAAAATCCCCCAGAATTTCTATGCGATTCCTGCATCTCAAATGGACCACCCGAAAACACAATTAGGTAAGATGCAGCATGCAACTTTACTGAGCATGCACGCAGGGATAGTGGGTAAAACTCTGCCCCTTTTCTATTGTGGTATTGCATTGTACTTTGTTGTGGGCTAAAACGGTTATAGGGAATATCAAATCTTTTTAAATAAATGTTTTTTTAAAAACTACATATTGCAACGCCAAATGGAGACTAATATGTCATCATTTGTGGGACCTTGACTGCCCCTGTTCACCAAGTACAAGTAGTACGTGCAATTAGGAGTGGATATCGAGCCAACTTCTCGTCTTATGGAGCTTTTCGTAAAATTGACATAGTTTGATTTAATATCATTTTACGTATAATTTGAAAATATTTTTAGAAACGAGCTAACGAGCCGAGCCGAGTTAAAGCAAAATTCAAATTCTTTTGAAATCAACTCATTTTAATGTTTAACCAATTAACAAGTATAATTGAAGCAATTTTAAACTAAACCAACGAGCCCCACTAGCGAGCTTTTTTTCCACCCCGGTGCAATGAGAGGCTTCCTTTGACATTTACAGTTGCTTTTAAAAAACACTTTCGTTTCGGTATTTTTGGGTACAGCTACTACTCAGATAACTATTCGTGAGTCATATAACTCATAACATCAAAATCTTGCTGCGGTTGGTAAAGATTTCCTAGGAGCACAACACAACACAACAGTGATAAACTGACCTACAGGCTAAGATACTATTATATAACAGTAGCTGTCGTTATACACAGCATCAGAAGTTGTGTTAATTAGTCAATTATGATTTGTGAGGCCCCACAATCCAAAGCGCAACGTGATGGTTGATAGCTCTCTTAATCCTTATTCGACGAGGCCAGTGAACTAATCCCCGGTAGGGATCGAGGACATGGTCTAGGAAGGTAGCCGTCAATTCAGAGGTCGCTAGCAAGCTTGGTGCTCAGGGGGAATGATCACTTCTTCCCCAAGTGACCGCAAGTGCCAGACTAGGGACAATATGACGCTGTCGCAATATATGGCGACCCAACAACCATTTGTTGATGCATCTACATACGTACTTACTCCTATGTACGCTTGCGTGTAGGGTCAAAACGATTGACGGTCTCAAACTAAATTTGCCCTGTGTGACGAGGGTTAAGAGTCCACCAGCACTGCATATTTCACTTCAAGGCTTCTATTTCACCCTGCAAAGTTGAATATCAAAGCCAATCTCATGTGTCTGCGGTTCACCTACTTCGCAATTCTCGGCTCTGTAAGTGGTGCAGTATCTTCTAATTATGGTAGGGGTTTATACATATAAGCTAGGACATACTATATGTCAAGTGGATTAGTGCTACCTTAATGGAAGGACCATGAGCAGGGTACTGTGATCAGACAACTAGGCCCTGTTTGTTTCCACTTAAGATTATTATAATCTAGCTTATAATCATAAGTGGAAACAAACAGCCCAAACTATAAGGTAACTTATTATAATCTAATAGCCCAGATTATTGTAATCTAATAAGCTCAAAAAAGGAGCTTATTTCAGCTTATAGATCCACCTTTTATCTTAATGGCCATAAAACTTTAGGAATATTACCCACCTTTGTCATTCATCCATCCCCCAACTCCCGTACCTCTCTCTCAAGGGCATTGTGGTCTTTAAACATTCGAATACAACAATCCATAACTCTGATAATCCAGGCTGCAAAAAACCTGACAGCTTATTATAAGTTAGCTTATATAATCCCCCACCTATAAACTAGATTATAATAATCTTAAGAAAACAAACAGGGCCTAAATCACTATACTAAAGGCAGGCGATATGATTCATAGAGGTGATTAGCCAGCACCAGTGAAGACACAAGGCCGGCCCCTCCATTGTAATTAACCAACTAATGCACCAACTTAACACATTCTGTGGGTGCTTGGATCATCCAATGGGCAGTAATGGAGCAGCGTCGACGTGCACGGTCTACTTATAGTCAGACGATGTGTCAAATCAATTAGTGTTTAGGCAGAAGAATAAGACAATCGGTATAGCCTGATATGATTAACAACAACATGAACGTCCCTAGCTAGTAGCTACACCTGCAAATTGTAAACAGTACGCGCGTATCTCTCATCTCATCTCAACGTACGTCATGCATGCGACCACATGACCTGGTTTTGGCCCTAGGTTATATTGTGTACTCATCTCGTCTCAATCTTCCATAATTAGTTTTATATATCTTATAATGTGTAAATATTAATTAGAGGCCGCACGTTAAGCTAGGAGAAGTAAAAGTGTTGAAGTAAGGATGCAATCTTGCTTGGTTTCTGCATTGATACATATTTTCATTTTGTTATCGTACAGAGTGGAAAACTTAACTGCTCCAAAGACTTCTGCAAGTTCACCAATAGGATAGCGATTACACTTGGATTAAATATCTGCACCGCGTCAATCTATGTATAATCGACTATGATTGAGACAGTTTACCACACACTAATCAACAGTCGTTCATTTGCCACCTTCACGTATAAATGTTCGTACAATCGTACGTACGAACGTCACACGCATCTACGCACACGCGTGGTTAATTAATTTGTGACGGTGCAGTTGATCGAGGTATGATCGATATATCCTTGCTGAGGTCAGTGTTTTTCCGCGAAGTTGGTAGCAACTGCTTAACTCGCTAATTAAACAGTGTCCCCGGCCAACCAAAACTGTATCTCTACAGGCATATATTTTTCTCCTGCAATCGTAGATACTATCATCTGTCCGAATTAACGAGCAAAGTTAACAACGAAAGAGATAGTTTTTGCATGCGCGTACGTAGATGTACCTGCATCATGAGCGGGATGTCAAGCGGCTGCACGCCCGGCGCGGCGTCGGGGAGCAGGTCGTCCTCGGGGATCATGAGCGGGTGCTCGAGGCACTCGACGTCCTCGAGGCTGCACCCCGCCACCGCCTCCACGAACCACGCGCCCTCGCCGGTGCACTCCACGCGGGAGCTCCCGGGCCCCGTGGGGCCGTCCACGAAGCGGCCGGCGAACGGGTAGTAGTCCACCAGGGCCTTCCCCAGCGCCTCCCGGACCAAGCGCGCCGGCTCGCCCTCGCCGCCACCGACGCGGGGCGCGAAGACGTGCAGCGACCGCACCAGGTGCCGCAGCCCCACGACGCGGTCGATGATGGACAGCTCCAGCGCGCCGGACGGCGTCGCCGCGCTCGGCCGCACGTACGACCGGCTCGTCCTGCGCACCGTGAACCCCATGCAGCTAGGCTAATGTGCAGGCCGGTTTAACGTGTGTATATGGTCGTGATGCGTTGGTTGTTCGATGTGTGTGCGTCGTGGTGTAGGGAGGTATATATAGGGCGCGGAGTCTTTGCTTGGTGCGGTGGCTACTCGATCGGTCGATCGATCTTTGGTTGGAGTCGCTTTCGAGCAGTCTGGGAGTATTTTGGAGGCAGTAGGTGGCGGGATCGGATCATCCAGCGGAAGCGTTCTGTGACATAACATAGGCTCTGTTTGTTTTGATTTTTTTTATCTGGCTTATAAATAAAAACGTCAAAGTTTAAATAAAGATATGGCCTTTTTATCCGGTTTACGAAAAGCGGTCTGTTCTTTTTTGCTGCGGCTTGTGGCTTTTGGCTGCGGCTTGTGACTTTTGGGCTGTTTGTACGAGAGATTACAAAATAACAGAAACTCACGTGCGGTTTTTGCCGATATAAATGAAGTCAGTAAAGTATATACTACAATTAACTAGTAGACCCTATCTTGAAAAAAATACTCCGTTTAAAAGCTAGTTACTGTAGAAAAACCGAAAAGCAGCTTTTAGAAGCTGAAAAAAACAGGGCAAAGCCAAAAGCCACGAGAGAGATGCTTTTTTTTTGGCTTTTATGAAATAGAATATCCCTTTGCCATTCGCTAAAATTACCCACAAATGTCATTCATATATAACTCCAATCCTTTCATTTTTTCCCTTTTTTCCTCCTTCCCACTCCGTTTTCTTTTCCATCACCATCTCCCCCTACGACGCTCGACGCCAGCCTCCCTCATCCCCACGCTCACCGCCGCCGACCTCCCTCTTCCCCGCGCCCGACGCCGCCGGCCTCCCTCGTTCCCGCGCCCCACCTCCACTGGCCTCCTTCTTCCCCACGTCCCGATGCCGCTAGCCTCCCTCTTCCCTCTTCCCCACGCCCGACGCCGCTAGCCTCCCTCATCCCTACGCCCCACCTCCACCGGCCTCCCTCTTCCACACCCCAATGCCGCCGGCCTCCCTCGTCCCTGCTCCCCACCTCCGTCGGCCTCGCTCGTCCCCACGCCCCACCTCTCCCGGCCTCCCTCTTCCCCGCGCCTGATGCCGTTGCCTCTCTCGTCCCTGCGCCCACCTTCGTCGGCCTCCCTCGTCCCCACGCCCCACCTCCGCTGATCTCCCTCTTCCCTGCGCCCGATGCCGCCGACCTCCCTCATCCCCACACCCACCTCCGCTGGCCTCCCTCGTCCCCGCGCCCCGACGCTGTCGGCCTCCCTCTTCCCCGTGCCCCGACAATGTCGGCCTCCCTTTCCCCGCGCCTGACGCCCCAGGCCTCCTTCTTCCCCATGCTAGCCACCACCGCCACTGATTGTTGTGTGTTCATGCATTATTTGCGAATTTGTTATACGTTCACGCATGATTGAAGACTAAGAAAAAGCTAGAAAGCCTAAGCCTAAACAAACAGGACCTATACCTGACTTGCTTAAAAGCTAGGTGCTTATAAGCTGATTAAGTCAAAATGCTAGCTTTAAGCTATAAGCCAAAAGGCCTAAGCCAAAACAAACAGCTGGATATTATATATATCATGGGCTTTTCTTCCAACGATCCCATTTGATGAAGACAAAATACAACTGCCCAGAGCATTTTCTTGAGGATACAACCGCACCGCCCAGAGGCAAGCCAAAAAAAATGTTAGACAATGTGAGAAGATCCAGGATAATGTTGTGATGAACCATTGCAAATTTTGTGGAGTTATTATTCGATTTTGCAAAGATTGCATTTTGTCTAAATCGTTTTCTGAATTTTTTTAGGGAAACAGTCATATTGTTGATATGAGAGCGGTCATACCGCATAGCGATAGTACCGTGGTTTATTTAATGGTAGCTATTTTCTAGAGAGGTCCAGTTGCGAGGTGCATGGGTGCGGTAGTACCGACCTGTGATGAGCGGTAGTACTAGCCCAGAGGGAAATTCATGGATTTTGGAAAATTAAGTCATAGATTGAGTTGGATTGACCTAGATCAGTGTATTAAAATTGCATGAAGCATATTTTGACTAATGTGGGTCAAGTTATGAAGAATTTGTTTCCAAAAATAATTTATTTGTCTTTGGATATGTAGGATCATTTGGAGTCAACCACGGTCAATGGCGAGGATCAAGGTTACGCCCATAAAGGAGCTGAGACCTAAAACGATTGGTGATGCTAGGTGAGGTGGTGAGTTCAAGCATGGTACGTGAAAGACAAGAAATATTGAAGGAAAGTTTGAATATCGGGGCTGCACCATATGGTTTAGTTGGTCCAAGTGAGATGTAGTCCGATGGAATCAAAAAATGAGATACTTGCCTACACGTGGCAAGCGAGTAGTGCACCTACATATGGCAAGCATTGTGATTACTTATAATGAAAGATAAGGAATGGGTCAAGAAAGGGTATTTTGGTAAGTTAACCAAAATACCAGAAACTATCTTAGATCAAAACAACCGCGCCTGGGAGATTGGTTTAGATCAAAGAGAAGCTGAGAAGATTAAGATAGATCAAGCCTAAAGACTTAGCAAATTTGGGCTTATGCGTTTTGAAAAACGTACATAAGTGTAGTGTATGAGTTAAGACCCACGTGTGTGGGGTTATCGAGGATCCCCCATTTTGCTAAATGGATAGTATACACTAAGTGTTAGATGTGGCTGGCTAGCCCTTCTATTTAACGGGTGGGATGGAGACTTATAATTAAACATCCAACCACCCTTTCATTTGAGAAGTGTTCATAAGTTCTAGGGTTAGGGTTTGAGAAAAGAGTGTTGTGGTGTGCTCTCTGTCCTTCAAGGTAGAGTGGCTGTAAAATTTTTCTCCTTAAGTAGCAATACATCAATCTTTGTTTATCTCTATAAATCTCTCTTGTGTTAATTGATTTGCTCTTGATTTGATTGGTTTTCCCCCAATTCTCTACGCTCTTCTCAATCTTGATGTGTAAGGACGCACAAGAGATGGAGATAACTTCTAGAAATCAATCTCCACACATCTAGGCATTAATCTTCACACATCTAGGTATTTTGATAGCAAGTTTATGAATAAACCTAGTTTTGTTTAATTTTGACCTCAACAAGTGATTTCGTGATCTGACAGTTTTTGGCCTGATTTCTATAGTGTTCTAGTATTCTAGCTTGTTGTGACATGTGAGAATACATCTAGAGCCATCTTAGCCTGTAGGACAGAAATGGCAATAGAGGGGGGGGGGTGAATGGTGCCTTCAAAGACTCCCCAAGTATTCTCACCAACTTCTTCTCCAATAGCTACAGAAGTTACGAAGGCATAAGATGAATGCTCAATGGAAACCGAGAGGAAGTCAACTGAAACTAATCAAGAATGATGGAGTCGGCCAAGACCCAGAGCAGTCGATACCTTACTATGTAGTCGAACGACTCCCTGCTGTGACTGAAGCAGTTTCAGAGCAGCCGAGACTTCACAGTGAAATGTTGATCGACAAAAGAGAGAACACAGTAACGACCGAAGACAGAGAGAGCGCGCACGACCGGCAAGACTCAAAAGTGAATAACATTAAAGTCTTGAGACAAATAGCCAAGAGACTCTAAACATGACTGAGCTCTAACAAGAAGGCATGGTCGAAAAAGAATAGAGTAACTTGAGACGCACGACCATTTGCACAAGGACCCGATCGAAATCTCTGCTCTCGGGAAGAACCTAACCAAATGGTCTTGAGTATGGATCCCAGTTCAGAGAGAAGAAAGCAAGGTAACTCGAGCAAAGAGCTTGCTCAGATCAAGAAAGCTAGAGCACAAATAAGAACCATCATCTCAGACATACATGGGAAAGGATAAAGCAGAGAAAGCACAAACAAAACAATCAAACCATTCACAGAACAAAAACTCAACATAGAGGAAGAGAGATGAATGATTGATAATGGAGGTTTCTACAGCCACTCCAACTGGGATATACATGAGCACACTTGCTCCATCCCGAGAACCCACACACTCACAAATAAACAAGGAAGTACAGAGCAACTCGGGGATCAGAATCTCACCGAGCACCTGAGCTCTACCCTCTCTATTTATAGCCTTCTGCTACCAGGGGGAGAACCCGTTAACCCCCACCTAACACTGGGTTTTACCACTCACTTTACCCACTAGCGAGAACGAGCTTTCAGCGCTTTACCCGTTAAACCCAACGGCTCCACTGCTTTGCCCGTTAGCGCCAACAACTCCTGTGCATTGGTAGAGACACAGCTTCCCTTTGCAGCTTTCCGTATTTCTCCAAAATGCCACTCCGCTGCCTTCCCGGAAGCTTCCTCCTGCCTTGCTGATCACGCTTGCAACCACCTCACAGACCTCGTCGTCTTTGGCATCTCCCGGCCGCTCACGACCTCAGCACCCCTGTGCCTAGTCTCGACCATCCATGCCTCACCACGACTAGTCTCAAAGTCCTGCAAACCATCACAGACAAGCAAACATTCATAGCACCGCACTAGACAAGGGTAACAACCATTTGCATCGGAAAAGAGAACTCAAACTATACTCCACAAAGTCGTACATACATTACGACCGGTCGAAATCACTTAAACATTAATGCACACGGTCTACGACCACCTCATAAGTCTTTACGACCGATTCCCAACTGATACGACAGCTTCTGGAAGCCATACGACCAGACAACAGAAGCTACGACTTTCAGCCTAAGTCTATAACGTGATCGAATGGGCTTCCGACCACAACCGACCGCGCTACGACTTCACCCGAGTGCTTCCGACCGCTTCCTGCGATAACGTGGTCGTAGGCCACGACTACTCAACGTGGTCGCAACTTCGAGCGTCGACTTTCGACCGCTGCGGTCGTAGCTCCGACCGACGGCTTCCAACCACGACCAATCGTAGTCGTAAGTGCGCTCGACCACGATCAGAGTGGTCGTAAACGACACAACATGGTCGTAAACTGCGAACCATGTTTTCGACCACAACCAACGTGGTCGTAGCAGCGTTCGACCATGGCCAATGTGGTCGTACCAGTGTTCGACCATGGCCAACGTGGTCGTACCAGCGTTTGACCATGGCCAACATAGTCGTAAACTTCCCTGGTGACCTACGACCACGGTCAGAGTGGTCGTAAACGCCACAACGTGGTCGTACAGCCTTCCGACCACGGCCAAAGTGGTCATAAACACTTCGACTGACTTCCGACCACAGCAAAACCAGTCGTAACAGCTCCTAGTGCTTTGCGACCACGGTCAGAGAGCTACGACAACGGTCAAAACCAGTCGTACGCCCTCTTGAAGACCTACAACCACAGCAAAAGAGCTACGACTTTGCAGAAAACACTCAAATCAAACTCAAACTTTCAAAAGCAACCATTAATCACTCATCACAAACATGGGGCATGTCCACATGGTCTCTCATAGCCATTATCTGCCCATGATCAAGTTGTATGCACTGTTTTTGTTTTTGCCTGGTTTTGGTGCACTCTTCCTTCAAATATAAAAAGGTTAGAATTTTGATAATAATTCTCTTGATCATTAATCAGAATAGATTCCTGACATCCTAAAAACGATGCATGCTAAGTTTCAAGTGATTTAGATTCATGGATCAAACGTTATATGGATTCATGGGTTAAAAATAGTGATGATTGTACTGTTCATCAGGTTGAATCCACTATAGCAGAACTACTGACAATGTAGCATGGTACTATCAGTACTGTAGTGGTACTACTGCAGTCCTATAGCAGAACTACCACAATTACTGGTCATTCCTTGATTTTTGGCTTCTTGATTTGTTGGTTTGTGTTGGCTCTCTACTATTAATCTTCATATATTTTTAGTTATTGAAGTAAAGAATTGGTGAATACTTGGGGGGAATATTAGACACCATTCACCCCCTCTATTGTTGTGTCAGTCCTATAAGTGGTATCAGAGCCCGATTAGCTCTTCTCATAAATCTTAACCAGTCTTAGGAGCCATAGCATCAGACAAGTATTCTAGAATGCCACCTATTTTCGATAGAGTCAATTTCTCTTATTAGAAGGCTCGCATGTATGCCTACATCGAGGCTCAAGGATACTCAATTTAACTTAAGGACAAGAATCCTTATGCAGTGTCGGCCAATGACAATGTGAGGTGATGTAGAGGCAAACAACAAGGCTTAAAATTTCTTGATTAAAGGTTTAGTCAATCTGAGTTTGAGCATGTCACTCACTTAAGGTCTACTCACGAGATCTGAGAGACCCTCACTGACTATTATGAAGGCTTTACTACTATCAAGGAAGTGAAATAGAATCAACTTAAGAAAGAATACTCAAAGATCGAGCAAAGGTCTGGTGAATTTTTTGATGAGTTTTGGGGAAGGTTTTCCAAGATCATTTATGACTTGCGTGCTATTGGCCTTGTGTTTTCTGAGTTTAAGAGTGCATGTCAGCTCTTAGGTGCACTTTATGTGAGAGTTTTATGGATGAAGATCACTTCCATAAAAAATAACACTGTCATGAGTGAGCTTACTATGGATAAGCTCTACTTGAGGTTGAAGACGCATGAGATTGACTTCATCTCGTGTCTCTCCAAGATAGAGTTATGGCACTAGTGGTTGACCCCTCTCAAAGTTGCTCTTTTGAATCCTTGCATTTTGGCTCATCTGGATTTTCCTTATCCGTCTTGCACTCCTTGAGCAATCAGCAGTTAGAGAAGTTACCTGAAGATGACTTAACTCTCCTATCCACAAAATTCGTAAGAGTCTACAATAAAGTGAGGAACAAGAGGAGAGGTGGTCCTGTCACTTGCTTTGAGTGTGGTGAGCCAAACCACATTCTAGCTAAGTGCCCCATGCTGAAGGGCAAGGAGAAGAAGAACTTTCGGAGGCGTCCTCAAGCTCGAGACACGAAGGCTAAGAAACTCAACTACCGAAAGTTCATCAACCGGTTTCTTGCCACTATTGAGAATGTTGACATGGGTTATATGGACTTGCAGGCGGAGGATGATGAGGACGACTCCCATGGCAAGAAGAAGGCCCAAGACTTCACTGGTACGTGCTTCATGGCCAAGGGCAGCAATGACATTGACTCCTCCTTCGATGATGAGCCCTACAACGATCCCAAAGAGGTATGCCCCTCCTCCAAAGTAATAAAATGTGTTCTTATTGTTACTAAAAAAACTAAAAAGACAAGTTGAAATGATTAAGAATCAGGACATTATTATTGATAACTTGAACCTAGATGTTGTTAGGCTCAAATCCATTAATCCTGATGATAATTGTGAATCTTACTTGTGCTTGCATGATGAATTTGCTCATTTCTCTATTGTTGGTCAACTTAAGGATGATTTAGATGAACTAGAATCTTTTAAATCAAGCATGGTCATGGTTGCTTAGATACTATTGCTTTCGATATGATTTTTCTTGACACTATTCCTTCATCTTGCTCAAATTGTGATTTGCTTGAAATAAAATTGGATAGTGCTATTAAGGGATTGCATAAATTTAAACCTGATCATACTTGCTCTTATTGTGAGGATAACAAAATTAAAATGAAAAATAACTGAAATGTTCTTTATTGTATGACTGAATCATATGAAAATTGTCCTAAACTCATAATTGAGATCGATGCTCTTAACAAGACACTCGAGCAAAAATCTAAAATTAAAAAAATTCATATCCATGACTGCATTTAAGAAAGTAATTGACTCTATTTCTTGTGTATTTTATGCTAAAATTGGGACTGATTTAGATGAGTTGCATTAGGCTTTTAGAGTCTTGTATAAGGAGCAGTTGTTTAGGGTTAGAAATTCAGTATGTATCTTGTGAGGCTTTAAAGTTTCAGGTAGCTATTCATAAAGAGAAATATGCTAGAGCAACCAAAATAAATAAGTGTGCCATATGTGAGACCCTAGCCTAATAAAATGGCTATCTTAGAAAGACCCTTAAGAACCACCCACCTAAAGTTGTGAGAACTGTTGAAAGTGGCAAGTTTGAAGTAAAACCCCCTGAGCCATCTAAGATTGTCTTTAAGTCTGCAGGTTTTGCCCAAACTCATTTTAGCAAGACAATTGCTTCTACTTTAGCAGGTCAGAGCCTTAAAAGGTTATGTACCATTGCACCTTTTGTAAAAAGCATGGTCACCTAGTTGAGTTCTGCTTCCATAGAGCTAAGGTTGAGAGGAAAGAGCGAGTGTGCACTTTGAGGTCTATTAGAAGAGCTCCTTCACCTGTGAGTGTCTCTAGAGCCAAGTAGCATGTCTTTCCTTCTAGACATAGGACTAGATTTGTAGATGACTTCTTTGACTCGTATGGTGGCTCTAGGCAGCTCTTTGGGTTAGAATATCATGAGGGTAGATCACAGGTAGCGTCTAGACAGGAGGAGTATCGATCATTATGTCGTACTGCTCAGAGCTTAGGCATGAATGCCTGACATCCGGTAACAAGACCATGACACCTTGGGAAAGGATGATTGGCATCTCTAGGCGATCATTCTTGACCATGCTCGGCAATCGATTGATCTGACTTGTAATAGGTCTCATCCATTCGAGGGTAATACTCCTCGTATTCTATCTGTTGTTACAGATTTCTTGCTCGAAATGGTGAACGATCACCTCCTCCAAAAGCTCACCGATCCAGGGTCATTCAAGGAACCCTTCTCTAACTGAAGTTGTGGTTATGAGAACGACTAGACACAGTCATAACTGTTCAACTCACAGAGTTGTGTCAGCGAGGTTGCTCGAGCCTAGCCATCATGCCTCGGAGCCTTCGCACGATCCCTTCAACGAAGTGGTCATCCCAGTGCTCGAGCAAGCTCTTTAGTTAGATTAGATCATTTATGCATTGAAGCTCCCAAGCCTCTTCAGACTGGTACTGGATACTCCCAGGCAAAGACCTCTGGGCAGCCAATCTCCTTCTTCGAATGGTCTCAGGATCCTCAATATATGAGGCTAGCTGAGGCCGCCTTAATGGAGAGATTATTTTGAGGATTTCTCCCATGCTCATCAGAGTACTCACCTGGCTCATCACTAAAGGCCTCCTCACCATCACCACGTGGGGTCGCAGTGTATGATCGGCAGGGAGAGCGGTCAGGCTTTCCTCCAAGAGAGTGATTAGTATCTGAGGGCATCATGACCTGGAATAAACCACTCCAAGAAGGGGAATTTCAGGTTATAACTATCTCCCGTTTGAGCTGAACCCTGTGTAAATATGGGCGAACTCGAAGGGAGAGCCCACCCACGCTCTTTGCGGGAACAAGCGGAGAGTTACGACCACCAGATGTCGATTGAGTCCCGAAATGCGAGATTCCAGGACTCGCTGATCCTGATCTGACGACCGTTGAGGGACTCAAACTCTTGGGGGAGACCCCTTGTCATGTTGCGAGTCTGATTTGTAGTCGGATTAACCCTTGCCCTTTGGAGAAACTCGTTCCTCCGTTGAGCATAATGCTATGGGGGATAAGGATCCCTCCTCAACCCTACTTGTTGTGTGATCTCCGAGATCTCACTATGGATCTCCAAGGATAGCCACACCGTTGAATGAAAGCATGGTTTGCTCAAAGTTTTGTGTTGACTCTCCACTCTTAATTTTTATAGTTTTGTATCTATTGAAGTGACGGATTAACGAATAATTGAGAAAAAATTTGAGACATCATCCATCGCTCTGTTGTCATATCGGTTCCTACAGAAAAAAAGAATGGAAAACTACATCGGACAACCAAACTTCCTTGCGCCATGAACCAGAAACCTGCGAGAACAACAACGCTAGTCTCGACGCCCCGGCTCCCTGCCAAAGGCGCAGCTCTTCTCGAATCACTTGCAACACAGCTTGGACATCCGTGAACCCTGGCCTTTGCGTTGTTTCCAAAGGCGCCATGTGGTCAGAATGATCATGGAGTCATAGCCCAGCCTCTGATTCTTACGTAACTGCCACGACTCGCCAGCCATCAATCCTGCAGCGTGTGATCGACAGTGGAAGTAAGAAGCGGTCTCCGAGCATCAGCGAGGATTGCCCTCCAAATCTGTTTCGCCAAGATACATTGGATGAGATGCGCTCCGCGGATTCCTGTTCTTACGCGCAGAAGGGGCAAGCCCCATGGTTGGTTATTCCTCGCCGCTCCAGTCTATCTGTGGTCCAACACCGGTGCTGAATGGCGAGCCAAACGAAAATTTTACACCGGCGCAGTACATATCTAGGTTAATTGACTTTTTGATATATTGGTCCAAGTGCAGCAAGCTGCGTGGCGATGAGCTTAAGATTGCCATGCCGGTGGATCTGTCGATCGGCTGTCGGGCCAATCTTGGAGAAATGCCATATTGCTCGAGCGATCGATTAATTTGCGCTCAGGCACCAGTACCTTGATTAACAAATTACTAGTTCATGCAAGTAGGGGACAAGTGGGGTGTTGGTCAGAGAGTACTCCTACACATCGGAAAGGTAACCATCAAAAGTTACGGGATTAAATTCCAAAGGCCACCAATTAATTAACCGAGGAAGAATTCACAGCAAACCTTAAAAACATGAATGGTTGGGTTTAAACTTTTTTGTCCATCACTAAAGCAATTCGAGTGCTTAAATATGAAAATGTTCAAATTCGAAGGTGTGAATACAAATAGGGCTGTAAACGAGCCGAGCTCAAATAAGACTGGCCTCCCAAACTTGAGCTCGATAGAAGTTCGAGCCAAGCTCGAGCGAGCTTGAGTTGGGGTCCGAGCCTATACCTAGGTTCGAGCTCGGTTCGACCAAGACTCGAATAAGCTCGATAACAAATACAAATAATTTAATATTCACTAATTTTCAACAATAAGAAAAACTCGAACTCGAGCTCGGTTCGAATAAGTTCGATAAGAGCACAAAAATAATTCAACATGCATTGATTTTCAATAATAGAAAAGCTCAAGCTAATCTCGAGTAAGCTTGATAAAAGTTAATATGCATCAATGTTCAGGTTTGAATCGAACTCTAACGAGCTATTCGAACTCGGTTAGTTGAAGCTCACGAGCTCAGGATCAAGCTCGACCTTGGTTCATTTAGAGTTTCAAGTCGAGCTTGAACCGAACCTAGAGTGAACTAAGTTCGAGCAACTCGCAAGTCTCGAGCTTTTTTTACCGTCCTAAATATGGCGCACATGGGCTAGATCATGTTGTCATGGAGGTTGCGAGTTCGATTACTAATTCTCCCGTGTTTTTCTCGTGTGTTCCAGAATCATCACTAAAACAAAGTCGGGGGAGTTCCCGGCCTCCCAGCAATGGCATGTCCTCCTTCTTGCGAAAAGCCCCTGTATTTTCTGAAATAACGTAAAGGTCCTTAGTTCCCGCAAAAAAGTCGCTGCTAGGTTTTTTCGAAAACCCCCTCCACTTCACCGAAATTACGTATCCTTTGCAGGATAGCACCCCACAGTTTTCCAAAATTACGTACGGATCCTCATTTAGTTATGTACAGGTCCTTGAATTTTTGCGAAAAAGGCCTTCGGTTTTTTCGAAATTACGCACGTGTCCTCGATTTGTTTAAAAAAATCTTCCCGCGAATTGTCGTCTCTTTTACTTCAGTCCATATGGTAGCTAGCGCGGTGTGATACCGCGCTTATGCTGCTAGTAGTAAACAAATCCGGAAAGTATACTATGCTCTAACAAACCATCGTCCCAACTGAATCATCAGAATTTGGATCACAAAAAAACGCAAAGTACACCTACTCATCTTATATTAGCATAATTAGTTGCTCATGAATATAAAGTGATAGGTTTCTCGATGGTCAAGTAATATAACGTTTTATTGAATCGATAATGAATCAGGAGGCGAGAATGATCCACTAGCTAATCTCGCTTCAATGCACATATACTAGCGCAAGTGCACAAGACCATCATCGATGAGCTTTGATGGCATTGGTTTTCCACAACAACGAGGTGACACTCTACCCAACTTGTTTATTTCGTGGTACGATAAGCACGTGTACGACCACTATTCATCCGAGTCGTGCTGTCTCCGACCACACAATTTGCATGCTACAGTGTTTTTGCTCAGCTGGTACGTTTGCTGCTTGTAATGTGGTCTAAAATTATAATTTTTGTGTGGAGAAGAGTTTACTTAGTTTTACAAATTTTTTTGTAATTATAAACTTTAATATATTTTTGTGTGTCAGCACCTATATGTTTTAAAGTTTATAAAATTTTTTGTAAACTTTAAAACATGTAGGTGCTACAGTGTTTTATCTACACTGCATAACGAGTTTTCAAAATATATTTTAAAATATTTTGCACCTTATTTTCTATATTACAAAATTGCTACAGACTCCACACAAAAAAATTACGCACAAAAATTCTTAAAGTTTATAATTACAAAATTTTTTGCAAAACTAAGTAAACTCTTCTCCACACAAAAATGATAATTTTAGACCTCATTACAAGCAGCAAACACACCGGCTGGGCAAAAACACTGTAGCATGCAAGTCATGCGGTCGGGGACCGCACGACTCGGATGAATAGTGTAGGCGTGCTGTCGGGGACCACACGATTTCGGTGTCGTGCGGTCCCCAACCACACGATTGCCACGTGTCGATGCCAGGAAATCGTGCGGTGAGGGAGGGGGCTAGAAACGGAATTGCACTAGTTTGGGGGCTGCATATGGTATTTTTAAGAGCAACAATGTCATTTTTGTCGAAACTTCGTGAATGAGAAGCATCCTATTTCTCATAAGATTATTTTGGGGGATTTTTCCAAGATATTCTACTGATAGTCAGAAAATAATAAATAGAAATTAAATATAACCATTAATTTATGAGGATATAATAAATTTTCTTTGTAAATCTAATTTTTAGTAAGGGTATTATAAATTTTTCCTTTGAACCTATTATTAACTGTTTCCATCGCCACCGTCACTGCCTCTCACCCATTCCCTGCGCCACCACTATAGTCTCTCATATGCGCGTTGCCGCAACGCTTACAGAAATTACTCTTACGCCATATATTTCCTTTACAATTTTACTCCTCTCAAAATTAGTTAGTAGTACTATCGGTGGTAGTATAACTAAATCATAACTAATCTGATATATTAGATAAAAAAGAATGGATGCATGGTTCATATTTATTTTAGAGTACCATATAGGGGCTCTATTTTGAAGCCTTCAGTTTCTCTCATTTTTGAAGATTATTTCGCAAGATTGATGGTGTACAAATTGTGCCTTTTAAAAATTTGTTGTCTTTAGTTAAGGAAGGCAAATGATCTGCATCTCTGCCTAATAATAATGTTAGTATCCATTTACGGGCATCTCCAACCCAAAGTACCTATAGTCACATAAACTGCCATCATATCTAGTAACAGCACCACGATACAATCATTCCAACCCTATATTTCTTAACATTGGCCTGCACAGTTATTTTTGTAATTAATCATCCAATCGGCCGGCTATCATTCTCATTATTCGGGCCGCTTTAAACAGCTTAATGTTCTAGTTTATAGCTTTTGATTAAAAGTGTACTATAGTTATTAGTTTTTTCTAAGTCATTCAATTAAAAAAATAAAAATAAATAAAAAATCGTTATATCGTAACAGATGATGTAAAGTAATAAGTAGAAAAAAGTTTAAAAAAATCAAAATAAACTAAAATAAATTAAAATTAAAAATTAACATGTTTCAAATAGTTTTTAGTTTAAATAACCTAAAAGCTAAAAAGAAATAAAAAACTAAAGCTGCCTAGTGCGGACAGAACGTCTTCTCCCCGTCTCTTTATTTCTCTCTTCCTGTCTAGGACACCCGAACCTAGACACCATGTCCTTCCTCAATGGCTGCCACCCACACTTCCTACCGGGAGCCCTCCATCATCATCGACGCTGGCTACTGCCACTGTCGTCTCCCTCCTTCCTTCCTTACTGCCGTGCCGCCTCCCTTTCTCCATTGTCCCCTTCGCCTCTAAGACAACAGCGCCCGAATCAACAACCGCGGGTGGTGTGTTAGCTCAACAACCATTTGCAGTGCTGTGAGCGGCGTTGAGCGACAGTGGGCTATCCCAAAGGTCGAGGCGGTTCCAGCGTGGCATCCCGGTGAGCGAGGTGGTGGAGAGACGTACGGCTCCTCTCCAACACAGGTTTCAAGCTGTATCTCGCTCCGTGGATGGTGTAAAGAAATCGATCGTATGTCATGCAAGATGCAACTAGCACCTTCCTTTATTCTCCTCACCTTCTCCCCTCCGCCTCACCCGAAATTAGCACGGGAATAGTCCAATGCCCTACTCGTACATCAATACATGATGGCGTTGCATCCCTAGCACTCTTCATTGTGCTACAGGAACCTCGATTGTTGTACAGTTAGCTGGGTAATGGAGAGTCCCTCCCGTCTCTCTATCCTTTCTTCATCGAGCTATTAAGGCCGGAGCCGTCATCTATCTTCATGATTAATATGACTAAATGAGGATATATCATGTGATTAGTTGTTCATCACACTCAACCAATGATGACTGGGAAAGGTTATCAAGACTGCTATTGGTACATGTACATGACTCTAAAAATGACCTCTCATCTTCTGATTGACAGCATGGAAAGACGGACACACAATGCGCAAACGTGACCGTTACATGACATCGACACTGAATTAATTTCACCATTCAATTTGTCGCATCGAATTATCGTATGTCCTGACATCATTAATTCATTATATGTTGATTGTTGACTGTGTAGCTAACGTTAGGCCCCATTTATTTAGAGCACGTGATTTTTTCCTGATTCCTACATGAACTAATTTGTTTCGTATGAAATTCCTGCATTTCAATCATACCTTGGTTTTCGCTAATCACTGTGCTAAAACTACATAGATATATAGTGCAATTTGAAGGAAATTTTTTTAAATAATCTATTTTTTATTCTAAATTACAGTATTATACCTGCTTTTATTTTTTACAGTTTTAACCTATTGTCGCTCCATAGTTATGTGACTTGGGTTTGTTGTCCAACCGTTGGGTGACACATGGCCAAGTCACCAAACCGTTGGATGACTAGTCCCGCCCCTAGTTGCTCAACCATTGGGCGACTAGGGGGTATGCCTCCACGCGCGCGCGGCCGGCCGAGTGCCATGCGCTCATTTCGGATGAGAGGAAAGAGAGGAAGGGGAGAAGGGAGAGAGGAGAGGAAAGGAGGAGAAGAGAAGAAAGGAGGGAGGAGAGGAGGAAAGGAGAGAGGGAGGGGGAAGAGAGGAGGAGAGATCTACGTATCGACAATGGCGAGTCCCCTATATTTCTTTATAGATTTACTTTTGAAACATAATAGGATAGTAGCCAACATCATTAGGTGTAGTTTTAAAACTAAGGTAGGTTAGCAATTAAAATTATTAGATGTATAGTTATGTTTGGTACATCGAGTATATTGTTAATAATCATAAATAGTGTAGTCTAGAACTAATGTCAATTTAGTTGTACTTTCGAAACCACGGTAGGTTAGCAACTAAAATCATTATACATGTAGTTGTTCCAGGTATGTCACATATTTTTAATAGTTGTAAATAGTGCAGTTGTAGAACTAATGTCAATTTAGTTGTTAATAGTTGTAATGCCACTATGGCTATACCCTAACGCCAACCCTAACCTGTTAACCACATATCCTAACACTAACCCTCAACCCTAAACCCTGAAACTGTAAACCCTAAAACCCTAATACTGAAATGCAGCTATGGCTATATATGTTGAGGAATATGCGGTTTATGCAATAATAGAAGTAAATTTTTAGAATTTCTGGAGGTACGCTATAAATAATTAAATCACTAATTGTGTCGTAATTGCTAACTTCAAATTGAATTGTAGGTATGTCTCGCGACATTAGTGGTTTGGACTGGCCTTTCGGCCTGCTAGACCAGCGTATTGACGCACAACAACACCGCGTGAGCCGTCGTGTTAGGGACGAGGCGCCCCAGTTGGGGGTGTCTATACGTGGACATCCTGACGGGCTTGGAGACTAGACCCACGCTGGAGAGACAGGTTTGTCTGCACACTGTGGCACTTCTTTTTACGATATTTTTGCTATGTATTGACTTCTTCATGCTTTGCAGGCTAAGCGATGCTGGCCTTCTACCTCTCGAGTAGATGGTGGAGGCCACCGACTAGGACGGTGGTCAAGTCGACGACTGCGGGGAGGTCCAGGCTGGCCCGGAGTGGTCACGATAGTTCTCATTTGACCAGTTGATGCTGACAGCTCTGGTGGACCGGTAGTGGCCCAAGATGCACACCTTCCACCTCCCATTTGGGGAGATGGCATCCATCCTGCAGGACGTTGTGCTGCTGCTAGACTTGCCCATCGCGGGAGAGGCTGCCTCCCTGTTGGACATGCGTGCCAACTGGTGCGATGATCTGCTGGGCAGGTTTGAAGGGATTCTTCCGGTGGAGGCCGTAGCAGCGCACTACGTCTTCTCGATGCAACAGAAGCATAGCCCGCCCATGCGGTGGCTTTCACAATTCTATGTACGTATGTTATCTATTTTTTCTATTTAGCGATGCACTATCCTTGCCATATGATGGGCTTCCTAATTTTTTGTTTGTGCACAGGCCGATGAGTACCGAGTGTCGCGGCACCTTGAGATGTACATGTTGTGGCTGTTCGGCTGGGTACTGTTTACCAGTAGCCACGATGACACCGTCGACGCCCGCCTCGTGAGGTATGCGAGGGCCAACACCGATGGAAAGGAGGCGCACATCAGCTAGAGATCAGTCGTACATGCCACGATGTACCACGGCATGTGCGATGCTTGTTGCAGGACAAGGCCGACCTCTGTCCTCATAGGCTAACCCCTCCTGCTACAGTTGTGGTCATTTGAGCGTGTTTCCTTCAAATGGCTGATGCTGCTTGATAGTGGTCCATACCGCACAGACATGTACCACGGGGATGCCATGGACCAGTCAACTGCAGGGTCCTTTTGGTGCCTAGACGGGTACGTACTCTCTTGGATCTTTACTATACGTGTATTACAAGTTATTCTTTCTAACCACGTTCTACCTCGCAGGCACATTTTGCACACTTGCAGGTCACTTGTGTGTATGACAACTTCGTCGAGCACCTCGATCATCTCACCACTGACGACATGCGCTGGGAGCCATACTTAGCTCGGGAGATGGAGGACTGCGCTCCCAAGGGGTTGTCCTCACTATGCTAGCACGACCAGGTGTACTGGCTGATGAAAAAGAAGCTCATCTTTGATGTGTTTGTCAAGGACTACGCAGTGCACAGGGTCATGCGCTAGTTCGGCCTCTGTCAGTTTGTTCCACTGCCCGCCAAGCGTCGGGTGCTTAACTCGGTCCATGCATGAGTTACACACAACACAGGTCTCTATTTTTTTAGTTTTGTTATGATGTCTTCTAATTGCAGTGGTATGTTTTGCAGGTAGAGCAGGAGGGGTGACAATAGGACGAGCTGGGTGGGGAAGATGGCGTAGTGGGTGGAGGAGTGGGCAGAGGCCCTTGAGGACTTCGTGCAAGAGGCCACACCATACGACCCTAGCGCATACGATGAGTACCACACTGGTATGCTCCGCAGACACACACCATGATGGTGCATGTTGTTGACCCTCCCCCCGCTCGCGTAACAGTACCGACTGACGCGTGCCCTATACACTTAGCGCGGAACTTGTCCCTCACAGTAGGTACTCCCGTGTTTCGAAATGTCTAAGTACGGTTACCATGATTACAAGTTTGATGCTCTCTTCTACTTCTTGCAGATAGACATTACCGTCGGGATTGCGAGGGACACCGGGTCGATCATGGACAGGGTCGCCCATGATTTCAAGGTAGTGCACGATGAGCTGCTGCAGCTTCTCCATTGGGTCCACAATGCGTCCAAGCGTGTCATGGCCCTGACGTCATGCAAGATGCTCCCGAAGATGACCACGTTGACGCGTACTCTGAGACCGTCACACCCTGCACTTATGTAGGAGGCTCTGCAGGGCCACGTGGCTACCCCTGGGCACCGCCATCGCTACCGTCGGGCCAGGCCAGAGGGTAAAGGTTGGTACATGCGTACGCATCGACACCGCCACTGGTCCTGGACCCCTACCAGGTAGTGTTAAGGTAGTACATGTTGTACACTAGCCTGTTCGGACAGGGTAGGTACGACAGTTGGGCGCACGCCATGGCCCACGTTAAAGGTACATTTTGTCTCTTCAGGATTATTCACGTCAATACATTGCATGAGTAAACAATATCTTTCCTACAGGTATCGTGGCCTAGCTGGGAGTTCAACTATCTCCGCATGAGGATCCCTCGGTGGACGTGAGCGACTTCCTCGTGGATGACCCGACGGAGGTCAGAGGAGCACATGAGCCTAGACCTGTCGAGGTTCTTTTCGGGTCGCAGCTCAATGGTGCCCCAGTGCCCACACAAACATAGGTGGAGTCGACCCCCAAGGCCTTGGGAGCACGGATTAGCAGAGCTCCTGATCACCTTACCCAGTCGGGGTGCCAACAACCCCGCACTGGGGAAGGCCGAGTGGGGTCGTACTAGCAGGCACCGACCAAGGGTGGGACGTGGTGATAACGGAGGAGGTGCTGCGAGTGGTGAGGTGGGCAGCGTGTAGGGGCCTTTCCATACTTGCATTCATTGTGTACATATTTTACTTCATAGTTACTATGTCATGATTATGTATGAATTTACTCGTGCATCGCAATATCACTTACCTTCGTACTTACGTATCATTGCGATCTCAAATCATCCTCACAAAATTCTTTAGAAATTTATCGCACTACAACAACATGCAACAATCAAGAAATGTTATTGAGAATCTAATAGATGTCATACCCTTAAGAATATACGAAAATCATAAATGGACTAACCGACATTGTCTACCCTTTTTTTTTAAAAAAATAACAACCTAAAAACAAGATTTGCTAAATTTATTACCTACAAAAATTTATCATTTACTCCCCCACAATTATTTCCATCGGATTAATAAAATATTATTATTATTTTAAATTACCAACCATTGGGCGACTGGGCCCTAGTTGCTCCACGGTTGGGTGACTTGGGCTAGTCGCCTAACCGTTGGGCGATTTCGCTACGTGTCGTCCAACGGTTGGGTGACTAGCCTAAATCGTCCAACCGTAGAGCGACAGATAGTTATTACCATAAAAAAATAAAACACAGATATATTACTGTAATTAGAATAAAAATAGATTATTTTAAAAAATTCTGTTCTGAAGTCTATATCAACTGTGGAGCAACACATTGATTTTGGGATATCCTGTCTTTCAACAAACTACACCACTGTTTTCAGTAAAAGGACTAGAATGTACATATAGCGTGCAGAATCAGTAGAATGTAGAATAAAAACTGTCATGCTAAAAACAACTTTAAAGGACCAATGTTCCTAGCGACACACCTTGAAAAGTGACACGAGAAGGTATAGTAGCATGCACGGTGCACCAGACAGCAAACTTCTTGCATCATATCTTGGCACTGCGACGTACACCTTTTGTGTAAAAACAATTTAAGTCTGGTCTTAATTTGCTGGCACAAAAATTAAACTGTAAGAAAGTATTAGCTGATGATATTAAATATTGAACTCGCCAAAGAGATTATCCTTCGTCTAGACATCGCATAAGAAAACCATACATTGTCATTTGAGGAGGCAGAGCTCCAAGCTTGCTTAAAAAGAGAGTTATGGGCCTAGCCATAATAGAAAAATTTAGGAAAAAACAGGCGTCATGAATTAACTTGCTACGAGAAGGAGATGCAAAAAACAGGCATCACGAATTAACTGGCTATGAGAGAGAGATGCCAATACAAAATTCTTCCACATCAAAGTTAACTCCTATAGACAGAAAAGAACTTCATCTAGTGCATTATCATAAGGGGCTATGGTTGGGCTACCTCACACGACGACAAAACTGAACTGCTCTTTGACCACTTCTCTCGCATCCTTAGGCAGAGATCGCCCACAACCACCACCTTCAATTGGGACATGCTACAACTGCCACGCATGGATCTTCAGGATCTATCCACACCGTTCACTGATCTCGAGGTCCATGCCGCCATCTTGCAGCTGTCGATGGACAAAGCACCCGCGAGGCCTAACGGCTTCAATGAGAATTTCTATTGCGCAGGTTGGGAAACCATAAAAAGGGATCTTATGGCCACCCTACAAGGCTTCTACAACTTCAGAACAACAAACTTCCACTGCACAAACACCGGCAATTTGGTCCTTGTGCCGAAGAATGATGGAGCCCAGTCCACGGCAGAATTTAGACCTATCAACCTCATACATAGCATCTCCAAGATCATCACCAAAACCATGGCCTAACACCTCGCCCCCTTCATGAACGACCTAGTCTCCCAAACTTAATGCGCTTTTAAAGAAAGATGCATCTATGATAACTTCCTATATGTTCAGAACCTCACGAGAAGATTCCACCATGCTAGAACACCAACCCTTCTCCTAAATCTTGACATTGCCAAAGCTTTCAACTCGGTTCGTTAGAACTACCTACTGTAGCTGTTGGGGGTTTCCCCCTACATTGGACAGAATGGGTCTCTTGCATCCTCTCTACTGCGACCACCAGAGTCCTCCTAAATAGGGTTCCCGGGGATACCATACAACACCACAAAGGCCTATGGTAGGGTGACCTGTTATCCCCTTTCCTCTTCATCAGAGCAATAGACTCGCTCCAAAAGTTCCTCAACATAGCAAGCCCTTGTGAGGATGGACGACTACCTTGTGAACATCCCTGTATGTGGACAATGTGGCCATTTTCCTACACCCTAAACAGGACGATGTCCATACCCTCGTCCATGTTTTGGAGAAGCTATGGGGCTACAAATGAACTTGCATAAAAGCCAGATGGCACCAATACGATGCGAAGGGATTGACCTGCAAGTCGTGCTCCATGACCTACCAGCCATACATGCAACCTTCCCATTGGACTACCTAGGACTACTGCTCACACTATGAAGACTTTGTCATATGGACTTTCAAAGGCTGCAAGACAAAGTGGCAAGTTGGCGCGGTAAATTGCTTACACTCGTGGGGAGAAAAATCTTGGCAAAGTCCATATTACATGCCCAGTCCACCTACTTCCTCATGGTCATCAAACCACCAAAAGAGGTGCTTTATAATTTAAATAGACAAACGAGACAATTCCTTTGGGTTGGATCAGACCATCTGACAGGTGGCAGGTGCAAGGTCAGTTGGGACAGGGTGTGTAGACTCACACACCTTGGAGGACTTGGCCTCTTGGATCTCCAGCGCTTCGCGAGAGCCCTGCGAATTAGATGGCTATGGCACGAGTAGGGAGCTGAAAATAGGCCTTGGCAAGGAATGCAAATCCCATGTGACAAGCACAATCACCTCTTATTTGCAGCGGCCACTTCCATTACAGTTGGTGACGGCAAAACGACGATCTTTTGGAACTCAGCATGGGCACGTGGAAGGAACTGCGAGACATTGCACCACATGTTTTTGTGACCTCCAAGAGGAAGAATCGCACCTTGCATGTGGCTTTAGCAGAAAATAAATGGCTACAAGACCTTAACGGGCCAGTTGGGCTAATAGTACACCACATACAAGAGTTGGTCGCCATTTGGGGTCACATCTTCTCCGTGAACCTTCAGGAAGGGGTTGACGATAGAATATCATAGAAGTTGACTTTGGACAAAAGCAACAACATAGCCTCAGCATACAAATCGTAGTTCTTTGGAGCAACAAACACCTATATAAACCCCCTAGTCTGGAGGACTTGTGCTCCCCAAAAGTGTAAAATCTTTGTCTGATTGGCGTTGCAGAATAGGCTATGGATGGCAAGCCGACTATCCTTGAGAGGGTGACCAAATCAGTCAGATAGCCCCCTTTGCACGCATACACCAGAATCCACCCTCCACTTATTTGCTGAATGTTGATACACACTGAGAATCTGGACCCTCATCGCCCTTTGGACTGCTTGTGACTCCATTGACCCGGCGAACTAGCTCGATCTAACAATGGTGGGAGTCTGTCATCCTGAAACCTGGTGTGCTATGGAAAGCACTAGCCACAAGCACGTTGATGATGCTCGTCACATGGGAAATCTGAATATGACGGAATTTCCGCATTTTTCATTCTGTTGTGGTCTCGTCCACGTCCTTGATTATCACGATTAAGGAGGCTGGTACCTGAATTCTAGTAGGGGCCAAAAGGCTAATGAAGCTCTCTCCTTCCTCCGTAACATAATATTTCCGAAACCTCGAGTATGGGCTGGTTTTGGCCGGCCGCTCGTGACCCTTGTTTTTTCTTTATGTAATACTTTTATCATTGTTTAATGAAAGCCGGTGCTCTGTCCGTTCAGAAAAATTGTAAAGTTGTGTTGTTTCAATTCGAGTGTTGCTCATCAGTGCACATCAACATTTGATGATATGTCCACGTGAAGTTAGCTTGCTTGTCGGTTATTATTATAGTACCTATATACTATATATTGATCGTGTACAGAAGTGAGCAAGTGAAGGTAGTAGTTAATTAATGTGCACACCAAACATTTGGTGACATGTCCACGCGAAGTTAGCTTAAACTGGTTGCTTGCATTGCCTCGTTCGGTTGCTATGCATGCTAGATAGTTTGGCTTTTCTCTCGACGTTTCACTGACACGTGCCTGCCATACATGACATGAAGACTCTTTAAGGGCAAAGATCATTACTTGATATTGTTTCTTTTTGTTAAATGATGATAAATAATTGATATTTAGATTGCTTTGGATTTTGCGTTTGTGAAAGTTTTGGTTGATCGCGATAAGAGGTTTTAAGTTCAAGTGGTTTCAATCTGCTCCGAGTGGTGTTTGTCTTCTTCGAGTGTATTTAGTTGCTCCGAGTAGTTTTGGACCAGTCCGATTGGGTCCGAGTGGCATCGGATGGTATTCGAGTAACTATGGAGCATCGGACGGCTTTCGAGATGCATCGGAAAGTCAGATGACACTCGAGTGGCATCAGAGGATCACACGACTGAATGACCACAGCAGACTTCGACCACGGCGGCTTTTGATCAAAGCAGACTTCGACCATGTCAAACTTCGACCATGTTGGTTACAACTCAGAGTCGTTTACGATCATGTTCGACTATGACCACGTTCTACTTCGACCACGTCCGACGTCAACCAGGAAATATCGACTATAACAGTTCAACCACGTTCGACTTCGACCACGACAGAACGACCACTGAAGGTAATCATAACTATAGTACTTTTTCATTGTCATAGCTACAGATCTGGTCGGTACTCGATAGTCGTAGATTTTATTGGTCGATAGTCAAAAGCTTTGCAATCGATAGTCGTAGACTTTGTGGACTGCTGTTATGGTCGTAGACTTCACAGTTTTATTTTCATAGTCGCAGACTTTGCAATCTATTGTCGTTGTCTTCGATAGTTGAAGGCTTTGCAATCAGTTGTTGTAGGCTTCGCAGTCGGTACTCATAGACTTCATGGTCGGTATGAGTACTTTAATTTATGTGATCTTGGAGTACCTTGAGTACTCATGTTGAGTCAGTGGTTGACTGATCTGATCAGAGCTGCTGTCGGTGATACTCGGTGCTTGGTGATTATGGTACGGTGATTAATAGTTGTAGACTTGGCGCTCGGTACACAATGGTTTTAGTCAGAAGCGACGCTTGGAATCCCTGAGTGTTTGGAGAGGAGCGATAGTATAACCTGAGTACTTGTGGTTTTTTAGTACTCATTGAGGTAGTAGTCATAAGAAATTGTTTGGAGTTGATTTACAATAAGCGATGGAATGTGTAGTCGTAGACGACCTGATTGATGGTTGTGGATGATTTTGTTCTTGTCTATAGATGAACGAGGATGGTGTGAGTGTGTGCTGATGACGGTCAAGTTGTGGAGAACTTGTGCTGAAAAATGTTTCTTCGATCTTTGCATGTGTAGGATGGCGCGGAGACGGTCATGGTTAGTGACGAGGAGGACCAGGACTTGGATGAGGAGATCTGAGGTCCAAACGGTTGAGGATATCACGCAAGGTGGTCGGGCTAACGCTGGAGCATGTAGAGATCAAAGGTGGTGATGCGTAGAGAAGCTACAAGCGGTGTGGTCCTGGAGGCTTCAACACTGAAGTTGATGAGGCTACGGGAGGTGTGTCCTAGAGGCTTCGTCACATAGTGAGTTAGAAGTCGTGGATGGAGTCTATAACTGATAAGATTGAGTGTTTGGGTAAAACCTATATTAAGAAGGGTTTCGGGTCCCTTGATTTGAGAAAGAGATAGGATTTTGTGTTTGTGTTTGAGTCGAACACGATTTAGGGTTCTAGCATATAAAAGCAGAGATAGGCCAAGTGTTTTGGGAGAGGGTTTTGCGAGACCTTTTGTGCGAGAGTTTTTAGGTGTGATGTGGGAGCACTTTGTAGCCACAAATATGATACAAAAATAATAGATCAGATCTATTCCAAGAAAAGTTCATCGGCGATGTGTTTTCCTAGGTATTATTTTTCTGTGTTCTCGGCGTCCTGCTAACGCATCGTGATCCAGTGTACTACGAGCACGCTGTTGTCTTCGCCTTGTACTCATTCGAGCGGTTGAATATTTTCAAGTAGAGGGGGATTTCGACTACGTGCAAAAGCGATCGTAGTGAGCGGTCAAGCGAGCGGTTGAACAGCTTGCAGTCGAAATCTATATCCGATAATTTAGATTGCTTTTCTTTTTGTTTGAGATTTATTTTTATATATAAAAAAATGGAGGCAATTATTCACTCCTCTCTGATTGCGCCATACGACCCTACACTTTTTTTGGGGAAGATCATTACTTGATACTATACGTCTTAAGCTACTTAACCACGTACTGATCATATGGTACTTTTGATAACTCTGCCTTCCTAAACTTGATAGGGTATGCTACTATGTATGCTAGCTAGCTTGGTGCCAAGTATAACAGAGATTGAATAATATATTATCTCCAGCTGTTGGATGGTATGGCCCCATTTTTTTTGCAAGCGTGATTATGAGTGGATTAACTAAATACAGGTATTGGAATTAAACCAGTATAACCCCTCGCAAAAAAGAAAAAGAAAAAAAAACTCGCCGTATATAACCTGCGCGAGACCTAAGATTTAATTTCATGTATGTATGATGTATCTGACCGGATATTTCAACTATCACCGCATTGAATTGAACGATTCTCTACTTGAGTTTTTGTCTGAGCTCATTTCATTTGCTAAGTAACACTACAAAAAATATTGGTAAATAACACCAATGTCTCACTATTAAGTGGGCATAGGTCTCGTTTGTCAGCTTCACATGGGATATAATTATTATGTAATTAACAAGCGGAATTTTCCGTGCAATTACACAGCTAAATATTATAACATATTGTATTTGATATATAACTCTATTGCATTTCACAAATATAGTTATATATGTTATATAAAATAGTTGTAATATCTATATATGATTAATATGCATCGTTATAATCTAACCTCACCGAAATAAAATGGTGCAGATCTTCTCTTTTTCTCTTACTTAATAAGAGAATTTATTATTTATATATGATTAATCTGCACCATTATAATCTGATCTCACCGAAATAGATAATGTAGATATTCTCCTTTTCTCTTGATTAATGAGAGATTTTTTTAGGAATTTTTATTTTCTTATTTAAGGATTGTTGTGGAATTTTTTAGACATCCAAAGTGAAACAGGCATCTTAAATATCACCATTTTGTTTGTAGATATATAGATTTGCGTATCTTACTAAAAGGCATGCACTCTTGCCGGTTATTCCTTCCTAGAAAAATTGGGCCAGAAAATCAGTATACTACTACGTACACTCAAGTTCAAGCTTGGCAGCCATCAGTCATGTAGCTAGCCAACCAAAACATATGACGAACTAGTCACGAACTGCTTCCAGCTTGACTGAATATTAATTTCAATCTTTTCTAACTTTCGTGCGAGTGGTTCCTACAGCATGTAGCTAGCTAACCAAAGCATATGACGATCGAACTGATCACGAACTGCTTCCAGCATGACTGCATATTAATTTCAATCTTTTCTAACTTTCGTGCGAGTGGTTGTAATTCTTCAATGCATGCATGCAACGACCTTTTTCAAGTACATGCTTCGACAATAGAAGGTTAGACATTAAATTCTGTTTTCGCGGATGAGTTGTTGCTGTTGATTAGCGTGTATCAGTTTCCACGGCCCTCGCCTAATCACGTAATTAACCACTGCAGGGGCCAAAATAATTCATAGGTATTCAACTGAATATCTAAAAATTTTAATAAAAAATTATATTGCAGACCCATGTACATTGGAGTAGCATGCATGTATGTCTCTTCAAGTCATGAAAATCAAAATACTAAGAGGAAAGTGGGGAGTAGCTGTCTCCGCAGACGCCAAACTTATCTCCAATAATCACTAAACATGGCATAATAATCATACATCGCCAACTATATATAATGCAAAAGATTAGTATATGGCTTTCCAGGACTCCAATGAAAGCGAACGCTGATTTGCCTTGGGAGGGTTTAGGCTTAGTTTTGATTTTCGTTACTATAGTAATTAGTTTTTAAATAATACATTTTTAAGTAGTGTCTATAATTAGATTGTAGTAGATATTGTATTGAGTTTAACTATACTGTCTAAATTATATGTAATTATTTTTCTCTATGTACTGTCTCTCGTGAAAAATTAAAATTCAAAAACTATAAATTAAAAATCAAAACCACAGTCTACCAGAACTCATGTTGTTCGATCTCCAATCATCTCGATCTGCCCCTTTTCAATAACCAAAAGCCATGCCTAGTGGCTCAACAAAATAGTAAAATACTACTACTCCTCCAGTAAGCACACTAGCACATGTGACATATAGGACTAAGCTAGTAACGCTGTAAGTACAAGCAAGCAGCAAATTGCAAGTAGAAGACAAACTGACCACCAACCCAAACCAAGCCCGGACAATCTGGTAACTTTTCCCATCCATCCAAGCGATGCACGATAAGCTAGTAGATAGACGATAGGAAAGCTACTTTGACTCACGGGTGCAAGAGCACCTTGTGCCGCCATGCTTTTTCCTCTCCACCAAACAAGCACATCGATTTGGAAACATGTGCATGCACTGGGGGGCGAGAGATCAGGAAGAGGCTACAGTTCTCTTCTTTTTAACTTTTAAAAGTTATTTTTAAATTTTTTATAGTAACTAACTTTTAAATAGAGTATCATTTTAAGATAAATTTATAAGTTAATTATAGTATATATTATAGTGACTTTATTTATATCGGCCAAAACCGCACGAGAGTTTCTGTTACTCCATGCTCTCTTATGAACGTCCAAAAATCATAAACCGTAGCAAAAAATCATAAACCGAAGTTAAAAATAGGCCCTATAGCCAAATAAAAACCAACAACTAAAGGAGAAAATGAAAGCCGAAAATCTCAGGTCGTCACGGTGTCACATGTGGAATCGTCCTATAAGTTCCCACTCGTTAATTGCTAACCTGGCGTGCATCCTGTTTGGGACATGTTCTTATGCTGTTCTTTTTCCTCGTCAGTGATGGCTCCCATTGTATGGAATCGTCTCCTTGGATTGCTATCTGATGGTCGTGAAGGTCCTTGAGGCTAATAAGTCAAAATAATTGGGTATATGGTCAAGTTTAAGGTTAATAGCTAACACAACAACCACTCTAGCCTGTTTGAAGTTTGATTTAGCTGGTCATGATCTGATCCAATGTGTTCTGTTAGAATTACCCGATTTAAGCTAATGTCATCACATCAAAGATTTGAAATCCCAATTTTGTTGATTTAGTGCTGCCATCAACCCCCGGTCCAAAACGAGATGCCCTCCTGAGCATAACACCTCCATGGCTCTAAAAAAAATCAGTGAGGTTTACGCCGTTGATGTTGCAAGCAGATGCTTGATTGATTATGAATCGAGAATCATGATAATATGATGGAAAATTAATTAAAAAATTTAGCCGATGGCCGGCGCAATTGTGCAGTTTGGTGTAGTATAAAATAATTTTATGCAATTCCAAAATTTAAAATTTATATTTTGCAATCTAAATTTGAATTTAGGATGTTTGATTTGATATTTAATTAGCAAATTTTATTTTGAGATATCTCCTTACATGTGAAAGAGAGGATTGAGATATGTCCATTGAGCAAATTTACACCCTCAAGCTTTAAATTAAACCTAGTGCTACCTAAGGATAGACCAGTGGCCTGGTGGTAGGAACAAGGGTGTTCGTTCCCATCCTCCTAGGTTTGATCCTTAGGACTGACACGATGTATCTTATTTAATCAAAATACATACATGCTTTTAGTGGAAAAGTGTGTGTTTGTGCTCCATGAGGCCCTAGAACTTTTGTACAATATCTAGCATGTGTAGTGCACGCGCAACACATGTGTGCATGTGTGGTGTGAGGGAGGTGTGTGTGATGTACATCTTCCATGTACTCTCTTAAGGAAACATAGTGCTATCTATTTCTTTCATTTCTAAATTAATATATCTCTAAACAAACTATTGGTCTAAGCCTTTAAAATTAGGATCCACTAAATTAAGAGCTAGATATTTTTTATATCTTTTTCAAATTAATATATCTCTAAGACAACTATTGAATCTAACCCTTTAAATTAAGGGATAATTGACGATTTGCCCCAAACTTGATATGTATTTGATGATTTGCGCTATGATATCTCACTAATATAATATATTGAAGACAAATCATCAATTACATCTCAACCGATGGGGCAAATGGTCAAATGCCCCTTAAAATAAGGATCCACACCAATTTAAGGCTCGGATGTTTTTATTTTTATGAGAATTTCTAGCATATTTGTGGTAGTTGACATGTCTAGTGCCCTCAATAAAATCTAGTGCCCTCAATAAAATCTTAATATTAATCACATTATTGTGTTTATGGTATTTTGTTATGCATGTTGTATTAACATCATTTATCATTGTATTTTTATGCATGTTTGGCGTAAAATGTGTTTAATAGCCTAGAACTGGTATAAATCTCCATTAAGTCTTAATTATGCATATGTATGATTTAGTGGTGTTATGTCGGTGGATGTGAATAATTAGATTATTGTAGCAAAATGGTGTTATGCAATTGTTTACAGGCTTCTCAAATTAGTGCTAATTCTTACCATAGCAATTGCTAATGTTGAGAGATTGTTTTCTTCTATTAATTATGTGAAGAATAAGCTAAGAAATAGAATAGGGAAACTATATTTGAATGATTGCTTAGTTACATTTTTTGAGCGAGAATTTTTTCTGCAAGTTAAAAATGATGACACTATATCTCGTTTCCAAGACATGAAGTATCATCGTGTTATTTTTTATTTTAATTATTTTGTAATTTCTTTATATTATTTGAGATGTTGTTTCTAGTATAAATAATTATACTTTAATTTTTATTATTATGGACCTTAATATTTTTCATTAAATAATATTTTTATAATTTCGAATATACACCCCCCGAAATTTCTAGGTCCGCCACCAAGTCAACGTAATCAAGCGGAAAGATTATGGATTGGAAAGGATTATTCCTCACGCGCGTGACGTCAGCACAATCTCTATAATTAAGATTGGTCAAACTTGATACCCAATGATGTAGATTTTTTAAATAACTCACTTTTTATTAATATGACAAAAATAAATAGTCAAGAAAATATAAAAAATAATGCTTTATCGCTAATTTATCTGGCGACAGAGCTTCTATCGTTAATTCAATTGATGACAAGAACCTATTGGCCAAATGAATCTACCGGCCAAATGAATCAGCAACAAGACTTTCGACCAAATAATACCCAGTCGCCAAATTATTCGGCGACATGATCCTCTTGCCAAATGATGATAGGAGCTTCCATATCAGCCTGTCACTAATTCATTTCATGATAGAAGTCCCGACGCTAAATGAATTGGCGATCAAGTATTATTTTTGTTATTATTTTTGGTTATTTATTTTTGTCATATTAATAAAAAAAGTGGGTCGTTATTTTTAAAAAATTCCGATAATGTATGCACTCCGCTGAGGATGAGGCTGGCTGACGTCATGCATGTGCTGCTGCAAGATTGGTGTTTAAAAAGATAATTGTTTTACTAGTCAGTTAATCATTACTATTCATCAATCAACAGTGTGATTCCAACGGATGACCAGTCAAACAGGTCCAAGGTGAAAAAAAAAACATCCGAGTCATGCCGTAAGTACGGACTCTCACTCTCTTCTCGGTGTTAATACGGGGACTCCATCACATTCACGAGTTATCTGATTAGTGTGATCAGGGACAATTTTTCTTTCGAATCAATCTCGGATAGTTCTCAAAATTTGGAGTGTCCTCACATATATAGTCGTGTTTACGAAAGCTTTGCCATCGACAGCAAGCTCAACTAAAATGTTGGCAGAAAGCCGGGAAAGAGAGAACGAAGAGATCGATGAAGACGTGCAGTTCGTAGGGGATTTGATCCCGTCTGCTGCAGTCGTACAACACCCATATTTTTATAGAACCTTCGAGAACGGCACTTGACCTGATCACATCTTAACTTGGATGTGAGCTGACTAGTACTAACTAGCTAGCTAGTCCATCAATTAAATGTTTCTTATTTCCTTTTTTTTTTCTTCTGTTCAGTTTGCATGTATATAACATGTATTAGATATGCCGATCGATGTTACATTCAGATAAAATTGTATATTCACACTACTACAGAAAGCCTAAATAGTAGACGCCTCATTACAGACGGTTTTGTCAAACCGTCTCTGATGAGCACTATTACAGACGGTTGTAATTTGGAGGCCGTCTGTGGTATGTGTGGCGGGAAAATGGATTATCACAGACGGTTATTACCGATGAACCGTCTGTGATAATCCCAGATTATCACATACGGTTTTTAATTAAAAACCATCTGTGATAAGCTTGTTATCACAGACGGTTTGTAATTAAAAACCGTCTGTGATAATTCACAGACGGTTTTTAGTTAAAAACCGTCTGTGATAATGGCTAAGGCATTTATTGCGCTGCTCAGATTGCATCTGTCTTCATTTCGATCCAGATCTAGCCACTGCTGCGCACTTTTTCACTCGGGAGGAAGCTAGGCGATTTCAGGCCAGTTAATTTGGTGGGAAGAGGCAGAGATTGAGCTTTGAAAGATTCAGACTTTCCTGGTTGCTCTAGATATGGTTAGTAATGAAATTTATTTTTTCTTTAATTGCATTACAATTTAGGTCTAAGTAATCTATGAGTGGTTATTGAAGATGGTTAATTTGCAAAATTGTTGGTTATATAATAGCTGTTGTGTTTGTAATATGAATTGAGCTAGCAAATTAAGTCTCAATATAATAAATGTGGCCGGTATATATGTAGTTATAATTAGTTAATCTAGATTTTAATACTAAGTTGTTATATATGTACGTAACGTAGGACCGAAGCTGTATGTATGCCGCGAGCCGTGTGAGTGAAGAGTACATTAATGGCGTTTCTGCTTTTATAAGAGCTGCCGAGGAGGATATGTTGAATAAGGGGGTGGAATATATGTGCTGTCCATGCACTGACTGCGAGAATTTGAAGATGTTTAAGAACCGAGGGCAAATTGAATCGCACTTGATTCGGAGGGGTTTCAAAAAGGATTATACGTGTTGGACCAGTCATGGCGAAGTGAATGATCATATGCCGCCGGATAACATCGCCGGTGAAGTGAATGATATGCCCCCGGATGACATCACCGGTGAACTGAATGACATGCCGCCGGCTGATGTCGATTGTGGCTTGGATTCGGATAGGTTGCACGATGATAATCTGGATCAGATGCTTCGCGATGTAGAAGAGAACTATGATGAGAGAGAGTATGTTAAATTCCATGGCTTGATGGAGGACTCAGAGAAACCTTTGTACACGGGCTGCAAGTACACGAGGTTGTCGCCCGTGCTTGAACTGTTGAAATTGAAGGCAAGCAACGGTTGGTCCGACAAGAGTTTCACGGCGCTGCTAGGTCTTTTAGCGGACATGCTTCCGGAGGGAAATGAGTTGCCTAAAACCACGTATAAAGCCAAGAAGGTTCTTTGTCCGTTGGGAATGGAGGTAGAAAGAATACATGCATGCCCGAACGACTGTATCCTCTACCGTAAAGAGTATGCAAACATGCATGTATGTCCGGTGTGCAACGCATCCCGATACAAACGTAACAATCATCAGATGATGGCGAGGGAACAGAGGCGAAGAAAGGACCTCCTGCTAAGGTGACATGGTATTTTCCTATAATTTCCCGTTTGAAAAGGTTTTTTGCAAATCCAAAGGAGGCAAAACTGCTGCGTTGGCACTCGGAGGAGCGCAAGAAGGATGGAATGATAAGACACCTTGCTGATTCCGCGCAGTGGAGAAACATCGATAGGAGTTTTGCAGAGTTCGGTGCAGAACCAAGGAATATAAGGTTTGGACTGAGTACAGATGGAATGAATCCTTTCAGTAGCATGAGCAGCCGACATAGCACATGGCTCGTGACTCTCTGCATCTATAACCTTACTCCTTGGTTGTGTATGAAGCGAAAGTACATTTTGCTGTCGATACTTATCCAAGGGCCAAAACAACCTGGGAATGATATCGATGTGTTCCTAGCATCGTTGGTGGAAGATCTAAAAGTACTATAGAACGAAGGGGTACAGGTATGGGATGCATACAAACGAAAGAACTTCACTCTACGCTCCTTATTGTTCTGCACCATAAATGATTATCCTGCCCTTGGTAACCTATCGGGTCATAGTACAAAAGGTGCCAAAGCTTGTACTCACTGTTTAGATGGTACCGAGAGTGTGTGGCTGAGACACTCACACAAAACCGTCTACATGCGTCACCGCCGGTTCCTTCGGAGGGCTCACCCATACCGCAAGATGAAGAAACAATTTGACGGAGAGAAGGAAGACGGTTCAGCTCCAAGGCATTTAAGGGGACACGAGGTTTATGATATGGTTAAGGATTTAGATGTTGTCCTCGGAAAGGGACGTAAATTGAGGGCTCATGAGAAGAACACCTGGAAGAAGAGATCAATATTTTGGGACTTACCTTATTGGGAGTACCTAGATGTTCGGCACTGCATCGACGTCATGCACGTAGAAAAGAATGTGTGCGACAGCTTGATTGGTCTCTTACTGAACATCCGTGATAAAACAAAGGACGGCGTCAACGCACGGCTTGACTTGGCTGATATGGACATCAGGCCTGAGAAAACAGAACTGTGCCAGTGCTTGCATGGTGTCAAAGTTCCGTCTGGTTACTCCGGCAACGTGAAGAAACTTATTTCGATGCAAGATTTGAAGTTAAATGGCATGAAGTCTCATGATTGTCATGTGCTGATGACACAGATGCTCCCTATTGCAATTAGAAATATTTTGCCGATCAAAGTCCGAGAGACAATCATGAGGCTATGTTATTTCTTTAACACAATTGCTCAGAAGGTCATCGATCCCGAATGACTAGATGCTCTGCAGGACGAGGTGGTGATGACTCTATGTCACCTTGAAATGTATTTCCCTTCTTCGTTTTTCGATATCATGGTCCATCTCATTGTTCACGTTGTGTGGGAGATAAAAATGTGCGGGCCCGTATTCCTACGTAGCATGTACCCATTTGAGAGGTTCATGGGAATTCTCAAGTCCTACGTACAGAATCGTTCTCGGCCGAAGGGCAGATTGTCGAAGGTTATGCAAGCGAAGAGGTCATTGAGTTTTGTGTCGATTATATGGCTCAGATTCAACCAATAGGTGTCCCTCAATCTCGTCATGAGGGGAGGCTGAAGGGTCTCAGAACTATCGGAAGGAAAGCAATCACTCCAGATATGGACACGTATACTCAAGCCCATTTCACGGTGTTGCAACACATGACTGAAGTGGCCCCTTATGTGGACCAGCACAAGGATGTGCTTCGGCAACAGAATCCGGAGCGGCCGGATGTTTGGATCATGAGGCAACACAACCGTTGGTTCATCCAATGGTTGAAGGAGCAAATCGCTAGGAGCTCGCCGAGTGAATGCAGCTGTTTGGTGGTTGATATGAATGCAGCTGTGTAGTTATTGGTGTTGTCTTAATTGCAACAGCCGGCAAAGGCTTATCACAGACGGTTCTAAACTTAGAACCGTCTGTGATATCATATCACAGACGGTTCTAAGTTTAGAACCGTCTGTGATAATCTCCGTACATATACCCTCATCGCTACTGGCGTACGTGATCCAGAGACCAGAGATGAAGAGAAGGAGGGGGAAGAAGCAGATGGATAGTCGCTCACCGAAGAAGTCTTCGAATCATCGCTACTGGCGTACGTGATCCAGAGACCAGAGATGAAGAGAAGGAGTGGGAAGAAGCAGATGGATAGTCGCTCACCGAAGAAGTCGGCTATGTCGGCTGCTCACCAAAGAATCTGGAATGTCTTTTTTTTGCACTTTTGTAATAAAATTGCCTTGAATTTTGCGGGAAAAAGAATGACTTGATACATTGGTACATTGGTAAGATAGGCACATCACCCCCTCTCTATGTCCATATCACCCCCTCCCTTCTCCCGCTCCCCTCTACTCCTCTCTTGTCTTGCAATTCAATATGATCACTTTCTCATCTTATCTTAATAGACCCACAAAATGAGCAACATGTCACCCGCGCATTCTCCAACATCATCGCCGGAGGCGTCCGCTCCAACATCAAGACGCCAAGGAAGAGGGCTATCAAAGAAGCCTGAGGGCCGACAGACCATCACAACGGTGAATGCATCTGGGGTCCCTATCCTTCCTCAAAAAGCAGTAAACGCATTCTGAACCATGGTCGAAGTAGTTGCACGAGAACGAATTGAGATCACATACAATTCGTGGAAGAATGTGCCTGACACTCGGAAACGTGAGCTGTGGACCGAAATTTTGGTATCGTTCGAGTTCCCAGAAGAACACCTGGACGCTGTGCAACAACAAACCTACAAAGCGGCGTGCAAAGCATGGAAGAACTTCAAGAGCACGCTTGTCAGGAAATACGTGGAGACAGACGAAACACCTGTTCATAAATACCCATTCCTGGAACCACAATGGGAAGAGTTCAAGGCGATGAAAACGACCGAAGATTTCAAAAGTACAAGTGTGGCGCACAAGGCCCTCCAGGCAAAAAATACACACCCTCACAGACTTGGCACAGCTGGGTATGTGGGTAAAATCCCGCAGTGGAGGAAGGAGGATGAGCTGGCAACTGCACAGGACATCGCCCCGCCGTTTTCCAATATCCCGGATGACCGCGCTCGAAATTGGATTAGAGCAAGGTCATCTACAACGACATCAGGGGACGTCACCTTTCGAAACCCTGCAGACCAGCAAGTGACCGAGCGCCTGGTAAGATATCGATCGAACTACGTAGCTTGTAATTACTCCACAACTTCGTACGAATTGAAATGACATGTCGTGCTCTTGCAGGAAGAGCTGAGTTTTCAATCTACCCTGGGATCATTCCAGGGAACAAGGGAGAATGATATGCTCTCCGTGGCCCTGGGAAACAAGGAGCACCCGGGCCGTACGAGAGGCCTTGGGCTTTACGTTCCTTGGAAATATGGTTTCCAAGATGACTCCAACATGTATCGGCGCAGGAAGAGAAACAAAGCCGAGCGTGACGCACAGCTACGAGAAGAGATCAAGGCATCTCTTAGAGAGGAGATACTGGATTCGCTGGCTGATGTAATCAGAGATGAGGTGCGGAAACAGACAGAAAGTCAGCAGGCCGCTGCCGCCGCTCCTGTGCTAGCCAGCCCGCCCAACCGTCCGAGTAGCTGCGCGTCGAATCCGACGCAAACCCAGGCCAAATTTCCTGTGGACGACATCCTGGTAATAATTATTACCTCTCGAATGCTTGCTCCATTGGTAGGCCTATTCGAGTAGCTAATTTTGTATCGTTATGTAGGAGCCTACGAAGTGTAGGCTCCAAGTGAGATATGGCTCCATTCCCTTGTACGCTGCTTGGGGCCAGGCATATTCATCTGGTATCGGGGCCATGGTGCACGGTCAAGCTTTAGAGTCAGGCTTCGCAAAAGTTAATGTGGATGGTGTGTATGTCAATTTTGAGGTGGTCCCGCTACCGAAGCCCCCCAACGACGAGATCGTGACTCTAGGACAGGCCATTGGAACATTCATCCAGTGGCCCAAAAGCGACATCTCCCTGGAGGCTTCTTCACCGGTGGCAGGACCAGAGCAACTTGCGCTGGTGCCATCTCCATTACAAGACCAGTCGGTTCCACCACCGGATACTACACCGGTGCTATCTCCACGGGCCCTATTCTCGCCAGAGCAACTTGCACCGCTGCTACCTTCAAAGTCGACTTCCGTGAAGTCGACCTATAGCCGAGGCAGTAAGGCCAGCAAGGGCAAAGCAAAGAAGATCAATGATGATATTCCGTACCACCCTTTGGCCCGCAAATTCGTGCTTGGCGAGCCATTGCTCGAGCAAAAAGACCTCCAAAAGCTACCACATAGTTGCATGCAATTGCACACGTGGTATATGCAGCAGTCCAATAAGCTAGAGGGAGAACGGACTTCAAGTATCACCGTCAAATTCACCAAGGAAGATTTACACCACAATCTTCAAGAGTGTATGTTCGTGGTCGCCTTTGAGGATTTATTCGATCTGTTCACGCTCAACGCTCTTGACGTCTCAATCATTCGATGCTGGACGTTGTAAGTGTGTACAATCACAGTCTCCGTTAATGTCATACCGATAAATGCCATATCTAATTTTTTGCTTTCGTGTGTATATATATAGACATATGCTGATTAAAGCTAGATTATCCAACTCATCAGCTGGTTTCTTGGACCCACAATTGGTCACCAAGGATACCATCGACCAGGAGACACCCCTCGTCGAGAGGTACATTGCATCAGGGCTGCTGGGTTGCCGCAATAAGGACTATGTACTTATGCCCTTCAATCAGAACTTTCATTGGATTTTAATAGTAATTGTACCAAAATGGAACAAGGTATATTACCTTGATTCCCTAAGTAAGAATAAAATGGACTTCACAGTTGTCAGCCAAGTAATCGATAGGTAAGCACATATTCCCCATACATATCTACATTGTATTCTTTCTTTCCTTCCGAATGATTAACGTTAACTTTTTCGAATTACGTAGGGCGTTCGCCTCCTACATTGAAATGGGAGGTGACTCGAAGCGCGGGGCCAAAGGCCTGCTGACACATGTTCGAGATTTTAAGGTATTCGCTATTTCACATTAATTAATCCTATGCAACAGTTGGTACTAATGCCTCTTGAACTAACACATTCCATTTTTTGCAGTGCCACCAGCAGCAGCCGGGCAACACATGTGGATACTACGTTTGCCAACATATGGAACTACTCCTCGATTCCTCGAGGCTCACCAATCGCAAGGTTTGTCACTCTTCCCATAATTACTTCATACTTATCACGTTACATATATATGCACATTGATATTCCTATCGACAGGCTGTGTCCATCCCGTCAACTGCATTGAAACAGTCTGATTTTGGAGGGATTCAAGGAGAGTTGGCGTACTTTTTGCTGACTCAAGTCATAAAGCCAGGAGGACGGTTCCACTGCGCATCATGAGTTCTTATTGGTCTTATCACTAAGTGTAAATGCAGTGTAGATCTTTTGTAACTGTGCATTTGTTAATGGATATTTCATTTCATTTCAATTAATCGATTTGCGAAATGGATGCATGCTTTATGTTTGTGAAATGAAGTGCCATGTCAATTGGATGTTTTATGTCTGTCAAATGTATCTGAAAGCAAATGAGGTGTGTGAATTGTATGTTTTTTGTCTGTGATTATCTACTTGTTTCAGAGGGCATGGCTAGCATTCCTGATGCTAGCCAATAAGAGAAATATATGTATGGGTCGAATGGAATATCACAGACGGTTTTTACTCCAAAACCGTCTGTGATAATCAGTATCACAGACGGTTTTTAACTAAAAACCGTCTGTGATTATCAGCTATCACAGACGGTTTTGGAGTAAAAACCGTCTGTGATAGCCCATAATCACAGACGGTTCGAAAACCGTCTGTGATGACCTTCGATTATCACTGACCCATAAATACAGACGGCTCACAAAACCGTCTGTGATGACATTTTCGAACCGTCTGTGATGACCTTTTCTGTAGTAGTGTCAGTTAGCGACCTGTTATACGTGCATGGCCCCGCCCAGAATTGATCGTGCGGGCGTTTTCCTACGCGACGTCGATCGATTCGTGCGTCCCACTCCGAAGTCCAAAACTCTTGCATCATCATGTACCTGGATGACAGGGCACACCAATTTACACTGTTGGTCTAAAGTTACAGATCATCTAGCTAGCTGGAGTAGCTCTGATCGATCATCATCGATCAAGCTGATCTCCCAACCCCTGTGTCCTTGTCTATGGGCTTGCATCGATCATCCTTCACACTGCCATCATGTATAGGTGTAGGTGTAAGACTGGTATAGCAATAGAGAAAATAAATAGTGTCTTTAAAATTTTTCTCCGGTATTCATCTTTCTTTACTTCAGTAGCTATTGAGCTATGAAGGTTAGAATTGCAACCAAAACTAAACCAATCAACTCAAAAATTTGAGAGCCAGTAAACCAAGGCATTGACAGTCTGGCAGGTGCTAGTGGTCTGACCGCTAGCCACAAGGCAGTCTGATAGGACTCCTGATGGTCCAACCAGTAGGGTAGCAGACTAACTGCTCCCCTATTTATGAACTGAAAAATCAGTCCGAGCCAATGTAACTTTTGGCGCAACACCAAAAATTCAAATCCAGATGATATGAGATTTTACACAGACACCTTACTTGAGGTCTCAAGATTCTATTCCATCCAAGGATTGCAAGAATCCTTATCAAAGTTAAGACATTTCTCAAAAACACGCAAGATTGCACCAAAAAGGTACAAAAACCGACAAGTCAAAATATGACTTGCTCATGGGTGGAGAATGATTAAGATGGCCCTAGGTGTGTTTCCACATATCACAGCAAGCAAGATCTCCAGAAGTGATGCAAAAACCCTTGGATCAAGAAATCTTTCAAGAATGTCAAATCCAATCAAAACCGTTACTTTAAAAACTTGCAAGATATGATGTCTAGCTAGATGTGGATTGATCTCCATATGTTATCTCTATCACTTACATGTCTTTAGCATATATTAAAATCAAGAAGGGAGAGAGAAGATCAAAACCAACAAGATCAAGAGCAAATCGACCAAACCAAGATGATTCTATGAGAGATGAATAAAGTTGATGTATTACTAGTTGAGGATAAAGGTTTTACAACCACTCCACCTAGAGGATAAGAGAGCACACCACAATACTCACAATTCTCAAACCCTAACCCTAGAACACTCGCTAGAATAAGAAAATGTTAGATGGTTAACTAGCAAGTCTTCATCTTAACCCGTTAAATAGATAGAGCAACTAGTACCTATCTAACCCTAATAGATAATATCCATTAACATATATGGGAGAAACTCGTTAACACCACACAACATGGGTTTTAGTCACACACTATATTTATGCATGCTTTTCAAAGCACATGAGTCCGAATCCACTAAGTACTTAACATTTGATCCAACTTGATCTTCTTAACTTTTTATTAACATAAATTGCTTTTCCAAGTGTCACTCAAGCTATGCGGTTTTGATCTAAGGTTGTTTATGGTATTTTGGCCTATTTACCAAAATAACCATTCTTGACCCAATCTTCATCTTCCTTGCAAGTAATCACCATGTTTATCACATGTAGGTACATTACTATCTTGCCACATGTCGATAAGTCTATCCCATTCTGGACCACATCTCACTTAGACTGACCAAGTCATATGGTGCAACCCGTCGCTCGAACATTCAGTTTAATATTTTTGCCTTCCTTGTGCCATGCGTGAGTTCAGCTATCGCACCTAACATCCTTGATCATTCTGGGCCTCGGCTTCTCTATAAGCGTAGCCCCGATTCTCTCTGTTGACCATGGTTGACTTCAAGCTTCCCTTCACATCCAAAGAAAAATAAATCATTTTCAGAGATAAGTTCTTTACAACTTGACCTATGTTAGGTGAAACATGCATCATGCAACATATATGTACTGACCTAACATAATTCAAGTCACCCCATGATGAAATTTTCCGAAATCATAAATTCCAGTCGATACCAAAACACTTGATCGGTAAGATCGCTACCTAGCCGGTCTGACCACTGACCACACCTGGTCAGACTGCTGAAGCCAGCTAGTCTGACCACCTCCTCTAGCCAGTCAAACCACCAAGTCTGCAAGATCAAAAGAAAAACTGTAAATTTGCAAAAATCCAAATCCCAATTCCCAATTCCTCTAATTTACCAATAGTTCATCACAACAAAATTTTAGACATTCTCACATGGTCCTTTGTAGGACGTTTTGAGAAATGAAACTTAGTTCTCCGATTTAGCTTAGAGTGAGATGCTTAAGCTCGATCAGTGGTTAGTTAATAATAGGGACTCTGATAGCACTAGGGGTCCCGATCTTTCGATGAGAGTGGTATATCCGATTGGGGAAGGAGATGACGTTGACGACCCGACTACAACCATCCAAGGACGTTGCGCCTTAGCGATCGATACACCAACTCCAGAGATTGTTCGTGACCTTGTCGGCGCGCGATCAACCTAACCACGAGGGTAATTGTTCCTGCAAGCAATCGAAGAACAAGCAAGAACAAGATGAACAGCAACTCAATTGCAAATAACGATGTAAGATTCAATCGAAAACAGAAAAACGGTGGGGTTCCGAAGACAAGTATTCGGGCGGTCTAACCGACACGCGCGAGTACAAGGCAAAGTAGCAAAAGCTAACTTAGTCTAAACAAAACCCAAACCCTAGAAGAGGGTGCGGCTGCCTATTTAAGGGACACGGAAGGTGGAGGGTCGGCCAAAACACAAGGAAGCCGAATAGGACTCGAATTACAAGGCCCAAGGCCCACTTTGACTCGGACTGGAAAAGTGATGTGACTTGTTTTGAAGTTTCTGACCGACTCGGTTAGCATTTGGAGGTGAGGCCAGATCCATCTGAAAGTAGACTTGAAGATCTTTCGAACGAGTACTCACGGGCCCCAAGAAACCTTCTGGATCAAAAGTTATGGCCATTTTAAGTAGACACTGTCAACAAGACCGAATCCGAGTCAAACTCGTGAACAGGACTTGGTTTGCGCTTGATGGTTCCACTTCTATACTTGAGCTCATGTTGTTCTTCCCCATGGTTCCTAAGGACAATTAAATCATCACAAGAATTAAGTAGTATTCCATTCTTTGAAACATTTGTATGCAAACTTAGGAACGCATTCACCTGATGGTTAAGTTGACGTGCTCGCGCTCTAGTCATTGGTCCTTGTATCATAGTTTCAGTTTGATGTGGAGTCGGCATGGTTGTATGCATGGAAAGGATGTCCTCATCATCCTCCCCTTCTTGCATTTGAGTCGTCCGCGACTCAAGCTCATCTTCTTCTCCCAAGTATGGCTTCAAATCTGCAATGTTAAAGGTGGGACGAACCCCAAAATCTGCAGGCAACCCAAGTTTATATGCATTGTCATTAATCTTTTCCAACACTTTGAAAGGACCATCAGCTCTAGGCATCAACTTAGACCTCTTCAATTCAGGAAATCTTTCTTTTCTCAAATGCAACCAAACTAAATCACCCGGTTGAAAAGTTAAATGCCTCCTTCCTTTACTACCAGCAAGTTTATATTTAGCATTCATGCGTTCAATATTTTCTTTGGTTGTCTCATGCATTTTCAACATCAAGTCAGCACGCTGTTTAGCATCAAAATTTAACTTCTCCGAAGATGGAAGTGGTAGCAAATCAATAGGAGCACGAGGCACAAAGCCATAGACAATCTAAAAAGGGCACAACTTTGTAGTAGAATGCAGCGAACGATTATAAGCAAATTCAATATGAGGCAAGCATTCTTCCCACATTTTAATGTTCTTTTTCAAAACAGCCCTAAGCATGGTAGATAACGTTCTATTCACAACTTCAGTTTGCCCATCAGTTTGGGGATAACATGTAGTCGAAAATAACAGCTTAGTCCCCAATTTAGCCCATAAAGTTCTCCAATAATGGCTAAGGAATTTAGTGTCACGATCGGAAACTATTGTATTTGGCACACCATGCAAACGAACAACTTCACGAAAGAACAAATCAGCAATATTGGTAGCATCATCACTTTTATGACATGGTATGAAGTGTGCCATCTTAGAAAATCTATCCACAACAACAAATATGCTATCCCTCCCCTTCTTTGTCCTAGGCAGTCCTAAAACAAAGTCTATAGAAATATCTTCCCAAGGCACACTAGGAACAGGTAGAGGCATATACAAACCGTGAGGATTAAGTCGTGACTTAGCCTTTTGACACGTAGTGCAGTGAGCAACAAAACGTTCGACATCACGTCTCATCTTTGGCCAAAAGAAATGACTAGCAAGTATGTCTTCCGTCTTCTTCGCTCCAAAATGCCCCATCAGCCCACCTCCATGCGCTTCCTGTAACAACAACAAACGAACGGAGCTAACTGGAATGCATAGTTTGTTAGCTCTAAACACAAATCCATCATTTAGAACAAATTTATTCCACGTTTTTCCCTCTTTAATTGTTTCAGCAACACGTATTTAAAATCATCATCATGAACATAATGCTCCTTAATTGTTTCCAATCCAAAAATTTTGAAGTCAAGTTGTGAGAGCATGGTATATCTCCTAGACAATGCATCAGCAATAACATTCTCCTTTCCCTTTTTGTGTTTTATGACATAAGGAAAAGACTCTATGAATTCAACCCACTTTGCATGCCTACGGTTCAATTTTGCTTGACTTCTAATATGCTTTAATGACTCATGATCAGAATGAATGACAAATTCTTTGGGCCATAAATAATGTTGCCATGTCTCTAAAGTTCGAACTAGAGCATATAATTCCTTATCATAAGTAGAATAGTTCAAACTAGGCCCACTCAATTTTTCACTAAAGTATGCCACAGGTTTACCTTCTTGCAACAGCACACCACCCAATCCAATTCCACTAGCATCACATTCTAGCTCAAAAGTCTTACTAAAATCTGGAAGTTGGAGTAATGGTGCATGTGTTAACTTATCTTTCAATGTGTTGAATGCGTCTTCCTGTGCATTCCCCCAAGTAAACGGCACCCCCTTTTTAGTGAGCTCATTCAATGGTGCAGCGATGGTGCTGAAATCCTTCACAAAACGACGATAGAATCCAGCAAGTCCTAGAAAACTTCGCACCTGCGTGACCGTTTTAGGAGTCGGCCAACTCTGTATTGCCTCAACCTTGGCTTGATCAACTTCAATGCCCTGTGGAGTAACAACATAGCCAAGAAAAGAGACTCGATCCGTGCAAAATGTGCACTTCTCAATGTTACCAAATAAACGTGCATTACGTAAAGCATCAAAAACAGCACGTAAATGGCAAAGGTGTTCCTCTAGTGATCTGCTATATATCAATATATCATCAAAATATACCACTACAAATTTACCAATGAAAGCACGCAAAACCTCATTCATTAATCTCATGAATGTGCTAGGTGCATTAGTTAAACCAAATGGCATCACTAACCACTCATACAAACCGAACTTAGTTTTAAATGCTGTTTTCCATTCATCTCCCAATTTCATGCGAATTTGGTGGTACCCACTACGCAAATCAACTTTAGAGAAGACAATAGAGCCACTTAATTCATCAAGCATATCATCTAACCTAGGAATAGGGTGACGATATCTAATGGTAATGTTATTGATCGCTCTACAGTCCACACACATACGCCATGATCCATCTTTCTTAGGTACTAAAATTACCAGAACAGCACAAGGACTAAGAGACTCACGCACATAGCCTTTATCAAGCAATTCTTGAACTTGACGCTGAATCTCCTTAGTTTCTTCCGGATTGGTCCTGTATGGCGCACGATTGGGCAAAGATGCCCTGGGAATCAAATCAATCTGGTGCTCAATCCCTCGCACTGGTGGTAGCCCTGGTGGCACGTCCTTTGGAAAGACATCCATGTACTCCTGCAAAAGATTAGTGACAGCAGGAGGCACAGAAGAAGGTACCTCATCGAATGAAAATAAAGCTTGTTTGCAAAGTAAGGCATAGCAAATAGAAGTACTAGCATCCAACTCAGTCACATCAGACTTAGTAGCAAGAAAACATGCACCTTTCAATTTAATCTCATTTTTCATCTCATGAACATATTTAGAGTTTTTCTTTTTATGTTGCTCAAGTTCGCTTGCAACAATCTGATTTTCACTCCTATTATGCTCCTGATTTCTCTCTCTACTAGCTCTAGCAATCTCATCTTTGAAAATAGCTTCAGGAGACATAGGATGTAACACAATTTTCTTGTCATGATGCACAAAAGAATATTGGTTTGTCTTACCATGATGCAGTGAATCTTTATCATATTGCCACGGTCTACCTAACAGCATAGAGCATGCTTGCATAGGTACAACATCGCATTCTACAACATCGTGATAAGAACCAATAGCAAAATTTACTCTCACCATTCGTGTTACCTTCACCTTGCCGCTGTTATTGAACCATTGAATGTAGTAAGGTTGTGGGTGAGGTTTGGTGTTCAACGCAAGCTTCTCCACCATATCGGAGATCACCAAGTTGTTGCAGCTCCCTCCATCAATTATCACTCGGCATGAGCGTTCCTTCACGACGCACTTTGTTTGGAAAAGGATGTGCCGCTGATTTTGCTCCGCCCTCTCCAGTTGTGCACTCAACACACGCTGCACAATGAGGCTCTCATAGCGCTCTGCATCTTCAGCACCAATGTGCTCTTCTTCTTTCTCCTTCCCACTACCTGCATGGTCAGCTGCAAGCATAGCATATGTATCCTCATCCAAATCACTAGCAGAAGAATACTCACCATCATTTTTCACAATCAGAACACGCTTGGTTGGGCACTCACTCCTCACATGGCCATACCCCTTGCATTGATGACATTGGATATCCCTCGTTCGTCCCGTAGATGCAACGGACGAAGAGCTCTTCGCATGTGCTTGGGCTGTCCCCTTTGTTGCTTCGGATGCCCGAGATACCGAATTTGATGATGAAAACCGTGGCTTGCTGCTGGAGGAAGAAGGTGCAGGTGGTTGGCTTGATGGTGCGGCAGATGCACGTTGAGACGAAATGTTTCCACGACCTGCAGAAACGTTAGTCCTAGTGCTCGCGCGTCGTCCCTGTACTTCTCTTTCCGCTTTACAAGCAAGATGAAATAATCGAGTGATAGAATTATATTCCTTGTAAGCTAAGATATCCTGAATTTTCCGATTCAAACCACCCATAAACCTAGCCATAGTGGCTTCCTCAGTTTCCTCTAAGTCACAACGCAGCATGCCTGTTTGCAATTCTTGAAAATATTCCTCTACGCTTTTACTACCTTGCCTCAATTGTTGCAACTTATGTAACAAATCACGTGCATAATATGAGGGAACAAATCTAGCTCGCATGATTCTTTTTAATGCATCCCAAGTTTGTGGTATGGTGAAAGGATTTTTCTTACAATATTCACTCCACCAAACAGACGAAAAATCAGTAAACTCACTAGTAGCAGCCTTAACCCTTTTGTTTTCAGGGAATGCATGACAAGCAAATTTCTGATCAACAGCCAATTCCCAAGTGATATAAGCATCAGGGTTATATTTTCCATCAAAAGGTGGCATAGTGAACTTAATCTTACCAAGCGATTCATCATTCTCACGTACCTCATTCCGGCGTGGTTGACGATGACGGTGAGCGTCCTCATCATCATCAATCTCAGTGTCAGCCGCATATTCGTCTCCACCATTTTCGTCCACCCTGCTGCCCAAGACACCAATACTGGCACGAGTACGCTGAGTTGGTGCAGCGGGAGATGCACGACCCCTCTCATCAAGACGTCTCAAAATCTCAGCAAGTGAAGCGTTGACGGTGCCAACGGAAGCCTCCAATGTTGCAAGCGTAGTGTTGGTGTCGATCTGCGCGGCCTCCAATTGGCCAAGGCGTTCGTTGGTGACCCTTACATCCTCATCAAGTCCCTCAGTGTGCAGCTTCATTTGGCGCTCAAAGTGTTGTATGATGCCCCTAGTCCGAGGGGAATGTGGCGCTGCCCGCAGGTCCACTGGTTCTCCTGACATTGTTAGAAGACAAGAACAAACCAAGAAGAGAAAAAAATAATAATAAAACTGCAGGTTATGCCCTCACAACTACTGAGATGTGGTTAAATCAAGTCGCACACTCTCAACCTGTTCTGTCAAGCTCTTACAAGTTCTTACCACAGCAAGCAGGAGGTGATTGCAGCCGACAAGACAAGACAATATCTCCTGGAAATTGGGTGTATCGCTGCCTCGGTCGCTAGTCCTTGTGAGGTGGTAGCCAAATTTGTGGAGCTATGGGTGGGCTGAGAGTGAACAAAGGATAACTAGAACCACATTAGTCAAAGCAAGTTGAATAATCGCTCAACGACGACACCGTGCTGGTCCTAGGCTAGACCGTACTAGAGACGCGAGCCTAGAACACAAACGAAGACACACCGTGCAGAAAGAAACTAGATGGTGTTGCACACGGAGTTCTAGAGCTCAAAAAAAAGGGTGCCATCTTCACAGGGGACCTTAGAATAACGTGCAGAAGGGCTCTGTCAATTTTGAGCAAATTCTGAGAAACTTGATTTTTCCTCGGTTTGCGGGCCCGTTTTGAGGCCCTAAACGACGTTTTTTGGGGTCGAAGTTGCCGCGTGTGTGCCTGGTGGCTTACGCGGATCTGAAATCTCCTGATTTTCTAGACTTCTTTTTTTTCGCTCTATCTTCCGATTTCCTTTCCAACGGATCAAGAATCGCCTCAATCGGAGGTCGTATGCAAAAGTTAGGTTTTTCTCTCTCTTCTGTTTTTTTTCTTCTTTTTTTTCTTTTTTTTCTTTTATGCCGCGGCTCTTCTAGATGCGGCTGCCTGTTCCTTCTTGTCTCACTTTTTTCTCTCTCTTTTTTTTCACACGCGATGCAGTTGAATCCGAATTCGTGTCCTACTCCAAGACCAATTAGGACAAAGTCTCCCTAGCAACCGAGTCCTCCTCCTTTTCTACCCTCCTATGACAGTTCAGATCTAACTATAATGGTGAGTCCAAAACATGAACAGAACTCGAAACTCTAAAGGAACTAGACACTAAGACCAGCAAAGGACGCGACGATGCAACCGAAGACTCAACAAACAAAGACTATGCAGCAATAGTGTAAGGCTCAAATTGTTTCGGATTTTGGGGAATAGATCTGATCTGCTATTTTTTTTGGGTTTCTGGACTGTAGGTAAAAATTGCAAAGACTAGATAAGATCTCTCACCGATCAACCTTGAGCTCTGATACCAACTGATAGCACTAGGGGTCCCGATCTTTCGATGAGAGTGGTAAAAACTGTAAATTTGCAATAATCCAAATCCCAATTCCCAATTCCTCTAATTTAGCAATAGTTCATCACAACAAAATTTTAGACATTCTCACATGGTCCTTTGTAGGACGTTTTGAGAAATGAAACTTAGTTCTCCGATTTAGCTTAGAGTGAGATGCTTAAGCTCGATCAGTGGTTAGTTAATCATAGGGACTCTGATAGCACTAGGGGTCCCGATCTTTCGATGAGAGTGGTAGATCCGATTGGGGAAGGAGATGACGTTGACGACCCGACTACAACCATCCAAGGACGTTGCACCTTAGCGATCGATACACCAACTCCAAAGATTGTTCGTGACCTTGTCGGCGCGCGATCAACCTAACCACGAGGGTAATTGTTCCTGCAAGCAATCGAAGAACAAGCAAGAACAAGATGAACAACAACTCAATTGCAAATAACGATGTAAGATTCAATCGAAAACAGAAAAACGGTGGGGTTCCGAAGACAAGTATTCGGGCGGTCTAGCCGACACGCGCGAGTACAAGGCAAAATAGCAAAAGCTAAGTTAGTCTAAACAAAACCCAATCCCTAGAAGAGGGTGCGGCTGCCTATTTAAGGGACACGGAAGGTGGAGGGTAGGCCAAAACACAAGGAAGCCGAATAGGACTCGAATTACAAGGCCCAAGGCCCACTTTGACTCGGACTAGAAAAGTGATATGACTTGTTTTGCAGTTTATGATCGACTCGGATGGAATTTGGAGGTGAGGCCAGATCCATCTGAAAGTAGACTTCAAGATCTTTCCAACGAGTACTCACGGGCCCCGAGAAACCTTCTGGATCAAAAGTTATGACCGTTTGAAGTAGACACTGTCAACAAGGCCGAATCCAAGTCAAACTCGTGAACAGGACTTGGTTTGCGCTTGATGGTTCCACTTCTATACTTGAGCTCATGTGGTTCTTCCCCATGGTTCCTAAGGACAATTAAATCATCACAAGAATTAAGTAGTATTCCATTCTTTGAAACATTTGTATGCAAACTTAGGAACGCATTCACCTGATGGTTAAGTTGACGTGCTCGCGCTCTAGTCATTGGTCCTTGTATCATAGTTTCAGTTTGATGTGGAGTCGGCATGGTTGTATGCATGGAAAGGATGTCCTCATCATCCTGATGGCTTCTCCTGATGGCTTTTGGTTGCGGCTGATGAATAGTAGTAGCTGATACAAGCGACTGATGAATAGTAGTGCATTATGTAAGAATGATGGTGCAACGAAAAGCACTACAACATTCAGACCACCATACAACCTACGGAATTGTGACATAACAAAAATACAAAGTACGTTATGTGCACCTCAACCTGATGCATGTCGCTATGTCCTGGGCTGCGCAACCTCCACGCTACGGCTGCCTCCTGCTCCTACTGCCTCGCCTCGAACTCCTCAGTGCCACGATGAGCTCCCTCTTCTTGGCCTCCAAGCTCTCGGTCCTCTCCCTGAGGCATGCTCTCTGCTCAACATCCAAGCACCGATAGTCAGTGGCTACGACCAAGCACACTGTTAACCATGGTTCCACAACCACATCCGAGACTACTATAACTATGACCATGACCGCTACGACCATGGCTGCTACGACCATGGCCACGAATGCTACGACTACGACAACGCGGTCATAACGACCACACACATCACAACGTGGTCGTAACCGACCACGCACAACAACTCGAAGCTTCGACCACAGCGCATCATCTCGATGCTTCAACCTCGGCTTCTAGGACTGCTTTGACCATGCCTGAGCACCGACTGTGGACTGCTGGCCAGGCCTTCGACCGTGGCTTCGACCACGGCACTGACCAGGCCTTCGACCACGCCTTCTCGTGTGTGGCTTCAACCATGGCATCGACGACCACGTACAAATCATCAAGATTATATCTAACATTCTCCCCCTTAATCTTGATGGTTTGACTCATTGATATGAATCACCCACATCTTCTTGCCACACGCAGAAACTTCTTGTCATATGCTGCGGCCTATCACCAACGTCTTCTCATAGCTTCTTCTCATCATCGTTGTTTTTGGTCTCACACTGACTTCTCCTTGCAATGGCATCACACCGCTACTGCTTGGTCTCACGCTGAGGTGCATTTGTTGGCCTCATACCGACTTGTCTAGCGACGATGGCTTCACACCACCATCTTTGGCCTCATGTTGAACCTTGTGTAGCAGCATCGCACTACTGTTGGTATTGTCGGTCTCACACCGAGCCTTCCTTGCAGCGGTCTCAAACCGCCATCGACCACATGTCGAAACTTCACCAAGTAGCTTCGCACTACTACCGGCATTGTCGGTCTCATACCAACTTCTCCTTGCAGCAGCATCACACCGCTACTGCTCGGCCTCACATCGAGGCGTTGTCGTCGGCTTCACGCCAACTTCTCCAGCGACGATGGCTTCACACCATCACCATTCTCCTCATGGTTTGTCTGCACTAGTGTCGTTCGCTGCCCTTTGCTACTGGCGTCGCCACTACGCACGTCGCGTGTGACGCCGGTACACAACCGGTCTTACCATGCCCACACAGAGCTCCATCGTCGTGTTCCTTGGTGCTTGGTGCTATAGCCGGTTTATCGCAGTTGCCCTGTACACCTCAACCCGATGCACGTCGCTATGTACGCCTCCACGCCGACTCAAACACACGTCGCCATTCGACCGACACACACACACGGTCGGCTGCGGTAGCCACCACTCACCTCGGCCCCTCGCATCCGACCAATGCACGGTCATCTACGGAAGCCTTTCGCCTCGACATCATCTTCGACTAATGTAAATCGCAAAGGATACTTCTTTTCCGACTTACGGAGAACAGCTTCGACTACTTCTCCGACACACGGAGAGCACCTGCGCTTCTTCTTCTCCGACGCACGGAGAGCAACAAGGCTCTGATTCTCCAACTAACGGGAATCAGCCAGCTCTGATTCTCCAATTCACGAGAATCACCAAGTTCTGATACCAAGTGTTGGCCCAGGCCCAAGGTGAGAAGCATAGGGGAGTGGAGAAAGAACGAGCGAAATACACAGAGGAGAACCTTTTTCCTTTCTGGCGACACATGCCTTCTTCCTCTTCTATTCACTCTATTTTCTCAAACTCTCACTCTCATTATATGGTCTTACATGGTATATACAGACGCACATGGGCCTCACAACAAGTCACTCACCCACAATATGACTCTAACAACAACATCCTGCCCACATAGAGTAGTTCGCCAGATCGTGCCAGTCAGCCGCCTGCCCATGCAGCTCAGCTCGGTCGCTGTTGACTGCAGGGCGACCTGTGTCATCCACGACCACCCGTGCTGACGCTTGCAACAGTTACCACCAACGGCTACAGTAATCGTCAGTTGCTACAGTGTCTGGCCGCATGACCACGACCACTGCCTTCACCCTCGGCTAGACTTCGACCGCAGCACTGCAGTTACGACCACTACAGACACAGGCTCCATGACCCCGAGCTTATGACTACGGCGCCTACGATCACATCGCTTACGACCACAATGCTTATGACCACAACGCTTATGACCGCAGTGCTTACGACCACAAAGCTAGTCGTTACGATCACACAATCCAGTCGTAACGACCACACAGGTCGTCTGAGCACCTCTTCTTCTCCTCCAACAGGAGCCTCCTGCGCTGCGCAACCTCCGCGCTGCGGCCGCCTCCTACTCTTGCTGCCTTGCCTCAAACTCCTCAGTGCCACAACGAGCTCCCTCTTCTCAGCCTTCAAGCTCTCGGTCCTCTCCCTGAGGCATGCCCTCTACTCAGCCTCTGAGCGCCGACGGTCAGTGGCTACGACCATGCACACTGTCGACCATGGTGCCACGACCACGTTCGAGACTGCTACGACTACGGCCATGACCGTTACGACCACGGCCATGGGCGCTACAACTACGACAACTTGGTCATAACCGACCACGCACATCACAACGTGATCATAACTGATGACACAGAACCACTCGAAGCTTCGACCATGGTGCATCATCTCGATGATTCGACCTCGGCTTCTGGGACTGATTCGATCACGCCTGAGAACCGACCGTGGACTGCTAGCCAGGCCTTCGACCACACCTTCTAGCGTGTGGCTTCGACCATGGCACCGACGACCATGTACAAATCATCAAGATTAATTCTAACAGGACTTACGGTGAGGAGGTGGTTCATGGCAGCGGCGAGGTGGTCGTCATGATGGAGCTCACGCCACCAAGGTTCAGGGGGAAGCCGTCATCGTCCACTCGCTGGTCGCTCCTCACCGATCGCTGGGGATTGCTAGGGTTTTGTCGCTGTGCGCGAGGTCGTGAGTTAGGAAACAATTGCACCGAGGCAGCCGCCGTCGCGCCCATACATGCTGAGTTAATGGGCCGGCTGGTTTCATAGGCTTCATTTCCAATAGTTTTGGGTCAGCACATGTCAAGAGGTATTGGGCCATATCAGGGACGTATTGCAATTAACTAAATTTATTTCCATATTGAAATTACACCGATACTTCTCGTACTGTATCACACCGTATCCAGCAGTATTGCCATATCATGGGTTCGTCCGTTCGGGACCATATCGGTGTTTCCTTAGTAGTGGCCGATAGAAGTGGCTTGTAGAAACTGGACTGTTCATATTGGTTTCTGATTTTGGAAACAGAAGTAGATTACAGAAGCCAATATGAACAGGTTCTTAGTAAATGTTGTGGAAGCAGAAGTGACTTATATAGAAGCTAATATAAACAATTCCTTAGTAAATACTGTGGTAACTTTGTATTTAGCAATGCGTCACCATCGTGATTGAGTAGTAGTAGTACTGCATGTCTGCATGTAGCAGCCAATGTCGTGGTAACTTGTTTGCTGACTTGCTCTGGAGACGACGAAGGAAAGGTTAGGCTGCTGTTTGTGCAACCACAACCACTCGTAGGCCCAGCAGCCCGTTGGTGCAAACGAGGCATGACGAGTAGCAAAAGCAAAGGCCGGCACCACGAAAGCACTCTACCAAAACAAAGGCCATGTATGCATCTGACCCGTTCACTACGACCTGTGCTGTGCGTGAACGCACGCCAAAGCATCTCGGAAGTCTACCCGGGGCAAGGTCGCGTTGCGATCAAACCAAATGAATGCTCGTTGTTACTGTTCTCGCGGGCGTTTTCGGCGGGTGCACGTGAAGCAGTGAAGCACGATGCCGAACCCATCCCATCCCATGAGCAGGTGGCGCACGCGCGGCCCACCAGCTTCTCGCCACGAGCTCGTGTGTCGGTCCCCAGATTAACATGACCTTTAATTTCAGGTTCACCGGTGCGTCGATCGTGCGGGGGACGTGTGGTACTCGATGGTAGATCTCAGCCTAGCTAGCTCCCGTGTTGTTGCTTCGCCCTAACAATGTATACGTGCGGGGCATTGTTGCTTAATTAGCTTTACGTACCAAAGTATAAGATTTAGCTTTACCAGTGTGGTGAGTATTTGATTTTGCTTTGCTGTCACTAATTGAATTTGATTTTGTATCTTTTTTACCTTTGATTTTTTAGAGTAGCAGTGCTTAGACCAGCCTATGGCTGACGGTTAGACCGACCGGTGATCTAACCGGCCCTGGTGTGGCAGTTCCACCAATGTGCAGTAGTACTGGCCTATATTTAATGGTAGCAATTTTTCAGATAAGCTCTTTTGGACATGTTGAGCTGAGACATGATGTAGTAGCACCGACATTGGAAATGTGGTATGACAAGAGTGGAGCAGTCTGACCGGCCATTACATGGCGGTCTAATCAGAGTGTGCTTAGTGATCTAATCGGCTTGGTGGCTACGGTCAGATAGGCCTGGTAGTATTTTGCTGAGTTGAGTTGGTTTTAGGTGTTAATCACGGCCCATGCAAGTATAAATCATAATGTGTCTATCAATGTGTTATACTATTGAGTATCAAGTGCATGCCATTTGTGCTTGGTTTGATTGCTTGGACTTTGATGTGCAAGTGATTAATGATTGTTTCAGTCAGCGGCAAGATAGAGCCTACAAAAGGGGTCCTAAGGCCATGACGAATCGCATAATTTCGGGTGGAGCATAATCTCAAGCTGAGAAACACTAGAGAAAGACAATGATCATAGGGAGGAAATTGCATACATGTGGTGTGCCAATTGGACTTATGTGTTTCAAGTGATGACATTCCTCGGAGTAAGCGTACAATCTTGCGGCAAATAATTGGACATCACATACTATGCTATGATGTGGTGTGCCATATAACTCGGGCATTTCAAGTGGTGACAGGCTCAGTGCAAACGTATGATCTTGGCGGCAAGTAATTAGGTATCACAAACTATGTTGTGATGCAATGCGTCATAGGACTTGAGCGTTTCAAGTGGTGACAACCTCAGTGCAGGTGTACAATCTTCGTGACGAGGCATTGGGCATCGCATATATGTGAAAATCGGTGGGTAGAAATTGAGAAAATTGTCCAGTACCAGATGGGGTGGCAGTTTGCAATACCATGACGTTGGTGCAACTCCTTTATTACACTATCTGTTTCCATTTCCCTTCCCCACTTGTCTGCAAATTGGATATTTTTATTTTATTTTGAGGAGCACCAAATTGATGAGTGATGACCAAGAGTAAGATTCAGTACCATATATATGGTGCAACTAACCGCACCTACTCACGCCATGTGATGGCAAGAGAGGGAGAAATTAAAATTTAGCATATATATAATCATCAATGTATGATATTCTTCCCCCATGTGTTGCAAAGGATCCAAGCAAAAGGGGGAAAAGAAAGGAAGGTTGCAATGCAATCGATCAAGTGGATGAATTGATCGACGCATGTGTCATATATGTATGCTAGGTAAGTGCCTATGTGTTGCTACGAATAAAAAGAATCATATTACATGCAATAAAATCCCTCTAACATTTTACATTATAGTATAATATTTTTTTGTTTCAGCTCTTAGATTTCTTCAAATTATAGTTTAGACAAAACTTTTTTTGGGAGTTCTAGAATCAACATAAAATTATAACTATTCCCTGTCGCCGTCGGATACCATCATGCTAACATGGAGTTTGTCTCCACCTACCTGGCACATTGAGTCGATTGCACCAATGTCACCTACACCATGCGTCCAGCTATGCCGCCGAGCCTAGCTGAGCTCCACCCTGGTTCGCTTTCGCACCTCCCTCACTGTGATTAGCCTGCATCGTGCTCCACTTATGTCACTTCCCAACTTAGCTACCACACCTGGCCTGTGTCGCACCACCACCGACATGACAAGGGCAGCTATATGTGAATTTAGACCTATTGGTTGTCTTAACATCATTTTGGTTATACTAAAGGATCTGAGCAACAATTGAAGCATCCTATTTGCAAAAGCAAGTCAGTTCAATGAACATTAACTTTTATTTGGCAACAAAAATGCATAAAAATATATTACCAAGATCAATGTGCTCAGTCACCCGTTATGCAGCTCGATCAAACAAACTCCCCTAACTAACATCTTTAAATTGAATAGTCTAAACAGAATACAGTTCAACTTCAAAAAAATCTAAAGAAAGATTGGCCAGATATATAAAATCATCAATTGGTGGCATACCTGTGAGGATTTGTCATCTGTCAACTTCTCGACCCTGCATCTGCCTAGTTAAGTTGCATTGGCCACTGCGCTGCCTCCTATGGCTTCTGCCTCGCTGCACCTCCCCTGCACTCATGTCGAGATCCAAATATGCAAATCTAGGCTCTCTGTATATTCTACATCAGTCTGTGATCACACTAGTGTACACAGTAAAAACATAGATGAAATATCAACCATGATCATAATTAACTAGGCAACACTCAAATATTATTAATTATCAAAGTAGCGACCTTATGGCCAAGCTTACGAATAATAGACTGAAAGGCCTAACAAAACTAACTAGCAGCGGAAAATAGAAATAAGTGAAGTAGCCATTTGACATGCCACAGGCATTCAACTGGGAAGCGAAGTTCTACTCCGAGAAGTCATCGAAGAATCCTCCTTCAAGCACCTCTGGCTGGTATGGTTCTTCTTCAACAACTGAGCAATAATAGATATAGCAATGAGTACATAGAGTACTCAATAAGTCATTTGTAACAATATGTGATATAATTATGCAAGGCTTATCAAGTGATGGCTGAATGGTTATTTTGCATAAAGCAACAATTTAAAGTAAAAACAATAAATAGATTGAAATGCACTAGTTGGAAATGATTATTAAATAATTAATTCAAAGAAATTGAATAAACCACAAGTGAACTACCCATTCACTTCCCAAACCAACCCAAATCTAAGTTTTATGAAATCAGCGAACGTTGTCCATAACCAAGGGCACGGCTATTCGAATAGTTTTATACTCTATAGAGGCTGCACAACTTTACCCACAGGACATGATAATCTCGTATTACCATGCGATTAGCACAATTTCTTTGTTGTGAGGTAGAGAGTTCATAGCAAAGCATTTACAATGCTTAATCTCAAATTGATCTCACCCGCTAAGGTTTTGTTACCGAGTAGACTGATAGTGCTACCGGTAAAAGCCCCCTTTTGCACCAACAAAACATCTCGATGGAAAAATCAAGGTTGAAATATCATAAATTAATTAGCCAGGTCCATCCCACACTTAACATGTGGTTGTACGATAAGGTTTAGAACAATGATGTATAAAGTTAAGTTCTTAGATATTACCCAAGCGAAGCATCCATATCGCAATGTGCTATTAGCATCCACTTTACTATATGACTTCTTGTCCAAGTAAAAATCATTTTAATTTAACCAAGACCAATAAAACACCCATGTCATGGTACATGTTGTAGGGGTGGCCCCCACCTAACCCCATTCGGCCTGCTAGAGGGTTGTAAAGCCCAAAATAGGATATGTGTAATGACATAGATACCCCTACGGAGGCACACAGATGTAAGGGCATAATTGTAAAATACTTCTCATGGAAATATATATGCCCGCCCCTGACATAGGGAAGGGGGCAAGCATTGTTCATCCATCATCTCCACTACTACTCTCTCACTTTACTGTTTAGTCAGTAGCCACAACAGTACACAAGTTTAATAGCGAAGTGTGGTGCACAAGGCTCTTCAGGCACAAAACACTCACCCCACAGACTCGGCACTACTGGGTACGTGGGTAAAATCCCGCAATGGAGGATGAAGGATGAGGTCATAATCCGATCGGAGGCCTCCCCGCCATTTGTCAGGATCACAAATGAGTGCCCCTGAAACTAGTTAAGAGCGAGGTCATCAACCATACCTTCAGGTGTCACCTCTTTCAAAAATCCTGCAGACGAGGAAGTGTCTTAACACCAGGTAAGATATATTTAACTACCTAGTTGTTAATAGGTCGATAACTTCATGGGGTCTAAAATAACATGATTACCTCTTGCAGCAAATATTGACTACCGAATCTTTCCAAGGCTCCTTCGAGGCAGTCGGGGAGTGGGATCCTAAAGAAGTGGAGTTTGAACCTAAGGAGCCGCAAAAGGAGGTTCAACAAATGCCATCACTTATCCTACCTTCTGCTAAAGTTCCTCTAGAGCTATTTCATCATAACTCATTTGCACCTATGCCAACTCAGTCTTATGTATACCCCAAGGATCAATATCGGTCAAGTTGTGGAGGCTATCTTAGCGAGTGAGGTAGTGTTCACACTAGCAGAGATTAGTTCAAACTCTTGGTGTGAGGAGTTGCATCTTGATAAGGTTTAGGAGTTTGCACCATAGATGTTAATGTTGAAGTTTGTGCTTGTTTCTCTTGTGTGTGTGGTATGAGCTGTAAAGAGCCCCTCAGGGCATCTCCAATGGTCTGAGTCAGCTAGCTATATGCATGTACACATCAGCATATATCCTATGTGGAGGAAAGAGAGTATGCAAAAAAACCGAGCCAGCTCTTCCTTAAGCACTAGTCTATAACGCCAAACGAGGCAGCCTCTATAAATTCTATGTGTGCATGTAAGCATCAAATAGCTATCCTTATAGATAGTTCTTTAGAATGCTAGCTTTAGTGTGTACTATATAAATGATGTGGAAGTCTTATAGTTAGTTGCTAGCTAGAACCATTGAAGATGCCCTCAGACACTTGTTGCAGTCATACTAAGATCCTAAATAAATAATAAAGTGATTTGCTTTTTTAAAAAAAGCTTGTGAGCTTTGTTAGTTGGGTATAACCTTTTTCCCCACCTTAGTTCTACCCTTTTACCTTATGCTTTTGCCTCTTATCTAATCCCTTGAGTAACCAACAGATGGTTTGAACTAGAGCAAGTGGCAGCAGCAGTGGTAATGATGGAGTCAATGAGAACAATGGAACCAATCCACTACCATCGCCACCACCTCAACCATTTCAACAACCTCAAATGGATCCTCGGAATTTCGAAGCTTTTCTAGCTGCACAAACTCAGATGATGTAGATGATGATACAACAAATACAGAATTTAGTCAACAATCAGCCCAATTCCCAATTTACTGCCCCGACACCCCCAAGTTGCATGTCCTCAAACTACATTTGCAGAGTTTATGAGAACTAGACCGCCAACCTTCTCTGGGAATGTTCCTCTTGTTGAAGCAGATGATTGGCTTCGTGTGATTGAAAGGAAACTTATAATTACCCAGCGTGATGATAATGAGAAAGTTATGTATTCTAGTCACCAATTGTAAGGAGCTGCTACTGAATGGTGTGAGAATTATTGTGCTGGACACAAAGCACCGCAAACTATCACTTGGGTGGAATTTAACACTGCTTTTCGTCAGTTTCATGTACCAGAAGGAATTATGGATCTTAAGAGAGAAGAATTTCATGATTTGAAGCAAAGAGGGATGCCAGTGTTTGGACTTCAAGTGGGTCTAGTCAATCACACTTTTCTTGATTTCCAAAAATTAGTGAACAGGGCACTTGTTTTGGAAGACAAGCGCAAAGAGATGGAAGACAATCATAAGTGCATAATGGCATAGCAAGGAGGCCATTAGAAACAACAAAGAGTTCGAGTGGGTCATCAACAGTTTACCCGTTATCCTGCTTAGAGTTCATTTAAGACACCATCCCCTATAACTCGTACTGCCAATCAAAATTTTCGTACAATTAACCTGGTCAATAGTAATCAAGGAAACAATACTAATCTATTCAAGCCAAAGTTTGTTATAGCTATAGAGAGCCAAGCCACTTTGCCAGTAATTGTCCACAGAAGGGAACCGTTACACCAGTTCAGTTCTATCTTGGATCAACCCCTACCAAGACATCAGCGCCAGGCAGTAGCCGAGTAGCACCTCAAGCTTCAGGACAACCTGGAGGAGCGTCGCAGTCAATGATGTGAGATCGCGTGAACCATATTACTGCTGCAATAATTGCCAGATGTTGTACTAGGTAAGTTTCTAGTTTAATCAGTACCTGCTATAGTTTTATTGATTAAGGAGCTTCACATTTGTTCGCTTCCCAGTTTTTTTGTAAAGAAGAATCATTTGAATTCTATGCTTCTTAAGTATCCCCTGTTAGTTCAATACCCGGGTTCAAAATTGAAAGCTAAGATCGGTTATCAAGGTATTAAGTTGCAAACAGACGGTGTAGACTTTCTAGCCAACTTGATCATCCTAGATACTCAGAATTTGGATGTTATACTCAGAATGGATTGGTTAGCTAAACAGAAAGCTATGTTAGATTGTGGACAAAGAGTCGTGATTGTGGAAAAAGGGAAAGGAATAAGAGTTCGATTTCAAGCTACTGCTTTATGTGATGGACAACTAGTGGTTAACAATCTTAAGACCATTATTTTGGAAGATGTGCCAATAGTAAGAGAATATCCTAATGTGGTTTCAGAATATTTCCCTGGAATGCCACTAGATCGAGATATTGAGATTGTTATTGATTTAGTCCTCGGGACAGCCCCAATTTCTAAGAGACCTTATCGAATGCCTACCAATGAGTTAGTAGAAATGAAGAAATAGATTGAAGAGTTGCAGGATAAAGGTTTTATGAGACCTAGGTCGTCACTGTGGGGAGCACTTGTTATTTTGTTAAAAAGAAAGATGGAAGTATGAGGATGTGTATATATTACCGTTCTCTCAATGAAATAATTATCAAGAATAAGCATCCATTGCCTAGGATCAATGACCTACTTGATCAACTTAAAGGAGCTAGAATTTTCTCTAAGTTTGATTTGAGATCAAGATATCACCAACTAAAATTTCGTCCATAAGATATATCTAAGATAGCTTTTTCTGTTTAGTATGGACTTTACAAGTTCACAGTTATATCTTTTGGATTGACGGGTGCCCCTACTTATTTCATGAAGATGATGGATAAGGTATTCACAGAGTACTTGGACAGATTCATAATGGTCACTAGTGCACAACAGGTCATCACAGACGGTTTTGTGAGCCGTCTGAGTTTATGGGGCAGTAATAACACGAGGTCATCACAGACGGCTTCGAACCATCTGTGATGCAGAATGTCACAGACGATTTGTAGTAGAAACCGTCTGTAGTCGACTATCATAGACGGTTTGTAGTAGAAACCATTTGTAATATATGGTTTATCACAGATAGTTTCAACTACAAACTGTTTGTGATATTACAAACCATCTATGATAAACCATATATCAAAAATGGTTTCTACTATAAATCATCTGTGATAGCCAACTATCACAGACGACTACGAGTTAATAACCTTCTGTGATATTCTTTTCTGTTCATAAATCTATTTCTGTTTGTTGGCTAGCCTTAGGAAGTGTTAGTCATGTCCTTCGAAACAAGCAGATCAACACAGTATATCATTGACTTCATCAGCGATGTCATTATTACTACCTTCATGTGTAATCCGCCCTTCACCATGACTGGTCCAACAATATACCCCTTTTTGAAACCTCTTTGAATCAAGTGCGCTTCAATCTGCACTCGCTCTCAAATATCTTTAGATTCTTGCAGTCAATGCATGGACAGTACATATATTCCACCCCCTTATTCAACATATCCTCCACAGCAGCTCTTGTAAAACATAAATGCCATTAATGTACTCTTCACACACACGGTTCCCAACATACAACCAGCTTCGGTCCTACGTTATGCATATAACAATTTAGTATAACATATTCAATAAATTAATTACTATAGTATATATGTACAATCTAAATTAAGTAGCTATATGTAGCAATAATATTAATTAAATTGAATTAAGTAGAGATAGACTATGAATTGACTAAACCCTAAACCATGCTAGATGTAAAATAATCTTCTCTCTACATCAAGCTAGCTAGATCAACCATCTTCAATTCTTCTTTCAACAAAAGCTATAAATCTAAATTATAATGCAATTAGGAACAAATTACTAACCATAGGTAGTTAAAAACTTAGTGGATCTACAATTACTCTTGCCAAATAGTCTTCTTTCACCAAATCGCCTCAAAACCCTATCTCCAGCTCAAAGCAACAGCGTAGATATAGAATTTAAGATAGAGAGTCGATGGGTCTGCGCGTAATTAATATAGTGGAATTATCATAGACGGTTTTTTATACAAACCGTCTGTGATAACTTAATTATCACAAACGGTTTTTAATACAAATCGTCTATGAAGTATCACAGATAGTTCAAATAAAAAACTATCTATGATATTTGAAAATATCATAGACGGTTTTTGGTAATAACTGTTTGCAATACTTCATAGATGGTTTTAACCACCAACTGTCTATGATATTTCCTCTTCACAGATGATTTTTAGGGCTGGCAGCAACACAGACATTCTCTAAACTAAAACCGTCTATGATTGTATTTAATACAGATGGTTTTGGGGAACCGACTGTGATGTGGTGTCTAATATATGGCTTTTTGTAGTAGTGGGTGTTCATTGATGATATTCTTGTGTACTCTAAGAATGAAGAAGAGCATGCTTAGCATTTGAGATTAATACTCGAGAAGCTTAGAAAGCACAAGCTATATGCTAAGTTTTGTAAGTGTGATTTTTGGATGAAGAAAGTTGATTTCCTTGGTCATGTAATGTCTACCGAAGGAGCAGCAATTGACCCAAGCAAGGCTAAGGCCGTGTTGCATTGGAAACAGCCAAAGTTGGTACCCCAAGTTCAAAGTTTTCTTAGAATGGCTGGATATTATCACTATTTCATCGAAGTATTTTCTATGATACTAGACTACTCACTCAATTGTTCAAGAAGGAGAAAAGGTTTAGTTGGACTCCAGAGTGTGAGCAGAGTTTTCAGGAGCTGAAGAAGCATTTGAATACTGCACTAGTGTTAGTACTACCAGATATTTAGAAAGACTTCGATGTCTATTATGATGCTTCGTGTCAAGGGTCACCCATTTAAGACCTGGGGACCGGGGCACGGGCGCGTACGGGTCAGGGGCGTGGGCATATGACGCATGGCGCGTGTGGGCCCGTAGCGGACACACGGCATGGTATATGCGCCAGCACTGGACGTACGGACATGTGCTAACAGTGGTATCAGAGCCAGGCACCCAACATCTCCCAGAAGTGCGGTGTGCACAATCCATGTGTGAGGGGGAGATTGTTGGGAAAATAGTCCCACATGGATTGTGGGAAAGGAAAAAACACAACTTATAAGTGTGAGGAAGCCTCCACCCATTGGACTAGTCTTTGAGGGGGGAGAAGGCCCAATACCACTTATAAGGTTGTTGCTTAAAGGGCTTGCTTGCGGGCAGCCCGTGGGCTCAGATGTGTGGGGTGCGCAGCCCATTTAAGACCTGGGGACCGGGGCACGGGCGCGTACGGGTCAGGGGCGTGGGCATATGACGCATGGCGCGTGTGGGCCCGTAGCGGACACACGGCATGGTATATGCGCCAGCACTGGACGTACGGACATGTGCTAACAGTGGTATCAGAGCCAGGCACCCAACATCTCCCAGAAGTGCGGTGTGCACAATCCATGTGTGAGGGGGAGATTGTTGGGAAAATAGTCCCACATGGATTATGGGAAAGGAAAAGGCACAACTTAAATGTTGGGAATAAATCATGACTTGAATTAGTTAGCATGTGCATGTGTTGCATGTGTTAGTGGAGTTAGTCTTCAGGCTGTTGGTCAGTTGTTACGTTGCTGCATGCATGTGTTGAATGAGTAGTGGAGGACGTGCAGCATGTCTTGCGGCCAGTGCGGAGGACGACCAGTTCGTGTGCAAGAGTGAGCGGCTCATGTATGGATGGAACGATCGTGCATGCGTACGTGCGCATGAAGACTTGGCCAAGCTGTTGCTGCTCTATGCATGTAAGCAATGCTACTTATAGCCATGTATCAGTTGTTTCATTTGAGGAGAACACAGAGAAAAAACAAAAGGGAGTTCGTCGCTGGAAAAAATTCGTTCGTCGCTGAGACTCTTATGTGTGCTCATTCCAAACTAGCTCTTGTTTTTTTGTTCGTGTGAGTTTCAGCCAAGGGGAACTCACGTTGCTGCGTGAGGTGAATCTTGGGCGGTTCCAACACTTGTCCATACTAAGATTTCCCTGGTCGTGTCGAAGCTTGTTCCTCTCTTTCCAAATCATCCAGACAATGAGAACGATTAGGGAGTCGACAGCTTTACGTACGGCCTTAGGTGTTATTCTTCTAACAGCTAACCAGCAATCATGTAGGCTGTGATCCAAGAATTGGTAGGAAGAACAAAGCGATAGCCAAGAAAAGATACGATGCCAAATCTCTTTAGCCACCGAGCAGCCAATGAGAAGGTGATCAATCATCTCGGATTGTTTGTCACAAAAGAGGCATGCTGGAGGAGCCAGGATGTTATGTTTTCGAAGCCTTGCGAACGTCCATACCCTTTGCTTAAGGGCTAACCAAGTAAACATTTTGACCTTAAAGGGTGTTGAACTCTTCCGTAGCTGCTTGGCACAAGGAGGAGTATCGTACCCTGGCACAGGGCATTGTAAGCCAATTTGGGTGTGTATTTGCCATCGGTTGTCCAACGCCAAAGGAACTCATTGTTGGTCCCAACTTGAAGCTGAACTTGGCTTAGCACTGAACATAAATTAAGCACCTCGCAGATGGCTTGCAAGCAGAAGGGGCCCTGCAATTGTGCCATCCAGCTGCGGTTGTGCAACGCATCCTTCACCAGGGTCTGTTTTTTGTGATGCTTTTTAACTATTGTCCAAATGACTGGGGCACGGTCGCGAATACTCTAGCCCTGCAGCCATCTATCGGCCTAGAAGTGAGTCGACGCACCATCTCCCAGCTGAATTATAGTCGATACGGCAAAGAAACTCTGAACTGCAGCATCTTCTGGTTGCCGAACAGTCTGCCAGATACTATTTGGGTCAGAGCGTGCCAGCCATTCCCACCGCGTGCGGAGAGTAATGCCAGCAATGTTGGACTTCGGACTATGAAGGCCTTGATATTTCTGCTCGTTGGAGTCTACTTTCAGCTTTCAGCTTTGGCTAGAACTTGAGCAACTACACGCACAAACGCAAGAGGATTTGGTGCTGCCCCAAGTCTGCTCCCCTTGTTCTTGTTCTGGTGAGGCCGGCGGGGATACAGGAGAAGCCGGCTCATTGCCGCCCATGAGAGCACTGACCGTGTATTCCACGGTGAAGGTCTCAGGGACTGCGTTGCCGCTGCCCTCCTCCCAATTCCACCTGCTGCCCTCGTCGAACACCGCATCGCGAGTGACGTGCAGACGATCGCTCACCGGGTCGTACACACGGTACCCTTTTGAGCCCGGCTCGTAGCCCAGAAACACCATCTTCACACTACGATCGTCGAGCTTGGCGAGATGGGGACACGTGACCTTCACATGCGCAATGCACCCGAACGTGCGCAAGAAGTTCACCGCCGGCTTCTCGCCATGCCAAGCCTCGTAGGGAGTCATGCCGGTGACGCTTTTCGTCGGAGACCTGTTCAAAATAAACACAGCCGTGCTCACCGCCTCCCCCCAGAATGTACTGGGCACCTTTCTTGCCTTGAGCAGGCATCGCGTCATAGCCATCACAGTCTGGTTCCGGCGCTCCACGACGCCATTCTGTTGCGGGGAGTATGGCGCCGTGAGTTGCCGGTGCACACCTTTCTCCGCGCAGTACTCACCAAAGGTCACAGACGTGAACTCGCCACCGCGATCAGTACGTAGCGCGCGCAGCTTCCGCCCAATCTCGACCTTGACGCCGGCTTGGAACTTCTTGATCGCGCTGGCCGCCTCGTCCTTTCTTGACAACAACACTAGCCACATATAGCGGCTAGCATCGTCAACGAGGAGGAGGAAGTAGCGCTTGCCACCGTGCGTCGCCCGCACAGATCTCCATGGACGAGGTCCAGACGTCCCTTGGCGCGGTAGTTGGCCTCGACAGGGAACGGCGTGCGCCACTGCTTGCCGACGAGGCACGCGTTGCAAAGCTGGTCGACGTGATCCAGTCGAGGAAGTCCGCGTGCCATGTTGCCGCGCGCCATCTTTCTCAGCGTGTCAAAGCTGAGGTGGACGAAACACTCATGCCAGCGCCAGGCCTTGTCGTCCGAATGTGCGAGAAGAGAAACCGGATGCGCAACGGTGAGTGTGATCTTGTACAGACGGTTAGCCAATCTGCGTACCTTGGTGAGTAACTCGTGCTGTGGATCGCCCACCCGTAGCACGCCGTGCTTGATCAAGACTTCACAGCCGAACTCGTCGAGTTGACCCAGGCTCACAATGTTGCTGCGCAGCCTGGGAATGTAGTACACGTCGGAGAGAACGCGGTGTTGCCCATCACGCGCCGCGAACACAATCGAGCCGCGCCCGACGATGTCCACGACCGAGCCATCGCCGAATTTGACCATTCCGGAGACATTTCGGTCCAGCTCGGAAAAGGCAACAGCGACGCCCGTCATGTGGTTCGATGTGCCCATGTCGAGGTACCATACACCGCGCTTCTGCTCGCCGGTGTCGGTGTCGCCAAGCTGCCCCATGGCGCGCTCCTCGTTCAAATGAACACGAGCGCCCACGCGTTCCGGGTCGACATGAACCCGGGAAGACACCGGCCCGGGAGCCAATGCCGCCACCTGGGCCATGAGCAGGGCTCGTTCATCTTCGTCACCACCTTCTTGGACTAGGTGCGCCTGCGCCTCATCTCTTTTTTTCTTTCTGCATTCACGGGCCCAATGACCCTTCTTCTTGCAGTACTTGCAGCGGTCCTTGTTGGAGGCTTGCCCGCCTCCGTCTTCGCGCGGTGCGTCTCGGCCGCGGTTGAACTGCAACATGTCACGGCGTGGGGTGTTTGAACCGCCACCCGTGAAGTTGCCACCGCCTCGTGCAGCCTCGCTCTCCCGTCGGCGCATACGGCGGATCTTCTCCTCCTCTTTGGAGGAGAGGAGCAGGCGTGAGCCCAGTTCCGCGGCCACCGCTCGCGCCTCGTACCGCTGCTCGACGGACCGGAGTCGGCCCGTGACTTCCTCGACGGACATGTCGTTGATGTTGAGCAGCGTCTCGATGGAGATTGTGACCTGCATGAACTTATCAGGGACCACCTGCAGCATCTTGTGCACGACCTCGCCTTCAGTGATGTGGTCGCTGAGAAGCTGCAGATTATTGGCGAGGCCCGTGATGCGCATCGAGAAGTCGTCAATGGCCTCCCCTTCCTTGAATGCAATATTGTTGAAGTCGCGTCGGAGTTTCTGCACGTTCGCCTCGCGCACGCGCTCGACGCCCATCCGCATGATCTTGACAGTATCCCACGCCTCCTGCGCGGAGTCCTTATTGCCGATCGAGGCCAGCATCTCCGGCGGGACAGCTCGTGCAATCGCTGCTAACGCCAGACGATCCATGATGTACTCTGCGCCACCGGGTTCGATGACTCCCCACAAGCCTTGCGCCTGCAGGTTGATGCGCATGAGCATCGCCCACTCCGGGTAGTTGGTCTTGGTCAGCATCGGATACTGCACCGACGCCGACGCTTCCTTGACCACGCACTCGATGACGACCTCGTGCTCTCGACCATTTTGTTGTCGCGGACGGCGAGGACCACGTGATGGCGACCGAAGGCGATCCAACCGCGGAGGTGTGACCGACCTGCCTCCCACCGGAGCTGACATGGCCACTAGGATCCTGAACGGGGCTCTGATACCAATTGTTGGACTTCGGACTATGAAGGCCTTGATATTTCTGCTCGTTGGAGTCTACTTTCAGTTTTCAGCTTTGGCTAGAACTTGAGCAACTACACGCACAAACGCAAGAGGATTTGGTGCTGCCCCAAGTCTGCTCCCCTTGTTCTTGTTCTGGTGAGGCCGGCGGGGATACGAGAGAAGCCGGCTCATTGCCGCCCATGAGAGCACTGACCGTGTATTCCACGGTGAAGGTCTGAGGGACTGCGTTGCCGCCGCCCTCCTCCCAATTCCACCCGCTGCCCTCATCGAACATAGCATCGCGAGTGACGTGCAGACGACCGCTCACCGGGTTGTACACACGGTACCCCTTTGAGCCCGGCTCGTAGCCCAGAAACACCATCTTCACACCAGGAGCAGCACGGGTGGCGCACGCGTCACGTACGCCACGCCACCATCGAACATCCCGTCTGGCAATGAGCTGGATGACGAGGGAGCACCCCGGCAGTTCTGCACCGTCGAGGACTGCATCAACAACTCCGAACAAGTCGAGCTGGATCCGAAGGAGCTGCTCTTGGCGGCATCTGAGGAGCCCACGTCGTTCGCCGAGGCCAACACTGATCCGGCTTGGCGCGCGGCGATGGAGGAGGAGATGGCCGCGATCGTGGACAACGGCACCTGGGAGGCTGTTGATCTCCCGGCGGGACACCGGCCCATTGGTCTCAAATGGGTTTACAAGCTCAAGAAGGATGCACAGGGCTCAATGGTCAGGCACAAAGCACGACTTGTCGCGAAGGGCTACGTGCAGCGTGCTGGTGTGGACTATGACGAGGTATTCGCGCCGGTGGCACGGCTCTATTCCGTGCGGGCTCTGGTGGCCATTGCTGCGCATGAAGGGTGGACAGTCCATCACCTTGATGTCAAGTTTGCATTCCTCAACGGGGACCTCACGGAGGAAGTTTACATCGCTCAGCCGCCAGGATTTGTGACCGCCGGGCAAGAGCGGCGAGTTCTCAAGCTACGCAAGGCATTGTATGGTCTACGTCAGGCTCCGCGAGCATGGAACGTCAAGCTCGACCGCACATTGGTAGCACTAGGATTCACTCGGTGCGCAGAGGAGCATGGTGTATACACTTGCGGCATAGGGAACGGGCGTCTACTATTGGGCGTGTACGTCGACGGCTTGATTCTCACCGATGGCGACCGGGTGAGATCGATCAATTCAAGAAGGAGATGAAGTGCTCATTCAAGATGAGCGACCTCAGGCACTTGAGCTACTACCTCGGGATCGAAGTCAAGCAGCTACCCGGGAAGATCACATTGTGCCAGGCGGCGTACGCGACGAAGCTACTGGACAAAGCGGGCATGGCTGGCTGCAATGCTGTTCAAGTCCCCATGGAATCATGCTTAAAGCTGAGTAAGAAGAGCTCCAACCCTCCTGTTGATTCTACACTTTACCGCAGTATCGTTGGGGGTCTTCGTTACTTGGTCCACACCCGGCCGGACATTAGTTTTGCCATCGGGTACGTCAGTCGATTCATAGAGAAACCGACAACGGAGCACCTGAGCGCCGTCAAGCACCTACTGCGCTATGTTGCGGGTACAATTCACTTTGGCCTGAGCTACTCCAGCGGCTCCGGCGACATCAAGCTCCAGGGGTTCAGCGACGCGGACATGGCCGGCGACGTGGATGATCGCAAGAGCACCTCTGGCATTTTGTTCTGCCTCGGCAATGCGCCTGTGTCGTGGCAATCGCAAAAGAAGCCGGTGGTGGCGCTATCGTCATGCGAGGCGAGTACATCGCGGCCTCAGCGGCGGCATGCCAGGGAATCTGGCTCAAGCGGCTGATCGGCAACTTCTGCAACGCAAAAACAGTTTGTGTTCCTGTGTTCTTGTGTATGTATTTTGCTCATCCGACAACACAATAAAACACCGGCATTAGCAGGAGTTCTGCCAACAAGCAAGAGTAAGGTCTGTTGTTTCGAGGCTTCCGTGCGCATAAGGACAGCATGTTTGATGCCAGTTGACTAGACATTTCCCTGGTTTAGAAAAACTATCTCCGGTCCACTGGAAAGCTTGGTGTTTCTTGTCTATTGCTTTAACTACCCAACCCGGGAATTTTAGGCAGAGGAGGGGATAGATCACCATGGATGATAAAATCACTTTAACGACGACCAACCTCCCCGCCCTTCACAGTAGCTGAGCCTTCCAAGTAGGCAAACTTGTCTGAAGCTTGTCAATGTAGGGTTGAAGGTCGGTTCTCTGCAGTTTGCCGACTGACAATGGCATACCCAAGTATTTAATCAAAAACGAAGCTGAATTGCAGACCAAGATTTCCTTTGCATTCCGAAGCTCTTCAAAATTGCAGCAAATTGGGAATAGAAGCAACTTCTGCATATTCGGGATGGGCCCTGTAGCATATCTGAAAAGTGACAGTATTTCTCTAACCATGATTACATCTCAGGTTGCCGGATGTATAAACAGCATAACATCATCGGCGTAGAAGGAATATTGCCTTGGCAAAGAAGATGACGCCGTCAATAGGTGAGCTCGCATGGTGGACAGCAGGAGCCGATTGAGAACATCCATGGCAATGACAAAATGCAAGGGGAATAAGGGGTCCCCTATCAAAGTCCTTTGCAGTGGTTAATTACATTGCCCGGCATGCCGTTAAGCATTACTCTGGTGGATGCTGTGGAAAGCAAAGTTGCAAGCCAGTCGATCCACCGAGTACCAAAGCCCCGACTGCGCACAACTTTCAGCAAGAACGGCCACGACAAGCTATCAAAGGCTTTAGTAATGTCGAGTTTTGGAAGGACTTGCTTTTCTCTTTTTCGCCGAAGTGTCCTCATGGCATCATGCATGAATTTGAAGTTATCTTGAATCATGCGGCCTTTGATAAAGGCACTTTGTTTGAAATCAACCAGCTGGTCCATTCGGGGCTGCAATCTGAGTGCCAAAAGTTTTGTGATGAGCTTGGAGAAGCTGTGAATCAAGCTGATTGGCCTGAAGTCAGAAGGCTAGGAAGCTCCTTGTTTTTTGTCAAAAGGATGATGAGAGCTAAGGCGATGGAACCCGCAACGATCCGTGGTAAAGAAAGCATGAATTCCAGCCATGATGTCCTCCTCAATGATATCCCATGCTTTTTTTTGTAAAATATCCCAGTGAATCCATCCGAGCCCACAGCCTTCTCCGCCAGGAGCGCGTTAATCACTTGGAAGACTTCGTCCTCGGTAAAAGGTTGTTCCAAACCGAGAAAGTCTTGTTGCCGCAGACCCACCGCCTCTAGATTAATCGATCGGACTGGTTGATCCTCAAATTGCAACAGGGTCACGAAATGTTGTTGAAATAGGTCAGCCATATCTTCCTGTGACCATTATACTTCAGTAATTCGTCGTGGCATTAGGTGAAAATTTGATCAGCAATTTTGTCCCTGTAGTTGCGTTTTCATCATGTTTGTGTTATGGTTTGTTAATTTCACTAGCTTGATTGCTGCGCTGTATGATGAATTTTAGCTTTGACAGTCGGTAAGTTTGGAGGGGCAGGGCATGCTTAGGAAAATCTTAATATTTTTCATTTACAATCTAAAGCACATGATTTAGAGCAGGCTTGGCACTGCAACTAATTTGTTCTCTGTATGTACCACACTTTTGGATAACCAGTCCGCAATTTCTTTCCCTGAATAAGTCTAAAGATCTAGAGCTAGTCTAGAATACACTTAACTAAATCTTGTTGGCAAAACTAGATGATAAAGTTAATTGATCTTTTCTGCTATGATGATAAATTACTCAAGACACATTGTTATGCTTATACAGTAGTTCTGGAACCTGATATAATTAGATGGTGCTTTGCTATAATTACAGAAGATGGCTAACCCAAGGGAACATATGGACATATAGTACCACTTCTATTTTAATTGTTCCCCTGCAGTTCAGGTCCCTAAGACCATGTGATATTTATGTCCATTGCAGGCTTTCTGCATAAGGACAGTGCTAAATCTTCACAGAAGCTGGCATCATTTCCAGTTGCCAGACGAATTATGGACCATACAGTGGTAAAATGTTTATATATAACTTATAACTTCTAATTGTTCTTGCTTCTAGATCTGACTTCTAATCTTTCTATGATCATATCACATTTTGCTTTATATGATCTATCTGACCATTACCTTGAACTGATAAATATTCCTGCAGTAGTGTTACAAACTAATGATATTTTTTGCGTCCATGCAGTGAGTACTAAATGGAAGAGCAAGATATCAAGGAAGCCATAACTCAGATTTTGCTTTCATCTAGCAAATGCTTAGGTTAATTATGCCATGCATGAGATTTGTGGAGATTTAGTTTCTGGACCAGATTGATGTTAAGCTATTAGTACATATGTGTATGTGAGTATAAATATAGAGGATGATGGACTAATTGAGTGGATGTGTGATTTAGTTATCATTACGCTCCGTATGGACTTTACTCGTATTTTTTTCTTGTAATTTCCTTCTTCCCGACGGGCACAAACTATTAGGGATTATTTTTGGTGACGGGTTCCCCCTGACAGTTACCCGGCAGAGAATAGTGACCCAAAGAAGCTTGGGGAATTTTCATGCCGGTGCGTGTCACAAAATACCGTTGGAAATTATTATCTCATCGGTTAATCATTAATCTAAAAGTCTATATGAGAAAGTCCTAATTTATGTTATAAAAACTATTGTAATTTGGAAATCTCAAAATTTTGAATCGCAAGTTTGTCGGATTCCTGGAGTTGTTTTCAAGCCGGCTGATCAGAAGTATTAATTATTTAATCATGTGCTATAATCATTGCTACAGTGCCAATTCTTCTAGTATTACTAGTCGTTGACTTGATGTTGCACTGGACATTAGTTAGGTGGTGATCGGCTCGGCTGAAAAACTCATGGCTTATGGCTGAAAACACTGTAGCTGGCTGAAAAAAGCACTGTAGCTGACAGAGCCTTAATTAGCATAATTAAATTTAAAAAAATTTAAAAATATAAAAAATATGTTAGCCCATTACGTATAATACAAACAAATACGGGGAAAAAAGAACCGACAAAAAAGCTCAATAAAAAGTCAAAAGTTCAGAAAAAGACGAAACTTATGAATAGTGAAAAATAAGCCAGAAATCAGAAGCTGAAGCCGAGTTGATCAGATGAGGTTGCCTCTGGTCATTGAGTCATTTTTTTTTAAATGGCATGCAAGTTCACGTCACTTTCTTGAGGCCATGCTGGTCGTAGCTACTGAGTATTTGTAGAATTCTTTAGTCCTTATTAGACATGCATGCATCGACTAATGTGATTGGCCTTGATGTGTGTTGGGACAGGAAGGTTGCCTTCTTTATTTAATTTGGATGCGTTCGGTCTGTCTGAGCCATGCAGAGCGGCTAGGGGATCCTGTTCATACAGCATGCTAACTCATTTTTTTTTCAAGTTTAGAGTAAGACCTGATACAAATATAAATTCAAAGTATTCAGAGTTTTAGATATGGTACCATCGGAATAAATATATGACGGTTTCGGATTAAAGTGGTAATATAAGCGGATAGTACGTACGTATGTACATAAATGAATACACACTGAACCATACCACTATCACTTCAAGCTTTCAACTAACAATAAATTTATCTAGATTACTTAAGTATGCTAGCCAACTCAACACAAGTTCAATATAAGCGATAAATTCATATATAAGTTCGAAAACCGATAAATTCATGCGCAAGTTCAACATAAACGGGGAGAATTGGTGGTGATTGGTTAGAGTGGCTGGACTCTGCAATTAAGTTAGGATTTTGGTAAAATCTAGGCTAGTTGGTATCAATGATGGTTAATAAGTTGGGCCAGTTGGTGTACTAATTTGCTTATCGAATAGTACCCGGTTTACCGTTTACCGATGCTATTCGATCGGATTTTAGCTCTTTTGTTTTCGCTACTGTATCGAGCAACAACTATCCGGTACCAACTAGACTCGGTACCGGATACTAAATTACCTTTCCGTATTCGGTACCAACCGGATTTAGTACCGGATCAGTCGGGATTAACCCGTACCGCTTGCACCCCTAAGTGCAGTAGTACACTGGCGGTTCAACCGCTGAGGACTTACGGTCCAACTGCACAATGTCGGCAGTCTGACTGCTCGGCCCACGTGGTCAAACCGGCTGATCTGTTTTTTGGCCAGATTTTTATTTCTTGATTTTTGAGTTGCAAAATGGGTTTTGGTCACTTTCTTTAGTGGTTATATATTGCATGAGCTATGTTTTAGCTAACATAGGTCAATTGTGAAGAACTTGTGTCCGAAAATTATTTCTTTATCTTATGTGACTAGGGTTGCTTGGAGTCAACCATGGTCAATGGCAAGGATCGGGATTACGCTCAGGGAAGAGCCGAGGCCTAGAACAGTCGAGGATGACGGATAAGACAGTGAGCTCAAGCATGGCACGAAAAGGTGGAAAATATTGAAGGCGAAATCAAATGGCGGGACTACACCATGAGGCTTGGACAGGTCAAGTGAGCCGTGGTTCAGTGGAACCGAGACGAGAGAGAGTTGATGATGCATGGTAAACTAGTGGCGCACCTACACGTGTAAGCATGTGTAAGATCGAGGAGGCCGACTAGAGGGGGGTGAATAGGCGGTCTAAAAAATTCTCTACAAATTAATATTAACAATTCAAGACATTTTCTATTTGCCTAAACCAAGTATATAATGCGGAAGTTAAAACAATTTGGTTTAGCTCAAATAGCGCCTAAGTCAAGCAAATTCGCCTAAGTGCACCAACAATACTAACCTAGGTCAAAGTTTGCAATCCTAGGTTTACAAGCAATCAAAATAATGCTAAGTAAGTAAATTGCTTGAATGTAAAAAGAGCACAAGAAAACAAACCACAAATGACACGTTCTCTTTTTACCGTGGTGTTCGGAGACTTGCCGGTCTCCCCTAGTCCACGTTGAGGTTAGCCCAAACGAATTGGACCGGCTCCACGAATTAAGCCTTCCACCTCAAATCCACTAGTGGTAGCTCTTCCCCGCTCCGGGTAGGTGAGCTCCAACCTTCACACACGCCGGGCCTTCTCACAAGCTTCTTTGAGAAGATCACCGGGCACGACGCCTCCCACGCCGTCTAGGAGTCGGCAAACTCCAAGAGTAACAAGTCAAGTCTCTCACTTGACTCTCACCACATGCAACGAATGCACAAGCTCAATCCGGACACAAAGTCCTCCTCTAGATGCAACACATGCACTCTAGATCACCTCTCCTCTCTCACAAAGTGCAACACATGCACAATTGAGTGGAGAGCCTCACACTAGCTCAAAAGAGTGAAATGGAGTCCCTAGTACCTTACCCCAACCAACCACAATGGAGTATTTATAGCCCACACCTCAAAACTAGTCGTTGGAGTCAAAAACAGGATTTTGCGGTACTACCGCTGCTACAGTACCGGTACTACCGCTCCCCACCATAACGGCTAGAAAAATAGCTGTTAGTCAGCCATTTGCGGTACTACCGCAGTTATAAAATGCGGTACTACCATTCTGCGGTAGTACCGGGAAGTCGGCGCGGTACTTCCGCTTCAGCACAGACAGCACTCAGAAAAACGGTCATAACTTTTGACTCCGATGTTGGAATTGAGTGATCTTGGACTCTATGGAAAGCTTATTCAAAGGGCTACACAACGCATCTATTTGCATGATCTCAAACACATTAGATCAATGCAGAAATCAAAAGAGATCCAAAAGAGTCACTCTCATGGTCTATGTCCAAAGGGAATAGCACTAAACGATTTTAGACCATGCCAAGGGATAATACATGATCTCCAACTTTTGCAGAACACATTTGCAAACTTAGATCATGTCACAAGGAGTAGGTACATGGACTTCAACCTTTTGCAAAACACATTTGCAAAGTATAGTCACATGTTACAAGGATTTGCCACATGGGCTTCAACCATTTGCAAAACACATTCGCAAATGCAAGCCTCATGCCAAGATGAGCTAGAGCAAGTGAGGTTGAGCTATCAACACATGATGAGACTCAAACTACTAGACATGACCCCTCTTAATAGTACGGCAACCTATACTAGCAATCCGGTCTTTCAACCAAACACCAAGACCGGTAAAAAACTAGAAACACATCCTTAGCCCTAGCTAGTCATACCTTTGCCTTAAGTCATCATCTCGATATGCATCAACTCATGATGCATCCCTCTCATCAACTCCATCAACACATGATGGTCTTCCTTGACTTGATCAACACATGATCATCATGCATCAACTCATGACACATCTTCTTCTTCTTTGATAGCCTTCAACTCATGAAGCTATCTTCATCTCAATCTTGACTTGATGATCTTCAACACACGAAGTCATCCAAGTCATCTTCATTTGTGGAACCTAACCTATTCATCCAACTCATGGAAACCGTTAGTCCACAAAACAATTGTCATCAATTACCAAAACTCACCATTAACTCATAATGGAGGGACTAGATTCTCAATCTTTCCCTTATGGTAATTGGTGACAATCTCAACAAATAATGAGATAATAAATTGAATATGAAATCATTTTAATTCAAAGTGCGGTACTACCGCCGTTGTAACTTCCGGTACTACCGCTCTGCGGTAGTTCCGCAAAGTCGGCGCGGTAGTTCCGCTTGAGCCGGAACCAAACTTGGCGCTCTCTGGAAAAAAGGTTCCGCTCTACCTCCGGAGCTTCCGGGCTCCGGAAGTACCGCTCTATACTGCGGTACTACCGCAACCTGCGGTAGTTCCGGCGTTCAAATTGCCGGTACTTCCGATCCCGCGAAAACTCAAATGCATCCGGAGGGTGCTATCTGGAAAAAAGGCTCCGCTCGCTATCCGGAGCTTCCGGTCGCCGGTAGTACCGATTCTGGGCGCGGAACTTCCGCTCTACGGTAGTTCCGACGTTGAAATCAGCGGTACTACCGCTCTTCCAGACAGAGCACAGATTTGGCTTTTAAAATAGATTTTTAATGAATGCATGACCCTAGTTTGATCCCAATGTATGTATAAAAGGAAACATGGATCAATACTAGTGAAACTCCAAAACATAGAGAGAGAGAGCTCCCCCTAAATGTGTTCATACAAGTCTATATGAAGAAAAACATATGCACATATTCATTTGAACTATTTGAGGAGTTCAATCTATATTTTGGATCTAAGGAATGCATTAGCATATGAGAAAGTGATTTTGAATGCATACCTCTTTGATTTCACCTTTCCATCCAAATGAGACTAAACATAAATAAACTTAAACAAGCATATTAGTCTCATATATGCATTTGTCATTATCACCAAAACATTATAAAAGTATTTGTCATTTATATCAAAATCTCATAATGGCATTTGTCATTAACACCAAAACCAACTTAAACGGAGCTTGATCTTTCAATCTCTCCCTTTTTGGTGATTGATGACAAATCCATTTATGATAATAGCACATAGGTGAAAATGACCAAATGATATAACATGAAATGCATAAGAGAAGGTGAAAGCATTATTTGACATATGGATTAAAATTTTAATTTCTCCTTAATGAATATGTTATCACATTTCTCCCCCATTAGCATTGGCATTTCTATTATGTCTCCCCCATTTGGCATTATTGCAATTGTAAATTTTTCTCCCCCACTATCCAAGACTATTATCACAAATTTCAATGCTATTATCACACATTTCTCCCCCATTTGGCATTAAGCACCAAAAAGAGACAATTATCACAAAAATAGCATTGATTATCGTTAAAAACAAGGAAAGAATACAAGTTAAGCCATGAAAGGAGATATTTTATCATGAGGAGCTTGATACCAATTGTATTTTTATTATGAGGAGTTTGATACCAATTTGATTTAACTTAACATGGTCAAGAAGAAATATGAAACTAAATGCAAATGACCAATTGAAACCACTTAAAATAGCTAAAGATATTTGAAACACATTCAAATAATCTTACTCATGAGAGCTCCTTGAAGACTTTTGAAGTATTCTTTGTTTGGTATTTGATACCACTTGATGTTATATCACTTGAGTTGATACCACTTGTATATAAAACACTTGTAGCATGTGGATCATTTCCTGATTTTGCATCCCAAGTGGCCTTCAAGAGCTTCCTGAAAAACTGACTTACCAATGTCCAATGAATCTGAGAAAAATAGTCCGTATAGTTCAATATTTGAGGATCAAAAGTCATAATTATAGCTTTCTCAGATGATGAGCCTAATTAAAGATACAAAAATCATAAATCAGCTCAAAACATGATTCTTCAGAAATCTGGAAGTCTGAAATTTCAGACTTTTGCAACTCACATTAGCTTCTAGAGAGAGATGGAAAATTGATCAAATGCTCTTCATAAATTCTGATAAAATTTGAAATTGAAGACCAACTATAGAGGAGCAAATTTAATTATTGTGGCTGCCTTTGAATCTGAACCCATTTGATGATATAAACATCACAAATCAGCTCAGAATCATGGAAGTTCTGAAAATTTCAGCACATTTTCAAAGAGAGAAAAGGTCAAAACTTTTTCAAATTCATTTGAAACATTTTCAAACTTTGCAGATTTGAACTTGATGGTATTTGTGACCTTTTGCAACAGGAATTTTTGAAAAAGACTTCTCCAATCAAAAGATACGCTAAAATACGCATTGAGAGCAAAAGAGAAGGAATTGATTTTGCATCAAAAGCTAAAAATCCAAACCAATTGGATTTTCATGGAGTAATTTACTTTCTTAGCTTCATATGAGTTACAAATACTATTTCAAGCCAAGATACACAAAGAAATCTTGCTCAAATAGCTAAAGTCATTATATGCAAGAATAGGTCATTTTGGGTCAATTGAAGTTTTTGGATGAGATTCAAATGCATATAACTTTTCAATGATTGGTCTTTTTGTCAGGGCTGGCAGATTCGGCAAGGTATTTGGGAGGAGAAGTTGCCCCAGGCAGCCAGACGCGAACTCAGCGGTGGCAGCCGCCCCTCTGGACTCCTCCGCAGGTTAGGGTTCAGAGTCCTTTGGTTAGGCGAGTCGTATAGGACTCGGATTCCAGTTAATCAGTAGAGTTGTATTCAGGTTGAATTAGATTGGGAAGCTATCCGGCTTAGCCGGCCATCTCCTCTATTATATAAAGAGGATGAATCATATTAATAAAGGCAGAGAAGAATTACCTCAATCTTGCATCTCTTCTTCCTCAATTCTTCCCCTCTGCTATCCTATCTGGATCCTTCCTCTGGTTCGGCCGCCGCACCACTTCTGTTCAGCAGGGGAAACCCTAGTTCTCCCGGTCTGGCGCCTGACGTCTTCCAGCACGGCGGCCCCGACATCATCCAGTTCTCGGCCTCCCGCTGCGCATCCCTACAATCTAAGGCCGAGGCGTGACAACTTGGTATCAGAGCTCATGGCTGACGACAGAGACAAAGCGATCTACGAGCAGATAGCAACCACGGCAGCAAACTACACCAATCTGGACAAAGAGGTCTCCAATCTATCCAAGAAGGTTGATACACTAATTGAACTCATGACCGATCAGCACAAGAAAGGTGAGGAGCTCGAAGACAGGCTGACCGCAGTGGAGAAGCGTCCCGTTGGAGATGGGATACTGCCGATTCCAGTCGGGAGCATGCCAGCAATCAACAACTTCGGAAACGGGGGAGGATCAGTCACAGAGAAACCTCCTCGCTTCCACAGATTGGAGTTTCCTTCCTACGATGGGCAAGGAGATCCGTTAAGCTGGCTGCAAAGGTGTGAGCAATTCTTCCGCGGACAGAAAACCCCGGAGAATGAGAAGGTATGGCTCGCATCATATCATTTGATTGGAGTAGCACAGCAATGGTATTTTCAGTTGGAAAGGGATGAAGGGGAGCCCAGTTGGCAGCGCTTCAAGGAGTACATCAATCTACGCTTTGGGCCATCAATTCGACACAATCCCTTGGGCGAACTCAAAGAGCTTATTCAGACTGGTTCGGTGGAAGAATACCAACAGAAGTTTCTCGCTATCCTCTGCCGGGTCGAGCATCTTCAAGCGAGACAGCAGGTCCAGTTATTCACACCGGGACTGCGAGAACCAATTCGAACAGATGTGGAACTCCAAAATCCGGCAAACTTGCAGATGGCAATGGCGCTTGCTCGGGCCTATGAGAGGCGGGCGCAGGCCATTGGACAAGACCCGAACATCTTGCCGAGAAAGCCACCTCCAAACTCATTACCGGTCCCAGCACAAATAGCGGCAACAGCACCTGCTCGACTGCCTCCACCAAATCGTCCTACCCTGCCCGCCCTCCCAGCACCCAATTCCAACCTCTCGACGGGGTCCGCGCAGGGTGTCGTCCGTCCCCGCCGGACGCTTCAACGCCGTTTTCTCACAGCGGAAGAGATGGAGCAACGGCGAACTGCAGGGCTTTGCTTCAACTGTGATGAGAAATTTACGCCCGGCCACCGTTGCAAGCGGTTGTTCATGCTATTTGCTCCCAGCGGTGGCTCTGACGACGACGCAAATTGGGACGTCACCCCAGCAGAAGACGAACCACGTATCTCGCTGTATGCGGCGACTGGGATTGCACCGCAAGCAGCGCAGACCATGCAGCTCAAAGTGAGTGTGGGCGGCGCAACCCTGCTAGCTCTGTTGGACTCCGGCTCCACACACAATTTCATCACGGCAACAGCCGCCGAGCGCGCCAACCTCTCTATTCAACCACGACGAGGGCTGCAGGTGCTAGTTGCTAACGGCGACAGAGTGCAGAGCTCGGGATTTTGTCCTGCAGTAAAGCTACAGATTGATGACGAACACTTCTCCATCAACTGTTACTCTCTTCCGTTGGATGGATTTGACATTGTCCTTGGTGTGCAGTGGCTGCGCACATTGGGGCCCATTTTATGGGACTTTGATTCACTGAGGATGATGTTCTAGAGGGGAGATCACAAAGTCCAGTGGTGTGGGCTTCACAATGCACAAGGGTTACCGCAGGTCTGCAACATGTCCGGGCCGACACTGCTGGGCGCACTGCTCCAAGAATGTGACAGCCTATTTGCATTACCACAGGGGCTGCCTCCGGCACGAGCACAGGACCACCACATACATCTCCTTCTAGGGACGGCACCAGTATCAGTTCGCCCTTATCGCTACCCTCAACTCCTCAAAGATGAGCTGGAGCGACAATGTGGGGAGATGTTGTAGCAAGGGATTATCCGACCAAGCACTTCTACGTACTCTTCTCCAGTCTTACTAGTGAAAAAGCATGATGGCACCTGGCGTTTCTGCGTGGACTACCGGGCTCTCAACAGCCAAACAGTTAAAGACAAGTTTCCGATTCCGGTCGTCGATGAACTTCTTGATGAATTGAAGGGAGCCAAGTTCTTCACTAAATTGGATCCTCGATCGGGATATCATCAGGTACGGATGCATCCTCAGGACATTGAAAAGACGGCTTTTCGCACCCATGAGGGCCTCTTTGAGTTTCTGGTCATGCCCTTCGGCCTGACTAATGCACCGGCCACGTTCCAAGCACTCATGAACAGCATCCTTCGCCCGTATTTGCGCCGCTTTGTCTTGGTCTTCTTTGACGACATATTGATTTACAGCCCATCATGGGTGGAGCATCTTCGCCATGTTCGAGCAGTTTTTCGGCTCCTGCAGCAACACCAGCTCCACCTCAAACGCTCCAAGTGTTTCTTTGGCGAACCATCCGTGGCATATTTGGGTCATGTTATCTCAGCAGAGGGAGTGGCCATGGATGCTACCAAGGTGCAAGCCGTTCAGGAATGGCCGAATCCACGCTCTGTTCGGGCCCTTCGAGGATTCCTAGGGTTGGCAGGATATTTCCGCAAATTCATTCAAGGATTCGGGGCAATAGCAGAACCACTCACACGCCTCCTCAAGAAGGAAGCCTTTTCATGGACGACAGAGGCAGCAACAGCATTTCAGTCCCTCAAAGATGCTCTCACCTCGGCGCCCGTATTACAACTCCCGAACTTCGAGCTTGAGTTTATCGTAGAGTGCGATGCGTCGGGCTCCAGCATTGGGGCTGTGTTACACCAAGGCCATGGCCCCATCGCCTTCTACAGCCGGGTGTTGGCTACCCGCCACGCACATTTGGCGGCATATGAACGAGAGCTGATGGGACTCGTCATGGCGGTCAGACATTGGAGGCCATACTTGTGGGGACGCCGATTTGCAGTCAAGACCGATCACTATAGCCTCAAGTTCTTGCTTGATCAACGGCTCTCAACCATTCCGCAACACCGCTGGGTCAGCAAGCTATTCGGCTATGACTTCCATGTCGAATTCAAGCCAGGGCGACTGAACACCGTGGCAGACGCATTATCTCGCTGTGCGGAAGAAACCGGATCACTGTCGGCTATTTCCGAACCGGAATTTGCTTTATTTCACGAACTGCGTCAGGCAAATTTGTCCGACCCGGAGTTGGTGGCTCTGCACACTCAGATCACGGAGGGAACTCTCGGGGCGCCTTGGCAGATTTCCGACGGGTTGCTACTTCACAACGATCGCGTCCATGTTCCCCCATCATCGCCGCTCCTGCCAGCTATTCTGCGCACAGCTCATGCAGTAGGCCATGAGGGAGTTCAGAAGATGCTACATCGCCTTTGAAGTGATTTCCATGTGCCAAAGGACCGACAGCTAGTGGAGGACTATGTCCGTTCTTGCCAAATCTGCCAACGCAATAAACCAGTGCAGCTTCACCCAGCCGGTCTTCTGCAGCCTTTACAAGTCCCCTCACGCATTTGGGATGACATTGCCATGGACTTTGTTGAGGGACTCCCGAGAGTTCATGGCAAATCAGTGATACTCACCGTAATTGATCGCTTCTCCAAATATGCACACTTCCTTCCATTGGCTCATCCCTATACTGCAAGTTCGGTGGCCCAGGTATTCTTTGATGAGATCGTCCGCTTGCATGGGATCCCCTGCTCCATTGTGAGTGATCGCGATCCAGTGTTCACCAGTAACTTTTGGTCAGAACTGTTCCGGCTAACAGGAACTAAACTCCACTTGAGCTCCGCCTTCCACCCGCAGTCCGATGGCCAGTCAGAGGTGACCAACAAAATCATTGCTATGTACCTTCGTTGCATGACGGGAGATCGCCCACGCCAGTGGGTTCGTTGGTTGCCATGGGCAGAATACTGTTATAACACCTCTTTCCAAACATCTTTGCAAGAGACTCCCTTCAAGGTAGTCTATGGTCGGGACCCTCCAACACTCCGACCACATTCGTCCACGACAACTCGCTTACAGGCAGTTGATCAACTTCTGTTGGAAAGGGATCAAGTGCTTGCAGATATCAGGGATCGCCTCCTTTTGGCTCAGCAACATCACAAACAGGCCTATGATGCCAAGCATAGAGCCGTCTCCCTGGAGATAGGACAATGGGTCTGGCTTCGCCTCCATCAGCGCCAAGCTTTATCACTAGCTTCCAATGTGAACCGCAAATTGGCGCCTCGCTATTACGGTCCATATCAGATATTGGAACGGATTGGTGATGTGGCATATCGCCTGCAGTTACCAGCCCGCGCTCGCATCCATGACGTTTTCCATGTCAATTTGCTCAAACCCTACTTCGGCACCCCTCCAACTGAACCACCAGCATTGCCGCAGATGCTCCATGGTCGGCTTACTCCAATGCCCCAGCATATAATTCGCTCTCGGGCGACTACTGGAGAGCGGGAAGTATTAGTGCATTGGGAAGGGCTGTCAGCCGCTGAGGCTACTTGGGAGCCCCTGGATCAGTTTCGTCGTCGCTATCCACTTTTCAAGCTCGAGCACGAGCTTTTTGTCGAGGAGGGGAGAAATGTCAGGGCTGGCAGATTCGGCAAGGTATTTGGGAGGAGAAGTTGCCCCAGGCAGCCAGACGCGCACGCGCAGCCAGACGCGAACTCAGCGGTGGCAACCGCCCCTCTGGACTCCTCCGCAGGTTAGGGTTCAGAGTCCTTTGGTTAGGCGAGTCGTATAGGACTCGGATTCCAGTTAATCAGTAGAGTTGTATTCAGGTTGAATTAGATTGGGAAGCTATCCGGCTTAGCCGGCCATCTCCTCTATTATATAAAGAGGATGAATCATATTAATAAAGGCAGAGAAGAATTACCTCAATCTTGCATCTCTTCTTCCTCAATTCTTCCCCTCTGCTATCCTATCTGGATCCTTCCTCTGGTTCGGCCGCCGCACCACTGCTGTTCAGCAGGGGAAACCCTAGTTCTCCCGGTCTGGCGCCTGACGTCTTCCAGCACGGCGGCCCCGACATCATCCAGTTCTCGGCCTCCCGCAGCGCATCCCTACAATCTAAGGCCGAGGCGTGACACTTTTGCAAAAGCTTGGAACTAGAGAAATATTGGAAATGACCAACCCTTTGAGTTTTGTATTGACCACCTTTTCAAATACTCAATAGATTGCAATTTAGAGAAATATCTTGTTTAATCCAAAAACAAGATCATATAAGATCCTTTTTGGGCCAAATCTTCATTTTGATTTCTAAAATAGAAATTTTTACTCAAAATGCTTTGAAAACATTTGAAATACATAGTTGGGTACTTTTATTTAGATTTTCACAACATTTAGCTTTTTAACAAGATTTTTGATTTTTGACCAAAGAGGCTCTTTTGAAAAGATAATCTTGCATATCATTTGATTATTACTCCATGAATACCAAAAGAGAATGAAACACATTCATTCCCAAGAACCATAAATCATTTTTGGGCAAGTAAGTAAAATAATTTTCCCAATAGTAATATTGTACCCTTTTTGCTTTAGTAAGCACAAAAGTATTATATATGTTTTTCACAAAGAAAAACTCCCCTGAAATTGTTTTCTCCTCTTTTGTGTTAGGGGGATTCTCCTCTTCTTATTTTTCTTCTCTTTTCTTACAATAGATACCACTTGCGAAATAAATACCACTTGTAAATATAAATGATACCAAGTATACTTAATTCCAATCGTAGAAAACTTGATACCACTTGAAAGATTTCTCAAGAGTATGATATTTGTTGTAAGAGTATGATATCATATAGAAGAGATACCACTTGTAAAGGTGGTTACTATACGGAAGAAGTTGATATCATAGGTGAGGAGCTTGATTAAGATAAGAGATTTTGCTCGGCAAGAGAAAAGAGTAGATATCACTTGAAAGATATCATCACTTGGAAATCAATGATATCATATATGTGAAGAGCTTGGTTAAGAAATATTTGCTTGCCAAGGTGAAAAGGATATCAATTGGAGGAATAAGGATATCACTTAATTTTCACAATCAAGAGATACCACATGAAGGAAATGCATGGTATCACTTTGAGAAGATAGGAGTGAAGCACATGCTGAGGTCAAGATGATCAAAAGTCTACCACTCTTTTAGAGATTGCCATTGAATGAAATGAATCAAATTAAGAGCAAAATGGCATATGGAGTCAATAAATACTTGAGGGTAGCTAACAAGGATTTACAAGGATCAACTTGACTGAGAGGAGCAAAGGAAATGGCTGAGGAAATTGGGAATCAAATTTTGAATCAAAATAGCCACTCTCCAGAAATATCGGTAGTACCGCAATTTCATTGCCGGTAGTTCCGATACCCGGAAGTACCGCAGAATGACTGCCGGTAGTTCCGATTTTTCTGGGAGCACCCAAGTGATTGGATTTTTGAGGAGAGGCAAGATATAATGCTGTACATTGCTCCACAGTTTTTCACAAAGAAACATAAACCTCTTATGGAGCATTTCCAACTATATGCCAAGATTAAAACTCTTCAATATAGTTTTGAACAAATTAATCTTTCAATTTTCAAAAACAAACTCATTTTCAATAAATTTTTCAAGATTGCAAAAATGAGCATTTGGGGGTAATTTAAGCATTCAATTACATGTATGAATTTTAAATACCCTTGTGAGCTAATATATGTTAATAGATTTAGCTCAAATGGCAAAACTCACTTAAGTGCTAGATTGTGACCACTTAGGTCAACTCAATATTTTGGATGAGTTTTGAAATCAAATAACTTTTGATTGATTGGCCTTTTGGAAAACTTTTGAATACCAATAATGTTTGAGATAGCCAACTCTAGGTTTTTGGTATTGAACACATTTTCAAATTCCTTTTAGAATTGATTTTGGGGAGTTTTTGAGTTTAAAGCCAAAACAAGATACTAAATTGATAGTTTTGGGTTGGAAACTCAATTTTACATGAAATAAGTTTTCTAAAGCCAAAAACCTTTTGTAAAACCTTTGAAAAGCATTTGTATACATTTTTCAACTAGTTTTGCAAAGATATATTAATAATTTTGAAATTTTTGACTTTTGGCTAAATGGCTTGATTTTTTTAAAAAACAATTCTAACACTTAATTAATTTGGGCACACTTAGGGATGTGATACACATGAATATGATTTAGCACTCCCCCTTAATGTGCCGCACACATCTTTCTCATAATTTACAATAATGAAGTTTTAGCACAAGAGCAAGAGAACCCCCTTTTAAATGATTTTCATGAAATGCAACCTACACAAGGCTAGGGGCTAAATAAATTCAAATATAGATACTTGTTACCGAAATGGCATTGGTTTGTAATTTGGCAAGATCATCCTCAAGCTTGGCCTCCATTTGTGCATATGGTGGAGTTCACCTCTTCATGAATGAGCCAAGCCTCCAATGCCTCTCCAAGTACCTATTAAGCATTGAAGTGCATTTTGGTACCCAAAACTTGGTTGGGTCCATGAATGTTAGTCACAATTGATTTGGGCACCCAAATGGCCCTAACATTAAATTTATGTGAACTAACATCTCTAGCAAACACATTGTCATTTCTATCCTTCCTAAGCAAATATTGTTCATTAAATAGAGATGGCCTAGAAATGATACCTTTGGGACAATTCTTACTTAAATGTCCCTTTTCCCGACAATTATAGCAAGTTTGGCAATTATTTCCTCTTCTTATCTTCTTGCCTTGCTCATTGCCGGTTTGTCTCTTCATTGTTGGATTTTTCTTGTTTTCCACCTTGTTGGGGCACTTAGAGGCGAAGTGACCCGTTTCATTGCAACCATGGCACTTGACATTCTTCGTATGTCTTGCGTTGTGCCTTGTTTTGCTATTCTCCTTCTTCTTGGAGATGAAACCAATACCTCTCTTATCATTTGATTTTCTTTGACTTCCTAATATCTTGTCAACAGAGGCCTTCCCTTTGTAGCTTTTCTCCAAGTCATTTCTCAAACTTATGACTTGGGCCTTGAGCTCATTATTTTCCTCTACAAGGTTAGACTCAACAAGCATAGAGGAAGTGGAGGCATCTAATTTAGAGCAACAAGGTGTATCTAGCAAATCATCACATGATGTAGAAACATTAACTTTAGATGAAATGCTAGAGCTAGGAACCACACATGGCATATCATCTAATAAGTTGCATGTAATTCCTATATCCATGTTAGACTTAGAATATTCCTTGAAAAGAAGAGACTCATGTTCTTCTTTTAGCACATCATAATTATTTTGAAGAGAGATATATTCTTTCTTCAAATGTTTAAATTTTGCTTTCTCCTTTCCAAGAAATTCATTTAATTCTTCTAACATGTCCATCAACTCATCATATGAAGGTTCATCATCATTATCATCAAAGTTTATCTTCTTTTTACCTTTTGCCATAAAGCACCGAGTTGATGTGGAGAGAATAGTGGATTCTTCATCGTCGGAGCTAGAAGTTGAGCATTCTTCTCCCGACATCCACTCTTGTATGCAATCTTCATCACTTGATGTGGACATTTCATATTTGTCTTGAATTTTAGTCCACATGTCATGAGCGTTATTAAGATTGCATATTTCATTGAACACCTCTACACTCAAAGCATTAAAAAGAGCATTAGTAGCTTGAGCGTCGAGATGTAGGCATTTCTCTTCCTCAATTGTTGGAGCTAGAGAATCCAATGGAGGAGAAAAGCCCACATCTACAATCCGCCATATTTTCGGGCTCATAGCCTTAAAATAGCATATCATGCGGATTTTCCAATTATCATAATTTGTGCCATCAAATAGAAGTGTGTCATCTAGGTGCACAATCCCACTAGTTGCCATCCTTTATACTCTCTAGGCGATTAAGCCTAATAGATGAGAGACCAAGCTCTGATACCACTTGTAAGATCGAGGAGGCCGACTAGAGGGGGGTGAATAGGCGGTCTAAAAAATTCTCTATGAATTAATATTAACAATTCAAGACCTTTTCTATTTGCCTAAACCAAGTATATAATGCGGAAGCTAAAACAATTTGGTTTAGCTCAAATAGCGCCTAAGTCAAGCAAATTCGCCTAAGTGCACCAACAATACTAACCTAGGTCAAAGTTTGCAATCCTAGGTTTACAAGCAATCAAAATAATGCTAAGTAAGTAAATTGCTTGAATGTAAAAAGAGCACAAGAAAACAAACCACAAATGACACGTTCTCTTTTTACCGTGGTGTTCGGAGACTTGCCGGTCTCCCCTAGTCCACGTTGAGGTTAGCCCAAACGAATTGGACCGGCTCCACGAATTAAGCCTTCCACCTCAAATCCACTAGTGGTAGCTCTTCCCCGCTCCGGGTAGGTGAGCTCCAACCTTCACACACGCCGGGCCTTCTCACAAGCTTCTTTGAGAAGATCACCGGGCACGACGCCTCCCACGCCGTCTAGGAGTCGGCAAACTCCAAGAGTAACAAGTCAAGTCTCTCACTTGACTCTCACCACATGCAACGAATGCACAAGCTCAATCCGGACACAAAGTCCTCCTCTAGATGCAACACATGCACTCTAGATCACCTCTCCTCTCTCACAAAGTGCAACACATGCACAATTGAGTGGAGAGCCTCACACTAGCTCAAAAGAGTGAAATGGGGTCCCTAGTACCTTACCCCAACCGGCCACAATGGAGTATTTATAGCCCACACCTCAAAACTAGCCGTTGGAGTCAAAAACAGGATTTTGCGGTACTACCGTTGCTACAGTACCGGTACTACCGCTCCCCACCATAACGGCTAGAAAAATAGCCGTTAGTCAGCCATTTGCGGTACTACCGCAGTTATAAAATGCGGTACTACCATTCTGCGGTAGTACCGGGAAGTCGGCGCGGTACTTTCGCTTCAGCACAGACAGCACTCAGAAAAACGGTCATAACTTTTGACTCCGATGTCGGAATTGAGTGATCTTGGACTCTATGGAAAGCTTATTCAAAGGGCTACACAACCCATCTATTTGCATGATCTCAAACACATTAGATCAATGCAGAAATCAAAAGAGATCCAAAAGAGTCACTCTCATGGTCTATGTCCAAAGGGAATAGCAATAAACGATTTTAGACCATGCCAAGGGATAATACATGATCTCCAACTTTTGCAGAACACATTTGCAAACTTAGATCATGTCACAAGGAGTAGGTACATGGACTTCAACATTTTGCAAAACACATTTGCAAAGTATAGTCACATGTTACAAGGATTTGCCACATGGGTTTCAACCATTTGCAAAACACATTCGCAAATGCAAGCCTCATGCCAAGATGAGCTAGAGCAAGTGAGGTTGAGCTATCAACACATGATGAGACTCAAACTACTAGACATGACCCCTCTTAATAGTACGGCAACCTATACTAGCAATCCGGTCTTTCAACCAAACACCAAGACCGGTAAAAGACTAGGAACACATCCTTAGCCCTAGCTAGTCATACCTTTGCCTTGAGTCATCATCTCGATATGCATCAACTCATGATGCATCCCTCTCATCAACTCCATCAACACATGATGGTCTTCCTTGACTTGATCAACACATGATCATCATGCATCAACTCATGACACATCTTCTTCTTCTTTGATAGCCTTCAACTCATGAAGCTATCTTCATCTCAATCTTGACTTGATGATCTTCAACACACGAAGTCATCCAAGTCATCTTCATTTGTGGAACCTAACCTATTCATCCAACTCATGGAAACCGTTAGTCCACAAAACAATTGTCATCAATTACCAAAACTCACCATTAACTCATAATGGAGGGACTAGATTCTCAATCTTTCCCTTATGGTAATTGGTGACAATCTCAACAAATAATGAGATAATAAATTGAATATGAAATCATTTTAATTCAAAGTGCGGTACTACCGCCGTTGTAACTTCCGGTACTACCGCTCTGCGGTAGTTCCGCAAAGTCGGCGCGGTAGTTCCGCTTGAGCCGGAACCAAAGTTGGCGCTCTCTGGAAAAAAGGTTCCGCTCTACCTCCGGAGCTTCCGGGCTCCGGAAGTACCGCTCTATACTGCGGTTCTACCGCAACCTGCGGTAGTTCTGGCGTTCAAATTACCGGTACTTCCGATCCCGCGAAAACTCAAATGCATCCGGAGGGTGCTCTCTGGAAAAAAGGCTCCGCTCGCTATCCGGAGCTTCCGGTCGCCGGTAGTACCGATTCTGGGCGCGGAACTTCCGCTCTACGGTAGTTCCGACGTTGAAATCAGCGGTACTACCGCTCTTCCAGACAGAGCACAGATTTGGCTTTTAAAACAGATTTTTAATGAATGCATGATCCTAGTTTGATCCCAATGTATGTATAAAAGGAAACATGGATCAATACTAGTGAAACTCCAAAACATAGAGAGAGAGAGCTCCCCCTAAATGTGTTCATACAAGTCTATATGAAGAAAAACATATGCACATATTCATTTGAACTATTTGAGGAGTTCAATCTATATTTTGGATCTAAGAAATGCATTAGCATATGAGAAAGTGATTTTGAATGCATACCTCTTTGATTTCACCTTTCCATCCAAATGAGACTAAACATAAATAAACTTAAACAAGCATATTAGTCTCATATATGCATTTGTCATTATCACCAAAACATTATAAAAGTATTTGTCATTTATATCAAAATCTCATAATGGCATTTGTCATTAACACCAAAACCAACTTAAGCGGAGCTTGATCTTTCAGCATGGTGATTGCTTTCAATAAATGTTGATGACCGAGTCAACGAAGGTATTTTGGCCAAAATTCCGGAAACTACTATGGATCAAAACCGCGATGCATGAGTGACATTTGAAAGAGTGGTTTAGGTCAAGGTGGAGCTAGTTTTATCAAGACGAATCAAGGCTAAGGGTTTAGTGTATTCGGACTTATGCATTTTAAAAAGCATGCATAAGTGAACATATGAGAGTAAAAACCGTGTATGTGGAGTTAACGGGTTCCTCCATTGTGCTAAGTGGATAGTATCCGGTAAGGGGTGGATGTAGCTGGTTAACTTATCTATAAAAGGAGGGTTGGGATGGAGACATGTGGTTAACCATGCAACCCACCTCTCGTATGCTCTCTTATTTTAGGGTTAGAGTTTTGAGTACTTGGTGTGCTCTCTATCCTCCAAGGTGGAGTGGCTGTAAAACTTTCCTTCTCAAGTAACGATAGAATCGATTTTTGAGATTCTCTATGGCTATCTCTTTATTTGATTGATTGCTCTTGTTTGGGTTGGTTTTTCCATTCCCTCACTCTTTTCTTGATCTTGCTATGCCAAGGATGTATAAGAAGTGGAGAGAACCTTCGGGAATCATCCTCCACCCATCTAGGTACTTTGGTAGCATGTTCATTAAGAAACTCGGTTTTTGCATATTTTTTATCTTCCAAGTGATTTCTTAATTTGAGGGTTTTTGGGGTGATTTCTTCGGTGCTCTTGATTGCTGTAATATGTGGGAACATATTCAAAACCATCTTGGATATCCCCTGCCCATGAGCAAGTCTTGATCATCGATTTTGGTTCTAAGTCATTTTTTATGCATATTTGCTTAAATCTCAAAAAGGTCTGAATTTTGACATAAATTTTTACGATCCATGAATAAAATAGGTTCCTGACACCTTAATCAGGATGTGTATAAATTTTCACAGCTTTTGGGTCATCTGATCAAAAGTTACGTGGATTTGAAATCTTGTAACTGTGCTGATTTTACGGTTTAGTTGCTTGAAATTATTGTTCATAGTAGTCAAACCGTCCGAATAGAGGTCAGACCACCCCCTGCAGGTCAGATCGCCCCAAGGTTAGCGGTCAGACCGCCAAAGAGATGTCAAATCGCTCCCTGGTTGGCGGTCAAATCTCTAAGAGTTGAGTAATTCAAGATTTGGTGTTCTTAAGTGTTTTACCTTGTTCTTTTGGTCTACCGTCGCGAAAGCTCTGCAGTCTGGTAGTGATTATCGATTGATTGTCCTCGAGATTCCTCAGCCCGGCCGGAATCCAAGAAATCAAATGTGCGGCTAACCAATTAAGGTTACATCACATTCATGAGAAATATCTCGTTCATTAGGGACAAGGACTTCCCGTGATACAGGCATGCACGTTAGGACGTACGTACGCTGTCCTGTCCGGGTCCCGCACCATCCGGCATCGGCGATCGACCGTCGAACCCGATAATTTCCCGCTTCCTTGCAGCAAAAGCGTTGTCTAGGCTAAGCCACTCATGTGCACGCTAGGTGTGGTACCATGGGCGCATAATTGAGCTAGCTCATGCACCAATTGATTCATGCAGTCCTGCATAGCACTAGCTGGTAGCTACACAGGTAATCGATCGTGGAAGGAAAGCGACGACTCAGATGCGAGTACGTAGTAGGAGCCACCAGCTAGAAGTTGGTTCGCCCGTACATGCATGTCTCATGTCATGTGGCCGCGGCCACATGCACTAGTAGCCCTATTCTCTGATTGATAGATTAGTTCCACGCCTAAGGACTCGATGCTGGTCCGGGAGCTAGCACTAGGGATAAAGATAGATCGGATACGATTAACTAGTCTTAAATACGAATATAAATCTATACTTTAAAATGAATATAAATGTGAATTTAAATATTCGTGAATACGAATTGAATGTCGGATACGAATTCGAATCGAATATGTACTTAATTCGGTCAAATACGAATATCCTCCTACAACTTCTGTAACAAATCTTGGTAGAACAAATTTCTAGCAGTTTTGCCGGTTTTCACCAGTTTTGACCGATTACCGAAACGGTTACCAGCATCAAACCACCCAAATTCAAATTTCTAATCACAAAATTTGTCCGGGTTCCAAAAAGGATCAAATAGTCTCTAATATGAATACGAATATTCTCAAATACGGATACGGATATCGAACTATTTTTTTGTCTTTATAACGGTTTTTTATTATTTTTTTTGTTTATCTTAGCAATCACTATTCATTATACTAATAAGCTCCAATCAAAAATCATAAGCTATATTCTAAAAGAATAGACCCATCTTTACCTAGTTGTAAGTGGAAGCCGACTCACGATCCATACTAGACTGCTTGTTGTTGTACAAGATGCAGATGAGATTAATATCGTGATTCAATTCTCCAAATAGCTTATTGGAATCTGTCAGTCGGAAAATGTCTAGCAAAAGATCGACCTCTTGTGTATTGTGTAGATGGATACGTTGAAGCAACGTGTCAACTTGGAAGCTTTCATTCCACATCAAGATGAACACCATCTGCCCCACGCATGCATATGCCCATGCAAATGAATGGGTCTGTCAGATTATATCCTGGATTTATTGGGATCGACGACGTACATATCTGCGTTAGTTTGAAGCCAGGAACTAGAGGTGGGAGTCGGACCAGGTTATTTTGTGCCGGCTCGAGGACCGACTGGCCAGCACGGCCCAAACACGGTCTAGGCATGCCACGTAGCCGGCCAGACTGGCACGACACACACGATGGGCCGGGCTGGGCCTAGAAAAACATGGCATGACCCTGGTGACGTGTCGTGCTTAGCCCGGTCTGGCACGGCGGGCACGACTAGCTCGCCGACCATCGCCTCAACCTCGCCTCGACCAACAAACATCAATCCAAACTCCACCCAGCAGCGAATCCAACAAAAAAACAACCAATACAAGAACTAGTCCATATTGCTACTACTAAGGAGCTTGGAGGCGTAGAAATCCTCCCATGACTTCATCGCCCTAAAATCATCAGAGGGGCGGGATCTCGATGCTCATCCGAAGCTTAACCCCCTCAAGGTTGAGCTCGATCCCGAAGAGCTTCTTGACCAGGGAGCTCCGCCACTGGAAGTACTCTACCTGCTCTTGGGTCATCTCCTCGGCCTCCTCATCGCCCTTGCTATGAGGGCAGAGGAAGGAGAGATCACGGATGTGGAGAGGCGACGCTTCTGCAAGTCCGAGAGGCGGGATACGGAGAGGTCAGGTTGGGGAGGAGGGTGAGGGAGATGGGGCGAGTCATGGAGGAAGGCAAGGAGCGTGTATTTGAGCTGCCACTCGTTGACGGGGTGGACAACGAGGTCAACGTGGAAGAAGGTGAGGAGCAGCTTGATGCGCAGCGCTAGGGAGAGGCCGCTCGGGAGGGGGAACGGCTCCGTTGACCAGAGGACGGCGGTAATGGACATGGTGGTGGGAGGGTGAGGAGACTAGAGACGACGCAGGGGGTGGACACGAGGGGAAGCGGGCTGCGTGGAGACACACTGGAGATTGGAGAATCTGATGCACGGGATAAGCATCTTCATGTGTTGAGGGTCATCAGATGGAAAATCAACACCTGGGATGGAAAATCAACATGGGATAACCATCGGATATTAGGTATCTAAGCTTAGATGATAAGAAATAATCCTAGAAATAACGATCCAATTCAAATACAACTCTAATAGAATAAAACCGGTACTTTCGTTTTGTGGTAGTTCTGGGAATCAGCGCGGTACTACCGCTTGGGCCAGAACCAAAAGTTAGTGCTCTCTGGAAAAAGGTTCCGCCCTTGCCTCCGAAGCTTCCGTGCTTCGGAAGTACCGCTTCGGACAGCGAAACTACTGCTCGAATGGTAGTTCCGGCGTTGGAACTCCAGTACTTCCGGATTTTGCAAACTTTAAAAACACCTGGAGGGTGCTCTCTGGAAAAAAGGCTCCGCTCGGATACCCGAAGCTTCCGGCAAGTGGAAGTACCGCGGTTTACACGCTGGTACTTCCGGTTGTCTGGACAGAGCACCGAGCACTCCTGGGGGTGCTCTCTAGAAAAAGGTTCCACCCGATTTTTCGAAGCTTCCGGGCGTTGAAAGTACCACTCAGGACTGCGGAACTTCCACCCTGCGGTAGTTCTGCCGTTAAAACTCCGGTACTTCCGTTTTTCCAGACAGAGCATAGATTTGTCTTTTAATCTAGATTTTCAAAGAATGCATGATCCTAATTTGATCCAAATGGCACAAGAATTATGATATCAAGTTACTTGTCATGATCCCTCTTTATGGTACGACATTTAGCCTATAATCTAGTCTTCCACCCTTTCTCCTAAAACCGGTAAAAACAAAAAGAGGGTCCTAGTCTAAGTATACCTTTGCTTTGAGCCATTTTTTATCTTCACATTGATCCTTAGCATGCGTCTTGTCATCCACTTAAGAATTTAACCTTTTAAACACTTATCAAACACGTTAGTCCCATATTCACATAAATTCATTAATTATCAAAACCATTTTAGGGGCCTAGATGCTTTCACATGACAGCGAACGATGAAGATGCCGATGTAGATAGTGCACATGGTTTTATGCTAGTTAAGCTGTTTGGAGAATCCGCTTTAAGAGGATGCCCCGTTTTGACGTTTGGCTTTTTTGACTTTTAGAGAAGCAAGAGCCAAAAGCACAAGCCAAAAAAAATAAAGAACATGCCTTAGGCCCTGTTCTTTTCAACTTTTAAAAGCTGCTTTTCGGTTTTTCTATGGTAACTAGTTTTTAAATGGAGTATTTTTTTTCAAGATACAGTCTACTAGTTAATTGTAGTACATACTTTACTGACTTCATTTATATCGGCAAAAACCGCACATGAATTTCTGTTACTTTGTATTCTCTCGTACAAACAGCCTAAAAGCCACAAACCGCAGCTAAAAGCCACAAGCCGTAGCCAAAAAAATAAAGAACATGCGATATGTATAGTGAAGCGGTGAACTCTAGTCATTTTCGTTCTGATTCCGCCACTGCAAACAAATAGTTACGCCATTTGACTTTACATTTTCTTGTATGTCGATTCATTTTTTATGTCCGGTGGTTACTATATATAATTATATTTATATATCAATCTGCTTTGCAGAAATCTCTATGCTTTTGTCCAACTTACAATTGAAACTTCTGTCTCCACATGTCTATATTTGTTCTTCTCCTTGATTGCATTGACAGATATGCTTCTACAGTATGCTAAATTCTATGTTTGCACCTGCAAAACTAGTCTCCTCACATGCATTGATCAAGGGGAGAAGAGTTTCTTTGCACATGGTCAGAGGAAAAGAAAAAGGTGTCATCATCTCAGTATCTCACCACTTGGGACTCTGTTTGCATAAAAAAAACTTCAGGAATGGGAATGATTGATCTGAGAAGCATGAGTAACCCCGCTGACCAAATAGGACATTACATCGAAGAAATACAATACTTGAGTGTAAGAATGCTGCTGGCTTATTTCGGCTTAAGTTTCTGACTTTTGGTTTATTTTTCACTATTTATAAATTTCATCTTTTTCTGATTTTTTTTTTGCTTTTTTGAGCTTTTTTGCTGGTTCATTTTTTCCCATATTCATTTGCATTTGTCCGTGATGGATTAACCTGTTTTTTTTCTATTTTTAATTTTTTAAATTTAGTTATAACCTGTTATAGTATAATTTTAACTAGCTACAGTGCAATTCAGCTATAAAACAACTTATTTCAGTCCAACGAATGACACCTAGAAAGATGAGGAGAGCAATACCTAAAGAAGCAAACAGCTCTTTCTTATAATGATGAGGAAAGCAGTACCTAAAGAAGCAAACAACTCTTTCTTCAGCTCACCTGTTGGATTATGTGGGCCAAGCCCATATAATAAGAATAATTCCTATTAAATCTCAAAGGCCCACTCATGCAAAGGAGGCATGCATGTGACCTTTAGTACCATATTGCTAGTTCTAGGAGAGGAAGACCACCTTAAAAGGGATGGTGCACTCCTAGTCACTTGAGGCATGTGTGGGAGAGAACTAGAGGATAACACGCGCGCGCTCGCTCGCCTCGCCTCGCCTCGCCGGGCCGGGCCGGGCTGGGCTGGGCTGGGCTGGGCGGGCGGCGCGGGCGCACGGCACCTGCGTGAATGGTCCGCCAAAATCCGCTCCAGGTGCTTGCGCAGACGCGGCTTCCTTTTGCAGTTTTATCTTTTGCTGTTTTGTGTGGCGGTGAATCCGGATCGGTTACGCGACTAATCCGGTTCGGTTACGAGTTATGGAGAACGTGCAGGCGTCTTGATCACGCGTCCTGGTTTTCTATAAATACGGAGTCGCCGCCTCCATACAGCACTACGCGAAAATCAATCTAGGGTTTTGCCTCCTCCATCCATTGTGCTGCGCCGTCCCACTTAGTCTACTCCGTCCCGTCCGCCGGCGTGCACTGTCGTTCGGGAGAGCAGGTCTCCGGAACCGTCGCTCTCGAAGTCCTGCACCGGGAGAGGGCGAATAAGGTTTTTGGGAAGCGCTCTGCGCGACTGCTCGCTGTAGCTCTGGCTCGTCTTCCTCGTCGTTCGGCTTCGGCGAATCGTCATCGACTTCGTGTCATCCTCACCGTGCCTGCGGCGTCTACATCGGCAAACCGATCAGAACAGAACCATCGGTACGTAACAGTCATGTTCTCCGTATTAGATCTGTTCATGTACAGTTTCCTGGTTTACATGTCTAGATCTTTTATGTCTGTGATGGTTCTGTTATTTTGCGTGCATGATGTCATGATTTATTTATGGAATAAATTAAACCTACATGTGCTTATATATTCAACAATCCAAAAACCTTATTGTAGGCATTGTGGTTTTACTATGGCTGGATTTGCCGATGCACTGAGGCCGGATAAATTCTCCGGTGTGCACTTTAAGAGATGGCAGATTAGGGTCACTCTGTGGCTTACTGCTATGAATGTATTCTGGGTTAGTAATGGCAAGCCTGAAGGTGTTCTTGATGCTGAAAAGCAGAAAGAATTCGAGACTGCCACTACTCTCTTTGTTGGATGCATTCTTAGTGTTCTTGCTGACCGTCTGTGCGAGGTGTATATGCACATGACAGACGCGAAGGAGTTATGGGATGCACTGAATTCCAAATACGGTGCTACTGATGCCAGCAATGACATGTATGTCATGGAGCAATTTCATGACTACAAGATGGTTGATAACCGTTCTGTAGTCGATCAGGCTCATGAGATACAGGCCATTGCCAAGGAACTCGAACTCCTGAAGTGTGCCTTACCCGACAAGTTTGTGGCTGGATGTATTATTGCGAAATTACCTTCTTCATGGAGGAATTTCGGAACAGCACTCAAACACAAGAGACAAGAGTACTCTGTTGAGAATCTGATTGGGTCTCTTGAAATTGAGGAGAAAGCTCGGGAAAAGGACGCTGTGTCTAAGGGTGATGGAGGGCAGTCTAGTGCCAATGTGGTACAGAAACCCTCAAACAAGAACAAAGGGAAATTTGTTAAAGCCCAACAGACAACCAACTTCAAGAAGAAGAAGAACAACAACAATCAGGATGATAGAACTTGCTTTGTGTGCGGTGAGCCTGGTCACATGGCCAAGAAGTGCCCACAACGCAAAGGAAAGAAGGCACCTGCAGGACAGACTTCTAAGTCTGTCAACGTGACCATTGGCAAGACTGGAGATGGGACTGGGTATGGTAATTTACCTACTGTTCTTTCAGTTAGTCAATCTACCAATTGGTGGATTGATACAGGAGCTAATGTACATGTGTGTGCTGATATTTCGTTGTTTTCTTCTTATCAGGTCGCCCGAGATTCCTCCGTCCTAATGGGGAATGGGTCACATGCTACTGTTCATGGTGTTGGCACGGTAGATCTGAAGTTTACTTCGGGAAAGATCGTGCAGCTGAAGAACGTGCAGCATGTCCCTTCTATAGACAAGAATCTCGTTAGTGGCTCCCGTTTATGTAGAGACGGGCTTAAGTTGGTATTTGAGTCTAATAAAGTAGTCGTGTCTAAACATGGACATTTTATTGGTAAAGGCTATGAGTGCGGAGGCTTGTTCCGCTTTTCTCTTTCAGATTTCTGCAATAAGACTGTAAACCATATTTGTGGCAGTGTGGATGATGAGGCTAATGTTTGGCACTCACGTCTATGTCATATTAATTTTGGTTTGATGTCTTGGCTTTCCAGTATGAATTTAATTCCAAACGTTTCCATCACCAAAGGTTCTAAATGCCATAGCTGTGTGCAATCAAAGCAACCTCGTAAGCCTCACAAGGCTGCCGAGGAGAGAAACTTGGCACCACTAGAACTCCTGCATTCAGATCTTTCTGAGATGAATGGCGTGTTGACGAAGGGTGGAAAACGATATTTCATGACATTGATTGATGATGCAACTAGGTTCTGTTATGTGTATTTATTGAAAACGAAAGATGAGGCTTTAGACTATTTTAAAATCTATAAGGCAGAAGTTGAAAACCAGTTAAATAGAAAGATAAAAAGACTTAGGTCAGATCGTGGTGGAGAGTATTTCTCAAATGAATTTGACTTATTTTGTGAGGAACATGGCATTATACATGAGAGGACGCCTCCTTATTCCCCCGAGTCAAATGGGATTGCCGAAAGGAAAAACCGCACGTTGACTGACTTGGTGAATGCCATGTTAGATACTGCGGGATTACCTAAGGCATGGTGGGGGGAGGCTTTGCTAACGTCTAATCACGTATTAAATAGAGTTCCTAACAGAAATAAGGACAAAACACCATACGAGGTATGGATTGGGAGAAAACCATCATTTTCTTACTTGCGTACATGGGGGTGCTTGGCGAAAGTTAATGTGCCAATAACTAAGAAACGCAAGCTTGGACCTAAAACTGTGGACTGCGTTTTTCTGGGATATGCTAATCATAGCATTGCCTATAGATTTTTGATAGTTAAAACTGAGGTACCTGACATGCATGTTGGTACAATTATGGAGTCTCGAGATGCAACATTCTTTGAGAATATTTTTCCTATGAAGGATACACATAACACTACTAGTCAACCTTCTGAAATAATTCCCAGTTCAATCACATCACCTGAACCTTTTGAACATACACATGAACTTGTCAATGAGGAGGATGACAGTGGAGCTCCTAGAAGGAGCAAGAGACAAAGGATATTCAAATCCTTTGGTGATGATTTCACTGTGTACCTTGTGGACGACACTCCCAAGTCTATTTCAGAAGCGTATGCATCCCCTGATGCAGACTACTGGAAGGAGGCTGTCCGTAGTGAAATGGATTCCATTATCGCTAATGGAACCTGGGAGCTGACAGATAAACCTTATGGGTGCAAACCTGTAGGGTGCAAGTGGGTGTTCAAAAAGAAGCTTAGGCCAGATGGTACTATTGAAAAATATAAGGCTCGGCTTGTTGCCAAGGGCTATACTCAGAAAGAAGGCGAAGATTTCTTTGACACTTACTCACCTGTTGCTAGACTGACCACAATTCGAGTACTACTTGCTTTGGCTGCCTCACATGGTCTTCTCGTTCATCAAATGGACGTTAAGACAGCTTTTCTTAACGGAGAGCTGGATGAGGAAATTTACATGGAACAGCCTGATGGATTTGTAGTAGAAGGTCAAAAAGGCAAGGTGTTAAAACTGTTGAAATCTTTGTATGGTCTGAAACAAGCCCCTAAGCAGTGGCATGAGAAGTTCGATAGAACACTGACATCTGCAGGCTTTGCTGTCAATGAGGCAGATAAATGTGTATACTATCGTTATGGTGGGGGTGAGGGAGTTATTCTATGTTTGTATGTGGATGACATCTTGATTTTTGGGACAAACATTAGTGTGATAAATGAGGTCAAATCATACTTGTCTCAAAACTTTGATATGAAAGATCTGGGAGTGGCTGATGTTATTCTAAACATTAAATTGGTTAGAGGTGAGGATGGGATTACACTTTTGCAATCTCATTATGTGGAAAAGGTCTTGAGCCGTTTTGGCTTTTCTGACAGCAAGCCTTCTCCAACACCTTATGATCCTAGCGTGTTACTTCGTAAGAATAAGAAAATTGCTAGGAATCAGCTGGAATACTCCCAGATAATTGGCTCACTAATGTACCTAGCTAGTGCAACAAGGCCAGACATCTCCTTTGCTGTGAGCAAATTGAGTCGGTTTACATCTAACCCAGGAGATGATCACTGGAAGGCGCTTGAGCGAGTGTTGCGCTATCTGAAAGGTACCTCGAACTTTGGACTTCATTATACTGGGTACCCGTCGGTGCTGGAGGGTTATAGTGATTCCAACTGGATCTCTGATGCTGATGAGATCAAAGCCACCAGTGGATATGTTTTCACTATTGGTGGTGGTGCTGTTTCATGGAGGTCTTGCAAACAGACCATTTTGACGAGGTCAACCATGGAAGCAGAGCTTGCGGCACTAGACACTGCTATTGTTGAGGCAGAATGGCTACGAGATCTATTGATGGATCTACCTACGGTGGAAAAGCCAGTGCCAGCTATCCTTATGAACTGTGATAATCAAACCGTTATCGCTAAAGTGAACAGTTCTAAGGATAATATGAAATCGTCCAGGCATGTTAAGAGACGATTGAAGTCTGTCAGGAAATTGAGAAACTCCGGAGTTATAACCTTGGATTACATCCAAACAGATAAAAACCTGGCAGATCCCTTTACAAAGGGACTATCACGGAATGTGATAGATAGTGCATCGAAGGAGATGGGTATGAGACCCATGTGAGTTATCTATGGTAGTAACCCAACCTATGTGATCGGAGATCCCGTGAATTAGGATCTGGGAAAAACAAGCCATTAGTTAACTGAAGGAGAGTAATTTCAACCCTCTCTATGTGAAGATGCAATACTCTCAGAAACTGCAAGGCAGGTTGACTAAGGTCTTAATGTGTTCCATTGGCTTTTAGAAGCGAAGACGCTATCCTGCAGAGCGTTCTTGAAAGAACACACCTATATGAGCCCGACTGTTAGTCGCAGTCTATGGAGATTTTGGGTAATCTCCTACTAAGCTCATGAAGAGACCAAGGAGTATGACTTATACGCTCCAACCGAGGGGTAGCCTACTGGCGGCCTAGTATCAGTTAAGTCTTTAAGTGAAGCTTGCTTGCACCAAACTTGCAATTCAAGGCATAGTCCATTGTTCAAGTTGTGAGTAAGTGTAGCTTGGAGTTCTAGATGGATGTTCAACCTTAATCGGTCTCCATCGAAATACTGATATATAAACAGTACATTGGAATTCAGGCAAATCTCTGTGGGACTTTGAGATCTGGTGGGGGATTGTTGGATTATGTGGGCCAAGCCCATATAATAAGAATAATTCCTATTAAATCTCAAAGGCCCACTCATGCAAAGGAGGCATGCATGTGACCTTTAGTACCATATTGCTAGTTCTAGGAGAGGAAGACCACCTTAAAAGGGATGGTGCACTCCTAGTCACTTGAGGCATGTGTGGGAGAGAACTAGAGGATAACACGCGCGCGCTCGCTCGCCTCGCCTCGCCTCGCCGGGCCGGGCCGGGCTGGGCTGGGCTGGGCTGGGCGGGCGGCGCGGGCGCACGGCACCTGCGTGAATGGTCCGCCAAAATCCGCTCCAGGTGCTTGCGCAGACGCGGCTTCCTTTTGCAGTTTTATCTTTTGCTGTTTTGTGTGGCGGTGAATCCGGATCGGTTACGCGACTAATCCGGTTCGGTTACGAGTTATGGAGAACGTGCAGGCGTCTTGATCACGCGTCCTGGTTTTCTATAAATACGGAGTCGCCGCCTCCATACAGCACTACGCGAAAATCAATCTAGGGTTTTGCCTCCTCCATCCATTGTGCTGCGCCGTCCCACTTAGTCTACTCCGTCCCGTCCGCCGGCGTGCACTGTCGTTCGGGAGAGCAGGTCTCCGGAACCGTCGCTCTCGAAGTCCTGCACCGGGAGAGGGCGAATAAGGTTTTTGGGAAGCGCTCTGCGCGACTGCTCGCTGTAGCTCTGGCTCGTCTTCCTCGTCGTTCGGCTTCGGCGAATCGTCATCGACTTCGTGTCATCCTCACCGTGCCTGCGGCGTCTACATCGGCAAACCGATCAGAACAGAACCATCGGTACGTAACAGTCATGTTCTCCGTATTAGATCTGTTCATGTACAGTTTCCTGGTTTACATGTCTAGATCTTTTATGTCTGTGATGGTTCTGTTATTTTGCGTGCATGATGTCATGATTTATTTATGGAATAAATTAAACCTACATGTGCTTATATATTCAACATCACCTACGCGTGATGTGCAAGGAAACGGTTGCTTTTTCAGCTTCGTCGATCGCAACTCTGTACTGAATGCATGGCGGCCCAGGCCAAACCACCTCGCGCGGAATAGCGACTTTCCGACTGGCGCGTGCTACATTGCGAATTACGACAAATCTTTTAAACATTATGGAATATTAGCGTTGATCCGCAATTAGTTTATTTTAAACATTAAGCATGATGGCAAATCTTTTAACAAAATAATTCTTTTTTAAGAAATAAACTAACACCATATATAGCCCCATGGTGTAGCAACTTGAAAGGCCCATGGCATCTGAGGTGGCAGACCTTGTAAGGTTCATTCGCAATTCATGGTGTTGCAAGCAGCGTTTCTAAAATGAGATTTCGAGAGGGTTGTTTGTAAAAAAAACATGATGACAAGTATCTACGTATTCTCTAATCTAAGACATAATTATGTTGACCCCAGATTGAGCTTAGATGAGCCTTCCGGCTTTATACAAGAGTCCCCCCACCGGAAGCTGTTGATCAATTCTTGGCCAGCTAAGATGGCTAGCTGTTGACTTTTCAAGTATCCATATATGCCTGCTTTAAGTGGTTTATAAGCGGAAGCTTATAATTTATTTTGTATTATAACTGTTGCTGGCCTATTTTATATAAGTAAATATAAAAATATTATATCAGCATAAATAATACAAAGAAATAAGAAGAAAAAACTCAAAAACCATAAAAAACGAAAAATCATAAACTATAAGTCAGAACTTGAACCTGTTTGAAACGGAGAAAATAATAAATACATCTCTATCTAAGCTGAATACACATGGGACATATGAACATGTTAGACCAAATGTATCTGTATTAGTAGTGAACGTAACCGTGTTTTCGTTGCTTTTGTTGTGTTATTTGTTTAGACACTTCATTCGTCGTTTCAAGGTCAAGACGCGCGCACAGAAGAAAATTTCAATGAAACAATGTAGAAACAAATAGGCAACAATAGAAAAATGGCATAAACAATGTGTCTAGATATACACACACACCTGACACACGTGACTTCAAGGTCCTTACACCACGAACAATATTTCATATTGCTAAAAACATCTCGGCGTTTCCACACTTGCTCTTCCAAGTCTTAGGAGAAGCCAAGGTCTTCACAGGAATTAGGCGTTATTCTACCTAAGAATCGTACTATCTTTTTTGCTAGAAATTAAGAGATCGATAACTCTGTTCGATGGTCGGTGGAGTGCACATAAGATTAGGTAAATTAAAGAGTTGCAAGTATATATATATATATATATATATATATATATATATATATATATATATATATATATATATATATATAGACACACACACATACACACACTCCCAGTGCCTAGGCACCCATATCAATACACACATACACACACTCCCAGGTGCCTAGGCACTCATATCAATACCCGTTGATTTGCTTTGAGATTTGCAACGTTTAATGTGTTATCTTCATATACCCATAAAAAAATATATTTGAGATGTCAAACTCCCAAAAAAATTAAATTCAACTTCAATTTAATTAGTTTGAACTATTTTTATGGTATATACTCACTGTAGTCGCATCGAACTCAAAAGTAGATCAAACTAGTTTGAATTGAGTTCAAAACTTATTTACCATAAATATATCAAGGGTATAAAACATTTTCATACCCAAACTCAAAAAATTATCAATCATACAACGTGTATTGGACGGTTCTTGATGTGGGTGCCTAGGCACCCATGTGCCTTATGTAATTTTCTTCTATATATATATATATATATATATATATAAATATATATATATATATATATATAGTGCTAATGGTTATTTTAGTACTAAGGAGCTAATGGTGATGTGGACCGTCCGATCTAGATTGCGTGGCTCAGATAGAGGTGGGTGGGAACTCCATTCCATTTAAACAATTTTATAGGAAAAACCCCCTGTGCTTTGCACTTAAATGAAAATGCTACAATATACAACAACAATGGTGGACTTGAAATGGGGCACTATGGTGTCTAAGCACCAAGCCTTCTTGTCTTTAGATTCCTTTTAGATGCGTGTAAGTGCAATGATATATAATATATCACGTAAACCCGTCAACATTCATTAATTCAAAAAGGCATTAATTTGGAAAGGAATTCATTGATTTAGCATGCTGAATCAATCATGGATGGAAAATCTTAATCATAGATAGAAATTCTCAATCATGGAGTCTGAGCACCATAGTGCCCCTGTTATTTATACTATATATATATATAGTATAAATAACAGGGGCACTATGGTGCTCAGACTCGGTAGCGCTATTCTGCGCGCATGTATATTCTGCAGCGCAGTTTTGCGCTCCAGTAAGTTATCACCGATTCTTCCAAAAGTTATCATTGGCTGTGAAGAAAGTTACTATCGGCTACATACTGTGAGCATTGATAGTAACTTCACTCGCTACTGATGGTAACTTCATGCAGAATTGATGTTAACTTTTCAACACTATGAAGGTTTGGCAATAACTTCATTCAGAACCGATGGTAACTTCATTCAGAAATGTCAGTAACTTGTCCACATATTCTATACCTGCGTGCTGATTAGTGTGTGTGTGTAGCCATTCGGGCCATCTCGACACCAACGGACGCTCCAGATTGAGGCGGGCGGCCGCCCAGTGACACATCGTCCAATCGGGAATGGATGGCCCAGATGCACCCACGGGCGACACCCCACCATTTTGCAAAAACACCCTCCCGCACCAAATCCCCATATGTGAACCCTAAATTCCCAGAGAACAAATCGCTGCCGGTGATTGCAACGGTGATTTGGTAGCAGTGACGTTGCCCGCCCCTTTGACGGCATCCACTGAATCCACTCCCCCCCCTTCAATAGCGTCCTCTCCGTGGCCCTCCCCCTAATCTCTAACCCTAGAAGTCGGCGGTGTCTCTGACATCGCCGGCAAGGAGGAGGGGGCACCCCTTCGACGGTGCCATGTCCTCTCCCCATTATCCTCTTTGTGCCAATGGCGTCCTCTCCCTGGCACCTTGCAATGACGCTTGAAGAAGGCAGCAGCACGGATTCTTGTTCTTGAGCATGGATTGAGAAAATCCAGAGTTCTACCATGGGCCATAGTATTGCACCATTGTAGGATCAAGGATACCGACTAGAGGGGGGTGAATAGGAGGTTTTTAAATTTTTCTTGCTCACTTAATTAATTCTTCACAATTTAAGCGACAATGAAGTAAAGCAATTAATCCTATGCAATTCTAGTTATCAACTTAGCTCTAAACAATCAAATGATCACAGTGAAGCAAATAAACAAGACCAAGAGACACAACCGATATTTTACCGTGGTGATCGGAAACTTGCCTGTTTCCACTAGTCCACGTTGAGGTTAGCCCGAAAAAATCGGACCGACTCCACGAATTTGAGTCGAAACACCTCGGTCACTAATGTAGCTCTTCCCCACTCCGGGTAGGTGAGCTCCAACCTTCACAATCCGTCGGGCCTTCTCACAACCTTCTTGAGAAGATCACCGATTTCCCTTCCGCCCAACCGTCCAAGTGTAGGCAAGCACTAAGAGAAACAAATCTTGGGCTTTGCTTGAATGCAAACTAGTGCCAATTGGATTTGCAAATGAATACTCTAGCACTAAATGCTCAACCACCTCACTTTGATGAGCAAAGGAAGAATTGAGGTGAAATGAATGCTCTAGGGCTTAAGAATTGCGCAATGAGTCTCTTACCTTAGCCCTTGTGCAGTGGTGGGGGTATTTATAGCCTCAACCAATCAAACTAGCCGTTTGACACAATTTCCCGCAAAAATCAGGATGAGCGGTACTACCGCCCTGCTGGGGCCGGTACTACCGCTCCCAAATCTTGCGTCAGAACGGCTCTGTCAGACGAGCACAGTGACCGTTGGATTTGGCGGCACGGTACTACCGCCGTTGACATTTGCGGTACTACCGCTCTCCGGTAGTACCGCAAAGTCGGCGCGGTACTACCGCTCTGGCCGACATCCGAAAGGCCCAGAATTTGGCGCTCTCTGAAAAAATGATCCGCTCTGAGGTCGGATCTTCCGGAGGCCGGAAGTACCGCTGAATAGTGCGGTACTACCGCTAACTGCGGTAGTACCGACGTTAAAACGGCCGGTACTTCTGTTTCCGCACGACTTCAATTCGGTGCTCTCTGGAAAAATTGATCCGCTCTGAGGGCGGATCTTCCGCTCGCCGGTAGTACCGGCGTATTACATAGCGGTACTACCGCTCTTCCAATCAGAGCACAGAAAAAGGTACTTAAAGCAAATTAAGTGAGTGCATGCTTCTAAACATGATCCAATTGGCACAAGAAATCTGTTTTCAAACTACTTGCCAAGATCCCTCTTTATGGTACGGTTATCTACTCTATAATCCGGTCTTCCACCATTCTCCTAAGACCGGTAAAATAAAAAGGGTCCTATTCTAAATGTACCTTTGTCTTGAACCAGCTTGGGTCTTCTTTTATGTTCTTTAGTTTGCATCTTGTCACCATCACATGGATTTGACCTTCGCATGCTCATACAAAACATTAGTCCCACATTCATATAAGTTGATTAATTACCAAAACCATTTTTAGGGGCCTAGATGCTTTCATTCTCCCCCTTTTTGGTAATTGATGACAACCCAATTTGTGTGAAGATTAAGGATTTTGAGTATACCACTTTTTTTAATAAAAGTTGTATATTCTTTTGTGGCCTTTGAATGAAAGGAGTTCTTTTTGCGATATGTTTTGAATGGACATGAATTGAACTATTTCATTTAAAAGACCAAGGAGGGAATAAGCTCCCCCTAAACATGTGCATGGATAAAAATGACATTCATACACAATACACAAGACAAATATAACATAAACGCTAAGTGATAAGCATAGAGAATATATCATAACCAAATATCCAAAATATCCATGAAAATAGACAAAGTACATTACATCCAATTCATTTCATCCCAAAAAGATACTAGACAATAGCAGAGGCAAGGACACACTCCATCCACACACACTTTCTTCTCCCCTTTTGGCATCAAGAACAAAAAGGAATCACTCCGGAGGAGGAGAAGGATCACGACGAGAGCGGGTGCGGCGAGTGAAGTGAATGGGCGGCTGAGAGAGAGACTGCTCCAGAGTTGCAACACGACCATCTAGTGAAGCCAATCGATCATCAACGGAGTCCAATCTGGAGGTAATGGCGGAAAGTCCCTCTAGTATGGTGGAGAAGGCCTGGGAGATCGAGGGCTGACCAGGCTCCTGTGGTTGAGCTGCTGGGTCTGCTGCTGGTGCCTGTGCTGCTCTTGCTGCTGCGGAAGAAGATCCTGCTCCCGGATCTGCTTGTCGTGCTCTGACATTTGTAGGAATGGGAGTCTCTGGTCGTGGCTTATAAGGCTTGTGAACTCCACCACAACCACCCTGGAACTCCATCTTGGACTTGATTAGGGCCATGATGTAAGGCGCATACTTAATGCGCTTGATCCGATCATTCTTAGAAGATGCTATCTCTCGAATGATCACATCCATTACATCAAACTTCTGACCTCTCATGATGTAATCAATCATGTTCCATGTATGGCCTCTTATAGCGTCGAAGTTACCGCTCTTAGGAAAGAAGGAGTGGTTGATTATGCGGTTTACTAGACCAGGGAGAGGGAGGAGGGCAATGTTCTTGCCTGGAACAAATCTCTCAGCAGGGTTGTAGTAGATGGATATGGCATGTATGTCAAGAGGTGCCTTGTCATATACCTTTTCAAAGGAGCTCAGTTCTGCCCTAAGAACTAACTCAAAATCATGCTTGGTTGCCTCAAACTTCTGGAAAGCTGACATCCATGACATATGCTGAAAATCTGGAGACACGTAAACCGTGGCATAGAACTGTCTTATCATCTCCTCATTGTAGTCACATCCTTTAGCCACGAGCTGGGACAATCCGACTCTCTGAAATAGCCTGAAAGCTCCATCAAATTTGTCTACAGAGTCAATATAATCCCAATCCACCCACTTATGGTCGGCAAACTGGCGGTCCGGACCATATAGCTGATCAAAGATTAGCTCCTGAAAGCGAGTGTGGAACTTGGGATTGACTGAGTTGGATGGTAGCTCGAACTGGTTCCGGTGCCTCAACCTTGCATACTCATCAGCGGAGATCTTCTTGAGATCAATATCAAGGTTCTCCCTCTCTGTTCGATCCTCCTCGGAAGACTCCATGGGAGAACTGATCTGCTGTTCAGCCTCTGACTCAGACTCTAATGGATCTGCAGGACCTTTCCCTCTGTCCTGAGCTGCCTCGGAAGTGGAAGGAATGGTCGGAATGCCTGACGAGTCCCCGGAGGCGGAGGAGTACCTTCTCCTGCCGGCTCTTCGAGTTCTAGCCATCTAGAAACAGGAGAGGATTGATAAGAAGCAGGAAGTAAAGGATCAAACTGGATTAAGCAAAAGCTGAAGTGAAATTTGCTTCGTTGTCAGGAAGGCCGGTAGTACCGCCGTTCAGGGCCGGTAGTACCGTTGAGCGGTAGTACCACGCCTGTCGAGCGGTAGTACCGATTCCTGGCAGATTCTAGGGTTTCAACAATGTATCTAGATTTTTGGAGTTTTTCTTGGATGAAATCCATGAATAAAGTGTGTATATACTTTAAAACTCCAAATCTAGGCATTTACCCAAGAATCAACTAGCAAAATCATCAACATTTTGAATTATTCTACAAGTTTGATCTAGGGTATAACAAATGGATCAAAACAGGAGATAGATCTGAAATACCTCAAGGACTGGAGGAGGTGGATCCTTTGGATATGAGATGACTCGAAAATCCGAAGAGATCCCCTCTCGATTTGAAGATCCAAGAGGCGGTTTTGAGGGAGTATTATGGGGAGAGAGAGAAGGAAGAGAAGAGCGGGCGGAAGGAGAAAACGGACGAACCGCTCGCAAGAGAGTGGGCCACCAAGGGAACCCTTGGGCCAGAGCATTTTATGCGCTTAAGTCATAAGCGGTAGTACCGCTGAGAAGGCCGGTAGTACCGCTCACCGGAAGTACCGCGGGAGATAGCGGTAGTTCCGATTATTCTGGAACGTTATTGAATTTGAACTTTAGGGTTTGAGAATATGCAAATGATCCCTAGTTTTGCACTCAAATAAAGTCATTTAGGATCATTATGCATCAATTGAGCTATTGCTATACTTTGAAACTAGTTTTTATGAAAATAATCAAAAAAATTTTAACCAAAAAAAACATTAAGTCATTGAAATTCCACACAAGTGCATCAAAAAACGCAGAAAAGAGTGAAATTTGATTTCAAGCTACATTTGAGTAGTCTATGACATTTAATTCATTCCTCAATTTGCAAAAGCGGCTTTCATCTAATGGTTTAGTGAAAATGTCCGCTAGTTGATCTTCGGTTCGGACGTGGCTAATTTCAATGTCCCCCTTGCTCACATGATCTCTCAAGAAATGGTGGCGTATATCTATATGCTTGGTTCTTGAGTGTTGAACGGGGTTGTTGGATATTTTGATTGCACTATCATTATCACACAAAAGAGGTATTTTATCAAAATTAATCCCATAATCCAACAATGTTTGCCTCATCCAAAGTAATTGAGCACAACAACTACCCGCGGAAATATATTCGGCTTCGGCGGTTGAAAGGGCTACGTAGTTTTGTTTCTTAGATGACCAACATACTAAAGACCTTCCTAGCAATTGGCAACTACCTGAGGTGTTTTTTCTATCCACTTTGCAACCCGCATAATCGGAATCCGAATATCCAATTAACTCAAATTTTGCACCTTTGGGAAACCAAAGCCCTACATTTGAGGAATGCTTTAAATATCTTAGAATCCTCTTTACGTCCACTAAATGGCATTCTTTTGAAGAATCTTGAAAACGTGCACACATGCAAACACTAAACATAATGCCGGGCCTAGATGCGGTAAGATAAAGCAAGCTACCAATCATGGATCTATAAAGCTTTAAATCTACCGACTTACCTCTTTCGTTGAGGTCTAGATGCCCGTTTGTTGCCATGGGTGTCTTGATGGGTTTAGCTTCTTCCATTCCGAATCTCTTAAGTAAATCTTTGATGTACTTCGTTTGGCTAATGAATGTCCCGTCTTTAAGTTGTTTGATTTGAAGTCCAAGGAAGTAGCTTAGCTCACCAATCATTGACATCTTAAATTCCCTAGACATCATCTCACCAAATTCTTTGCAAAAATCTTGATTAGTAGAACTAAATATAATATCATCAACATAGATTTGACAAACAAAGAAATCATCTCCAATAATTTTTGTGAATAGAGTTGTATCTACTTTACCAATTTTAAAACCTTTTGATACAAGAAAGTTACGAATGCGCTCATACCAAGCTCTAGGGGCTTGCTTTAAACCATATAGCGCCTTTGATAATCTATACACATGATTAGGATATTTAGCATCATCAAAACCCGGGGGTTATTCTACAAATATTAATTCGGAAATTGTTCCATTTAGAAATGCGCTTTTGACATCCATTTGAAACAATTTAATATCAAAGTATGATGCAAAAGCAAGCAAGATTCTAATTGATTCAAGTCTAGCGACGGGTGCAAAAGTCTCATCATAATCTAAGCCCTCGACTTGAGTATAACCTTGAGCTACTAACCTTACTTTATTTCTTACCACAATTCCGTTCTCATTTTGTTTGTTCCGGAAGACCCATTTTGTGCCAATAACATTGTGCTCCTTGGGTCTCTTCATCAAAGTCCAAACATCATTTTGAGCAAAATTATTCAACTCTTCATGCATAGCATTTATCCAATCCGGGTCATCTAATGCTTCTTCTACACGCTTAGGTTCAAGTGAAGATACAAAAGAATAGTGTTCACAAAATGAATCTACTCTAGAGCGAGTTTAAACACCCTTACTCACGTCACCCAATATTTGATCTATTGGATGATCCTTGGCTATTGCATGTGAATCTTGATGTTGTTTTGTTGTTGATCCTTTTGTTCATCTTCAATAACTTGAATATTACTTGGAGTATACGATGTGGGTGCCTCTACTTGCCTTGATGAGCTTGGTGAAGATAGATCTTCTTTTGGCTTGATGTCTCCAATTTGCATGTTTTCCATAGCTTTGCGCAAACCTTCATTACCTACATCATCCAAGTTTTCTTGCTCTTCTTGAGAGCCATTAGTTTCATCAAATTGTACATCACATGATTCTTCAACTAAACCCGAGTTCTTGTTATAAACTCTATATGCTTTACTATTTGAAGAATAACCTAATAGGAAACCTTCATCACAACGACTTTGAAATTTAGAGAGCCGAACACCCTTTCTTAGAATATAGCATTTGCAACCAAATACTCTAAAGTAAGAGATGTTCGGTTTTCTTCCAACAAGAAGCTCATAGGAAGTCTTTTTCAAAAGACGATGTAAATAAAGGCGATTTATGGCATGACAAGCGGTGTTGATTGCTTCCGCCCAAAACTTGTTGGAAGTATTATATTCATCAAGCATTGTCCTAGCCATTTCAATTAATGTGTGATTTTTCCTTTCTACAACTCCATTTTGCTCCGGAGTGTAGGTTGTGGAAAGTTCGTGCTTTATTCCAAGTTCATCACAAAAATCTTCAACTTTTGTGTTCTTAAACTCGGAACCATTATCACTCCTAATTTTCTTTATTTTAAAATCAAATTCATTTTGGGCCCTTTTTGAAAAACTTTTGAAAATCCCGGAGGTTTCACTCTTGTCATTTAGGAAGAAGACCCATGTATATCTAGAGTGATCATCCACAATGACTAAACAATAGCTATTTCCCCCGATGCTCTTATAGGTTGTTGGCCCAAACAAATCCATGTGTAAGAGCTCCAATGGCCTAGAGGTTGACATGATACTTTTGGAAGGGTGAGAACTAGTGACTTGCTTTCCGGCTTGACAAGCACTACAAAGCCGATTTTTCTCAAACTTCACATCTTTCAAGCCAATCACTAGATCATGTTTGAAAAGCTTTTTAAGTTGTACCATACCCACATGGCCTAGCCTTCTATGCCACAACCAACCCAAAGAGGTTTTTGCAATTAAACAAGTTTTTAAGCATGCATCATTTGAAGAAAAATCTACCAAATAGAGATTTCCAAATCTAAATCCTTTAAAGACAAGTTCATTATTATTTTCTTTTGAGATTACAACTTTTTCTTTTGAGAATGAGCATGTTAAGCCTAGATCACATAATTGAGCAACGGATAGCAAGTTAAAATTTAATGTTTCAACTAGTGATACATTAGAAATTGAAAGGTCGTTTGAGATAGCAATTTTACCCAAACCCAATACCTTTCCTTTGCTATTATCTCCAAATGTGATCTTGTCATTGCTTCCACTCTCAAAAGTAGTGAACATCTTCCGGTCTCCGGTCATGTGTTGAGTGCAACCGCTATCCAACACCCAATGCCTTCCACCGGTTTTATAGTTGACCTACAAAAGAAAATCAAGCTCTTTTAGGTACCCAAATTTGTTTGGGTCCTTGGAGATTAGTGACCAAGGTTTTGGGTACCCAAATGGATTTCCTTTTAGCACCCAAAATCGAGGTGCCAATGAAATGAGCAATTACATTCCCATTCTTAGACCTTTTAAGCATGTAACAAGAATCATATAGACCAATAGAATGCACGTTATTCTTGGAACAATCATTTTGAGCATGTCCAACACACCGACATTTTGTGCAAAACTTACCATCCTCCTTTACAAATCTTGGAGGCTTGTATGTCGGCTTCTTACCCTTTTTGGGGACATATCCAAGTCCCTCCTTGTTAAAAGAGCATCTTTGAGCGTTCAACAACTTATCAAGGGTTTCTTTTCCCTTGTAAACTCTTTCTAAACTTTTGTTCAATTTTAGCACTTGTTCCTTTAAATTCTTGTTTTCATTAGTAAGCATATCATCATGAACAAGATTTAAAGCATTTCTTGAATCAATACTAGATGAACAAGGCATGGCAAGTAGATCATCGCAACATGTAGATATGCTAGACTTTGAAATTTCTATTCTAGACATTTCATTCAAGGTATCACAAGTAACTCCAATGCTAGTACTAGATTTATGACTTTCTTGGAGAAGCAAATTATGAGCTTCCTTTAGTTCCTCATAAGAGTCTTTGAGAGAGATGTGTTCTCTCTTCAAGACCTTAAACTTTGATTTTTCTTTTCCAAGAAACTCATTCAATTCAACTAACATATCCATCAAATCATCATAAGAAGGCTCATCATCATCAAGCAATTTTACCTTTTCTCCTTTAGCCATAAGGCATGTAGGAGTGGAGAATAGTGATGGAGCCTCCTTTATGGCGATGCCCACAAGCCCCTTCTTCTTGGGAGATTCGTCCTCACTTGAGTCGGAGTCCGAATACTCCTCCTCGGAGTTCCACTCACCAATATGGGCTTCATTCTTGCCATCCTTGTAAAGCTTCTTGAAAAGCTTTTTCATGCCTTAACAGATCTTCTTCTTGGATGACTTTTCCTTGTCGTCCTTCTTTGTGGGGCATTGTGATGCGATGTGCCCCTTTTCATCATATTCATAGCAACGGATGTTGCTATACTTCTTGTTGGAGGAGGATTGCCACTTTTTGCCTTTGTCATAGCTTCCTCCTCGGTTTGAGCGTCTTCTCATGAACTTGTTCATCCTTCTCACAAGAAGGGCAAGCTCCTCTTCGGAATCCTCTTCTTCATCTTCGGACTCCTCACTTGCCACCGCCTTTGCCTTGAAGGCGGTGATTTTCTTCCCTTTGGAGGTAGATTGCTCCAAGAGTTCCTCCTTGTCCTTCTTGTACAACTCATTAGTAATTAGATTTCCCAAAAGTTGTGTTGGCGTCATTCTTGCCAACTCCGGTGAGTTGAGGAAGAGAGTTACCAACATCTCGTACTTCTCCGGTAGAGCCCTAAGCATCTTTCTCACAATATCAAGATCGGAGAGGTTAGTACCAAGGCCTTTGAGCTCATTCACAATGTTGTTGAGCCGTGTGTACATCACATTGATGTCCTCATGGGGCAACATTATGAATGTCTCATATTTAATCCTAAGCCGATGCAACTTTGCCTCCTTAACCGTGGATGTCCCTTCGTGTATTTCCGAAAGGGTATTCCAAATAGCGTGTGCCGTCTCAAGATTGCTCACTCTATTGAATTCATCCGTGTTTAAGGCTCCAAAGAGAGTATTCATGGCTTGGGCATCTAAATGAGTGTTACGCCCATCTTGCTCCGTTGGGTTATCGGGATCAAGAGGCATGACGTAACCATCATTTACAATTTTCCAAATGTTAGGACTCATGGCCTTTAAATAAATTGACATTCTAATCTTCCAATAAGCATAATTTGAGCCATCAAATAAAGGTGTCTTTCCTACGGAAATCCCCTCACTAGCCATCCTTTTCTCTCTAGACGGTTAAGTCTATAAATGAGAGACCAAGCTCTGATACCACTTGTAGGATCAAGGATACCGACTAGAAGGTGGGTGAATAGGAGGTTTTTAAATTTTTCTTGCTCACTTAATTAATTCTTCACAATTTAAGCGACAATGAAGTAAAGCAATTAATCCTATGCAATTCTAGTTATCAACTTAGCTCTAAACAATCAAATGATCACAGTGAAGCAAATAAACAAGACCAAGAGACACAACCGATATTTTACCGTGGTGATCGGAAACTTGCCTGTTTCCACTAGTCCACGTTGAGGTTAGCCCGAAAAAATCGGACCGACTCCACGAATTTGAGTCGAAACACCTCGGTCACTAATGTAGCTCTTCCCCACTCCGGGTAGGTGAGCTCCAACCTTCACAATCCGTCGGGCCTTCTCACAACCTTCTTGAGAAGATCACCGATTTCCCTTCCGCCCAACCGTCCAAGTTCAGGCAAGCACTAAGAGAAACAAATCTTGGGCTTTGCTTGAATGCAAACTAGTGCCAATTGGATTTGCAAATGAATACTCTAGCACTAAATGCTCAACCACCTCACTTTGATGTGCAAAGGAAGAATTGAGGTGAAATGAATGCTCTAGGGCTTAAGAATTGTGCAATGAGTCTCTTACCTTAGCCCTTGTGCAGTGGTGGGGGTATTTATAGCCTCCACCAACCAAACTAGCCGTTTGACACAATTTCCCGCAAAAATCAGGATGAGCGGTACTACCGCCCTGCTGGGGCCGGTACTACCGCTCCCAAATCTTGCGTCAGAACGGCTCTGTCAGACGAGCACAGTGACCGTTGGATTTGGCGGCACGGTACTACCGCCGTTGACATTTGCGGTACTACCGCTCTCCGGTAGTACCGCAAAGTCGGCGCGGTACTACCGCTCTGGCCGACATCCGAAAGGCCCAGAATTTGGCGCTCTCTGGAAAAAATGATCCGCTCTGAGGTCGGATCTTCCGGAGGCCGGAAGTACCGCTGAATAGTGTGGTACTACCGCTCACTGCGGTAGTACCGACGTTAAAATGGTCGGTACTTCCGTTTCCACACGACTTCAATTTGGTGCTCTCTGGAAAAATTGATCCGCTCTGAGGCCGGATCTTCCGCTCGCCGGTAGTACCGGCGTATTACACAGCGGTACTACCGCTCTTCCAGACAGAGCACAGAAAAAGGTATTTAAAGCAATTTAAATGAGTGCATGCTTCTAAACATGATCCAATTGGCACAAGAAATCTGTTTTCAAACTACTTGCCAAGATCCCTCTTTATGGTACGGTTATCTACCCTATAATCCGGTCTTCCACCATTCTCCTAAGACCGGTAAAATAAAAAGGGTCCTATTCTAAATGTACCTTTGTCTTGAACCAGCTTGGGTCTTCTTTTATGTTCTTTAGTTTGCATCTTGTCACCATCACATGGATTTGACCTTCGCATGCTCATACAAAACATTAGTCCCATATTCATATAAGTTGATTAATTACCAAAACTATTTTTAGGGGCCTAGATGCTTTCAACCATAGACTACAAAACAGATTGTGTCTTGTATATGCTCTATTATCATCAGGTTGTAGGAAGTTTTTGTTCTGACCAGAAGTTGAAAGAGGTTGTATGCTTCTCATTGCTTGTTGATGTTGAATGGGAATGCAAATTCTAGATGTTGAATGCAAATTGTTGACTGTGGATGGAAATTGCTTATTTCTTGATGATGTTGAATGGCATACCTGATGCATTTCCCAAGTGTTTTATGTCTCTGAAACCAATGGTTACACCTAAGCACAATATCAGTAGGATCCAATTGATCTCAGGAATGTATATTTGCCCGTGTACATTGGCGGATCAATGATCATCTTAGCTTCCAATAGCAAGTATAAATGTGCAAGCAGTTTGGAGCGTTAAGTTATTGGCCCAATGCCAATTTTCAAGATCTTCTTCTTTTGAAACCCGCAAACTTTAGGCACCATAATGCAGCAGATCTTGCACTTCTTGTTATTGGTAATCCAAAATATAGCAATAGAATCATAATTCTGGCCAATGTTTAAATCAAAGAAAACATAGATGACTTACCAGACTTTTTTTGCAACCACTCATTGAAAGAACCAAAGAAAAAATGAATTGTGGGAGGAACAACCAGCTTCCAAATATCCTCTATAATAATCATATCATACAAAGAATGAACGGAATTAATCATGCTAAATATCAGTAGGGTTCTAGAGTCTTGTGAAGTGAACAGGAAGTGCACCTTTTTAAAATAAAGACATAGTTCATACTTATGACAAAACGATGAAGAGTTGAAGACCATGACAAAGATATTAACAGTTGACTAAATTGCAATGATGAATTCAAGAATCATGACAGTGATACATGCAGGCAGTTAAGAACCAGATACATTTAGAAATAAATTTGAGTACATTTCAACTAAAACATTAAAAAAGAAATCCGGGTACTGATACATTAAAAAATGAAATCATGGTTTGTTGGACAATTCCGACTATCATGAAACCAATATGCTTGTACATCTTGCACATGCGTGGCGCCTTCTCTTGTCGGATTATCTTCTTTCTGCCCTCATGTCCCAATATTCTCTTACATCTCCCCTTCGTGCGAATATCAGTAGGTAGATGGATCGCAACCTCATATGGAATGCTACAATCAATGAATGCCTCATGTTCTTCTTGTCTAGTACATGAGGTAGCGGGAACCAACTGGGACAAAGGTGGCCCAATGTTGTACAAACACGCCAGTAGGAAGTCCATGCCTTCATCGAAGTTTTTAGTAATTTGAATAAGATTTTCCATCTTGTTGCGGGCAGTAGATATCTTCCTTCTTGTTGCTGTGTCAACAGAGTCAGTGGGTCTCTCCTCTAATTGGTTGCCTTCGGTGTCGTAAAATTTTCCCTGTGAAAAGGCCAATAGAAATTGTTTATGGAGTTAATATAAATTTCTAAAAAGAACATGGCGTATTGAACTGATATTTACCTTTTGCATTTTTTCCCTATCTCTTTAGGACATAATGGCTTGGTATCTCACTTAATCTTGAACCCCTCCAAGTGTGTATAATATGATGGCATAGGATTCCTTTTGACTCAAATAGCATACACGAGCATGTACTTATTATGGTGGTTGTGTCACAACGGACTTCCCTGGCCTTATGGGAGTTGTCACTGATGGGGACAATCTTCATCCCATCCACCATTGCCTCTTCAAGAAATAAAGGAATATCGCAATGGTCTCTCACCGCAAGTACTTCTTTTTGAAATTTCTCAAACACCTCATGTGTAAATACTAAACTGCCATGTCCCTCTATTCCCCACGATGTGAACAATTTGTGTGTAAATACCTACTTTCTTTCATCTTACAACCTTTCTTTGAGTGATCAAGAATGTTGTTACCTTTCCCTGACCTATATCCTTGCCTTGAGCACATGTAATATTTTGTGACATCCTGAAAAATATGAATTTGAAAAATATGAGTTTCTTAAATTATTTTTGCAATATATTCTATTGGAATTTGGAGTTTACGGTATTTTTCTGAAATCTGGTTGAGGTTCCAAAAATTTAAGAAGCTCAAAAAAAACAAAAATTAGAAATGTCATAATGAGAATGTGCAAATAATAGAGAACAGGAATTTAAAAGACGAATCTGAAAAGATGATCCATAAAATAAAGGGAGAGACTTGACTTAAAACATAAAATGTCATTTTTGAAAATAATGGCATGAATAGCAATAGAAGCAAGCAGATGAAATACCAACATACATGGATATATATATATATGTAAATATAAATATATCAAAATTGTGCACCTATAAATTTAGTGGAAAAGATATATAGATATAAAGTCAGGTGAGCAAGAGGGAAAAGAATCAAACATGAATTTTATATATATATATAGACACAAATACACAAAACAAAGCAAAAAGAAATAAAAAAAGGTGAAACCAGGCCGGCCGAAACGGCCTAGCCCACCGCTTCACCCCTCCCGCTTCCTCTCTCTCGCCGGCAGGCCCCACCCCGCGCCAGCTTTTCTTCTCAGCGCCCGTGGGGCCCCCATCCTCGACTCCCTGCGCGCCACTCCTTTTCTCTCTTTTCCTTCTTTCCCGGGCCCCATCCTTTCTCCTCCTTCTCCCTTCTGTGGCCAGGCAGTCTCCGCGTCACCCTTCTTTCTCTTCCCGTTCTTTTTCTCTGCGCCAAGCGGTCTCTTCCTACCTGCTCCGCCCCTGCCCTACTCCATCACATCATTCGGCGCACGCGGCGCAAAAGCCGCAATGTGGGCATTGTGGAGTCGCGCGCCCGGATTCACGGCGGCATCACCGCCTGCCACCGCGCCATCCCCCATTTTCCCCACGCTATAAGAAGCGTCCGGCCACCCCGTGAGCATGTAGCTCCCGCGCCGCCCTCCTCTTTCCCCTGCTCCCTCTCCCGCCTCCGCCCGTGCGTAGGTCGCCACCGCCAACCCACTGCCGCCGCCGACGCTCCTTCCCCTCCGGTGCTTAGCCCCTCAATTCCGCCCACTTGGAGCCTCTCCTCACCGCCCCGGAGCTTCCCCGGCCGTCAGCCAATGCCCCCCGCCACCTCAGCTCACCGGCGCCGAGAGGCCCTTCACCGCTTTCCCCGCTCGCGCCGCCGGCCCGCCTCAGACCCTCCCTAGCCCGATCAACAGTGGGGTAAGCTCTCTCGGCGTCCTCTACTGCTCATGCGCTCGCCGGATTCCGCTTCCCTTCACGCCGGCGCCGCCGCCCTCTTTCCACCCTCACCGTCGGCCGCTCCAACCGCCGCCCAAGCCGCCTCGCCTCTTCCCGGCTTACACCACCGCCCCCCTTGACCTACATGCCTTCCCATCGACCCATTTTGGCGTTCCCCCAACCCCCTCCAGTCGCCACTCGCCGCCGGCAAGGCTCCTCCCCATCGGCGCCATTTTGCTCTGTTTTGAGCCCTGGCTTCACCCAGCATAACAGCATTCCTGTGCCTTTGCTATCAGCCCAGGCAGTGTGCCCACTTGGCTAGCTGAGTCAGCGTTCGAATTCCAACAGTAGGTCCCGAGTTCGATCCCCACCGGCCACATCCTTTTTGCATTTTTAGTTTGCCCCTTTTATCCCTTTTTAATTAAAGGAAAAATTCAGGAAAATTAGGGATAATCTAGGGAAACTAATAAAATTTAAATAAGTCTTTAAAGAGTTTATGTATGAATTAAGCATTGGTTAGTTATCATGATAATTAATTAATGTGACTTTAATATTTAAATCTAATTATTTATTAAAGGCATTAACGAGGAGAAGTTGCTTTGGATAAATGTCTATATTCAATAAAGATTGCCTTTAATTAAAATGAATACATATATGCCCCAATATTTATCATGCCACCTTAAACAAACCTCAGTGATATGGTTTAGCAAATAGCAATAATGAAATATTATCTTGTACAATAATCTCTGCCTAGATAAATAAATCTAAATATCGATAAAAGAGCATTAATAGAGGGTGGTTTTTGGTAGAAATATCCATGCATCACAAGAACCCAAATAAAATAAAAAGGTCAAGGTAATTAGCCAATCATGCAACCATGTATTTTAGTAAAATAGATATAACTAGCCATCACATAGTTAAAACATAAAGGTTACTCAAATTAAATTAGAGAATAAGTTAGGGAAGATAATAAAAATCAACTAGGATGTAAATGAGATTATTTAATACTTATAAGTGGATTAGCTCATGTATGCATAAGTAACATGGTTGAGCCATCACCTAAGAGGCTAGTTATTAATTCAAAGCAATAGTGAAGGAATATGACTATGGTTAGACACTCAAACTTAATAAAGATTACACTTAATTATAATGTATACCCTAATATTTAACATACCGACGTTAAACAAACCTCCATGGTAGCTTTAATTAAGTAGCTATATTAGTATATGAACCCGTACGACAAGCCCTGATAAACTTGGCTAAAAATAATGCTAAGCTTAATATCAACAAAGGTGTCATTAACTAAATCTTAACATTAGGTTTAATAAGGAGAATGATAAACATAGTTGCATATAACAAGTTGGGACCCGTGTAAATGGACCCTAATTCAAAATAAATTATGTCTAATAACAACTAAATGCACATAAAATAGCACACCATAAAATGTTATAAACCCAGACCCTGGTATTAATTCGGTAAGCTAGAATTTCATACATTACGTATATAGTCTATGCCCTGAACAATAGCACTCAACAAAATAATGCTCAGTAAACTCGCACACCTATTCATAGGTCTAACCTAACCCATGGAACTTTCTTAATAAATATAAAAATAGTAGAAGGAGCTCGTAATAAAAGGTCAAGTCATTATATTCTACCACCGGCCATGCCTCACATCACTCGAATAACCCATTAACTCATAATAAAGCTAAATTGAGTTTATTCGGATTTATTTGGATCTTTTGAGTTACTTGCTTTTATTTGGATTCAGTCGTTTATCACGTAATTAGAAACTAGAGTCCTGAAGATTCCACGGATCAAGCGTGGTCAGAGCAACGTGAAGATAAAGAATAGAAGCTCAAGAGAAAGCATCATGTGAGCTCAAGACCGCGGTAAACCGCGCAAGGCGAGTCAATACATTGATCATGTTGATCCTACATTTTCTGTAAATTATTTTTGTTTAAATTATCAAATTGCATGCTGATATTTTATATGCAAATACATGGTTAATTCAAGATTCTAGTTATATGCCCCTTATTTAACTTGATTAATATTACATCTCCTTTGGAATATTTGAATGTGTGAACCTTGTCGCCCTAGAAAAATTATAATAGAAACATTTCGAAAATAAGTCCCTAATTATATACCTTGCTTAGTACTACATAGATACTCGGTGGCGCTAAAATGCCCCCAAGCATCATTATCACTTTTAATCATGAGAAAATTTGGTTGGGCAGTCATGGTGGTAATGATTGATATATGTTGGATGTCATTATTTTATGCTCCCCAAAAACCTCAAACTGCTTGTCTATTTGGGCGGATGGTTCGGGGGTATGGTGCAGGGGTGCACGAGAGTGTGGTTTGTGGTAGAACCGCCCAGATACCACTAAGGACTAAATCTTGTCATGACCTCCTATGTAAAACAGTACAACCACAAGTCTGTAAAATACACCTTGGCTTAGTAGATTTACCGGACCCTGAAAGTCATCCTCACAGAAGGAGGTGGTGAGGTAGTGCAAGCGGCTGTCTGGGTGACGGCTTGAATGGGACACTCGCAGAAGGTGAAGTTCTGCTGTGGCGGGCTAGCAAGGGGTAGCCAGCTGCTAGAAGTTCAGAAGGAGAACATCCCGCACAACGTATGGGACCCACCGCAAGTGGGAGCGACCCATAGGGTAAAATGATGGAAGGGGCGAGCTACTTTGAACGGTTACTGTGATGGTCTGCTCAACCACCTGACTAAGGAATCGTGTGGGGCAACGAGTTGATTGTCTCTTGTGGTGAAAGTGTACAAACTCTACAGAGTCAAAACTATTCGAATAGCCGTACCACGGTCATGGGCGGACATGGGAACTTAACCAGATATAGTTCTATTTCAAAAACTTTGTGGGTGGGAATGGAAAAAGTGGAGGGCAGTGGAAAACCCTTATTTGAATTGTCCTGGGTGTCGTCCCAGTGGTAAGTTAAGCGGCTATAACGCTGAAAGATGCTATATGGTGCGGATGCCATGTAACTGTGGATGGAATCTGGATCGCTATTATTATTGCATTCTCTTACACATTATGTTTTTGTTCAAAATTGCTAGGTCTCAGGAAATTTCTATGTATTATATATTTAAATAATGATGATACTTCTCACAAAATAAAATGTCAGAAAAAAAGATGGTTGTTTGTGGTAAATGCATAAAGAAGTAGGTGGATTCCTGTCATTCATAAAAAGGGTAAACGATAGTGTGGATTCTAGGAGAAATAAATTGGAGCTTAAATGAATATATAGGCTAGATAAATGGTTTAAATGATTTTTGGAGAATTAGGGAGTACAAAGGTAATTGCTGGATTACAATACTGATAACTAATATAAATTCTTGGAAGATGATGGCAATAATGGGATTAATAGGATTGGATCAAATACTAGATAGATGAATTGAATTTCTGGGAATATTGGAGAATGATAACAATTATTGGATTATAATCTTGATCATTGATATTCTTGGTGGATGTAAACTAGTGAATCATAGACTTGATCACTGATATTCTTGGTGGAGGTATACTCGTGAATTAGTTAGAGATAGATAATTGATTATTGGAAGAGCAAATTATGGATTTGGATCAATAACAAAAGGATTGAATTGTTAGAAAGACCTGTTACAAATGATTTCGGTGGATTTAAAAACAAATATGTTGGATAATCATTAGAATTTAGAAATAAAGAGTTGCTGATTAGCAACCACGAGATTGGATTGATAAGAATCTAGAATACAAAAGATATCGGTGGATTAACTAAATGATATCACTCGCTGTTTAAAGTTTTAGACAGCACTCAATATAGAAAGTGTATTTTCGGTGGATTAAGTCAATTATGGTAATCGTTATGTGGAGTTTAGGTAGCAACAATAACTAAAAGCGATTCTTGGTAAATAAAATAATCTGAGCCTCTCCTTTGATAAGTCATGCATACTATTTATTTGCATCCTGTGTATTAGCTCGCGGAGCACGGTGGTTTGTGCTCACACTCGCTTTCACAACAAATCCAGAATCAAGAATCAGATCACTACACCTCAGCAACACGACTAGACATGATGGCAGAGAAGATGAAGATGTCAAGGGCTAGGTCGCGAACCTCCAGTTGGCTGCCTGTGGGCATGTCCTGAAGGTCCCACTTACGTGCTTCGTTCTTCCGCTGTTGCAATTTAATGATTTCGGCCTAATCGACCCATGGGTAAGTTTACTATTATATTTACGCTTCTACATAATATGTACTTTGATAACCAGAACTGTAATCTGTGAGCACTATCTACTAATCCAGGGAATAGTACGGTGGAATCACAGAGGAATCCGGATTGTAAAATCTTGGTCCCTACATATTTCCACTGAACTACCTCATTCTATATTTTCTATTGACCAACACGTACTGAAAACCCGACTTGATGTGCATATGCCTTGAAGTATGCTTCCACTGATTTGACATCATCAAATGTTATCCATATTTTTGGGTTCGATTCTTCTGCACACTAGGGTGTGAATGAGGAAGACTGCAATTGCATAAATTTGATTGAATTATATCCATAACTCATGTCTCTAGTCATTCATAAATCATGATGACTATAACATCAAGAAAATAATGACCCAGGTTGGTATACTTGCGGTCTTTTTGGGAGTACTAAATCTTTCCTTACACCTTACATTTGAGTTCACCTCACTAATGTATTGGGACTGAGCATCACCAATAACTCCATAGTACTTGCTAGCTGGCGACATGTGGGTGAAGGAGATGGAGGGGCTCTGGCCAACTCCTTGAGGTGGTGGCCTCTATGTCTCGAATCTAGCCTCGATAACTCCAACTCCATGTGCGTCACTCTGCACGTCGACCCCTTCCCCACGTGCCCTCGACTCCTTCGCTCACCCACACGTGCTCTGCTTCACCCTCAGCGTCACTTGTGCCATCGATGAGCCAACCGTCTTCCCTCCTTCCATGGCTCGCGCCTCCTCAACTTCTCCCTATGCCCTCACCTCCTGCCTTCACCATAAACCGTGTTGCCATTGCTGGTTTGGTCGCCCTCACATCCCTCCCGAGCACTTCCCTGTCACCCTACCTCATTCTCTTCCTCCCCTTCACCATCGGTGGCCTCACGCCATCCTAGCTATCACCCTTGCACTAGCCTCCTTGGTCTTGGACGTCCACGCTAATGTCAGTCTCCTTGCCCCAAAATCCTAGCTCATCCTAAACCAAGCCACCACCGCCGATATGCCATTCTGTGCCATGAATCTGGTTATTGGTCACCAAGATGATGTCCGATTACAAGCCATCCCCAGCCTACTGGAGTTCAAGATGAGGCCAAAGGGCAACAGCGAGGCTCTCGCTTCCTCCTAGGGCTTGGGTGAGGCTGAAGAGCAATGATGGGGGACAGCAAGTCACCTTTACATCGCGACCGCACACGACATGCCATCGAGCAGGGGCTGGAGCTAGTCAATGATGGAGGTGGCTTCCTCTCCACCGTCTTCTAGCCCACAGCTCTGATCGGTGGCATCGGGTTTGCTTCAACAAAATCGAGCCATGAGCAGGGGCGACGGTAGTTAGTGATGGAGATGACGGTGATGGCACCGTCGAAGCTACAGTGGTTGGTGATGGCCGCTTCGATGGTGAAAAGGCTGCTGGCATGTCCCACATTGTCCTCTCCCTAGCTCCCTTTCCTCCCTATCGCTGCCAGCACCGCCCTCGAGTTGTCCATCCGATTAGCTTAACTGCAGCTGCAGTACAGCATACATGCACCTCTGCATAGATCAAATGTTCCCCTCAACTTTGCAATCTTACATTTATCAATTGCTAGATACTGTTTGTGTGTGTGTGTGTAGATATAGATATAGATATGTGTGTGTGTGTGTGTAAAATTTAGCATCCCTTTGTTGCCTAAGAGATTGTGGTACTTGTCGTTTTAGAAAACAAATGTTTAAGTTAATCATACCCTCCTGTTATCTGGTTCATATGATATTCTAATGTAGGTTGTAGGCGAATTTGAAATTATTTAGAGCATCCCAATTTTTTCATATGTTTATTATTGTGTATATATCACCTCTAGTACGTTGATGGCACTTGTAGGTCATCTACTACCATCTCATGGAGCAACTTTAGTTTATTATTTTAGCAGCTTCCTCATGCAATGGACATGTTCCTCCAAACTCAACACCTAAAATCTATGGACATCAATTTTTATAGCTTGATGCTCTTTAAGAAATGCTAGCATATTAGCACATTAATTCTAGCTTACATCCTACCATCTATGATTATGGTCTACAATAGGAACCTGCTCTTATTTTTCCAGATCTTACGAATGGTTTTCTTAAACAAATTTTCTTCTCTTTCGGTGTTGGCTCACATCATCAGAAAATCGAATAGTTCATTATGTGATTTTTCCTTAATTATTGCATCAGAGATTTTGACCAAGTTATACTCATTTTTGGAAGAAAAAAATGTGTTAATAATGTGTGCTTAAGTATCTCTACACTTCTTTGGAAATGAGATTAGAATTTGTTCTTCATTGCTTCTGTGCCTGCTTTGTGTTGCTTACATTGATGCATTTTAGTTATTCCTTAGGCCCCGTTTGGCACGGCTCCACTTCACAAGTGGAGCTGTTTTTTTTTTTTTTGCTTCAGCTCTACGAACAACTCCACCGGTGGAGCTGGAGCTGTTTTGGTAGACTGTTTGGCAAAACAGCTCCACCTGTTTTATCATGCATGGTTGAGAGATGTCAATTGTCCAATATACCCCTGTCTATTTGCATAGGAATGACCCGTTAAAACCGGTGGCAGATCGCGTAAATTCACGAAAGTACAAGGGCAGTGGCATGCGGGCCTGCGGATGGAGCCGGGTGGAGCTACTTTTTTCAGCTCCATCTTGTACATATCTTTTGTCTCAGCACGTTTTAAGGGACTCCTTGGGTGGAGCTATTTTGTTTTACCCCGTTTGGCACAAAACGGCTCCAAACAGCTCTAGGAGCCGGTGGTGAAGCTGTGCCAAACGGGACCTTAGGGTTTAGGATGTAACAGTTAAGCTAAAAGGGAAAAATACATCAATTTTTTCTTCATTGTTCACCGCGGGAGGAATGAGTGGTAAACAGATATTAAAGATATTTCACTTTGTAGGGCAGACCTTTGTCTCTCTTTCTTTATGATGTTGTTCGTTTTGCTTTTGATTTAGTCGTAGTTTAATCGACTTGCAGTTTTATCATTCTTCCGAGAACACAGCTTCATCATTTATAGTCTGTTGAAGAACATATGTACTCAAATAATAGTTTGATCTTGAGTTTTTTTTTAAGTAACACATTAGTTGTCAATTGCGTAGTTGTATACAAAAAAAATAAGTTTTTTTCATACTTCTCCTCCATAAATTGTATATTGTACGAATGCAGTTGCTAGATACCTAGTCGGAATAGCCATAAGGACATACGGTTGGATGCTGACGAGAGCTCCTCAGGTTTAGTGATTATAGGTCTACAATGTGCCATTTTGTCGATGTAAATGAGTATAGTTTGTGGTTATACATAGGCATCTTTACCCCAATTGATGCTGAAAAACCGACTACTTTTTGTAGTCTTCCTTTCAAGGTTTGTTAGTTGCTCTTGGGTGCTTTAGACTTTGGTGCCAGGTTCCAGTGCTTGAAATATGGTTTTCCAGGTATTTGTTAGTCTCTAATTTTCTGAACATAGTAGTGTGCTATTGTGCTTATCAAATATTAGCTACTGTATTATAAATATGATTTCACTTTCTACAAAAGTACCTCTTACATTCACCTTTCCTACCATGCATCTAATTTCTCTACCAGAGTTAATCAGATTATGACATTGACAGTCATAAAATGTTATGTTTATTGTTCTAAATAGTTATCACTAAATCTTTGCTCTATTTGATGGGACAAACTGCATACTAGATTGTTATCTTATTTTAGTCGATATGCTAGTTCATATGTTTTCTTTTATTTGTAGCAATGCACACGCAGAGGGTGGAGCATGGCTAGGCACAAGGCAGAGTCAAGAGCGTGGAGCAGGGTGAGCCTAACGACAATTCAACATGATGGTTCTTCTCTTCATAACAATTTTCTTATTATTTTTATCACATCACTTCCGGTTTTGCTGACCAATTGATCTTTTTTGTAGTATCTAGGTGTGGGTCATTTGGTCGGTGAGAGATCGTAGAAGTTTGTCCATGATCAAAAGTCATTCAAGATGAGCATGTAGATTTAAGAACCGTCATGCTTGTTTTAAAGTTTTTAAAACTTGAAATTTTTGAACAATCTATGTCATAGCTTGTTCTAAATTTAATCAGACGGGAAACTATTATCCTTTTGATGTTTTTTGTTAGTGAAATATATAACTCCAGCATAATATTTATTCCTAAGTTTTACTTTTTGTTGTAACGTGCGGACACAAGACTAGTATATAATTAAGCATGGACACAAGCCTTTTAGTTTCTAAAACTACATATATTTAAATTGGTCTGCATGCGGGCCTTTAAAATACGTTGTACCTAGGTATCATGATCATGCATTTCGAATTCATCCATTTGTGAAGTAACGAAGAACGCATCAATCTCTAGCTTGACCACGTACTTTATAATTAGTTTCTTATTAGGAATCGACCAACCTGGCTGAATGATTATGAATCTTGCATATTAAGAAATTAAACCATAGATGCATGACTGACCGTACATAACGGTCTTCCATCGTACTCCCATGGTGATAGCCGACGGGGCGCGTACGTGGCACAAGACATTTTCTATAGCATATAAGGTGCTATTAGGTTAGGCTGACATTACACTGTAATTGATTAAAATTATATTGTAACTGATGATAGCTTATTTGGTGTAACTAAATTTTAAAAAAAATTAAAAATAGAAAATTATGTTAGCCCATCACGAACAATGCAAACGAATACAAGAAAAAAGAACAGAAAAAAGCTCAAAAAAGTCAAAAAAAACTAGAAAAAGATGAAATTTGGGAATAGTGAAAAATAAGCCAGAAGTTAAAAGTTTAAACCAAAATGAGTAGAACCTAAGTATATTATTGTCAGGTTGAATAGTCATTTTCATCACAAAACGTAACTAACCACGAAAAGTGTATTTTACATGATTGCTTAGGGCAGCTGACATTCAACATGCCTGAAGTCTCCACTAGGTAGTATTTGCTAAGCGCGCAAACACATTATGACCATTATGTGATTTTGATGAGGACTTCGAGAGTTGGCAAAAAAAGACATACCATGAGACACGTGTCATCACAAAATCTAGCGTAAGGCGCCACGATGCACATCGATCGATCGATCGATCGACCTCCAAACGTCCCCACACAAACGCGCATGAGTGGAGAACACGGTCGACGTTCCTTTGCCTTGTCTCGAGCTTATTCTTGTGCAGAACTTTTCGTGCGCGTGTCTGCAGCAGATAAACCACACCGATAAGTATCGTGTCGTTGTATTCTATTTACTGGAGCGCACACAATTTCCTGTGGATCAGGCCTACCTCTCCATATACATATCCCAATATTTTGGCTGGCTCTTTCCTATTTATGACCTATAGTTTATATAAAATGTTACAGTAATCAGCGTTTAAACAGTATACTTTTTTAATGTGAGATCTACTAATCAATTATTGTACACATTATACTAACTTCAGCTATACCAATTAAACATATACAATTATCTTTTTCTTCATAATCTACCTCAGAATAACCATAATTCAAAATTTATAAAACACAACTTAAAAAACTCACCCTTTGTCCGGCCAGAAGCTTGCAGTCGGGAAGATCTTCTCTCGTCGGCGCGGCGCGCCGCACCGCACCTGCTCCCCCCCCCCCCCCCCCCCCAACACAATTACACAAACGCAGCGTGAGGAGCGCAAGCGCGCGCGCACGGACGCACGGACGCGCAAGGCCGCAAGCCACCGGCCAGTCACGTGTCCCCCGGGGCCGGGGCCAGAATCCCCGGTGGGTCCCGCCGCCTCCGTTGGCTTCGCGTGGCCAACAAATCTCTCTCATGTGGACTGGAGATTGATGAGACCGATGAGAGAGAGGGGTGCTTCCGGCGTTCGCCGAGCTGGAGCCATCCGAGTCGGCCTTTCTAGTGGGACGTCACGTCGTTAGCTTACCGGGACTACAAGGACGAGTAATCACTCCGAACCATCCACACAAACCGATCGGCGAATCAGGGATGCCCGGACCCAGACCAGACAGCCCCAGGCCGTGGGCCAGTCTTCTCCGACGCTTTTCGCTGTGCCCAAAAGCCACCCGGTCGAGCCGGCGGCGAGCGCGCGCGGCCGATCAGGCAGACGACGAGCCGGGGGCGCGCGGGCCCTACGCATGCGGCCGCGGGAGGCCGCCGTTTATTGATCGGGCAATCACGCGCGCGCGCATCGCTCCAAACTAGGCGACGAAGCTCCAAACAGTCTTGGAGGGAGACGGGGGCCGCGCGCGACTGGACGGTTAGCTGCACCAAACCAGCCTCGCGCGCGTGAGATACCGACTAATCCGGCGCCTAATTTGGACCTCAATCTTGGAATCATTCCGAATATTCATCGATATAAACATGTACGTAGAACAATATATTTAGAGGAAGGCAGGGCAGTGGACGCACAGCGGTGGACAGCAGCGAATCTAAAATAAAAATAACACAGTGATCTTACGTTTTATGCACGTATATATCAATGTATCCATTAATTATATAGCGATAGTAATGCATTTTAAATTTAATGACATCAACTAACTTTATAACAAAGTTTAATGGTAAATAACTATTTGTCAGACAACATATCAAAATCAAGAAACCCATTATTAGTAAATGATCTAAAATAAATCCGAGCACCTACTATTACGCGTATTTTTTTGGAGTGTCCTGTTTTGTCAATGTCCTGTGTATTTTTTTCTCTTCTCTCTCTATTTGTCAATGTGTTTAAACCTTTTTCTTTTAGATAGATGTAGTTCTGACATGTAGAGGCACTAGTTTTTGATATATGGGGACATACACTATGTAAGCTTGAACTCTTGGTAACAAAAAATAAAATTGGTGGCGGGGGCTTGTGTCCCCATATTAAAGAACATGCATCCGCCCCTGGCGGTGGGTTAGCGGTTGCAACGGAGCAGCGAGACAGCAGTGACACCGCCGGCCATAGGCTTAGCCGCTTAGGGGAGGGCGGTGAGCGGCAGAGGCAGCGAGGGCGATGATAATGAAGAGGAATTAGGAGGCAACGGAAACGGGGAAGGAGATCTGGGCGGGGGAGAGATGGAGGTGTGTAGTGGCGGCGACGATGGAGGAGGAGGTAGGTTGTAGTGGCAGGAGGGGAGGATGAGGTGGTTGCGGTGTGACAGGGGTTCGCCAGAAGGTATTGTCGGTGCCAAATGCGACACCAACAAGGCGGCATGAAGGACCATGTGAGAAGGCCAAGGGTTTTGTTGTGATGAACCATTCTTATTTTGGAGGAGTGAAAATTTAGAATTTACAAATTTGCGGATTTCTCTAGACAGCTCGCATAGGTGACGATCTGACCAGCCAACTTGTATTGGGAATTGAGTCATGTGATAATTTGGTTTGATCTAGGTCTATACATATGTGTGGTATGATACATGTTTCAGCTAACGTGGGTTAAGTTGTGAAGGACTTGTGGCGGAAAATGATTTCTTGGTAGTTAGATGTGCAAAGGCGCTTGGAGTCAACCATGGTCAACGGCGAGGATCGGAACTATGCTCGTGGAGGAGCCGAGGCCCAGAATGATCAATGATACCGGGGTGAGATGGCTGAGCTCAAACATGACATAAGGAAGACGGAAAATGTTGAAAAGTTCAAGCGACGAGTTGCACCATGTGATTTAGTCGGTCCAAGTAAGGCGTGGTTTGGTGGAACCGAAACAGGAGATTTGTCGACACGTGGCAAGCCAGTGGTGCATCTACACGTAGTAAGCATGACGATTGTTTGCGAGAAAAGATGAAAACCGGGTTAAGAAATAGTATTTTGGTAAGTTGACCAAAATACCGAAAACTATCTTGAATAAAAAACACGGCGCTTGAGTGGCACTTGAGAAGGCGATTTAGATCAAAGAGGAGCTGAGATGATCAAGTGGATCAAAGGGTAAGAACTTAGCGGATTTAGGCTTATATGTTTTGAAAAGTGTGCATACATGTAGTGTGTGAGTAAAACCCATGTTGTGAGGAGTTAACGGATTTCTCTTATTTGTGCTAAGTAGATAGTATCCATTAGGGTGAGATAGGGCTGGTTGTCTTGTCTATTTAACGAGTTATTATAGAAATTTGCAAGTTAATCATCTAACTATCCTAACTTTACGCATGGAAGCCAAGTATTGTAGGGTTAGAGTTTGAAAAATGTGAGTATGCCCTTTTGTCCTCCAGGTGTGAAACATTCATTCTCAAGTACTAATATATTGATTTTATTCATCTATCATGAATCACTCTTGTTTTGGTTGATTTGCTCTTATTTTAGTTGATTTTGATCTTGCCTATCCCTTTCTTGATCTTGCTGGATATCAAGTATGAGTAAGTAATGGAGATATACCTAGAAAATCAATCTTTATCTATCTAGTCATTAGATTTGGCGAGTTCTTGAAGTTGTCCAATTTTTTGCTTGATTTGGCATCTTCAAATGATTTAATTTCTTGATCCAATTATTTTTTTTGCCTTGATTCCTTAGTTGTTCTAACTTGCTGTGAAATATAATAATACATCTAGAGCCATATTGGCCATCATTCACCCATGAGCAAATCATATTCACCGTATTTGTTTTTTGCCTGGTATTAGTGCAAGTTTCCTTCAAACGAAAAAATGTCAGAACTTTGGCAATGGGATTTCTAACATCTTAGAGAAGAGGCATACCAAATTTTAAGTGATTTGGAGACTTAGTTTAAGAGTTTGCTCAATTTATAGTTTTAGCCCGGTTTTAGTGCAGTAGAGCTTCACTAACTAAAAGATCCTAATTCTCTTAAATTCTTTCAAAATTTTTGGTTGGAATAGGTTCTTAAAATCATGATCTAGCCTTGGTTCAAGTTTTAAGTCTTTTAGATCTATAGATCAAAAGTTACATAAATTTTATACTTGAATAGTGTTGTTTTACTGTTCATCGAGCTGAATTTACTGTAGCACAATGAAGTTTTAGAATTTTAGGTTCTTGATCTTCATAGCTATTGAAATGAGAAAACGGTGAATACTTGGGGAAAAATTGAAGGTACCATTCGCCCACTCTGTTACCATACAGGTCCTTCACGGCAGCACATTGGGTGGCGGCGGCAGGGGTTAGTGTAGGCGGGAGGCTGTGACAAGGGTTTGATGGCCGGTGGAACATGTCCAGTTAATTAATTTTGTGAGCAAACGTTAATGGCTCTAAAAAGAATGTTGATGTCGCCGCGCATGCATGAATAGCCCTCGAGTTGGCACGACCATGTTGGCTGGGTTCAGCTTAACTTTGGTTTTGACTTTTCACTTCCTAATGCAGTAACTTGTTTTCAAATGGTGCATCTTTTTAAAGTGGAGTCTATAAGTTGATTGTAGTAGACACTGTACCGATTCAGCTATACCGGCCAAAATCACATACGACTATTTCCCTTATCATACTGTCTCTCATACACAACCATAATTCAGAATGCAAAAGCTACAGCTACAGTCCAAAAAAACTCACCCATTATATGCCTAGCCCTAACAAAAATAAGAGATCTATACGATCTCAAAAGAAGTTAAGAATCTACATGATAAATCAAACAAAGGCATCAAAATTTTAACCTGTTCCAGACTTCCAGTGCACTTTCAGAATAACGGGTCGATCGATTTTGTGATTTCCCATGCGTGCGAATATAGAAATATCCGATGCTACGGTACGTTGTTGACGTGCTATAATACCGCCGACTAGCGTGGGTCCCTGCAAATCATGAAAAAAAACAGACATGAGAATATCTAAACGAAAAAAAATGAGTTTGCTTTAAAATATGATTTTTTTCCTTACAAAAATGATTGATAAGGACAAAACATGACGCCAAGAGCATCGCACAAAATCAACTCAACCCAGAAAACAATCACAACTTCACCAACGAGGAGGCAACAATAGCTGCATGTTACCAATTCGTTTGGTTTAAACGTGGCTTGCGTGCTATAAATCCTCAGTGTCTAATTGATCATCGCTTCAACAACTATATATGATCTTTTTTTTTTTGCATTGAACAACTATGAATTAGTTACCTCAACACAGAAAATATACACCAGAGTTATTCGTATGATGTTTCGTTTTCGGACATCTAATTAAAATGGAATGCGCGACATAGAATTTGGTTCTCTGTGTCACATCCATAGTTTCGTTGGCATTTTATTTCAGTCCATGCATTTGCCCCCCCCCCCCCCCCCCCCCTCTTCTTCTTGATGTACCTATCATGTCCACATTGAGACACTTATGCACACCGCACTTAAGCAACACTCGACGAGCATGGAGTGATCGTGATTATTCCGTTTTGAGACGTCGCAATGTGAAACGAAGCTGGTGCAAATGTGCAATATGTCCCGAATAGCGTCCACGCCTACATTGGTTGAATTCTTTTCGATTTGTAATTTATAATTTCTCTCAAATAAATAAATAGAATAATTTCTTTGTCATTATTCTGAAGCGGCTTATCGAGATAGCATTTTTAATGCAGCTTATCGACATTCGGTTCGTTAACACAAACACTCACGTTAGAACTAAAAATTATAAGACGTAGTCATAAACTATAAGTCGTAGCAAAAAAAAACCACCTATTATCTTAACATAGACCAACATCATTTAGGTTTGAGCAGCTTGCCCTTACCTTGTCAGTCGTACGGGTGCCTAGCATTTCTAGACCACAGAACCAAAAAGGCTCATATGAAATTGAAACTCATGTGAAAGTGTGTTTTGAGTGCATTTTAGCATGCATATACAGGACTCCATATATGAAGGGACATGCAAAATTCTTAGCTACCCATTTTTGCTTCGAAAGATGTTAACCACATATGAACAGCTATATATACTATGGCCTCGCTCATTTTAGCTTCAGCTTCTATCTTATTTTTTGCTATTCATAAATTTCATCTTTTCTAAACTTTTGACTTTTTTGAGCTTTTTTACCGGTTCTTTTTTCTCGTATTTGTTCGCGTTGTCCGTAATAAGCTAACATATTTTTTCTATTTTTAAATTTTTTAAATTTAATTACGCTAAATAAGTCACCTTTAGTTACAGTAAAATTTCAGTCGCTACAGTGTAATTCAGTCATAAGCTACAACTTTTCATCCCAACTGAGCGGGGTAGTGTCACCAATGGACAAGATGATCTGATCCGACGTGGACAATTAAGCAGGCCCCACCCTTACTCCATTAGTTTGCCTCCCAGAACAGCCAAGCCAAGTCTGTGGGTGGGGCTCATCAACTAATAATCAAATAAGATTAGGATGAGTAGCAGTAGGGGTGCAAACGGGTCGGATTCGGATGGATATTGTTGTTACCATATCCTAACCCATATTTTTTTTCTCCGGATTCGGTACCATCGGATTCGGTACCAATCGGATTCGGTGCCGGATCGGTCGGGATTAACCCGTTTATAAGGAATAGATGCAGTACAACAAATGGAGTAGGAGGACGTACTGTCAAGAACTTGATGTTACTACTTAATAGCTGATGTGGAAGATTTTATTTTACCATTGCAAAAGAAAATGAAACGTCAAATAGTAGCACTAATCTTAAATCAAACTTGAAGACGTATCGGATTCGGACGGATATTGCTATTACCATATCCTAACCCATATTTTTTCTCCGGATTCGGTACCAATCGGATTCGGTACCAAACGGATTCGGTGCCGGATCGGTCGGGGTCAACCCGACCCGTTTGCACCCCTAAGTAGCAGTTGATGTTGTTCTCCCAATCCCCTCTCCAGACCAGAAGCAACACCTGTAAGAAGCACTGTTCCAAGCATGTTTATCCGTTCCAGCACATACGCGCTGCACGCAATCTCTTATCGTGAAACCTTTTTTTATTTTCTCCCGGTGATAATCCATCCATACCCACGTCATTTCTCTTCAACCCCGTAATTTACCTAATTATCGATTCAGCATGAACATGAGGAGCAACCAGGCCGGGGAGCTTATTGTAATTCTGCGGTAACCGGTTCCGTCGCGTTGTGTCGGATGGAATCTTTCTGGGCCAGTAGATGTAGGCCCCGTTATTTTGGACTTCTGAGGTGATTTTTAACTTCAGTTTTTATTGGCTGGTATTATCTATCAGATTTATCAAAATTAACTTAAGACGTCATTCGCGCTCTAAAAGAGTACGGCCACAAAGATTCTACGGGCCCATCCACATAGGCATCCGTATGGGCCTGGATGGTTCTTCCCTTAACGGCCGGTGACGTCATCCGCCGTTCCTCTGCTCCATAAGCCAAGCCAAGCGAAGAATATTGTAAACGCTACCCCGCAAGGAGGCCACAACGTGCACAAATGTAGAATACATGTTGCTTACTCCTGTTCACGCAAGTTAGTATCTGATCCGTATATAACATGGAGTTCAATAGTACAAGTGCTTCACGGTATTCATAGGTTCACGTATACGCAAAGAGAGGTCGCGAGTTCTGATTTTTGGTTCCTTCAATTTTTATTTGCTTGCTTACCGAAAGTCTTATGTTAAGAGCACTGCTCTTAACAGCTTTAACTTTTGACGTTTTAGCTTATTTAAGGTAGAAATTATTTGAAATACATCATCGGCTTCTTATTTTAGATTATTTTAGTTTTTTTCCTTTTGTCTTTATTTTTTTTCATATATTTATTTGCATTGTCCGTGATGATATAACGAGGGTTTTCAAAAATTTCTCATTTTTTATATTTTCTCAAAAAAAAAACTGACGACCGCTTCAGATCAATTTAGCCTTAAGCCGTTTTGAACGGCTCCACGTGTATGGCAAATGTGGCTGAACTGTGTGTGATGTGAGTTAAAGTGTGTCATGTCATATTATCTGTTTATAATCAGCTATCTTCTGGAAAAAAATCCTCCAATCCTCGATGGATAAAAGAAAAAACTCCAATACCTAATTAAATATCTCTAGTTATGTAGATATTTATCTAAACATTTGTCGGAGGGCCATCTACCCTTTATATGTAGATAGGACTAGGGCTGTAAAAAAAGCTCGAAGCTCGCGAGCTACTCGAGTTCGGCTCGCTCTAGGCTCGATTCGAGCTCGGTTCGAGCTTTAAACGAGCCGAACTCGAGCTTGATCTCGAGCTCGCGAGCTTCACCGAGCCGAACTCGAATAGTTCGCGAGCCCCGATTCGAGCTTAAATAGTAATACATATTAATTCTTACCGAGCTTACTCGAGCCGAACTCGAGCTCGAACTTGTCTTATTATTGAAAATTAATGTGTATTTGAATTATTTTGACTGTTATCGAGCTTATTAGAGCCGAGCTCGAACTTAAATTTTTCTTATTATTAAAAAATAGTGCATAATAAATCATTTTAATTGTTATCGAGCTTCAACGAGCCGAGCTCGAGCCTACTCGAGCTTAGGCCGAGCCGAGCTCGAGCCCAGTTCCAAGCTCGGACCCCAACTCGAGCTCGGCTCGAGCTCAGCTTCTACCGAGCTCGAGCCTGGAAGGCCAAGCTCGCTCGAGCTCGGCTTGTTTACAGCCCTAGATAGGACCTTTTCTCTCATTATATGTGCACCAAACAAGTCCGAAGAGTTGCATCGATTTTCTAATCCTATCACTTCTCTCTATCATGTCTGTTTTTTTTTTGTTATTGAGTGCTCTTACGTATGAACTGATTGCTATTTTAGCATTGTGGCGACTACTCAAAGAATGTTATTATAATTCATAACACAATACTCTCCAATACATAATCATTGACAATAAGCAAAGTTAAGACGTCTCGTTATATTTCCTAGAGGTACAACCAAGGGGTGGACATAGCATTTACAAGCCCCCATGGATTTTCGTATTTTTTTATCCTCAACGAGTTTTTTTTTTGCGTGTGCGTTCACTTGTTGCCTGTTTGGTTACATTTTACGGAACCAGAGGGCCACAGGGGCAACACAGAGAGAGAGAGGAAGGCAGAGCAGCAGAACAGACAAGAGGGAAGGGAAGAAGAAGAGAAGAGTAGACGAGAGTGAGGAGAAGAGGAGCGAGCTATAAGTACCCACTCCCTCCCTTCTCTCCACCTCACCGCCTCATCCGTTCCTCGCCGAAGCCGAACTCTAACGAGAGGGAGAGAGAGTTTTGCGGATATATACTGCGGATTGAGGAGTAGTTTAGCTGGTCCGGTGGTTTGGATTGGGTTTGGTCGGGGAGCGAGTTTGTGAATGGTGAACGGGGAGGAGGATTGCACGCGGGCGTCGCTGCTGGGGAGAGCGTCGCTGCTGGGGAGATATGAGATCGGGCGCACGCTCGGGGAGGGCAACTTCGGCAAGGTCAAGTACGCGCGCCACCTCGCCACCGGCGCCCACTCCGCCATCAAGATCCTCGACCGCAGCAAGATCCTCTCCCTCCGCTTCGACGACCAGGTACACGCATATCCATTCCATCCTCCCGTCTCGCGAATCGATCGAACCCTTCGCCTTTTCTCCATTTCTTGGTTCCGCCGTTGGTCGGTTGCTTGCGCCTGACAAATTTTGCTTATCGGCTGCCGTTTGGTGGTGCTCAGATACTGAGGGAGATCGGGACATTGAAGCTGCTCAAGCACCCAAACGTCGTCCGCCTACATGAGGTGCGTGCTTTTGCCCACGGTGCTCGTCAGGCTCTTGTTTTCTTTCTTTGATTTGTTTCTTCTCGTGTTCTTTCTTGGTTTTGTTTCTTGTGTGTTCTTGTCGAATTCGATGGGGGTTACCTTTGAGTTCTGACACCTGGCCGGCCTAAACTTGCAAGGGAAGGAACATTTGGCTCGTAGTACTTAGGGGTGTTTAATTAGGTTCTTGAAGTTTGAGCTTTTAACTATTTTTTAGTATTGTAGTATTTTTTTTCTATTGTACCAGCTGATAATTTTTCTACATAATTAATTTTTTTAAAAATGAAAAATAAAAATTATATCCACCAACAATGCAAAAAGAATAAAAAAAGAAAAATACAGAAAATCTAAAAATTCAGAAAATACGAAATTAAAAAAATCAGAATCTAAAAGTTTAAGTCCAAATGAGCATCCCATAACACCGGGATAAAGATTAGCTGTACTATTTTGCTTGGTTGTGTAGAGGAAATTGTACAATGGTAAGGCATAATTCTCTTATTATTTTTTAAAATGTATTTTTATGTTTTTTATATAATAAAAGTAATACTAATTTTAAATCGTACGTAGATATAAGTAATATTTATCTACTATTTATTATGTTTTAAAATTATGTAAATCACTGATTAAAAAAAGATAGAAGCATTTTTTTTTTGTTCATGCGAGGCGTGGTTACATGTGATGTGAGTGGATGGATTAGGGAGTAGTTTCGGCCGCAAAGCCTGCTTGGGCTTGCCAACTCTCGTGCACGCAACGCGACGCAAAGCGAAGCATCACCGCCACCTCGCACGGCCGGTTCCCTCCCCTCTCGTCGCTGGTCCACCACCGTCGAACCTTAGACGCGGTCTATACACCCAGGCTCATCACAGACCATCCAGTTGTCTTTAAGATTCGTGCACCCAGGACAATACGGCTCGCCGGCCTGTGGATGCTTGCGACCTATTCGGAAAGATAAAAAATTTACAGATTCCAAATAAAAAATTTACAGAGATTCTATAAGGAATGCTATCCTTTCTCCAAAATTCTTATCCTTTTCAAAAATCACCAAAATCCACTTCCGACCCTTCCATTTCAAACGAGCCCTCGTGTCTCGGAAATCATCATTGAACGAAAAGCGCCCGATACGTCCACGTCACCGGACACCGCGAGCCGACGGCTCCGATTGTATCCCAACTGGTGCAACGCACGTTCCTTGCCTGCCCCTTGTGGGCTACCCGTCGAGGCACATGGGTGGCTCCCAGGTGGGCACCCACGACTGGCTTCTCAGCCGTCGAGCCGGGCCCGCCGTGTCGGCGCCATGGGCTGTTGTCGTCCGGGTACCCCTAGCGGGACAGGAAAAATTGTCTCGTGAGCCGGGTGCACCAAGTCACCCGTCGTGTGGGCCTACCAGGTACGCCTAATTATTGTACACAAGGCAGTGGTGGTGGACTTGTCAACCGGGGCCCGCCCACGTGTTCCGGGAGTGGGACCCTTCGCTGCCATCAATGATCCATCCCTGCGCCCACCAACTCTGCGTGCCTCCTTGCGGTTGCGGCGACGCATCGCTGCGTGCTCACTGGTCCAGGCCGTGGTGCGGGGGTGGTGCTCCTCTCTCCATGCGGTGTGCAGTGCAGTCAGAGATGAGGTGAGGTGAGATGAACAGTGTGATGATTGAATCTGGAGGAGCAAAGCATCAGCGGCTCCCACCCAACGATGCTTTTGGTTTGCTCACATAATTGTGCGTTACCAAAACCACGAGGCTCGCACTGACATCTATCTAGTACTCACAGTACAGAAGCAGCCTTGAATTTTCAGGCTAACGGTTATGGTAAATGCTTTCTGGTGGATCATATAAGGACCAAATTGGCAAATGAGAAGATGTCTTGGAAAGAGCAAGGTGTTATCGCCCATGCTGAATTTATCTGCACAGCAATCTGTGGGGTTTTTTGGCTCTGGCTTATAACTTTTGAATTCTAGCTGTTCACGAGAGATAGTATAACGAGCAAAATAGTCGTATATGATTTTGGCTGGTATAACTGAACTAGAATGTCGACTACATTCGATTTGTAGCCTCCGCCTTGAAAAGATGTACAGTTTAAAAACTAGTACCGTAGCAAAAGTGATAAGCCAAATCTTGGTCATTACTCATTAGTTACTGTAGCAAAAGCGAAAGATGTATTTTACATTACTCAATAGTCGAATGTCACTCTGTAGAGCAACTGCCCTATCCTATTCTTTGTCGCCGTCAGCGTAATAAGTTAAGTACTGAAAATATGCTAATCTAATTGGATTCTTAGGAAAATGATTTAGTGGTCAGTGTGGAATTGAAAAGAAAATTCAGCGAGTGATATTGGGATATTTTTTTGTCCTCATACAGGTTGCTGCTAGCAAAACAAAGATTTACATGGTGCTTGAGTACGTCAACGGGGGTGAGCTCTTCGACAAGATTGTAAGCCACGAAAAATCTTGTTGAAAATATCGTTTTCGCATTGTAAAATTGGGTCCAGATCTTGTTAATTCTAATATTTCATTTTTGTTCCCTTTGCAACTATGAAAGGCCATAAAAGGAAAACTCTCTGAACACGAAGGAAGGAGGCTGTTTCAGCAGCTAATTGATGGCGTGAGCTATTGCCATTATAAAGGTGTCTACCACAGAGACCTTAAGGTACCTAAAATAATTTAACTTTTCAGCTATTTTACCTAATAGATACCAGAATTACATGAGTTCTTCTTTTATCATATATATCGGCAATAATCTCAAGTATGGTTTGGTTCTTCTGTGACTGAATTTTTCTTCTTTATTCTACTGTTACAGCCAGAAAATGTTCTAGTTGATCTAAAAGGCAACATCAAGATCTCCGACTTCGGCCTTAGTGCTTTACCTCAACATTTTGGGGTATGCTGATTAGGATTTTATTGAACTTTGTTCTATATAAAATCAATCCCATGTATCTGCGATTTACTGAATGATGTGCAATTCAACTTTCAGAATGATGGATTGCTGCATACAACATGTGGCAGCCCCAATTACATTGCTCCTGAGGTAAAAAAAAATGACAACAGAGAGTAATCGGAAATTAGTAACTTCATTCATTTGTACTGTAGGTGCTAATTCGGTGCCAAATCTGTGCAGGTTTTGCAGAATAGAGGTTACGATGGCTCTTTATCAGATATATGGTCTTGTGGAGTAATTCTTTATGTAATGCTCGTTGGATATCTTCCTTTCGATGACCGAAATATGGTTGTCCTTTATCAGAAGGTTGATTTTCAGACAAAGCAGCTTTAAAAGTTTGCTCTATAACTTGTTACGAAGTTCAGACCATCCTGATGGTGCCAAGTTGTTTTTTTGGTTTAGATTTTCAAGGGAGATACTCAGATCCCGAAGTGGCTTTCACCTGGTGCACAGGACCTTCTTCGGAAGATCCTTGAACCAAATCCGATGAAGAGGATCAACATAGCTGGGATCAAAGAGCATGAGTGGTTTCAGAAGAACTACATTCCTGTTGTTCCATACGATGACGATGAAGATGCCCATCTTGATTCAGTTCTCCCAGTCAAAGAGGTATAACAGTTTGGAGATACCGTAGTATAGAAATGTACTTGGTAATTAGTATTTGTTAAAGCTGATTGGTGTTTATTTTCCTGAAGCAAATTGATGAAGCAGGACTGGAAAAGCCTACTCATATCAACGCTTTTCAGTTGATCGGAATGGCTTCTTCCCTTGATCTTTCGGGTTTCTTTGAGGAAGAGGTTCGTACACTGTCTTTTCAACTGCTTATTTCGTGCACTTCCTGATCTTATCAGGAAAAAGGTTTTGTGTGGTATACTTAACATCATAAAAATAGCACATTCTAGCTCTCATCACCTGTACTTTGCAATAATCAATACAACACTCAATTAATCCTAAATTCTTCTTCTTTCTACTTTTTTCCTAAGTCTAGTATGAATTATGATGACCCACTCAACAGTGTCCCCTTGAGCCTACACTAAGTTACCTGCACATTGAATGTTGACAGTAACAGATGAATCACTTATCTCACGTTTCTGGTGGCTGGATTCATTGCAGGATGTGGCTCAAAAAAAGATAAGGTTCACATCAACGCATTCACCCAAGGATTTGTTCGACAAGATTGAGAATGTCGTGACAGAGATGGGATTCCAAGTCCAAAGGGGACATAGCAAGGTAGGTATGCGAGACCTTTTCTCATCACATAACTAAATTGACATAAATGGTAGAACAAATTGAATAAACTAAAGGCGATAAGCATGTTATTTTGCAGCTCAAAGTCATGAAAAAATGCAAAAATTCAAGGAACCCTAGGAATTCCTCATCATTCTTGGTCTGTACAGAGGTAAAATGCCACATGATAGCTTCATATTTAGACAATACGGGAAGGACAGCATATCAGCTTATAATATTCACAGTACTACTTTTGATCTTCAGGTGTTTGAGCTCGAGCCGTCCCTGTATGTTGTTGAACTGAAGAAATCCCGTGGAGATCCTATATTGTATAGACAGGTACCAATGAACACCCTTGTTACCAGCAGTAAAACTTAAGATAAAACTAGAAGAACAGAACAGTCATATGATACCGTGAAAATGTATTGCAGCTGTGTGAGAAGCTATCGGATGAGCTGGGGGTGTGCAAGACTGAGCAGATTGTGAGGACGGAATCGCTGGATGGTGATCTGGTGAGCTTCGGAAGCGCAATGCCTCTGTCTGGTTTCTGACGAATGTCACCCAGCGTCGTTTTGGGTAGAAGGGATGGTGAGCATGCTCCGTTCCTGAATCCTGATACAATTGTAGATTAGGTTCAAGCATATAGTGTACATTGTACAAAGTGAGTGGTGCAAATTAGCCACCGAGTTGAATATGAGGAACGATTCGTTCTTGCCTGTCTTTTCACCCACTTCTCTTTCGTAGCACGAACGAAAATTACCAATCGATGCTGATGTAGGAAGCTAGTTGATCACAAGTCAGGGAGCAGGATCCTTAACTGATAAGAAAGTATAAGTATATCTCACCAAAATTAAATACCGATCAAGCCGTCAAGTGGCTCAAGGGAAACAACTGAATATATGCCTTCACATCAGAGGAAGAACAGATAACAATGTGGACTAGGAACAGAGAATACGAAGTAATCAACGGTGGTGACTGATAAAATGTATACACATATGCAAGTAACAGGCAACAAGTTGACGAGCGAAAGCACACTTCCAGACTCTGAACAAACTGCACGAATGGATATTGAGATAGTTTCAGAAGCCCTGGCTCTTTTATAGGATTCAGAGATTTCGAAGTGCCAGATCCAATACATTGTTCACAGCTAATAGCATCATACTACGTGGCATGCACAAAATGCAAACCAAGCTAGCAACATGAGATGAATATATAGGTACCATCTAACAAGTCAGAGCTACTAACAATTCACCAAGAACTGATCAGAATTATGAGACTAGAGCATACCCCATCTCAAAATCACTGATCAATGAGCTAAAGAAATATGACACGGTGTAATTAGCAAATTAGCACCTCACAACAACGCCCTATCAGTTTGACGACGTCAAGCTAGCTCCTGTGTCCTGAGCATCCTTACGTTTCCTTCTCCTCTTCTGGGTTCTTGCCCTTGCAGAACAGCTGCAGCGTCCGCCGCGGCGGCGGGCTGGCCTTTGCAGCCTCGGCGGCAGCCAATGCCATCTCCCTGACGCCCCCGTTGCAATCTTAAGCGCGGCCGGGGGGCGGCGATGGCGGCGGTGTCTCATTAAGGTTCAGGCCGTTCAGCGCCATGTCCATGCTCGTCTCATTGGCTTCTGACGCCGGGTTCTCGGGCGGCGGAAGGGGCATGGCGCCTTCGTTCCAGGACGGGAGCTGCGGGTCGATGCCGTGGGCAATGCCCAGCGCGCGGTACGCTTGCTTCAGCTCGGCCGCCGACTCCTGGGACATCCGCTGCCCGACCTCTCTCAACTCGGCGGCCTCGCGGCGCAGCAAGGCCAGCGACATCCGCGTGGCCAGGAGCACGACCCGCGCCCCGCGCACGTCGAGCGGCATCCTGCACGACGGCGCGTAGGAGAAAGGCCTGCCCGCCGTGGCCGCGCTGCAGGCAGGGCACACGAAGACGCCGTAGGCGGATTGGATGCAGGAGAGGTGGGCGACGGCATCTTGGCAGACCTGGCAGGTGGCGGTCGGCCCGGGCGGGGCGAGGAGGGGGTCGCCGTCGTCGAAGTGAACCGGCGGGTCGGGGCCGAGGAGCAGGAAGCAGCAGCAGCAGTAGAGGTGGCGGTAGGAAAGGAGGATGCAGGAGGAGCAGAGGCGGCAGAGGACGTCGCGTTGGCGGACGTGGTGGAGGGGCCAGGTGTTGAGGCTGGAGGGGCAGTCCTCGCCGGCACAGCTGCTGGGCGGGGCGGGCGGCCAGCGCCAGAAGGGGGGATTCATTGGTGGCGCCGGCGAAGGAGAAGACGGAACCATCGGTGTTGGTCGGCTATTAGGGTTTCCAGGGAGCGACCGAGTTGCCCCCCCCCCCCCCCACCCCCAACGGTTCAGAAACCTGTTAAGTTTTTTTTTCTTGTTCCTATTGGAAATTGCTGCAAAACAGGATACCAATTGAACAATCCAAAATGGCGACGATGAGAGAGGAGGGTGGTCCACCATCCTTTTAGAGAATTATCACCATCTTGATATTAGATCTTGAGTAGAAGGATGTTTAGCATTGGAATGATAGGTGATGATGGTATTGTCGCTCTGGAATCAGGGGCCAGGGAGTGGCTAGGGTTGAAAAAATATGGATGATGATGATGGGGGCAAGAGGTGCCTACGGTGACACAACCCGCTTTTGTGGTCAGTTGGAAGATGAACATATGGGAGGTAGCAGAACTTGTTGGCGGCGATGGCCACAATAGGGGAGCCCGTGTTGGATGGGGTTGGAGAGTTGGCGGTAGGGGGATTATAAGGGTTTGGCGATGGCGGAGTTGGGTTGTTGGAACCTCTAAGGTTAGGGTTACACTAAAGGTGGATGGCTCAAGAGAGTTGTTGAATATATCTTATAAGTCAATTCTAATATATCATATTGAAATTGGTATAGGACGAGTCGGATCTAATCTATCACGGGTGAAAAATATGGGTGACAATTAAGGTTGGTAGCGGCGATGGTATTATTTATTGGCCACATTGAGGGAGGATACGTTGGATAGATTTGGGGATGTCATGTTATATAGGGCAATTATATGGTTTGGTGGCACTAGAGTTAGCCTATTGGAGCATCTTGGTTAGGATTGTATTAAAGAAGGATGGGTCAGGAGAGTCGTTGGATCTGATTAGAATGTTCTAATCTACCTTGTGAAAGGGGTAGGAATAGTATATTGCGACAGGCCCACCCAGTTAGAGGCTATTTTTTTTAAATTTAATGTGTACACTACAGAATTTAAAATTCATCTATCTGAATAGCTCGTATTACATCGGTTGTTTTGCATTATCACAATTAGGGGTGCACTTGAAGTGGATAGAGATGAATATCGTTTATCGTATATCCTATTAGGTATTTTTTCTCTCGAAATTAGAGTCAAATACGGGTAGTGTCGGATACTCATTTTCTCATTTCATATTCGCTCCGCAATCCTTCAGTCGATCAATTGGACGAAAATTATTTGTTATGTTTGCACCTCTAGAATATAGAACTCCTAATTTTAGAGATAAATTGAAAAGCGTCTCTAAAAAGTGTCTTTTTGTTGAATTTTTCTTGTATTGGGTGCAATCAAAACAGATGCGGATAGATATTACTAATCATGTATCCTATTGCACCTTATTTTCTTGAAGTCAGAGTTAAACACGGATAAAACCATATATCTATTCTCTTTCATATACACTACGCAAATGTTAAATCGGTTGAACACTAATTATCCACTCCTTTTTCAGCCTTGGATCACCGCAACGTCCAGTCCTCGATATGCCGCCGCATCGTGCCGTTAGTGGGTTCATCACACATACACGATACAAGGCAAAAGACACGTGCGAACAAATATACCTGATCAACTCGGCTTCGGCTTCTGGCTTATTTTTCACTATTCATAAGTTTCGTCTTTTTCTGAACTTTTGGCTTTTTGTTGAGCTTTTTTGCCGATTCTTTTTTTTTCCCGTATTTGTTTGTATTATACGTAATTGGCTAACATATTTTTTTTATTTTTAAATTTTTTTAAATTTAATTATGCTAAATACTTGTCAGCTACAGTGCTTTTTTCAGCCAGCTACAGTATTTTCAGCCATAAGCCACGAGCTTTTCAGCCGAACCGATCACCACCATAAGGAGATGAGCGGAATGATCGTTCCGGACTGCGTGCACCGGGATGACCGGAATTTTAACCGGGCATATGGAATGAGGCTTGTTTTGTGCTGGCGTTTTGTTTTCTTAGCAAAAAAAAAAGGAACATTATGATGAATAGAATTATCCCTGTTTTAATGCTGCAAAGAAGGTTGAGAGAACAATTTGATAATCTATTTTTTTTTCATGTGTATAGTTTTTGAGCTTACACCGTGAAAGAGAGAGTGTGTGTACTGGGATCGTATTCGAAAGCAATGGGGAGACCAAAAAACATAGAGAATGCGACCTTTGTACCACTGAGAGAGGATGATCGACGTGGGCATTTGCGCAGTAGTAGGAGGTGAGCGGAATGGTTGGTCATTATGAGCGGCATGGACTGAGATGACCGGAATTCTGACAGGTATACGGAATAATGAAACTTCGGATCGACATAATTAACTCTGCTTTAGGTGTCGCTCTATTGAAGTGAAATAAATTAATTTATAGTTAAAATTACACGGTAGCAGATTTAAATTATATTATAGCTAATACTGACTTAGTTGGCGTAACTAAATTTAAAAAATTTAAAAATAAAAATATATTAACTCATCATAAACAATACAAATAAATACGAGAAAAAGGATAAAAAATCTAAAAAAGTCAAAAAAAAATAAAAAAGATGAAATTTAGAAATAGTAAAAGATAAATCAGAAATCAAAAGTTGAAGTCGAAATGAACAGAAGTACAGAACCTTAATGCCGCAAAGAAGGTTGAGCGATCGATTTGGTAATCTATTTCTTTTTCATGTTCATAGGTTCTGAGCTTGCATTGTGTGAGTATCCGGATCTTTAAAAAAACAACAACGATGGGACCTTGTACTGCTGCTAGTGAGCCTGTCTGCCCGTGAGAGGATGAGGCATGAACATCTGTACTACAAGCATTTTTCTGAGCTGCATGAATTCCGTAAAATGCCCACAAAAAAAAAAGCCTCAAATGTGGAACATAAAAGAGCCTGCCTACGCGATCCTTCCCAGAATAGGAAATGGAAATGGAAATTTCCTCGAGAAATAGCGGAGGAGAAATAAACTAGTAGAGAAGCAGGAGCCCTGACGTAGTGCCTGTTTTTTTGACTGCGGCTTATGGTTTTTATCTAAAATTTTTAAATTTTAGTTGTTTACGATGCAGATTACGAAGAGACAGATATTCACTTACGATTTTGGCTAGTACAGATATTTGACTTTTAACGTGTTGATCGTTTAACTTGTAGACTCCGCCTTGAGAAAATACTCTGTTTAAAAGTTAGGTACTATAACAAAAATCAAAAATCGTTAACCTGTGAGGTAAAAAACAGCCCCGTAGAAAGTCGAGCACCTAGTTGCTGCTTCTGCTGCGGAGCAGGAGCAGTGGAGCCGTGGAATTTCCGCGCGCGGAAGAATCTATTCTTCTCGGATCTTGGCATTTGGCTGGCCGATTTTTGATTTGGCTGCAGCTGCCTTGGGATTTGGGTGGCTGTTTTCTTATTTGGCTGCCGCTATCTTGGGATCTTGGAGGTTCGATTATCCACAATGTAAGCTAAGCCCTGTACTTCCTTCGTCCATGAATATATGTTGTTTTTTTAATTTTTAATGATTTTTAATACAAAACTTTAACTATAATTTATTATTATAATATACTAATAAAAAGATAAAAATAAATATTATGAAAGAATTTTGTAAAAAAATTGATAATATTATTTTTGTATAATAAATCTATATACTTTAACATATATTAATTATCAAAACTTGAAAAACTTAACTGTATGAAACGACTTATATTTGTGAAGAGAGGAACTAAAATTCTGCTAATGCTTGAATTATGTTGCTTAATTTCTGTCCTTTTGTCTTTCATTTCCTTAATTGCTGGTGCCTATCGGTTTTCCTGCAGCGGGTATGGAAACTAGCAATTTCTTTTAGGGATCAGGAAAAGAGATCTGTACTAACATAAAAAGTACTAGCTCAAAAAACTTCTGTTCGAAAACCTTCACTTGACGTATTTGATCCCATCCATCCGTTTGCTAGATTGTACGGTCCTGATTACCCTTCGTTTGCTGATTTCTCTCCACCCAATAATAATCTACCCTTCTACCCTACTCTATAATTCACCAAAATTTTCTTTGCTAAATCCACCCATTCAACCACCCCCACAGTCATGCCAAATCTAAATCCACCCAGATTTGTGTACCAAAGTAATCCAACTTTATACAAATGAATGGACTAGATCTCTTCTCAAGTATTTTTCTCTTACTCATTGAAGATCGTAAGGCCCAAATTATTTGGATCATGCACATCATTGAGATGCCCTCAATCCGTGCGCCCCCCCGCCCCCGCCGGGTGAATCCGTGCGGTGCGGCTGCCTCCCCCACCGCATTCTTCCGCCTCCTCGCACGGAGCCATCGCTCCTCCCCTCCTCCTCCGCCGCCGCGCCACCCTCGCCTCCTCCCCTTTCTCCTCCGGCGCTCCGCCCTCGCCTCCTCCCCTCCCTCCTCCGCCGCCGCGCCGCCGTCGCCTCCTCGCCTCCCTCCTCCGCCGCCACGCCGCCCTCGCCTCCTCCTCCCCATCCCGCGCCGCTGCTGCCTCCTCCTCCGCCACTCCCTCCGCTTCCCCCGTCCTCCACCGCACCGCCGCTCCCCCATCTCCACCTCTCCCCCGCGCCTCCGCTCCCCCTGTCGTCCCCTCCGCCGCCACTCCTCCCACCCCATTAAAACCCTAACCCAAACCTCCCCTCCCCTCGCTTCGCCACGCCACCATGGCTGCGGCGGCGGCGGCCGCCACCTCGCGCCTTCTTCGCCGTCACCGCAACCCCCCCCCCCCCCCCGCCCCTAGCCGCCGCCGCCTCCTCCGCGCCGCGATCTCCTCCTTCCGCGTGCTCCCCCAGCAGCCCGAGCTCTCCCCTCCCCCACCCGCCGCCGCCTCCTCCGCCCCGCTCCCACCGAACCCCAGCCCCTTCGCGGTGCCTCCACCCCGCGATACCCGTCTCCACCCGAGCGCGTCCTCCTCCGATGCCTCCAACCCTACCTCCTCGCCGCCAACCTCCGCCGCCGTGTTCACGACCCGTCCGCGAACTCGCAACTACGGCCATGTCGGTGAGTCCCCAAACACCCCGCGCCCCAAACCTTCCCCTCGCCTCAGATCTCAATTTTCTGATGGTTTGACCGGCGCGGCTCGCAGATCTTCGAGTACAATGTTCCTAAACAGGGATTTACTTTCATATTTTTCCCTCCTTCAGGTCATAATGAATCAAATGGGAAATCAGGGAGATATGGATTATCTGATTGCCGACTGATGGATCTTAAAAATGGGACTGAACTTGTGCTGACTTATGAGGACAAGGATGGAGATTGGATGCTTGTTGGTGATGTTCCATGGGGATGAGTAATGTTGACACTACTAAATTTATTACTTTTCATATATTTTCATGGATTGACTTTCTTCTGGTAGGTTGCAAAGTTTAATAGACTTTATCTACTACTTGAATTACTGGAGTGTTTCATATGTTGGTATGGAACTTAATGGTTTCTGATGACTCACATCTCAATTCTAGGGAATAGTTTGTAAATTTCGTTTGGTCCACATATGGATTGTTGTTCCAGAAATAAATTGAAAGGGTACATGGGTGCTGATGAAAGAAAGTGAAAAAAGGCTTAGAAACACTTTGGTAATGGCTATGGGGAAATCAGGACCAAAATTAGGATAACAAATACCAAATCCCATCTCTTTTGTGCCATATGTTGGGGTTAGATTTCATCTCCTCCCTTAAGAGCCATGATGTTTTAGTTTATTTTCCCGATTTGCTTGGTCTGGCACAGCATTGCAATTCCAGGCCCACTATAGAAAATGATGTACATGTGGCATTTGCCTAAATATAGTCTGCCCGACTTGCATAAATATAGATATTTTTGTCATTATTAATTTCAATGTGCTGTTGCAAGGCAGGGTGCCGGTTGTTGCAGGCTTGCAGCATACAATTGTCTGAAATGCCTGACCTCTATCAACTGTATTCAGATGAAGGTGAAGTTCTCTCATGGGGACATGGTGGACACGGTCAACTTGGGCATCCCAACCTTCAAAATCGTAGAGTCCCGCTTGCCATAAAAGCTCTGTGTGAGGAGCGAATTGTCTATATAGCCTGTGGAGGATCAACTTCTGCTGCTATATCAGGTAAACTTAGTTTTTTTAGTGGCATAAGGTGGCTCTACTTTCTGGGTCTTAGCTTACTTTGGTTTATTGTAGTTCCACGTCATGCTGCATTGATGCCTATCAGCTAATTGCAAGCAACTAAATTTTCTCACTATGAGCAGCTCACCTGAATTTACTTTGTCATCATTGTCTGGCCAGAGAAAGGTGTTTTGTACCTGTGGAGAAATGCAAGAGATTGCCAGTTAGGTGTTCCTGGTCTGCTGGAAGTTCAGCCACTCCCTGTTAAAGTTAATTTTCTCACGGAACAGCGATAAGGATCTAGGACCTCGTCTCATCTCCGTTGCGATAGGAGCTTCCCATGCCATGTGATTGGTCTCCAGGCAACAAATCGAGAAATAGCACATTTGGGTTTTCAGCTTTGTAGAGTCACCAAGTTTGGACATTCTGATCTGTGAGCTTATTACTTCATTCCTGAGAGGATCATGTTATCTGTTTGTTGAAGCTTCCTGGCCCAACTTTTTGGTGCAGTGGAAAATCCTGCTCAGCATAGTTCAACATCAGCAAGTAACAATAAAAGCTCTCTGCTCATAAAAACACAGAAGGCCCTGTGGTTGGAATAGGTCCTGCTGCATTATGTTTGGCGGCTGTGTCTCAATTCCTTCAGTGAAAGAGGTTGTGCTATCGTTACAAACTGTTCTTGGTTGCTCATACATTGACACGAGGGATGAAACTGAAACAAGATGGCCAGTAAGTTCTTGTAAAGATTATATTTAGAGTTTCTATTTTTATATATTTTGCTTCTGTTATGGAATGTTAAGTTGTTAACTGAGTTTATTTTGATGCTGAACAGCACAAGAACCAGGAATCCAATAGGGTTGGAGAAGGGATGAAAATCTGGACTATGTTGACTGATATCAATTGTCTTCTTGATGATGAATGTAGGAAGTCTATAATGCTGTTACAAGGCTTAAAAGGAACCCATCTGATCATACCAATGATTGGTAAGTTAAGGGAAATACTGTAAATGTTCCATCCATCCTCCTATGATGTCGGTACTTGATGAACATTTGAACAAATTCTTACTTGTATACAGCATCCATTGTTGTCCATCATTTTTCTGTTATTAAGCAGAGATATGCTTCCCTGATATATACTTGATTGCCTCATCGTTTTGTACTGTCAGTATCTAAATACATGACCTATTGCATCTGGCATTCTGTTGTGCTGCTAAGTGCTAACCACTATACTTGTTTTTACTCGGTACTCTCCATTGCACCAGTCACGTTGTTTTGAGTGAAGGATCGCTTGCTTCTTTAACCTTTAACCATATTGTTGTGCTCTTACTAACTGAGTAGATGCGAGTGGCCTTGTATGCCCGGTTCATGTTCTGTTTAGACTATAAATTCTCAGTTGTGTATAAAGTGTTCCATTGCATCTGTCATTCCCCACTATGATTCTCTTCACTGAAAGCTTGTTTTATTGTCTTGTCAGTGATCAGGGAGCTCGATTGCATGAAACAGCGGGAGGGTTTGTTCGGAAGGTCATCGAAGGCCACCTCCATACGATCATCTCTCTCCTCTCCAAGCCCAAGGTGAAACCTCACCCCGCCTCTGCTCCTTCGATTCGCCACATTGTTTTTTAATTTCTAGATCCTGTAGATGGAACGTGGTTGCTGGCAATTGAGTTCCCGTTCCCCCAAAATTCGTGCTTCGATTTTTCCCTTTTCTTTTTTGGTGGTGGGGGGGGGGGCTGTAAACTTCTTGTCTCGCACTTACGGGCCAAGATGCGAATGCAGGATTACTACAAGATATTGGAAGTCGATTATGATGCGTCGGAGGAGACAATCAGGTCGAGCTATATCCGCCTTGCACTGGTCAGTGTTTGCTCCAGCGCCCTATTCTATCTGTCTCCCGTTCTTGAAAAGCGTAGTTTGATGTAATTTTGTAGATTGCTTCCCTGAAGAGGCATATACCCTATTAATTATCTCTAGAAGGAACTTGGGCCTAGGAATTCTACTTGGTTTGCTGCAGATGCAACAGCTTCTGTATTTCTCTTTATTAGAATTCTACGTTTGTAGCTTCGTGACGATACCTTGATGGTAGTGATTGATGATCCCCCCCTTTTCCTGTAGAAATGGCACCCTAACAAGAAGCAGGGTGAAGATAATGCGACCTCCAGATTTCAGGAGATTAATGAAGCATACCAAGGTGAGCTTGATTAATTGATCAGCATGCGTATATGTTAACTGATATGGGGAAAATAGCATTACATGCACTGTCTACCACGTATGATTTGCATAATGTTTGCTTAGTATTTTCACATGGCGTGCAAGCAACATCTTTAGCTACATACTTCAGTTTACCATGCTTTCTAGAACCTTGAAATTTGTAATCAGATTGGATATTAATGCACACAAATTTACGTACATATAATCCTAAACAGTACGTTAAACCAATTGGCGCATTAGACATGGAGCAATTCATGCTGTCCCTGTCCAAGATGCTACTGAACTACTATGAATTTTGTGGTACCTTGTGGAGTTGAAAGACAATGAATGGTTAGCACAAGACTAAGGATATGCCCTAGCACTTTGTGTGATCAATAAGCTGTGAAATGGAGCTTGAGATTGTGTGGGATTTGTTTACGACTAATGGTTTCATGTTTTATTGTTCGTGGGAACATCGTGCTGCATTAAATTAGTCAAGTTCCCCCGTTATCTGCAGTTAGAGATAGCTGCCTGATGTCCTTGTTCAAGGTGCTTGGTAAATCTTTTGGAGACTCGTCTACATTCATCTAGGAGAAATCACTGATAGTTTATAAGCAGGCCATGAAACTCTGCACTTGGATCATTGCTAAACAACTATAAGAAACATGCTCCATACTTATTGGACAGTTAGTAGCTCTAGCAAAAGCTGACTGTAATTTGCTGATCGCTGGGTTATATAATTATTCGCACTGACTGTCAGAATATGTCTTTAGATGTAGCTAATCTTTTTCTTTTAAAAGAATGCTCTTTCACTATGCATGCTTTAGTATTCTTTCATGACGCCATAACTCTTGTTTTTGACAGTTCTCAGTAATCCAGTAAAAAGGCAAGAGTATGACAATAAGGGCATTCTATATGTTCAGGATCAGAATCCCAAGGTAGGTATGACACATCAAGTGTTTTCATTCATGACGCCATAACTCTTGTTTTTGACAGTTCTCAGTAATCCAGTAAAAAGGCAAGAGTATGACAATAAGGGCATTCTATATGTTCAGGATCAGAATGTAGTGGTAAGTACCTACGCCCCCTCCCTCTTTTATCTTGCACAAGATAACTCTTGACACATTTGATTTGTGGTCAACTACTTCAGGATTACCTGAACCGGCACAAGGGTTTAATACTTACATGCAATGGCCTTGGCATAAGGTACTCAGTATGGTGAGCTTACTCAGGGGTACCAGAGTCTGCATCCATCTGCGGTCTTGGATGGTGTGTGTGTAAATCCCATCTGATTCACAAAATGTAGTACGGTCCTGCCATTTTTGGGGAGTAAAAATGACAACTTAGAGTTCATCCTACTACAGATATGATTTCTATTTGTTGATCAGCTGTGGTAGATTGCAAGAGGCAGATATGTTCTATGTTACATGTTGCCCACACAAACACACTGTTCCTAACCTATGAAATGTCAGCATCTGTATTCCTGAATGTATCGCCATTTACTCATGGTCCTGAGTGCAGCTGAATGGCAGAAAAATACTTGCTGGTTAACGCCATGTTCCTTACCCGCCAAAACTTCTATTACCTTACAAGGGAAAAGATTAGTGGTCAAAACAAATATTATGTGGCCAAAACTTCTATTACCTTACAAATTTTATCTTGTTTTATATTTTACCGTAGCTGTTTTGGTCTTTAAGGAGTATTCACTCGAGATGGCAGTTATCCATCTTTAGCCCCATTGGCCTCGTGATGCCGATGCCCCTGAGCAGTTTTGATTGACGGTGGTTATGCCATGTGAAGACGGGTAGGTAAACGCCTTGTAGGTGTGATTTTTCTTCTTCTTGGTGTTTGATGCGTGGCTGCTGGACTTGTGAGGTGAACATGAACATTGCCGAGTGAAACTATGGACTTCAGAGTTTGAACAAGGACTCGAAGGCATCTTTATCTGCAAAGCCTGCAAGGCTGCAAATCGATCGGTAATTAGTGGCAAAGCCTGCAAGGCTGCAAATCAGCAACAGCTCACGTGGAGATGACTATGGGTTGGTTGGTGAGGTTCAGATGTACTCGGGGACTCTGAATTCTTTTAGTGCTACCCTGAAGATTCTGAGCAGGTAGCTCTACTGGACGGCACTAGAATGGTTGATTAAGATACCATTTTGCTGGGACCATAATCTTACTGTTCAGGACTGTTACGGAGAATATCAGCCATTCCAGCACTGTTTAGGAATGTTACGAAGTAGTAATTTTTGCTCGGTAATGCTGTCAGCTTGTCAGCTGCAGGTGTTGGTGGATGGTTAGCACGATGACCTGGATTAAGCTCCAGGGCAGTGTCTCTGACGAATAAAGTGGTCGTGTTGAACGGGTCATAAGGTGCAATTCAATTAGCCCACGCGAATCGATTTATTATTATCCTAATAATCTACGCTTGAACCAGATTGGCTAATTGTGGCTAGGAAATGTTATAGACTTATAGCTGTAGTATCCAAGGTTCATCTTTTTTGGTACCTGCTCAATTGACAGCCTATGAGTGGTCGAACGGCTACCTGAGTGGTCGTACGGCAACAGAAGTGATCGGAACCAGTCGTAATTGATTGGAACCGATCGTAAAAAAGTTCTGGGAGGTCGTAAGACCTTTACAACACGCTCGTCGTCGTCAAATATTATATATTACAGATTAACAAATTTTATCTTGTTTTGTATTTTATCGTAGCGTTAGCACGGGCACACTACTAGTTACCTTAATTTGCCTTAACTCGCACCATCCCTTGACACATTTGGGCCTCGTTTGGCACGGCTCCACTTCACAAGTAGAGCTGTTTTTTTGGCTTCAGCTCCACGAACAGCTCCACCGGTGGAGCTGGAGCTGTTTTGGTAGACTGTTTGGCAAAACAGCTCCACCTGTTTTATCATGCATGGTTGAGAGATGTCAATTGTCCAATATACCCCTGTCTATTTGGCTTGTAGTAACATCAAGAGCTGTATGTTTGTATATGATTTTTCATCCGAGTAAATTTGAATTCAAAAAAATTAAAATTTAAAATAACACAAAGTATTAGCAACCAATATTTAATGCGTTTTTTCATAGGAATGACCCGTTAAAACAAATATGTATGACCTGTTAAAACCAATATTTAATGCGTTTTTTTTGCATAGGAATGACCCGTTAAAACCGGTGGCAGATCGCGTAAATTCACGAAAGTACAAGGGCAGTGGCATGCGGGCCTGCGGATGGAGCCGGGTGGAGCTACTTTTTTCAGCTCCATCTCGTACATATCTTTTGTCTCAGCACGTTTTAAGGGACTCCTTGGGTGGAGCTATTTTGTTTTGCCCCGTTTGGCACAAAACAGCTCCAGGAGCCGGTAGTGGAGCTGTGCCAAACGGAGCCTTGATCTCATCCATCCATTTGTTAGTTTGTAAGGTCCTGATTACCCTTCATTTGCTGATTTCTCTCCACGCTAATAATTGTCTTAATTTGCCTTAATGGCAAAAATAAAAAACTAATTCCCTTCTCTATTCTCTGTTCCCCAGTATGCAGGCTCCGTGCTCTTGCCGTGCCTTCCCTCGCCGCCACCGCTCCCCACGCCGCCACGCCTTCCCGTGCCATTCCTACACCTGGTGTACATGATCTTGCCCAGTAAAGCATGCAAACAAAATGTCAACAATATAGATTATAAAATCCAAATCCATCTAGAATTGGATATTTGGATACAGACTGACGATCCTTTGGACTCCAGTCCTCTTGCTAAATGGTAAGCCAAATTGTGACGAAGAAGTCAAGTTGATATGATCTTTTTTGTTCTTCTCTGATTGAACACCTATGGTTATGAACTGGTTATTTAACACTGTATTGTGCTGAGGTGCTCAGCAAGGAATGTCCTTCATAATCAAGGCATGTCTGTAAGTCTGTTATACTGCAGAATTTCATGCTTAATATTTTTTCAGTTGCAGGCAGATGTGGTATTACTGAGATCATGAAAATTTGCAGACCAAGAGATGCTGATAGTGTTGATTTACATTGCAGTAAAAGACAACATGTAGGGAAGAAAAATTGCTGCACAAAAGTATTTATATATGATCTTAGTTTGGGGAATAAAATTGTATTATTTCAAAAATACTTTTAGTAGCTCTGTATCTAACCGGATCTGGAGAAGTCAGAAAAGGCCGGCATTGGGCAGCAGATCAAACGCCGCAGCGGCTCCTTCTGATAGGGCTCAGCGGGAGTCCACTATCAGTGGACCAGTGGTGAATTGAGGAAGAAGGGAAAAAGGGGCGGTGGTCTGGTACTCCACGCCAGCTTGACGTTGGCCAGCAGCACTGTAATGAGGCCTCGACGGCGCTGGCGTGGTTAAAGCTCTCCAGGGTAGCAGCGGCAGCCAGGTGAGGGAGAAAGGCAGCGGCCTGCGGCGGTTGGTGCTGATTAGGCATTAAGCATGAGCTGCGGAGGTCCAACTATTTTACATGATCTGCCAGTGCAATAAATTAGTCATTATTGATGACAGTGATGCGGTACTTTCTGAAATTTGTTGTTGAAATTGGTCACTGACTCATTTTGTTCTGGTGGTTCTATTTCTTAAATACTCTTGATCTATATCGTTTCCTCAACCAAATGTTCCATTTGTTATTTTCCTTAGCCATGTCTGGACTGGAGCTTCTTTTATGTGCTAGATCATGTAATAAGCCAGAAGTTAGTAGATGATTTTATTTTATTTTTGCTCAGAGCAAGCAGTTGTTTGACCTTCCTACCAGTCACAAAATGAAGCATCCCCGAAATGAGAATAAAGGGTATACATCTGGAAATAGAGTGCAAGTAGACTGATAAGTATCTTGTTTTGATCTTTTTTTATGTATTTGTCAAGCTAAGATAATTAAAATAACGCTGCAATTATTTGACTAGATTACGGTACAAATAATTTTCATAGCAGCTAACTACTATTTTGAGTGTAAAGTATATATCCAAGTCATAAGTATTATGTTTCTTACTAATAGTGCCACGGTGAAAATTACATGAGTTGCAAGTGGAATCATTTTGAATCCTACTGTAGAGTATGGGTGATTGATAATGTTGGTTACTTTGCATTTTTACAGTATCACGGTTCTGACAACCTTATTAGAAATGCTCAGAGGAGTATCTATTTTGGTCTAATTCAAACAAGTTGGACTACCCATATTTTGTTAGTGAACTGAGAACGTGCTGAATTGCCAGTTTTAGCCTCTACCTAGGAGGAATTCCGGGTTTGGCCCCCTTGTGCGCTCGGCAGCTGCACGAGGTCACTGGCACGGTCTCCAATCATGCGACGAGAGATGGCGCAGCCGGGGACCGCGCGTGGTGGCCTACCCACCACACACGAGGTGGCCCACCTGCCATGCACCCACCGACTCCTTCCCCATGGCCCTCATGCGCGAGTGCCATGTCTCCACCGCCACGTCTCCACCTTCCTCTGCATGCTCATCGTCGCGCTTGGCCCCATCCAGTTCGGCTTCACCGACGGCCATGGAGGAGGAGCCGACGGGTGGGCCACCTAACGTGGTCCCCGGCAACACCATCTCCTCGCATGGTCTCCGACTGCGTCAGCAATCTCGCGCGGTTGCTGAGCACGCAAGGGGGCTAAGCCTAAAATTTCTCTCGGGCGGAGGTTAGAACTGGCAATTCGGGGCGGAGGTTAGAACTGGCAATTCGGCGCGCACGGGGGCTAGATTGGCCATGAATTCGTGAACTGATCACTTCAAGTACCAACAGGCAACAGCATTCTAATGACACTACCTTCATTTTTTGCCCTTCTCATCACCACCATAGGTTCATCTGGAATGGAAAGCAACATGTCCGTCTCATTTAGCTTCAACTGTCCGGCTCCACACAAACTCGTGGCCTTGATCCAAAGGAAGCGAAAGATCTCGTGTTCAGAAGCTTTAGCGCATCGCTCCAACATGTTGCACGCAGCAAGCACAAACAATAAATCGTCTCGTTTTCAAACTGCATTACCATTGCTGTCTTGTGCAGCAGGAACTACCGGATTGGACCGTGGTAACCTGTGGAAGAGGGAACTAGTGTAGCTTTGACTGGGGGTTCTTGCAGGATACAGGAAGTGTCTGATACTTTCATGTGGTCAGAGAAGAGCTATGTTCCCTTCTTGTCTTGCCCTGCGTGATGCTGCGAGGCGCCCTCTCTTGAACAGAATCTACTAGCAGTTTCAAGAACCGGTCTTTTAATTCTTTGCCTGTTGGATTTGCAAAGAACAGCCATTCCTTGGTCCTTAGCGATGCCCGTTTCAGAGAGGGCAGCGGCGCCGCCGCCGGCGTCTCCTTCGCTGGAGTTGGACCCGCTGTTGAGGGATCTTGTGGATAAGAAGGTGAGCTTGAAGATGAACGTGGCTTCGTTGGCTGCCGAGCTCAAGGATGCAAGGAACGAGCTTGCTTCACAGAAACAGTTGTTTGCTCAGGAATCAGAAACTAGGAAGGTATATCTGTTTCTCTCTGTGTAACTTGGACTTTTGGTGTTCTATGCGCGCAATTTGCACTGAGTTTGGAAATATCGTAAGGTTGCCGAGTCGAAGGCAAGAAGAATGGAGGAGGAGGTGAGCAAGCTGCAGAAATGCTTGGAGGACAAGGATGGGCAGCTGTGTGCATCGCTATGTGGCACTGAACAGGTGACCACCTCCCCTTATGCTCCATTTGCTGTCAATCTTTCGTTGTGATATGTTCAGGACAATGCCCTATTTTGGTCCATTTCTGCTCCTAGTAGTTCCATGAATTGCAATTCAAAGCAGCTGATAGCTCCCCTAATGAGAATTCACCTTACCTACAGTATCTCCACGAGTTGGATGGTCTTAGATCACAACTTTCAATTACCCAAGCCACTGCAGAAGCCAGTGCCGCGTCAGCCAAGTTGGCATGGTTGCAATGCTTATCCTTGTTACAAAACCATGATAGGCACGCTTCACTGAACGAGTATGAATTTGGAGTGAACAAGGTAGGGGAGCAGCTAGATCTTCAGAAGTACCTCGAGGGAAGGGAGCTCTCCCAACGGCAACTCAAAGATGTTGCTTTGGGAACTGAGACTGAAATCATGGATGCAAACGCCAAAGCTGGCAATATCATCAAGGGACTAGAATCACAGGTACATGTTACTGCTTACTTCTTTGATAAAAAAAACGCCATTCATTTAGTGCGAAACGTCTATATATTCATTTCAAATCTGTTGTTCACTTATAGTTGGAGAAGCATCGGAGGACTGATCAGGAGCTGAAGAAGAAGGTACTGAAACTGGAATTCTGCATCCAAAAATCACGATCTCAGATGCGAAAACTTCAGAGGGTAATATTCTTGACGCTTCTTAATATTCAGAGAATATTTTCCAGGAAATCACTAAACAACATGCACATGATTTTCCTTGGAAAAAACGCACACATTATTTTTCATCATGTAAACCATCTATCTTCTCTCTGAAGGTATATCTAGGTGGAATTATTTCTTGACTACCAGCAACGTTGCTGACAGCTAAAATTAGAGTTCAAAGCAGTATGAAGGAAGCATACATACCACTACTGGTGATGAATACAATACATGAAAAAATTTGTGTTAGAGTCAAAGCTGAAAACTGATGAATGAGCTCCGCAAGAACCATTCTGTATTCCATCCAATTATCTTATGTACCATGACAAAATTAAGAAATCTATTAAGAAATCTTGACCATATGAAAGAAGCTAAACAACATGTACTGGAAGTAATAGTAAAACATGAAAACGTTTTGAGTCAAGTCAAACTGATAATTAATGTATGTATTGCCACACAAAAATCTTATATAATATATGTTGTTGTATTCTTGTTAAATTTCAGCGGTTACCAATGCAAGAGAGTTAATTCCATATTACAAGTGGGTTTGCGGGTTGAAAACGTCTTCGATTACTGGAGAAACAAGAGAAAATGATAATGATGGGGGAGGAAAATGAAGTATGAATTATTGACTTAATTAAAAATAAAGGAGAGTTTGTTTTAAAGTTGACACTTGCCTGCAGTCAGACTTCAAGCAGCACTTCTGGGGAGACTCTGAAACCTGACTGTTTCTTCATTTTGTAGAAGGGAGAGAAAAGAGAGAAAGCTCTGAAAGAACTAAGAAATCAGGTGGCCGTTAAGCAGCCCGGCTGCGGCAGCGACAAGCAGAACTTCTGGGAGAACTCATGCTTCAAGCTCATTGCCTCCATGTCAATGTTGGCCCTGGTTATGCTGGCAAAGCGATGAACTGACATCCTGGTGTCTCCATTTTGTGTATAGGCAGTATAGCAAACCCAGATGTCGATGTAATAGTAGTGTTAGGGTTAACAGCTAGCTCATGGTAATATGGTATGAAAGATAAATTGCCATGGACATGTAGCATCACATCGTACCAATTTTCGCTACATGATTCCAGACCAAATTCGCCGTAATTCAACGTTGTGCAAGTCGTTGTGCTGTAGACTTGCGGTGGAGTAGATAGTAAATCGATACACTATGTAAGAAACAATTGAGTAGTGACAATTGTCATCTACTGATGAGGCTACTGCTGTTCTGTGCATGTTTTTTCAGTTATTCTGGCGCTTCAATCCTCCCATACCTGTTAGTGTCAACAGAATGTTCTGCAGGTAAATTATTATACTTTGATTGTCAGACCATTTTCTAACCGGTTTGCTCCTGTTTGCCTATAGAAAACAACTTTTTTGTTCCTGTTTGCTGGTAACCGAATTAAAACTCAGCAAACAAGATCTGAACTTGCAACCCTTGACAGTCAATGAGGAATTTTTGTAGCAAGAATTTCAGATGTAATGCTACTTTAGCTCATGGATCAAACAAATATGAAATGGAAAAATCTGACAGATGAAATGGAACCGCATTGCAAGATAGCGAATAGTAACATTCAGAAATTGCACATTCAACCATGTCCAAAGAAGAAGAAAAACATCTCATGATCAACATCTAAGGTCGACATCAGTGGCGGAGCTAGGATTTGGTTACGTCCCGGACTCAGTGGTGGAATGATCTAGGCTATCTGGGCTGGACCATGAAAATATTACCCAGGCTGGACCATGAAAATATTACCCAGGCTGTACACTAGATATTTTTTCACACCTCAGACTGAAGCCTACTCTGCCCGGAGTGTAGCTCCGCCCTTGGTCGACATTATTAAATCAAACACCATACCTTTTCTTATGCCCCCCTAATCCTAGATAACTGTTTAAATAGATATTAGCGTCAGGTACAAACAAGAGCAGTCATCCCAAATCACATTAAAAGAATCATCAAGTGCGTTCACCACGGTTGGATGCTCGTGAGTTCAGCAGGGGTTGGAGTGCCTTCACGACGATGCTCATGTTGGGTCTAAAGTCTGCTTCATATTGCACGCACAATGCAGCAACAGCTGCAAACTGTTCAAAGAATACAAGGAACAGGAAGAAGGACGAACAAGGTTAAGCAATTAAAAGTTCAAGTGAGGGTACACAACAATATATGCATGAAATCAACTAACACACCACCAGTTATAGGTATCATATCTAACCATTGCTAAGAGCGAAATACTGTCTTTTCTTATGACATTTATTTTAGATTTCATGTCACATAGAATGTTCTCTCCTTTTGGTAACCTTTTGAGCAAATATTTCATTGCTAGCCTATTCAACCCCGGACAAAATCAGAGCCTAGAATAATCTCCCATACCTTTGCAACAGCTTTAGGAGGATATTCCCCTCCAAGTCTTGAATCAATACATTGCCTAACCTTGTCTTCACTAAGTCGGGGAGTTGCCTGCAAGAATAAAAACAGGCAGTAGCTTGATTAGCCAAAGAGAAGAGAAGGTAAAATATCTCATTGACGGATGATAACTTCTTAAGGTAAATATCAGGTGTAAACTGAAAATTTAGTGTAAACTCGTGTGGGCTTTGTGTGACAGCTACACCAGATATTGATGGATGTAGGAAGAAATTGTGTCCTATGATTCTACAAAATTTCATGATCAAAACCAATTGTGTTTGGGAGCAACAAAAAGACAAATTTTAGTTTCAACAGTATCTGCTTCCCTTTTTTGTTTCTCCTAAATGCCGATCATGAAATTTTGCAGGATCAGAGAACAACTCTTCCTCTATATGCGCCAATATTTCATTATTTTGAGAATTTTAAAAAACTTGTGCAAAAAAGTTCACGCTAGATAAACTGTAAAGGGGACAGATAATAGACGGTATAGATGTTTACCCACGTCACAAGGCTCTGTTGTCCTCTTGGTAATGTATGATCCACAGGCTTTCTTCCAGTCAGGAGCTCTAGAAGAACAACTCCAAAACTGTACACATCACTCTTAGAGCAAAGTTGTCCAGTCATCGCATACCTGTACCAATTTTTAACAATCAAGCTAAAATGGCAGACCTGTTCATAATACTGAAAAGAGAACTGAACGTACTCAGGTGCATGATATCCAAATGTTCCAAGAACCCTAGTTGAGTGAAGCCGAGCTGCCATATCAGGAGCTTGGTTTGACAAATCAAAATCAGCTATTTTAGCTACATCATCATCAAATAGAAGAACGTTGCTGGACTTGATGTTCCGGTGTATGATATGAGGTTGGGCTTTCTCATGAAGATACTCTAGGCCTTTTGCTGCCCCAACAGCAATCTTCACTCGTTGTGTCCAAGATAAGACCGGACCAGGCTGAGCTCCTTTCACACCTTTCCGTCCTGTAGTTAAATTCCATACTCAGTAAGCATAAGGAAAGAAGGTCAACCATATCGTATTATCATAAACTCCTATAAACTTGGATAAAATTTTACAAGCACACAAAGTCATACCATGAAGCATATCATGAAGAGAACCCATTGTAGCAAACTCATAAGCAAGGATACGGGTGTTTCCATCAACACAATAACCAAGCAACTCTACAACATTGTCATGCTTAAATCTTGACACCATGGAGACCTGTAGACACTTTCTGTAAATAGCATAAGGACTAGCAAAGATGCACAATTAATAGAAAAAAGTGCATACCTGTGCCAAAAATTCTTGGTCCGGTTGCTTACTTGAATCTAACTTCTTTATTGCTGCACTTCTGCCATTTTTTAGAACACCAAAATAAACTTTGCCAAAAGAACCCTCACCAATCAAAGCTTCATCACTAAAACCATTAGTCACCTCCCTAATTTCTTCTACAGGAATCGTGGGGACTGCAATTGGTTGCACTTTCACAGGTTGAGCACCTCTGGGAGTTGGTTCAGCAGTTCGATAAGCATCGTTCCCTGCAGATAGATAATAATTTAAGGAAATTTTGCTATCAAGTATTAAAGGTAGTAGTTGGAATCACGAGAAATGGGACTACATATACAGCTCTGGATATTCAGTGGAACATTACTTGCTGCATAGATGCTAGGGTATGAACCTCTGTTATCAGGTGCTCCTTGAGTGTCTTTGCCACCACAGCATGCGAAGCACGACATGCTCAACTTAGACAAGACCTGATAGATGAGGCATTTTATTAGGAACAGAATGAAAAATGGCCGAAAATATGGTACCTAAATTGTAAAGAAATAAATTCTGTAACAAAGCACTGGCATAGGTTCAATGGGAAGTTTTGTAATAGGTGATTCAAACTAAAGTTTTGTAATAGGTGATTCAAACTAAACAGTTCACATATGAAAAGCTATTTAGATCTGTTCAAATTTCAAATGACTATTTCCAGTTGGTAGGCATTAGCTATCGGACAGACCTACACAACAAGCTTCAAAAACATGGTCCAAACACTGATCATACCTAATAAGTAGTGTTCTCTACATCGAATAAGAAATGCTAACAAAGAATTTCCAAATAAAATGGGAACAAATATTGATGAGACCATGATTATATCAAAACAACTGACACCAGTGCAACATCAAGAATCAGTAAAACTATATTTTCACTTATTTTCAGTTGAAATATCATGAAGCACCTTCCACAAAAGAGAGAGGAGACGAAATCAATAGTTGAAGAGGATTGCGATTCTATTTCAAGCTAATCAATAAAGCTCTCTTTTTCCTTGCCCAAAAAAATGCTGGCACACCAGAACTCAGGTCCTAGCTAGTACCGATTATATTGAGCATGTATGTAGAAAAGAAATGAAAATTAATACCAAACACCGTTCTCTCCATTTGTGTGTTAAAGGACAGATACAAACATTTCAGGCTAGCCATGAAGGAGAATTAATGCTGGATAGACTGGAACATCATGAAGAGGATAAATTGGGAAATGATTGGCGATAGACGTAGTTGGAAACTTGGAATAGCCATGGAAATTTTGTTTTTCTCCATTCAACTGCTTTTACTCTTTCTTTTGGTGATTTCGTTTCGCTCAAGTCTCAAGCAACTATTTAATTACATGTGGTTTCAAATTCATACCTATATATATTGTTCCTAATTTTGGATTTGAAGCCCACTCCCCTCCCTTGCACTGTTCCCACTAGACGAGTAGCACCTGTTGTGTATATGTGATGAGATTGTCCAATGTGATAATTGGATTTCATTTTCTCACCATTTTTTGGTAAACGCAGTGATTAGTATCCGTTGATCTAAGAAATCTGATGGCCACAAATTGCTGATGGATCCACTTCCCCATCAATGCTGTTTTCCCAAAAGGTGCACATGCTACCTTTCCTTTTCTTTTTAAATACCAACACTTGGGATAATAAAAAAAGCTGCCATGCCTACATATGCATCCTGAAGTCTCCTAAACTCTTTCCCTAGATTATGCTCGATAAAATCACTACCTAAAAGTATCTTATCAAATCAGAAGGGAAAAATTGCTTTCTTTCTTTCTTTCTTCCTACTCTATGTTGCTGACTTGCTGTGGTTAATAACCAAAATTATTGTGTTGCCCGAGAGGTAGGGGGATTATTGTGAGCAGTTTACCTGAAAGTTCACATATGTGAGTAGCTTGTGCCGTGATTGTTGTGGTAATAACTTCACCTTTATCCTTGAATGTATGTATGACACAGACAGTGTTCTAAAGGGCGGCTGCCTAGGCAGCGCCTGCGCGCCAGGGGACACCCTCCCGCCGAGGCCCTCCTAATTGCCGATTAGGCGCTAGCTAGTCTAGCGTCTTGGTAAACACTGGACATAGAAAATGTTTCCTTTGGATGATATAAGGCATCTAATCATTTATTTGTCATTTTGTCCAAATATTCATTTGTAAGGAATTAAGACTGTAATATTCCCGCATTGTCAACAAGCTACATGGATGTTATGCCAATGCTTATTCTTGTCCCGTTGAATCCAAAATTTTGCACACCTTAAAGCAGATTAAGAGTGGAGATCAAAACCATTTTTTTCCTTCTAAAAGGCTTGAGTCCAAAGTTTGCACATCTTAAAGCCTTATATTAAGCTACAGGCACTGAAGCATAACCCTTATTTTTAAGCTTCTAGTTAGATTTCAGAAAGTTCCGACTAGGATGCTGATGCTCTTCTGCCTCTGTCGTTTTCCTGGGCTCAGGATTGCATTTTACCTACTGCTAAACAACAATGAAATGCTACTAGAGGCGTCCAACTAAGGGACAGTTCATTGCAGCATGCACATTATTGTCTAGTTCTCTACAAGTTCAACCCCACATTACTCATTTACCGTAATTATGCATTCTGGAAAAGCTATCAAATTTCTTTGCTATTCTCCATTGGTTGATCCATTGCCTCATCAGTAGAAACAGGGGCTTCTTGGCAATGGTGTCTCACACACTATTCCGACTTAGCATGCACCGCTTGCTTCCCTTCCTTGCTGGCACGGTCACACCAGTTCATACTTCATAGTACATGCAAACCTTACAATTAATCACCTCAGGATGCACACCGGAGAAAAACAGGCAAATCCGCAATGCTAATCACATCCCCACCTGTGGCCTAATCCACAATTTCTAACACTGAACTGCGTGTTTGTGCAATCATAAAATAAATCAAAGCGCTATAGCGCCAGAACAATATCCCTTCCAAGTCTGTTAAAAAGTTACAAATTTCCTAGCCTTACCAACGAATACCAGGGGCGAAATGAACATGGGGCATGGGCGTTCAGCTGAAGCCCCCAACATTTGGGAAATTAAACTGCTATTATTAGTTTAGGGTAAAAGAACCTGGGTGGACGGAAAGAAAGATTTCGGTTTGATTGCTCACGGCAAAGAAAAGATCCCGCAGAAGAAAATTCACTCTTAGAAGTTAGAACAACAATCCAAGCAAGCCATGGCTTCCTTACCGTCAGAAGGAGAAATCAATCCAAAATCCGAATGGACCTCCAATCCACGCCAGCCCAGAAGAGGGAAGGAGGAAGACGACGACTTCGATAGAAGACTTTGAAGTTCCTTCGCTTCGAGGTGGCAGACTGGCAGGTGTGCTTTGTCTCGGTGGGAGGCGGCTGAAGGCGTGCTTGAGCGAAGAGGATTGGTGGGCAAGTTGGGGAGGACACTCGGTCAAGCCGTGCAACAGTTCAAGCTCTTGGTGCTACTGTCTTGCTGGTACAGACGACTCGAATGGCTGAATAAATTTCTATCTTGCCGTAGAAACTAGGAGCAGCTTAAGCGCGACGGCACGCCACGTTAGCTACCGTGTAGATCGAAGTAAAAGAGACGATAATTCGTGAGAAGTTTCTTTTAAAAAAATCAATGACACATGCATAATTTCGAAAAAAACCAAAGGCTTTTTCGTAAAAAACCGAGGACTTGTACGTAACTAAATGAGGACCTGTACGTAATTTTAGAAACTACAGGGTGCTATCCAACAAAGAATATGCAATTTCGGTGAAGTGGAGGGGGTTTTTGGGAAAAAACCTGGTAGGAACTTTTTTGCAGGAACCGAGGATCTTTACGCTATTTCGGAAAATACAGGGGCTTTTTTGAAAAAAAATGCTGACGTGGCATGGGTGGGAGGCTGGGAACTCCCCCAGCTTTAATAGAGTGATGATAACCGACTAGCTAGCAGTCAGTGCGCCGTTTCTTTGTACAGTGGCTAATGCTTCTAGTTGTAGTCAATAGTTTTTATCAATATTTTTTAAAATAATAACAGATGGTAGAAAATTAGAAATATTGACACAAATTGCGTACATAGTTTTAGATTTAAAAAATCGCTCAGAGAGTTCACATTAAAAAATCGTCTTGGTTTATTTTATATTTCAAAGAAGCTAAAAGACAAAAATCAAAAGAGCAAACAAAAAAAAGAGGGGAATCAATCATTTACTCTAAAGTTTACAAGTCATTGGTAAAATGCGCTCAATCACATTGACATATATAAAATATCCTAAAATTTATGAGCCAACTAACAATTTGCCCTTCTTGTATTTTAAATCAATTTATGAATAGTTTTATCCATAAATAACCGAAACACTCTGGGTTCGTTCCTCTCATTCCTTCATTTCTTTCTTCCCCTCACCAGTTGCTGCATTTCATCGAGCGTCCTCAAGGTAAGGCCATCAGGATCGGCGACCACAGCACGGTCCAAGAACAGTGGCACTACGACGATGTCCTCGCGCGGCATCCACTCAGTAGTGCCTAGCGCAAGTCTTCACAAAAATGCATGTACCTTGGAATTGTCACAGGCTACATGGTGGATGGACACGTTGACAAGGAGCCCTTGTTCTTGGGAGCTGCTGCACCAATGAGTACAGCTGGCCAACATCCTGCAGCCGCCTGCCGGAGAGCTCCTCAAAGTCGTTGGCGCTATCGGCGATGGTGAACTTGACGTTGTCCCCATCCACACTGTCGAAGTCGTCGGAGCATGTCGAAGAAGGTCAGGAGGAGCACGTTGCCATTTATATCCACCAAGCAAATTCTATCTTTGTTGCTGCCAACTTGCATACTGCCCATCACCATAGCCGCTACTACCGACATCAGAGAAGAAATGGAGGGGAGGAACCGGGGCGGTGGGGGCCGCTACCATCGCCGGATCCAAGGGATCAGCCGTAGGGCCCTACATGGAGATGTGGCAGATGTCGCCAGAGAATAAAGGGGGACTCGAGCTGTTGGAGAGCACATCACACCCTCCATCACCGTTGAAGAAGAGAAGGGGAGCCTTGTCGCCTGTTACCTCCTCTTCCTCATGCGTGATGGAGCTGAGGAAGGGAGGGAATTCACGGTGGGGGTGGGGGTTGGGGGTCTCACCGACCTTAGGAGTCATGTGGTGGGAGGGAGGTAGGGGCGACCAGTTGGTAGTGGGGGAGGAGATTGATCAGGGAAGGGTAGAATAGAATCAACCGAGCTCTAGGGAAGCGATCTTTCCTTCGTTTTCTATGCGCAGCTAGGGTATTTATGTCATTTCATGAGAGTTTAAACAATAAAAGAAATAAAAAAAGTATAAAAAGGATAAATTGCCAATTGGCTCATAAATTTTAGTGTTTTATATTCGTCAATACATTTGAGTGTATTTTACCTATGGCCTTTAACTTTTAAACTTTAGGGTAAATGATCCATTATTAAAAAAAAGGCCTTTAGTGTCCTGCTTCCAAGCCGTCCCATCGCTGTCATAACCGAAGCTTCCAAACGCCAGACAAGAAGCAGGGGAAGAAAAAGATGCCCTGACCGGTGTGGAATGGAATGGATGTGCCGGGGCGGGGAGGTCATGCCTCCCCAGGATACTTCGCCCCACGCTCCACCTCCTCCTCCTCCGTACTCCGCCGCTGCAAAGTCCAAGATCTGGGGCAAGAGGCTGCAATCCTACCCTGCCCAATCCTTCAATTCGACTTGTTCTCTCATCAGTGAGTACTTTCTTCCTCTCTTTTTTTTCTCTCTCAATCTTTTCTAACCTCTCTCTCGTTCAGTATGTTCTTTGCCATCATGCTAGGGTAGTTTCTTGGTTCTTGATTTGTTTTTTTTTTCTCATCTCAATGTTGGTTCCAAGATAGAAAGATGGTTTTGTCCGTGTGGTGATGCTGTGTGTATTTAATCCTGCTGCGCTGATGCATTTGTAGTTGGGGATGTAGTTGAATTGCGAGATCTTTCGGCGTTGGTGTCAAGAACAGGAGGATCAAGAAAGGGAAGGAGGTAAATGGAAGCGGGGTTCCTGCGGGAAGACGGCCAAACTGGTGTGGGAAGAATGTCTAGTGGGCTCAAGAAGAAGAGTCTCGAGTGGGATTTGAACGATTGGAGATGGGATGGCAACCTGTTCCTGGCCACGCCGTCGAATGCGGCCGCTCCGTCGGGGTGCGGCAGCCGGGAATTGGGTCGATCTGAGGGGGAGATAGATTTTGGTGTTGCTGACAAGAGGAGGAGAGTTTCACCGGAGGATGACCGTGAGGAGTGCAGCAATGCTGCAACCACAAATCAGAGAGGGCAGAGCAGCGAAGAGGAGAGACATAGAAAAGGTGCCTGTTCTAGATCTGCTCCATCTTGTCAGGTTGACGGCTGTCAGGCAGATCTCAGCAACGCCAGGGACTATCATAAGAGGCACAAGGTGTGTGAAGTACATACCAAGTCGAGCGTGGTTCGTATAGAAAACATAGAACATCGGTTCTGTCAGCAGTGCAGCAGGTTAGTCAGCAATTTCTTTGTGAAATTAATATTTTCTTCTGACGAGTTTGTGAAATTAACATTGCTGATCATGTTACTTGTATCTTGGGCATTTCTTAATTTAGAACTTTCATACCCGTGACAATCCTAATTTATCTAATTTAAGGCCCTGGTCATTTTGACTTCCGGCTTCTAGCTTTTGGCTTAAAATACACTGTAGCGGCTGAAGTGGTACTTTAGCAGCTTAAAGAAGTTGAAAGAAACTCAAACAAGCTGAAACTAGCTAATTGCTGACATACGAGTACAAGCTAATAACAAACAACGTGTACGCAACAAACAGACCTACAAATTACATATAGCCGTATTTCCCATTGGGAATGGTGAACCTAGCTCGATGCCACCAACGACGCTGCTATCTAATCACGTGCCATGTCCATCAGTACGGCATCAGTGACCTGCGGAAGGCTGGGCAACACGGCCGCGGCCACTACCGAAGGTCCCGCATGCTGGCTCGGGGTACTCTCCTAGCCAACTCGACGTTGATGATGAAATTGTGCAACACCATTGTTGCTACAATGATCGCCTTTTGCCTGTGACCCTTGTACCTAGGAACCTTGTCGAGTATGCACCATTTCCCTTTGCACATGCCAAACACACGCTCGATGGCGTTCTGTAGGGAGGAGTGCAGGTGGTTGAAAAGCTCCTGCATCCCTGATGCCTGCGTACATCATTTCCCTTTGCACATGTCAAACGCACGCTCGATGACGCTCTGTAGGGAGGAGTGCAGGTGGTTGAAAAGCTCCTACATCCTACGAGACTAGGTACCCTAACCTGTTGGGATACCCAGAGTCGATGAGGTAGTACTTGCCTACAAGGGAGACAAACGTGAATGGAAAGTATCTGTTAGTATTGCATGTGCAATACATGGTGTAATTGAAATTTGTTCGGACATATTACCCGCCGATGGATGTGAGAAGCGGTTGCCGTACTTCGCCATTGTCTCGTGTAGGATACAAGTATCGTGGACCGAGCTGGGCCATCCAACACACACAAATATGAGCCTACAGTTGAAGTCACATATGGCGAGCATGTTTTGGTTGGTGTACACCTGTTGAAATGCCGCGCCCTCTTCTTGTTTGGTACTGTGACTTTGACGTGTGTGCCATCAATGGCTTCTATACAGTTGATGAACTGCGGTAGAATCTCTGCTGCAGGAGCCTCGAATGCACAGTCTGATACGTAGGATCATATGGTGCAATGACATCCACAGCTAGTCCATACACACACTTCAACACTTCGTTGAACTTCCTGCAAATCGTACCTGCCGAATGCTCAAATCGGCTCATGCCTTGCCTTTGCAATTACGGCGCCCCACACGTCCACAAAAATAGGGTGAGTGCTTCTTTCGAACAAACTTCTTGAGATGACCGTAGGCCAAAGTTGGTGACTAGCCTGTCATGAAACGCCTCGAACACACGCGGGCTCATCCTGAACTTGTTCCGGCATCACCGATCATCGGCTAGTTGCAATGACACCTATTGACATCTAGTCATTACCAGAACTCTTGGGGGTGGGTCAGAGCTGATTTCCTCAGCGCCGTTAAACGCAACAAAGGCCAGGAAGGCGATGGAGTTCCCTGACCCATCCCTGAACTCATTTGGCTTGCCAGAAGTACAAACAACATTACAAATCTACAAATCACAGAGCTAGATGACATAACTAGAACTACCACTAGATATCACAGGAGTAGAATTAGCACTAGAAATCGCAGACCTAAATGACAGAACTAGAAGTGCCACTACAACTAATAGAACTAACCATGGTGAATATTTAAGGTTTTGAATACACCGAACTGACCCAGATGTCCACACAACAACATAGATCACAGAACTAAATAGACAGTCATCTCATTGATAAGGAACTCAACAAATCAAGTTTTTGCCCAAACTGAGATACCGTGACCGACAACTAACAAACTGATAGAGATAACAACTCTTCGGGGATGGTCCTTCAACTGAATCAGATAACAACTGTCAGGTCTTGTCCTTCAGCCTCTCCCATGTCCGCTTAACCCAGTCAAGTTGACCCTTGCTTGTTGCCATGGAGCGGAAGCTGGTGCAGAGCACCAGCGTCATGAACGGCTATGAGGCGTAGTAGTACTCGTTGCTTCCTTCGGTAGCCCCTGCGCTGTTCAGCAGCTTCATGAGTCTCATGAACTCTTCCCTCGTCGAGTCGTGCATAGGGGGCATGGCAGTGATGCCGGACAACCGATGGAGGGCGTGTGCATCCTCTCATATATGTCCACCAAACGCTTGAGCTGGGTGTCACGGTCGATGTGCTTCTCTGGCCGGTTGCTACTCGGATGGTTGGTATTGGCTGTGGCCTCTTGCCCTGGGAGGAGCCCGATGTTCCACCACTATTGAAAGTGTGCAGTAGGGTAGCGGGATTGCCGACATCTTGCAGTGGGCTTGCGGGGAGGTCCTCTTTGTCCGAGTCCAACGTGTCGACACCTGGCACAAACGCATACTCGCTCGTGCTAAGTGGCGTTGGCGAACATGAGTTCCATCAGATCCTTGTGTGGAAGAGGTTCCTCCTTGAACTTGGACATCCCCAACTTTCCCTGCATTGGCAGAAGAAAAACCAGTCCATCATTGGGGCATTGCCGAAACCAATTGAAAGAACAATGCACCTGTCATTGCAAACTTACCGCAATGGCATCTGCCCACCACGAGTCGTCGGCAGTGATGGAGCCGGTCTCAGGGTCCACACCAAGGCTTGTCGCATGCATCTTCAATCCCTTCCATTTGACGTAATCGCGTTTCAAGCTCTCCTACTTGTTTTTCATTTGCTTGATCATGTATGAATGGCCAGTTTGCTCATTGAATTTGCGAACAAGGTTGTTTTGTCCTTGCCTGATCAAGCGTGCGTAGGGCTGGTTTTGTGCCTGAACCTCTTCTGCGTATATTTCCAGATAAATGTGAGTAGCGTCACCGCTCTAGGATGCCTTTGCCATCCACAGTAATGGTGGCAGCAGTAAGTGCAAGAGCAACAAACAAGTGCGTAAAGAAGGGGCGTACACATGCAGAACCAAACATGGAAGCTCAACATAACTGGCGGCAAACCATATCGAACGAGCTCTACTGTCAAAGCAATGCAAAATACATACGATAGTAAGACCAAGGGAACAGGATGTACCTTCCTTCCGGCGGGGTGCTCAGTGGGAGGACCTCGTCCCAAGCTCCCTGTCTCTGCCGTGAGGACAAACGCGCATGGAGCTTAGATCTGGGCCGAAGGAGGTGGCGTGGGTGAGCGATCGGAAGCACCGCACCTCGTCGATGCTGGAGCTCGGGCCGTCGAAGCACCCCGAGAATCCGGATCGGGGCCGGGCGTCGACGGGGCTGATCTGTGAATACCGCACCACAATGCCACCGCGGACAGGCAGGGGACGACGGCCCGCCGAGGATCGGGTCGCCACGGCCGGCGGGGTTCAGGAGCCAGTTGCGACGACCTTATCGCTTTGAGTCGTCTTCCATAAGCCGCAGTCGCACAGCTCCGGATCCAACCGGCTTCTGGCTTCTTGCAGTCGAAAGCCAGAAGCTGGAAGCGGAAGCCCATTGGACTTGTACCTTAAAATGCCTTCATCCGGAGCTGTTCTCTGGTCACAATTTCATTCTTTGATTATCTGATTATATTGTTCTCTCTTGAGCTGCATACTAGAATGTCCCCTTTTGCTATGGGATCAAAATAACGAATCTATTATTTTGAAATAAATCATGAACAATTGAATATAGATATAAACCTCTTCTTACCTTTGTACTCCCTCCAATAAAACATAAGTGATGTCCTAAAATTTGTGCAGTCAAACTATTTTAACTAGATTTGTCTCAAAAAATTCTATAGTATTATAATTTTACCAGGTTGACAAATATATTACAATAAAAATTGGCGGTCAAAGTTGTGTTTTGGAGACCATGTCCTAAAACTTCACTTATTTGTGACCGGTGGTAGTCATAATTACAACTTACAAGAAATGAAGAGGTTAAAAAAAGTAGTCGCTTGAATGGTAGTTAAAGCGATGGTTTTAATTAATGATCGACATTTGTGGAAGGTCCGCCATGATCAATGCTCTATCTAATCAACAGCTAAAGGCTCAATTGATGATGTGGCATCACAGAGTTTCACCTGTGTGTATCAGAAACAAGAACACATTGATGATTTTTGGATAATTCGATGACATGGCTGGGGGTAACAATCGAATTTATAATTGTCAGCTTGTACCTGTCTAGTATATTTATAGTTTAATGATTGATTGATTGATTGACAAGCAATTTTTTATATGCATTGAACCAAAATTCTCATACTAAGCTGTAACGTCAGGATAGCACCAAATTGAAGCATGATACTAAATTCAAGGTGTATGTGAAAAGAAGGAATCATGAGTACAACAGAAATTCAGATTCTCACACGTTGAAAAATATTTTCCATATTTTTTCATTGAGTCATGAGCTGAAAAAAGGGAAATTATTTGACATGCCTTGTCAGATTTCACATTCTTCAAGAATTCGATGAAGAGAAGAAGAGCTGCCGCTCACGTCTAGCAAGACATAATGGAAGAAGGAGGAAATTCTCAGCCCAGGCAGGTGTGGCTGGGAATTCCGTGAGTGAAAATCAGTCTTTAACCAACACCTTACTCCTGTTGTTGAAACAACTTTCAGGGCTAGATTGTAAGTTTCTCGAATTCTATGAACAGTTTTATATACAATGATATTTCAATCCATAAGCAATCTAGCCATGGTCATGCTAACTGCTGTGTTATGTTGGTGGCAGCTGGTAGCTCATCTGAGCAAATCAATGGTCCCAACTATTTGGCTAATCTTTTGAAGAACCTTGCTGCTACTGCTGGAACACAGGCATGTCAAGATATGCTAAAAAATGTGAATTCTGCTGCAATATCATCAAAACCAGGTAATTATGTTGCAAATGGCTTTACCATACACGAGCCAACTAGACCACCAATTCCTGTAGGCACTGAATCCTCCGCAGGTAAAACTCTTGATTACCTGCTGCTGTTGTGCAAGGCAAATAAGTACGACATCTTTAAAATAAAATGATGTGTGCATGGCTTAACATGTGTTGCCAGAAGAGCCTCCAGTGAAAAGACGTGTGCAGAATTTTGACTTGAATGATGCTTTCGTCGAAGAAGAGGAGGTACATTATTTAGATTTATTCTTTTAGTTGTCTTCCTGATGTTTAATTCCGACTTAAGCTGCAGTATCTCTGATGCCCATGACATTTCCAGAGCCGAACAGATAAAATTGTCTTTAAGCTCTTTGGGAAAGAACCGAAGGATCTTCCTGTTGATCTACGTGCCCAGGTCATTTACCATATTGCAACCTGGAATAATGTTTCTCTTAACAACTTTATCCTTGATAAGATATTTTCTCATGCTGCTTAATTCTTTGATCAAATTGTTTCAATTTACAGATCCTAAACTGGTTGTCACATTATCCAAGTGATATGGAAAGCTATATTAGGCCTGGTTGTGTCATTCTAACAATTTACCTTCGTCTCCCTAATTGGATGTGGGATAAGGTATCTTTATTCAAATAGCGCTCTAGATATGTATATCTCTTCTCTATGGTGAATAAACAGCATACTAATGCAAAATCGAAACTATGAACCTTGGATAAAGAAGCATACAGCTTACTTACTGTTATTTTTCTCTCTGAATTTGTCTAAAGCTTGATGCCAATCCAGCCCCTTGGATAGAAAAGCTTATTAGCATATCCATTGATAGCTTCTGGAGAACTGGATGGGTGTATGCTAGGGTGCAGGACCGCCTGACATTGAGTTGCAATGGTTTGTTCACCTTATTTGGAATACTTATTTTGCTCTCATTCATCCCTGATCTTTATAGATTTTATTTCCATATACTCGGGCCCCAGCTTCTTATCTTTTGTTGTTTCCCATGTTTTGGCAGGTAGGCTTATGTTAGTGTCTCCCTGGCAACCCGTAATAGGTGACAAGCATCAGATATTAAGTGTAACCCCTATTGCAGTTGCTTGTTCTTCAACAGCAAACTTCTCAGTAAAAGGTTTCAGCATAGTTCAACCAACCACGAAGTAGGTACTCTGACATTTAACAGTCTGCACTGACCCTAATTTTGTTTAACTGCACTGACCCTAATTTTGTTTAACTGATATAATGCTGGTATTCATTTCAGATTACTTTGTATATTTGGTGGGAAATATTTAATCCAAGAAGAAACACAAATGCTACTTGATGATACTACAATGCAGCAAGGCCCTCAATGTCTGACCTTCTCTTGCTCCTTTCCTAGTACAAGTGGAAGAGGGTTCATAGAGGTGCATGCTACGAGTGTTTCTTTATATATTTGCTCATTTTGCTTTTTTTACATTACCGAATTTCTCGATTCTTTTCCAGGTTGAAGATTGTGATCAAAGCAGCCTTTCCTTTCCCTTTGTTGTTGCTGAAGAATCTGTATGTTCTGAGATTCGAATGTTGGAGCATGAATTGAACTTAATTGCATTTGGTGACCCCTTGGAAGGAAGAGAGGATCTGATGGCTTCTCGCAACCGAGCCTTAAATTTTTTACAAGAAATCGGTTGGCTTCTTCAAAGGAGCCACACAAAAACTACATCTGAGACAGCACAATATTGTACTGAGGGTTTTCCTGTTGCAAGATTTAGATGGCTGCTATCCTTTGCGATTGATCAGGAATGGTGTGCTGTAGTAAAGAAGCTTCTGGACACCTTGTTCCAGGGTAATATTGATCTAGATGTCCTGTCACCAGTTGAATTTACCCTGGGAGAAGATTTAATATTCACTGCTGTCAACAAGCGGTCAAAGCCTTTGGTTGACTTTCTATTAAGATACACAACAAATTTTGCACCGGTGGACAGTGGAGCCGTGGTTTCAGTTCGGTTCTTGTTTACACCTGACATAACTGGTCCATCAAATATCACACCTCTTCATATTGCAGCCACAATCAGTGATGCTGCTGGTGTTTTAGATGCTTTAACTGATGATCCTCAACAGGTGCTTACTCTAAACTTTCATGGTGAATGTATTTACTGAGTTGATAAATGTATTCCCTTTTATTCCCTGTCTTAGCTTCCTTCCTCTATCAAAACCGCACCATTACTCTCAAAGCAGCTTAAATTTTATGATCCCTAGTGTACCTAATTCTGCACCTGAAACATTTTCATCTGAAGCCACGGTCGTGCAGAAATTTATTTTTCTACATCTCACTAAAAAGACCGAAAGGAATTTTGTCAAAACTTAGTTTGGGTGGTAATCAAGTCCTGAAGATGGCTGGGTGATAACCATTTTGTGATGTTGCGTAGATCTTGTAGAGGTATACTGTATCGCATCAGAGTTCTACATGAAATGTTGGATCAAGGATGGTTTACCTTCAACCTTTTCATTTACTTTGGGAATTCGTCGTAAACAAGAAAACTATGGTTACTTTTGGCTTCTGCCTGCAATTTTCTGCCTTTTTTTATTTTTTATTTTTTTGAACTTTGCCTAATTGTCACAGCTGGGAATCAAAGCGTGGAGGAATGCTCGTGATGCTACTGGCTTCACTCCAGAGGATTACGCTCGGAAGAGAGGCCACATATCCTACATTCAGATGGTTCAGAGCAAAATTGACATCAGGTTACCCAACGCTCATGTGTCTGTTGCGATGCCCAGCACTGATATCACTGCAGAGCAAGCGGGTCGACTGAAGCTTACTGATCAAATCACTTTTGACGTGCAAAAGAGCCAACGGAGCGACAAGCGACCACTGAGCTGCAGGCAGTGTGTCCAGCACCTTGCTTACCGTCCCTACTCAAACAGGTTTTTGTCGACCAAGCCTGCGGTGCTCTCCTTGGTAGCCATTGCCGCTGTCTGTGTCTGTGTAGGATTGATCATGCAGAGCGCACCGCACGTTAGCGGTATGAGGGGTCCTTTCCTCTGGAACTCCCTGCTTTCAGGCCCCAAGTGATAAGACTGCCAAGCACCTACAAATGCAATTCAATTGTGCCAGTGTATACATTGAAGATGCTTGTGCTCAGAGTGATATGTAGGTTCTTGTAACTTATATACTTTTTAGACCAAAGTGTAATTTCTGTTTATTGTACAAGCTGTGGAATGCCGAACTGCCTAGCTAGAAATTCCATTGCACATGCATCCTGGCCGAAAGCGAACTTTTACTTTGAGAGGAAAAAAAAGGTCCAAATACTCTGTTTGCTGCCCATTGAGTAATAGTTCTACTAACACTATCACAGCAGAAAACTAAATATGTATAGCAATGCTGCAATGGTTTGGATCATACTGAAATTCAATCGAGCTGGCTGGCTGATGACAGCTCAGAGCTTAAAACTTAAAGCTGCCTACTTCTTTTGGAAACTAGCTGCAATTGCCTAGCTTAATTTTCTTTAGAAAGTTATATGTTCAAGATCTAGGTTGAGTAGCATGGTAGGCAACCAAATTCTCACTTCCCCCCATTGCTTTAATTCCATTTGTATGAGAAAGAATCTTGTTAGTAAAATCACCAGCTGACAAATGCCATCTATTTCTTAGGAAACACAATGGTTCCAAACTAACTAGGCAAGAGTGCTAAGGCATTCACAGATCAAAACATCATGGTGAACAGAATTGTTCTGCACATAAGACAACAGCTAAAAAGTAGAAAGTTTCATTTCTTGGGTAGTTTCTATCATTTTCTCAACATCACATGAGCAGAAAAAACACAAGCACCACCCCACAATGCAAGCTCCTTTAACACATTTCTGGAAGTATCGGACTTTAGCCGTCGAAACTATCGGATTCATTGATAACAACTAGTTTTCTGACTGTTGTGAAGGAGGGCGAAAGTACCAGTCTTAAGCTTGTGGTATTTCCAGAAATCCTGTTTTCTCATGTGTTTTGCTTTCAATAGCTAGTTTTTATGGTGTTGGGTATATATACCCCCTTGTGGCCTATTGGAGGGAGGCTAGCTGTATCCTTTGGCACTCCTTTGAGCTAGTGTGAGATCCTCCTCTTAATTGTGCATGTGTTGCACCTTATGAGCAAGGAGGTAGGCTCTAAATTGCATATATTGCATCTAGAGGTGGATTGATCATCCACTTGAGCTTGTGCATTCGTTGCACGTAGTGAGAGTCAAGCGAGAGACTTGATTTATTATTCTTGGAGTTTACCGACTTCTAGACAGTGTTGGAGACGTCGTGCACAGTGATCTTCTCAAAGAAAGTTGCGAGAAAACCCGACGAATTGTAAAGGTTGGAGCTCACCTACTCGGAACGGGAAAGATCTACTACTTTGTGGAGCTGGTCCAATTCATTTGGGCTTACCTCAATGTGGGCTAGGGGAGACCGGTAAGTCTTAGAATACCACGGTAAAAAAGAACCATGTTATTTATGGTTTGTTCTTCTTGTGCCTAATTTACATTCAAACAATTTATATTCATAGAATTAAATTGATTGATTGTTATCCTAGGATTGCAAATCTTGATATAGTCTTAGGATGTTGGTGCACTTAGGTGAACTTATTGATTTAGGCTTTATTTGTGCTAAACCAAATTGAGTTAAGCTTCCGCATTCTATACTTGGTTTTAGGAAATAGAAATTGATAATAATTGAAGAAAGAGTTTTAGACCGTCTATTCACCCCCTCTAGTCGGCCTCCTCGATTTTACAACAGTAACCCTACTTGTTGGTGTGTGTGGCTAACTGCTCGTGGGCTACTTCAGCTACTGCATGAGCTTTACTGGTTGCTGTGCTTGGGCCTCTTCTTAACATGATGTGTTGTTGGGCTGCACATGTGGGCTAGGCTAAGGTGCCGCTATCTTGGTTTGGTTGGTGCTGCTTGTTGTTTGGCTGTCATACTTGCTTGTTGCTGTTGCTAGTATCTTGAGTCTTTTGCATCCATCCAGGTCCATATCATATATCTTTCAGTTCATCAAAGTAGTGTGAGTCCATAAATTTCTTATTAATTAACTGATTGCTTTGCTAGCCATGATCCATCCTTTTGGATCGAGTGTGGCTTTCTCATTTTCTTTCGCATGGCAGTTGCTGCCACTCTTCTCTTTGAGCCGTCGCAGATCGTAGAAGTCATTATGATGTCACCGCTTCTCTCTGAGCTACCACCCCGAGCTTCTACGGCCTTCGGACTCCCCTTCTGCATCGTTGTCATCTCGGACTTCAATATGTGTCGCCATGCTTCTACCCATCCCTCTTCAGCTTGATTTGATAGTTCTATCTATTTGTGTCGGTTTTATTATCTTCTTTGTCGTGTTGTCACGGTTGACTTTGCTTCCGCTTGCTTCTACTTTGTGCTATATGGGCTGCCGCACGATCTCGAATGGGAGGAGATTATTTGATACTCGACATATTTTCCAAGAGTTGCATGCTGCAACGACATCTTCAATACTCAGGCTTAGGTTTTTTTCCCTATTTTAGTGTCAACCCTTTCAAATGCAATGCTATTATATATACCTTGTATTTGAGAGGGTGTTAAGGGTATTTGCGGTATTTTTCTATTATTTTAGGGTTTAGCCTTGTGTGTATCCCATGTGCTCTGTATATAGCCCTCTAGGCTAACACACAATACAAAAATTCACATTTGATTCCTCCTCTCCATCTAATAGTATATTTCTATCACGCAGAGGACATTTTCTATGCATACTTTTTTTTACAACTTGACTAGTGTAGAGCATACTTGAATTCTTAATTCCTTGAAAGAATGCATGGTGTCGGACCCCAAATTCACCAATCAGAACTCTCTGTGATTCCATCGCACTATTTCCTAAATTAGTAGATAATGCTCATAGATATATTGCTGATTCATTTCATACATCGCATGAACCATACCAAACACTTATATTACACATCATAGTTTAAATAACCTAAACGGGTAAAGTTTACAATATGGACCGATCGGGTCAAATGTTTACATTACAAAAGCGGAAGCAGAAACAAAAGCAAATAGGGTGAGGCCACACCTTGCCATAGGCAAGTGATTGGGGGTAAATGATACCTTACTATTTTCCAAGAGTTTGGATAATAGATGTGCATACGATCACCATCAAAGTCTGCTTATCTGAGGTAATGGTTAGAATACTATAGATCGACCTAATCTCCACCATCTTGATCTCTATCTGTTCCTGGAGTAGTGTAGTAGGCATATTGGTCATGATCCGCCGGTTCTGAGCTAATTGAGTGAGTGAGGGTGAGCACAAACAATTGTGCTCCGCAAACCAACACACAGAATGCAATAATATAGATGCATGACTTAACAAAGGAAGCCTCGAGTTCTTTTATTTGCTAAAGGCTTCAGTTGAAAGTTATAATAAGTAGAAATTTCTAAGACTTGGCATTTTCACTAAACCATATTTTCTAAAGATTGTTTAAAGTATGCAATAATAATTTTGGTGTAGTTCCATCCACTATATGCTATAGTTGTTTCTTGGTGTCCAACCATCCTTTATAATCACTAGGTTCCAACCACCCAGGTGAAATTAAAGTCAGGGTTCCAACCATCCATTCTCATTTTCATCCCAACCATAAAGATCATTTTGTAAATAGATAGTAACTCAAGTAAATTTCCATGCTCGTCCATGACCGTGGGCACGACTGTTTGAACAGTTTTCACTCTGCAGAGGTCGCGTACTTTACCCACAAGAGATAACCAACTTGTTATATTCCACAAGTTTCCTTAGATATGCAAATCAAGAAGGTCACTACAAGGCCTTTACAATGCATTTTTCGAACGAGGTTACACCCACTAAGATTTCCACTGCTGTGGGGTTCTAACCACCCTCTCCAGAGACCTTCTCTGCACCGTCACATCAAAGGCTTCTGATCAGCTCACTTGACTGTGTTCCACCAGATGGCGCATCCAATGCTGAGTTGATGCAAATTAATTGGCTAGATCATACCAATTATAGACTTGTGACAACACTATTTTACATTAGGAAAGGGTTACAAGATTAAGTCCTTAGGGTTATCTGCGCGATTCTCTCTAAGGCACACTCTTGTGCTCCGTCTGCACCAGCCTCTCTTATTATCTGCCCAGATATTTTAGCAAGTTTTATGGTTTGGGGCATAAAATAATTGAATTTAACATACTAGCCACTCCCATTAGTAATTGCCTAAACCAAGTTTTTATATTTGAAATGATGCCAAGATAAATTAAATCCCCTGGGTATCTGTCGAGACACGAATATGCAAATTCGGACTCTCCTGTGTATTCTGCACCAGTTCAGGATCACACTAGTGCACACAGTATAAACAAAAATGAAATATCGACCATATCACGATTTACTAAGAAAAACCTCAAATATTATTAATAATTGATCTTATGGCCAAGCTTACAAACACCAGCCTGAAAGGCTTAAAGAAACCAGTAGCAGAAAATAGAAATAAGAGTAGTAGCCATTCGACATGGCCACATGCAATCGACTGGGGAGCGAAGTCCTAATCCGCGAAGTCGTCGAAGTATCCCCCTCTAGGTATCACCTGTTGACTTGGTCCTTCTTTCTCAACTGAGCAAATATGGATATAGCCGTGAGTACATAGAGTATTCAGCAAGTCATTTGTAACAAAGAATACAATATAGTATGCAAGACTTACCAAATGATGGCTGAAATGTTAATTTTGCAAAAAGCAACAATTTAAAGTAGATACAATAAATAGATTAAAAAGCAAACTTTGAAAATGATAATAAATAAGCAACCAAAGGAATTGAGACAAGCCACAAATAAACTGACCATTCACTCCCATGAATCACCCGTGAACCAAGATTCAAGAAATGAACCACCAATGAACTAACCATTCACTCCCCAACTTAATCCATCCATATTTTTGTGAAAACTCTACCCCTCATGTGAAATCACTGAGCATTGTCCATGACCGAGGACATGATTATTTGAATAGTTTTACACTCTACAGAGATTGCACAACTGTACCCACACGATGTGATAATCTTCACGTTAAAGAAAATCACAACAAACTTTTTACAATGCTCCATCTCAACCGACCTCGCTCGCTAAGGTTTTGCTGTCGAGTAGGCTACCACCTAGTCGATAATTGCCCCTCTTGCGCCAAAACAACATCAGTAGTGAAATCAAAGTTGAGACTTCACAAATTATTATGCCAGGTCTATCCCATACTAGACATGTGGTTTGCATGGTAAGGCTCAGGTCAATGGCGCACAAAGTTAAGTCCTTAGATTTACTCAGGCGAAACATCCACATCCCATGTGCAAATTGCACCCCTTTACTGCACGATCATTCGTTCGAGTGAAAATCATTTTTGTATAATCAACACCAATGACATCCTAATGTCATGGCACACAAATTTTATTGCTGTGGCTACTATCACGATTCAATATCTCATTAAGTCAAAATTAATTATTTGATCACATATGATGATAAATCCAACGCGACTATAAACATGGCTAAACATAATAATCATACACCCCATGTGACAACTAGTATTGTATCACTAGATAGTTACCCATCCTAAGGTGACAATAGAATCATGGCAACCGAATTATCAAGGAGGGGTTAAACAATTTGGACAGTAATTACCAATACAAAGGTTTATAATAAAATAGCGATGCATGATAATTTTAAAACAAAATAATACATAATAGATTTGAAAACTAGGTTCAACATGATCAAAAAACATGACTTACCTTAGCCTTGCTTAGTTAACGGCTCTTGATCTTCAAATCTTGCTTCAGCTCCTTCGAATGCTTGATATAACGAGAGAGAAAATAAAACAAGCATCAATTAAATTCAAATAAAATTCAAATGAACTCCAAAAACTACAAAACCAGGACCAAAAGATAGAGCTCAATTTTATATGAATTTAGGAAAAAGAATCAGGTCAATCGGAGCTAGGACGAAGGAGAACGGACTCTCGAAAAATCTAATCTAAGGAAAAAGGCTGAAAATTAGAAAAGCTACTGCGCTGTGAACCCGGTGCACGGATAAGGCTAGTCGACAATGGACTTGGCTCATGGAACAGTGCACGGGCGATTGGCTTGCTGACGTGGCGGTTGACTGGGCATCTAGGGCTGACGCGGCAGCTGACTAGGCTGTTGACTTAGCTAGGCTAGCATACGGGTCTATGGAACAGTGAATCTGATAGGTGGTACCCATGCATCAGAAGCACAGCTCACGGTGGACGGGGTCTATGGAGAATCTGAAGAGACACGTGGGCGCGGGAACCGAGGCAGCGACCGAGCGGGCAAGCGTGGCGGCGGGGTTTGGCCAGCGGGCTGGGGTGTGGCTGGGCTGACCGGTGGCTAGCCGAGGAGCGAGGTCGAACGGCGAGAAGAGGCGACGGCTGAACGGCGACTCATCGGCGGCGATGAAGAAGACATCAACGACACTAGACATGAAAACGACGGCAACGGCAGTGAACTTCGACGACGGTGGCGCACGGGCGAACTCAGCGAGGGCAGCGACTGCGAGATGCGAACAATGAGGGGCGTGTTAGCTATTTAAAGCACAGACGTCGAGGCCGACTCGGAGGCGGCTACGGAGTCTAGGGCGAGCATAGGAGGCAGCGAGGAGGTGCGTCCTGATGACCTCCGGTGTTGCAACCTGTGGGCACACACTGAAATTGTCAAGCCACGTGCGGGGGATGCCACGTGCACTCTCCGGGATAAGCCGGCCGAACCGGTCCGCCAACCTCTCCTTCCAGTCGGCTGGTGCAGGGGCTGGAACAAGTGCGTCGCCTCCGAGAGGGAAACCCGTCAAGAATGCGATGTCCTTCAGAGTGACCGTCATATCACCCCAACAAAAGTAGAATGTGTGCATCTCGGGCCTCCACCTGTCCGCCAGTACCGCAAAGGGCAACAAGCCCGTGGCCCGCAGGGTTGGGACGTAGTGCTCATCCAGCGGCCACGGATCCCTCCCCCTGCAGCTTGAACGGCGAAGGGCCAGCCGCGTCACCAGTCATCCGTGCGTGGTAGTGGTGTTTCTCATTGTACGAGTGTTCCAGAAACTCCGGTAGAACCATACCTACCAGTACATACGACACATGAAATATTAGTGCGAACATTAATAATTACTTCATAATACAATTTACATTAATTATGACTAAGTAAATAACAGTAAATATGACTACAAGAATAACGTCGAAAGCATGCTATAAAAAATTACCTGTCTTTCGGGGAACTAATCAGCACTGTCGCATCCTCGAAGATTTATGCATTGCCTTCTCCAAATATTTAGGTATGCACTATTAGTTTCGATAGTTCATTGCAACAAATGGGACGACGGAATATTACTGCGAATATTCATAATGACAGCAACATACTACAAGCCAGTGATTACATGCGTGCGTGAATACTTCACTACTTACCAATAATTTGATTACTCATCCGAAAAAAGGCGAGCCATTCCTTACCGTCGTCCTTAGCACTAACTCATTACTTACCCCGAACTAACAAATTATGGGTACCGTATGTACATAATAATAGTACAAACTATGTCTAAATTACTATGACATACTTACTTCGTAATACAAACTACATTAATCACGACTAACTAAATAACACTAATTGACTACAATTACGGGAATAACGTTGAAAGAATATGATTACAAATTACCTGTCTTTGCAGAGAAGAAATCAGTACTGCCAATTTTGAGCTACGTACTGGTTTATCAAACTAATGAGCAACAACCACGACAATGACCTTCTGCGATGAGCGACTGGGACACTACCTTCTCGATCGAATGAGCTACGCACTCGCCAGAGGTGCATATTTATGCTCGAGCGAAAGAATCCATTATCACTACCAGCGCTTCGGGTGAGGGGGGACGGCACTATAAGAATGACGAATGTGCAAATGAGGGAGCGGGCGGGGCGGGGGGGGGGGGGGGGATGACACTCAAATAATGACATTAGTGCGAACGAGAGAGTGCGCAAGAGGGGCACATACAAAGAGAGTGATAATTGTGCGAATCGGACAGCCGCAAATAATATATACCACGATTGCCTGACACATGGCACTTAAAACAAGTGTTACTATCATAAATTCATGGTTAAGTTAATCCAAACAAACATGGCTAATTCGGATTGCACAAAATTTCCAAAAAAAATACATAATAACTATTACTGCATTGGGAGGCTTCACATAAAATTTTGTAATGTTTCGAGCTCGTTTGCTATATGTAAAAACTTGTAATAATATCAAAATTTTATGAATTTTTGAGCAACATTTGCCATGGATAAAATTCCCCAAAAATTACACTGCAAGGAACGTTATGTTGCAAAGCTGTATATAAATTTTTGTAATTTTTTGAGCTCATTTGATATATTTAAAAATTCAAATAAATACTAAATAGAAAAAATTAGACAGATAATTAGGATGGCTAATTAGCCGGCCTAATTACCTGCCGCCTGGTGGTTGAGAGGCAAGCTTACCTGCCACATGCTCCCTGGGCGACAGGCCGCCTGCCGTCCAGCCATCAAGCGGTAGGCGCCTACCGCTACCAACAGCGCTACGCGTCGTCTCGCGGACGCTGCCGTTCGATGGCCTGACGACACAAACGATATTTTTGTTAATACGATGACTATACTATTACTTTTATAAATACAATACGAAATAGTGCTAAAAGTGACTTTGATTCCCGACTGGGCAGCGTGGGGTGAATGGGGCTTCCCTGTCCCCCACTCCCTATTCCTTCAATCTAGACCACTCACTAATGATCCAATGGCCAGTTTTTTTTATATTTTCACTGTTGTGGTTACAGACCAAACAGAGAGAGAGTGTAGTAGTGGAGAATTGAGTAAATGAATGGCTTAGGCCTCTTTCCTCATGGCCTATGTCTTATATATCTACATCCATATGGGGAGTGCCTTTACAATTATATCCTTACACATGAGTCCTCCCCTCAAAGGTACCTATGTCACTATACATGTCCCATTCTGGGTCTTACACTCCCTTAACAGATCTGCTGGGCTTAGATGAGGGCCACCCCTACAACATTCCCCATTTGCCATGTACAGCACATGCACATGTACAGCGACAAATCTGTGCCCGACTTAGGGTGCGGCCGTGCGCGCGGTGCAGATGACGTGCGCAAACGCGGCAGTCGGGCTCTGCCATCTTCTCATCACCGTCTCCGCGGGGTAAGAGGTGGCCCACTATCCCAGACCGCGGCACGTTTGTCGGTCGCCCTGCGTGAGGCTGGGGCCTGTGGTTGCGCCGAGCCCTACCTGGGCTGTAGGTCACGGTCAGCGGTTGGGCTGGAGAGCTCCCCGCTGTGCCACGCGGGCCGTGAAACGCACGCTCACACTTCACCACTTGGGCTCATCTTTCCCAGCGCAGATGAGAGCCCCGCAACGCGCACACACTGATGAGCATGGGCAGGTCGGTTAATTCCTCGCTCGCGCGGATGGCCACACGCGCGCTGGCAGCCGCAGCCGTCTATCTAGCTCGATCTGGCCCAAAAACTGGCGCACCGTGGTATTCACGCCTGCGGCCAGCCAACTACTTGCACACGCTCCGGCTACACGAGCCAGCGACTATCACCATTTTTTTTTCTTCGAGGCTGGGGCACTAGGAACAATCGTTCGTCTAGGACTAGAACAACCCAACAAGTACGTGACTTCTAACAGTTTGTACTGTACTCTTTCTGCTCCTTCAGATGATGTGCATCACTTTTTTTTTAAAAAAAAATTATTTTAAGATTCGTCGTCGTATTCTTAACCCGACCAGTTCTTGTTCTTTACTTACACGTGCGGTTGCTAACAAACGAAAAATGGAAAGGGTGCTCAACTTAATTTGCTTTTCCTAGAAAGATCAAACATCGAAAGTAAAAATGGTGCCCCCATTTCTTTGCCAAGGGTGACGAAAGGAAATACAAAATTCTAAATGAATCATCGAACCACAAAATATTAGAGCGAAGGACACAGGGAGCTATAGTAAATTAATAATAGTACAAACATTGCAACATGTGGTGAATACACGGTAAAGAATAGTACAAACAGGCGCAACTTTGCCATTAAGAAAAATGAGTGTCTATATAATATTCGACTATTTTTAAAGGTAAAATTAGTCGGATTTTAAGGTGTTAATAGAGATTCAATATCCCAGATCAATTTTTTGGAGGGAGATTTATATGGGTGGATCCGTTAGATCGAGATCCAACGTCCGAAATCTTTTTTTAGAGGGTTTGTATTGGTGGATCTGTTGGATAGAAATCTAACGCTCCAGATTATTTTTTTTGAGAGATCCTTATATAAGTGGATCCGTTAAATTAAGATCTAACACTTTAAAATCTGACTAGTTTTACCTTAAAAACAGTTGAATATTCTATATGACTTCTCAAGGAAAAAACGGCATGCACCGACGCGAGATACGTATACACGTACGAACGAGCCGCGCGCGTGGCCTAGCTGTTTGTGGCGTTGCAGAACCTCCTGATCTCTCCCTGCGTCCCCGTGAGCACCTGGATGCCGCCCATCTTGATCAGCGACGCCGCGAACCGTGCCATCCACGCAGTCGGGTCGGCGGCGTTGTCCGCCACCTTCGCCGCCGTGTCGTTGCGGGTCATCAGCGCTGCGTCCGACGTGAACAGCACGCTCCCGGCGAGGGCGTTCTTGTAGTACTGGTTGCTCAGCGTCGTGGGCGTCACCAGGCTGTTGTTCACCACGGGGTCCGGCCCGCCGCTCGACGGGGCCGGGCACGTCTTCTTCAGGTTCTCCGCGTAGCTGGCGTTCATCGTAGGGTCCACCGTGGGGTACAGCCGATTGTCGAAACCGGAGCAGTGCGCGATGCCGATGGAGTGCGCCGCGGAGAGCGCCATGAGGTCGTCCACGCTGAGGTTCTTGGCGGCGAAGTTGTCGATGAGCTCCTGGAGGTCGAAGAACGGCGACGGCATGTTCGAAAATACAGCGAAGGCTGAGGATACGTTGCCGTCGCGCCGGCCGGAGGGAATGGGGAAAACGAAGCCGCCGGATTTGGCCACCGAGTCGCGGGCAGCGAAGGCGAGGATGTCGGCGCAAGAGACCTTCCCCGGGCAGACGGCCTCGACAGCGGCCTTGATCTTGTTGACGGCGTCGTAGCCACGGAGGGGGATGGCTGTTTTCTCCGGCGAACCGTTGGCCTTGGTGGGGTCCAGGAGAATGGAGCCATCGCAACCCTAATTAAATCAACAACCAAACAATTCAAACATTCTTAACATATCTTTTTCTCAATGTAATTATCAATATAGCACTGAGCTAAAAGGATTTTTTCCCCAAAAAAAGATAAAATACAGCTATCTAGAGTCTAGGCTGCAATTACAAACTTCTGCAATAGTACGAGGAAATGCAAACAAAATCATCAGAAAGCAATTGTTAGCTAACCGTAGTTGAAAAGATTAGTCATTGCATACATTGACAAAGCAGTCATGGAAGTGCAAGCGAAGAAGGGCCGGAGCATTGCTAGGGTCAGTGTCGATCAATCCATAGACGGCATTCCTGATCGTCTCCTCAGCGTTCGGGCACGACGAGCCGTAGTAGTTGTACTGCAAGCCTGCAGATGACATGGTGATAAGTGTAGCCTGGAAGGCCACCATGAGAAGCTGCAGGCATGTCAGCTTCATCATCCTACTCATCTTCCTCAGGTTCTTTGGGAAGAAAAGGGAACAAGAATCAAAGGTAAAAATATGTCTGGAAAGAATGTTTGCCGATTGATGAGGGGATGGGCAAGCCATCTGATGAATTTATAGATACAACGGATGTATGTAATGATCAATGAATTTGAACAAATAAATTAAATAAGCGATTTGAGGAATATTCGGAGGGCAATCATAGCAATATTTGCCAGTTCTTGTTGTCTAAGAACATGGGCGGCAACACAGCTAATTCATCAAGTGTGTAGGCGTTGACATCAATTATCTGGCGTCGTGCCGGCGAATTTGTAAATTTGGCTGGAGCTCTATACAACTGTCCGGAGTGTCAATGGATGTATTTGACCTATAAGGACAAGTCGGTTGTGGCATTGACAACATGCATGCATGCTTGTTAATTGCTGTTTCGTTTCCCCTAGTTATTTGGGAGAAACTAATTGATATGTTGGCAGAATTAAACGCATGATATTATGTGTATTTATTGTTATACTCTGATAATCCTCCTTATACACAACAGCTCCTAAATTGGATCAGAGTTTGTGAGATACGGTACAAATGTGCATAGTATCAAGAATAAAGTAGATGGATTTTGTAGAGAGAACCAAAATAACGACGCTCTAACAATCACGACAAGAGAAAAAAATTTGGTGAAGCCGGCCGTAAATTTCTTAAGCATAAACCTCAAAGACTACAAGGGATTATCTTTCTCTCACAACCTTTTTGAATATTGCTAGAACCGAGTCGCTGGAAAAATCGTCTTGGCGATTCCGATTTCAGCGCATCTCACGCGGCGCTCCTGAGGCGCACATTGCTCATCTTTGCGCAGCTCTCCCGGGAAAAAAACGCTTACGGCACGTCCTTCTGTTCCCTCGGTCCAAGAGCAACTTCAAAGTAGCCCGAGATCTTGATCCGTGCTCAAGATCATGTCGCGTTCTCTGGGAAGTGGTGTCACCGGTGACAAGGCATCATCCGGTATGATGGCGAAGAAGAGTTCCGCTGTCTCGCTGCATTATCCGATGCTCACGATGAGCAATTATGCAGCATGGGCAATCAAGATGAAGGTGTACATGAAGGCTCAAGGAGTGTTGGACGTTGAGAAGATGTGTTCGCCGTCCAAACTCAAGTAAGCAGAGTTGAGATCGGAACGTCGAGGAGATGTGTCACCGTTCCGTGTCAAAGTATGAGTTTAGTAAGTCATAGTTGAGTCCGACTACTTCAATGTTTTAGAATCTTTGCATCTGGATGGACCCGTACCAGTTGAGTTGAGTTCCTACATGTAGCTTGCATGTAGAACGCTTTATGTGGAGGCATGGCTGGTAGTTCATAATGTATTGAGACTAAAACTAGAGTGTGTCAAGTCAAGATTAAGGGGGAGATTGTTAGAAATAATCTTGACTTAGAGTCCATGTCATAGTAGAGTTCGTTTCCGAGTATAACTCAAGTTGAAGTTGAGACCAACTTGAAGTTTGAATCGGAATAGGAGTAGGAGAGTTTTATCCCTATATATTGGGGGGACTTGTACCCAGTTTTGTATCCAAGGAAGAAAGCAAGAAAGAGGGGGAGCAAACAAGAGAATAAAGAAATTCAGAAATTTCTTCCGTGTTCTCTCAGTTTATTTGCAATGTGCGCGTTTTCTCCTGGGATCAAAGTTATAACAAATATTTTAGGACCCTCAAATTCTTGTCCTATATAACAATCTAGTACTAAAGAATAAACTAATCTCTAATCTTCTCGTGCGCCCTCTATTTGGATGAATTGACTTGTGGCTTAAGTTCTCCAAGATGGCCTCCTTCCACCTTTGGTAGTGCCACCACTACAGGTGTTCATGTGCATCACCGTAATATGCGTGTTGGTGTCCGGGCTAGCTTGCCCAAACCCTCAACTTGAGAGGTTCTTTGTTATTTAGTTTAGTTAACCACACCTCCTGTTCCTACAGCACTCAATGCCATAGGTTTGTACTGTCTCTAAGCTCCACCTGCTCACCAGTACCGCGTGGTTGGTCCCACCATGTCTTCTTTTTCCAATAGCTTGCATATTTTCCTCTGTGACTACTAGAGTTTACAATCATCTTTGCAGTTCTATACATAACTACAGATGAGATCGAGTCCCTATCATTGATGACACAATTTCTTTCTCCTAACTATAATTTTTTTATCAAACTTCCTATTGATTGCTCCACCTTCAAGACTACCCTTTAATCGGTATTCTCCATTGCCCTAGATACTTTTCATGATTACCTGCCGTTTGCAAGTAAGTTGTATGACTTCACCTCGAAGTGGCATCTCACAGCCTTCAAATTCAAGGGACCTTGCAGATATTAGATTCTTCTTTTTTTAGCTAAGAATATACTAAACTTCCATCAATGTGTAATGTGCTCTATTATATATCTCCAATGTAACTTTCTTATTTTAGTAATTGCATACTCTTTATTATCCATTGAGTGAATAGTTCCATGCACCAGGCGTACAAATCCTTTGTCGAACATCTCCCTCACCGAATATATATGAAAGCAACAACTTGAATCTAATATCCATTCATGAGAAGTACATGATTGACTGATGATAAGTATGTTCGAATCATCTTTTGCTACCAACACTGAGCTTGCACTCTTCATTTGCTTCAAACTCGGAAGTCTTTGGTGACATTCCTCGTCACATAGATAAGATATACGTGTGTTCTTACTCTTACCTGTAACACCTACGACAGCCAATGCTTGATCACCCAAGAATTAAGATTCTGATGGCTTTTTCAAGTACTTCGCATCCAATAGGTATGCAGCTAGCACATTGAAGTTAAGAGTGTTTCTCTCAACAAGAATATTAATCATCAATTGCTCCTATAATGGTGGTAAAGATGACACCAAAATAACAACCTTGTCGTTCTTCTTAATTGTCTCATCCACACTAGTCATTTATGTGATAAGTTTGTTGAAGATATTGAGATGGTTAGTGAATTGTGTGCCTTCCTCCATGCGCAACTGGTACAGTTGCTTCTTCAGCATCCATCAGTTTGTTAACGACTTTATCATATATAATTCTTCTAAGTCACTCCATAATTTCTTTGATGAATTTTCTTTGATCACCGAGTACTTTACCTCATCAGAGATACTTTTATGGATTGTACTGATAGCCTTCTGCTATATCACCTTCCAATCTTCAACATACTCTTTTTTGGTCTATCCCTTTCAAGAGCATTGATCAACCCTTACTGAACAAGGACATTCTTCACCACATATTGCCACACGTTGAAATTTCCTTCATCATCAAATTTCTCTACTTGATTCCACATCATCCATATTGATCTTGATTTTGTGCCACATAATGCTTTGTTGACCTTCTCATAAATCAAATTAATTTGGGCTTGACTCTGGTACCACTTATTATACTCTAATACGCCTCCTTATGCATAGATCAAAGTTTTTGACATACAGTATGAGCGTGCATAGTATCAATAATAAAGTAGATGAATACATAGAGAGAATCAAAATAACGATGCTGAAACAATCATGGTGAGAGAGAAAGATTGGCAAAGCCAATCTTAAATTTCTTAAGCATAACATCAAAATAATACAAGGGATTGTTGTTCTCTCATAGCCCTCACGAATCTTTTAGGACTCTTTGCCCTATACAAGAATTTAGTGCTAAAAATAACTTAGCCTCTAATCTTCTCGTGTGCCCTTTGTTTTGAATGAGTTGGTTTGTGACTTGGGCTCTTCATGACTACCCCTCATGACTTTCTATAGTGTCCCCTAATTCTCTTTTAAAATGAAGTAGGAATCCTAACGCAATTAGGAGTCATAATCCTATTATAATTTATCTAGGAATCTATGTAGCATAACTCTTCAAGTCCTAGTAGGAAGGACATGAGTCACCTTACCTCAATATTTTGTTAAGTTATATATATATATATATATATATATATATATATATATATATATATATATATATATATATATATATATATATATATATATATATATGTATATACAGAAATGATTCCATATTCTTAGGAGTACGTACTCCCACTTCTCATATACCACATAAATAATGTTATTATACCTTTTAAGCATACTCTAATAATTATTATAAGATACTCCAAAGTGAATTTCATGAAAAATTTCATCAATGTCTATTTCTTATAGCATAATTTGTATATATACTCCTTTTATGGGTGAAAAAGGATATATAGCAAAAATAAAGGGCTCCGACAAAATGTTTTCAACCAAGTCGCATTGGAGTATCTTAGAATTAATATTTAAGTATACTAAAAGTGATAAAGAGGTATAACCTGTTCGTTTAAGCGGTATATTAAAAGTGGGAGTATGTACTCCCGAGAGTATGGAAAATACTTCATATGTGTGTGTATAGTAAAAATATCGAGTGCTCCTATATATATAACTCATTTGAGAAGATTGCACCATTAAATATGCTGTTAGAATAGTCTCACATTATTGACAGCCGAGGTGGGAGGCAAGGGTAATTTTAGAAAGAACAAAAAACTAAATCCATAATCTGCAAAAGTTGGAGTTTTAGCCCTGGTCCTGCATATGATAGTATCCTGATCAGGCATGTAGGTGCATCACCAATTGAACAACTTGGTTGCCTGCTGCAACTTAATCGAAGATATCCATGTATAAGGGACACGGCAACCTGTTTACCAAAGCGAAATTAGTGGTGGCAATTTGGACTCATCATTGAAGCATTTCAGCGTGTATATGTACCATGGATCAGAACGTTACGATTAACTTATATTTCCTGTTGACTGGTTGGGAAGCAGCCTAATAAGTTAATCAGAGGCCGATGCATAAAGATTAGTATTATATATACTCATTATTTTCCGTATATATATTACCTACATCATGTGTTGACATTCCCTATTTCCATTCATATGCATGCATATTATGTGCGGAATTTCGTTTGTTAAGATGCTGATTGGTGACGTGGAGTAATATATTTGACTTTGAAAGTGTGATTTTTTTTTATTACACGGTGAACGCACACCACAAACAAACACGTAAAAGTGTGTGCCTACTTGCACATGCTAGAAATTGCGGACGCTAGTGATGAACAGTGGTGAATCCAGGATTTTTAAAATAGATATTTAGAGTTGATAAATAAAATATAAAATCCCACAATAGCAAAAAAAGTACAAAATATTTCATACTAGATAAAATATCTATAAATAATTTAGAAATATTAAAAAATATTTTAAAGAAATTACAAAATAACTTAAGATAAAATTATGCTGATATAGTCTGATGTGTATGGCCTATGTGCACCAGTGCACGACAGTGTGTAGTTCTTGTAAAGTTCCTACTACCTCGTCGACCTGGCCATCGCCGCCGCATGCTCCCTTCTTGGCTCTTAGGTGACAGCTGTCGCTCATTTGCTCCTTGCAGACATATTGCTGCTTGTCGTGGCTATGCTCCTTACCATCAAGGCTAAGCCATAGGCCAGAGTTGCTCTCAGCCCCTCACCAAGTCACTTGGTGGCCAATGGATCATCGATCTTATGCACTAGTGCCACCAGGTTTGGCAATTTTGGTCTAGATTAGTGGAGCCTAAGAGAGACACAAAGAGAGAGGGGGAGGAAGGGGATAGGTTAGGGTTTAAGGGGTCTATGGATGGATCATTGGGCCAGTCTAATGAGGGGTGGATGGGTTATTCGGCCACGCTATGTTAGGTGAATTGGACAGGACAGGTGTGGTAGTGAGTTGAAATCAACTGGAGGAGGGGAGGTGTGGGAGCGGGTTGAAATCAATTGGAGGTGTGTGTGTGTATATATATATATATATGAAATATTTTATCTAATTATCAGTATATATGTGTAATATATTTACTAAATATTAGGTATAGGTATTACATGAAAAAAAATTCGAGTATTAAGCTAAATACCCTTAAATTTCGTTCGGTCCGCTGATGGTAATGAATCCACGACGTCATGGAGCATTAGAACGCGCTTTTTTTTCCCACCGAGGCACCCTCAAGTGCGCCCTATGCTATTAGAATTTGACTAAAAATGAGCAAAAAGAACAGCAAATTTGTGAAGAAAATTCCAAGTGGAATACTCGGTTGGGCTGCACATTTAACTGCAGAGAAAACTTTAGGCCCATAGAGACCAATATGTGTATTGTTGGTCAGGACGTGCTTTGGATTTTCGACCACCTGGGCCTTCTTCCTTTGTTCAAGGTATGGACATTATGGACCTACGTTTCAAACCCCCAAGAATAATCTCACTCTTTCATCTAAAAAAACAATGTATGATTCCAAGTCTAACTCTGTCGTGCCTTATCATAGTTACGTCAGACTTTCTTACATAGATACTTGATTTGTTGTCACAGTTGTAGCTTGCGAAATGTGGCAGCAACCCAGCACTGATTGGGCGTTCAATTTGTAACATGGCTCCAGTGCAAGGGCTACATAATCTGAGGCTTAAAAAAACCCTTTCTATCATAGAGACTTGATACTATTGATTTTTCACGGCCTACAAATAACCAAACTCTAATTTTGCCTATTAGTTTTTCAAGAAAATGCTATTTCACGGACGTCCACGAGTTCCACTTCTTGCGGTCGCATGTCCGAGCCGTCTGATTCGCTGAAGAGGAGTGTATGGTCCTTGTCGATAACCCGTCTCATCCACAAGCGTCCTTAGGCCCCTTTGGGGTGGTTTAAACCTGGCTTTTGCCTTTAAAAATTTCAGAAGCCCCTAAACAGGTTAGCTTCAAAGTAGTTTTGAAGAGAGCTAAAAGCTAGTTTTAGGAAAATTAACTAAAAGCTGAAAAACTAGAAGAGAGTTGCTTTCCTGTCTTTTGTTGGGTTGAAGTTAGGACAATGTCATTAAAAGTTAGTAAAAAATTATAGGCCTGTTCTTTTTGGCTGAAATTTATGGTTTTTGGCTGTACCTTGTGGCTTTTGGGTTGTTTGTGCGAGAGATTACAGAGTGACAGAAACCCACGTGCGGTTTTTGCCGATATAAATGAAGACGGTACAATATGTACTATAATTAATTAGTAGACCTTATCTTGAAAAGATACTTCATTTAAAAGTTAGTTACTATAAAAAAACCAAAAACAGCTTTTAAAAGCTAAAAAAACATGATCTATAACAGTTCTTCAGTCAGAAAGCCAAAAAGCAGCTTTTCAATCAGAAATCCAAAAAGCTACGGCTCCCCCAATCAGGACTTTAATTGAGTTGGCAGAGTTCAGTTTGCATGCATGTGAAGAGAATGAAAAGGGCCTGCGTGAGTGATGCTGGTGCGACCAGTCCTCTCCACATGCACTCTTCCCCTCGCGCAAAATGTAACCACTGCCGTTCTTCGCTGCCGCCTCGCCCTGAGCTGCCACGCTTGCACGCTCATGGCGGATGAAAGAGTGCCCTCAAGTGAAAGATTTTTCACATCTGGCGTTGAAAGGTTCTGATTTCGACTTGCAAGTTCGAATTTTGTTGTGTTGAAAGTTCTGATTTCCGAGTTGTAATTGAATGTTGTCGAGTTGAATCTTTTATTCCAAGTGGAAATTAAGTTTTTTTAGCGTTGAAAGACTCTTTAATTTTAGTTGTAATTTCTCAAGAAGTCCAAGGCGAATGCTCCGGTATCCCGGCGGTTGAAAGTTCTAAAATCCAGTTTTTTTAATAAAAAAAATTGCTAAAAAAGTTCTCAAAATTTCCAGTTAAAAGTTTACTATTTTAATCTTTCGAAATTTTTAGAATAAGGAGGGGGAGGGTATAGCGGCGCCAGCATCAAAACTGTTGACGGTTTTTTTTGCTGCTTCCAGGGTCCAAGTTCTCTAGGAGCCTGTAACATCCCATTTTGGGAGAGTCGAAGTGCTTGACATAAAATTTGAAACTTGAGTTCAAACCCAATTAAAAAATTCAAAAACCTGAGTGAACCAAACCCTAGTGGGCCAAGCCCAGCCTGTTTTTGCCTCCTTGGCCCTTGGCCTGGCCCATGCTACCCTCCCCGCGCCACGTGCGCCCTGCCTGGCGCTGTGTCACCATAGTGCCAACCTCCTCCTCCTGTGCGTGTTCTTGTGCGCCACAGTGCTGCACCGACCTTGGCCTTACCTCCTCTTCTCTCTCCCTCTTCTCTCCCTTGTGCCGCTCGTCATCCCGAGCCGCTCACCGCGTCGACGCCATGCTCCCGACCGTTGCCTCTGAGCTGTCCCCTCTGCACTGATGTCCCCATGCTGCGTGCCGGCTTTGCCTGTTCCGCGCGTGCCTGCGCCATGCGTTGGCTTCACCCACTCGCCCTGTGTCGAGCTGAGTGCCGATGCTGCCACCCTTGGTCTCCGCACGCCTTGAAGCCACCCAACAACTATCTTCCCCTCTCTTTAGCTATAAAGCCCTTGAGCGGTTCCCCCTTGCCCCCAATCATCTCCTCATCGCTCTCCCTCACCACCGCAAACTATCGCCCCACCCTCTTTTTCCCCATGGTGAACTCCCCAACACGACCCAAAATTAGCCAAACAGAGCAACGACCATTTGGCGAACACCAGGGGAACTCAACTCGGAGGCGCAGACATGACCTATCATCTGAGGTTTGCGCAAGGACTAAGGTGTTTTACCATATTTTCGGAATGCACTGTAGGCTACCAATGGGATCATCGACCCGAGGCAACGTGCCGACCACTTTTGCAAGTCAGTGTGCCGGCCTAGGCAGGCGGTCAGCGACCACCTGGATCGGCGAGGGGCTGGTTTTGGGGGAGGGTCCCCGCACTACCTCAGGCTTACTGCCACGTGGTAGCGATGGCACCTGTTGGAGAATTTACCTCAAGCTAAGTCCCTAAGTTAACCCTGGGCGAGGTGCACAAGGTCAACCCCGGAGGGGTCTGGGGCCGACCCCGGGTGAGGTATGCGATGCCTACCCCGGAGGGGTCTAGTGCTAGCCCTGGGCGTGGTACTCGAGGTGGATCCTAGAGGTGTCCGGGGTCAACCCCGAGTGAGTTACGCAAGGCTAACTCTGGAGAGGTACGTGAGGCCGACCCTAGAATGGTTCGGGGCTAGCCCCGGGCATGGTACACGAGGACGACCCTAGAAGGGTCCAGGGCTAGCCCCAGCGCAAGGTATGCGAGGCTAACCCCAGAGTCTCGGACTTGGTGAAGCCCACGTGGAGCAAATGAGGTAGATATCCCTAGGAGTAAGCTAGACCCTGAGGGCAAATTTATAACTTCACATGCCCACCTCTCTCCTCCTATAAATAGGATCCCTTGTGATGGGAGAGGGGAGACCATTTTTGTAACCCTAGACTCTCATGTTGAATGCACTTGGTGGTTATGTGCCTCTCCTTGGATCCCTTCACATCCTCGGCGGTCTCCACATCTGACCAGGGGTGCCTCTAAGTTTACTGTCTGGATTCGTACCAACGACACTTTCAAATCTGATTTAGTAATTAGACCAAGGGGGCCACCTGCTTGGCCTTGAATGTTGTGCAAAATAATTCCATCCTTGTGAAATATGTTGGTTTTCAAATCTAATTTAGCAATTAGAACACAACATAATTTCTACTTTTAAGAAATACATGTCCTATTGGATCATTTGGTCAAAGCAAAATTGGAAGGAACAAATTCCTCAAGCAAAATTGTAAGTCTCTTCTTTTATGAAACTGAGGGGGATATACTAAATTGATGAACAATGTATTGCTCCCAAAAGAACAAAGCTACTTCTAGTGAACTAGCAAAATATAAGGACACATATCAAGCGGCTTATTTGTGCCCTATCGAGATGGATTGCAAGAATCATGACAAAGTAAAAGAAAAGGGTATAAAGAATGTAGGAAGAGGTGCTCAAGTTCACCTTACATCTTTGCTATAATGGAATCCCCTATCCTGTGTTAAGCATGTATAGCTAGCCACGAGTCTTCTCCAACCTCGTAATGTAAATGCAGACCAAATCTAAAAAACAAAAGGCAGATCATCAAAATCTCCAAATAGAAAATCCTAGGGGTTGGTGAAAGCACGGTTAGCCATGGCTACCGAAGTGGGAAATGACACCGAGGAGCCATGGAAAGAAGAAATTGGTAAGGCGCTATCGCACTCCCAGCCATTGTGTTGAGGTGGCAAACATTGACGATAGTCAATGGGAGGAGTTGTCATGTGTCAAGGAGAGGAAAAGGGCGAGCGAGGGGGCTGGAGGCAGCTGAGTACGCTAGACAGGTGGCTGCTAGAGGAGACTCAGGGGAGAGGACATTAGGAGGGAGGAGGCAGGAAGGGGAGGGCACGGTAGATGGATGTGGGAGGAGAGGAGGCAGCAATGTTCTGTACCAGAACATCTGGTGGCTAGGTTAGGAGTGCTGAGAAAGCAAGTCTAGCAGTCAAGACATGAGGATTTCTGATCTGACAGCTGGTAGCTAATTCAATGGGATGTCTTGGGGATTAGAATATGTGTCTAATGTGTTTGGTATAATTTGGATACATTGGAAATCTTTACTCCTTAAAAGCACGAGTTGGTGGTCGTCGATGCGTTCTCCCCTCATGACTCTACAAACGTCTAATCTGGACAAGATAAGATCCGGATGATCCATTTCACACCTCTCTCCTCGTGTTCGTACGGAGTGACTCCTCGTGAAAACCATCATGGCTTTCCTTCCAAAACTATCAGTTCCTCCCTCTCCCAAATCATTGGTACTGCATGCTACTTCCCCACCTTCTTCTCTTTACCCGCTTGAACTATCGCTTCCCTAGTCCCCACACAACGCATGGCACAACTGCCTTCTCTTTTTCCTTCCTGCCTCCCCACATGGCCGCCACCCTCCTCCCTTGAGCCACCATGCCACTAGCCATGAGCGCACGCCGTCGTGTCTCTCTCCACCATGGCCGACGAGCGATGAGCGACAAGAGGAGGCTATCGATGTCCAGAGACAACTGGATTCACACTAGTGAGCTAGCCTTCATGCACTCTTTGGATTCACACCAGTGAGCTAGCCCTCATGCACTCTCCCTACACTTCTCCACGCCCGCCTTAGCAGAAAAATAATCCCCAATTCCCCAATCCCCACCACCTCAAAATCCTAATAAGCTTCCCCACCAAAAATCCCAAATCACCGCCTCCTCATCGAGCTCTCCCTCCTTCCTAACCCTGAGGACATATAGTGCTTGAGAGGCCTTATTTGGTGAGGTAGTAAACTTTTGTGCTGAGAAATCTATTCCAGTGCCAGATATGGATGAAGAAATACCCATTAGGGGCCATAAAAGGTGTGATTGGTTCATTGTCACTAATCTTTATTATTACCGTGTCAAGATTTACTTTGTTGTTGATGATAGAATTAAAGCAAAGATGGAGCCTCGGTTCAATGAAGTTTCTTTAGAGTTACTTACATGCTTCTCTTGCCTTGATCCAAATAACTCCTTTTCTAAGTTTGATGTCAACCAACTTACTCGACTTGCTGAAATTTATGATGAAGATTTGTCCGTTGGTGATCGTTCAATTATAAGGGATCAACTTGAGACTTACATACTTCATATGAGAAGCCATACTGCATTTGCTACTTGTCAATATCTTGCATCATTGGCTACAAAGATGGTTGAAACTGAAAAACATATGATTTTCCCATTGGTTTACAAACTCATTGAGTTGGCATTGATATTGCCAGTGTCAACGGCAACCATTGAGATCATTTTCAGCAATGAATATTATCAAGACTGAGTTGTGCAACAAGATTTCTGATGAATAGTTGAATGACTTAGTAGTGTGCTACATCGAGCGGGATATATTTAAAACAAGAGTAATGCTTCCATACTTTTTCCTCTAATATGCTTGCACAATTCCTGAAATACTTCAAAGTGGTAAGTGGCAGTCATCCACCCTTAATCTATGCTTTAATATTTGTGCAATTCACTATTGCTAAGGCATAGAATCACCTCTCGTAAAACAATTGATGATAACATGATGACCCAAAGGTTTCAAGGCTTTAAATCTCAAAGAATGAACTTGCCTCATAGTTGTAGATTAGCATCTTAGCAATATATATGTTTTGGTTCATTTTCAATGTCAAATTTTTTTGTATGTTATATGATTGTTGCACTAATCAACATAGTTTTTCTTACAGAGTGTCATTTGTGTGTGGATTGTACTTTTGTCATCGCAAAATGTCTACATAAGCTTCAGTAGAGAGGTTATAATGTCATGGTTTTATGATATTAGTTTTCATCTATACACAATCATATGTGTATTGGACTTCAAGATTGCTTTTAGTTTTAAACTAGTGTGGTTGTCAACTTCATATGCACATATCGACTTGCCTATAACATGTTAGCTATAGTAAGACTTGTCTAGGCTAAATTTTTTCTCACTACTCCCCTATTCCTATTAGCACATGGACACATACTGCATGAACATCAAATCCAAGACATTGATGAGGAAGCATCATAAGACATGAAGTGCTCTTATTTCAGACTCAACTTAGAAAGGCATCCAGTCCCTCTTGGGGCATGAGTGACTGGAGGGGGTAATGAAGGCAAACACCTTCTTGCCCTTGCCCCTATGTTCGATTAGCAGAAGACATCTAATAGCCTAGGTGAGATTAGGGCCTAGGGCATTGGTTCACCTACAACATTAGATAGTCATGGGGATGATAATATAATCTAAATAACTAGAGCAATTGCGCAATATCAAGAGTTAATGTAGGCAGCACACCCTTTATTACATCTCCCTCAGACAAACATTGTATAGGAGAATCTATTATCTCGCTCACATGTGCACAGAGCACATCACGCTCGCAATTAAGGATTTACTGCATCACCACAGCTTACCACTGGACAAACACCTTAGGCTTCATGGCTATGCCAAATTCCTCAAGTGACTTCCTTCCGAAAGCCGATCACCGCCGCTTTCATTATGACCAACTCTCCTGATCGATCTTCCACTCACCACTTGTTGTTACTTCGCCTTGCGCTAACCTATGGATCATGGGGGCCCTTCGAGCCCTAGTATCAAGGAAATATAAACAAACACTAGCATCAAAGATTAATACAAAAGCATGCATGAAAGTTAGATTATCCCTATAATCTCTAATGCTACATGGCTACCTACAACCCTTGGCCTCAGGGAACTACTCATGCATCATCATGGTGACCAAGAACAATAGATAGATAAATAAGAAACATAATGACAACAATCTAAAAATAGCAAGGATATATTGATAAGACATTGCCGATGTTTTGGTACACGGATGGATAAAAGATTACAACGGAGGATGGAAAATGGATGAACAATGGTGGAAAATATGGTGGAGATGGTGTTATGGACATGGTCGACCCTTGGTGTTGTTCTTCTCGTCTCCCCTTTGTAGATGTGTTTTGATTCCTTTATATAATAGTATTCTAGAGTTTCAACACTGCGAAGGAGTTTGCGCCCTCAGGTGGCCAAATACCGTCTCGATCCCTTCACGAACCTTCCTCTGTTTGACATGGTGAAGCCATCCCCGCAGGGTACAATCAGGTCTGACCATACCCTAACCAGTATTCTCTTCTAGATGGTTGGTTTGCGGTGATTCAAATTTCACTTCCTTCCTCTTGACGAAATCTTTCCATTCCAGCTCCGTAATGTTTGTGATTCCCATCGGATCGTGTGGATAACAACAACCAACACATATCTTGTATATTTGGCAATTAATCAATGATTATCCAAACAATTAAAGATGAAATCTGTGAAATATTTGTAATAAACAGTAAGAAAATGATGTGCTATTTAAGGAAAATGTTGGCCGGAGATTAACAGAGCTGAGAGATCATAACAAAGTACAACCAATGGGTATCAAAAGAATGGAGGGAACGACAAAATTAAACCACAAGCTTAATTATTGAACTCTACGCACGTGTGCTGGCTGCTGGGCCTCTTTCTTCGATCTCCATGCATGTACACCTTCCGTCCAATACGATTTAGTATAGGCGGTGGTTGATGATGCTACACTTCTTCCTGATCTCCCCCTTGCTCCCCGCCGGCATGGGCAGCTTGCTGAGCTTGAGCAGCGAGTCGGAGAAGTCCTCGTCCCAGAGCGTGGCGTTGTCGGCGTACTCGTGGACGTGGCCCAGCGCCTCCGTGTGCGTCAGCAGCTCCCAGTCGGAGTTGAAGGTGACGATCTTCGCGAGGTTGTTGTGGTAGTAGGTGTTGTCCAGGAAGTCGCTGATCTTGCGCACCCGGCTCGTAAACCCCGGCATGTACCTGACCACGGTGCCGTAGTCCTCGTCGCGGACGTTGTTGACCACGGCCGGGTTGGCGCCGTGGGGACACTTGTAGTTGAGAAGGTCGCGGTAAGCCGGGGTGATCTGCTCCGGCGGGGCGGTGAGGCGGCCAGTGAAGGACGAGCAGTGGCCGACGCCGATGGAGTGCGCGCCGGAGAGGATGACGAGCTCCTCGACGGAGAAGTTCTTGCGGGCGAAGTTGTCGATGAGCTGCTGCACGGTGAAGGTGGAGTCCGGGAGCTCCGCCTGGGCCTCGTAGGCGGAGGAAACGTAGCCGTCGAGGCGGCCGGCGGGGACGTCGAAGTGGACGTGGCCGTTGCTGAGGATGCTGGCCGCGTCGCGGGCAGCGTAGATAAGGATGTCGGAGCAGGAGACCACGCCGGGGCACCTCTTCTCGACGGCGGCCTTGATCTCCTCCAGGACTTCGAAGGCGGTGAGCCCGATGTTCACCGGCGCCTCCTTCTCCGGGTGAGGGTTGTCGTAGGACGCGTCAAGGAGGACAGAGCCGTCGCACCCCTGCATGGTCAAATAATATCAAATCATTACTTTGGCGGTTCAATGTAATTAATTAACGTCCAGTAGTTACTAGCTACATTAGCCGAGCATGAACTAGGCCACTCAGGCGAAACGATTAGCGCCTGATACTTTAAGACTTGTTGGGAATGTCAGAGAACCAAAGGAATTTCGTATGAATTTTATGTGAAATAATTCAACTCCCGCATTCGCTTTAGTCTCTACTACTATTGTACTAAAAACTAGCATAAATCAGCATGTATATATATACCCTGACAAAGCAGTCATGGAAGATCAGGCGGACGAGAGCGGCTCCGGTGCGGCGGTTCGCCTTGATTGCCCTGATGACGTGCCACTTGACGACGTTCTCCACGCCTCTGCATTTCTTGTGGTAGTACCCGACCTCCAGCTCGCCGGCCTCCGCCGACGGCACGGCGAGGAGGACCGCCTGGACGGCCACCAGGGCGCAGAGAACGGCCACCGAGAGCCTCATATCTCACGAGCTAAGCGAGCAACCAACCAAACCAACCAGAGAAGCCAAAGCTAGCTGATCAGTAGCTAGCGATGGATGATGGTGTGTGCTTGAGTTGATGTGCTGATGTTGAGCTCAAGGTTGGACTTGGAGGGGGTATATATTGCCGGTTTCGGCTAATATTTTAACCGTCAATGCATGATAGACCACCGATAATGAGAGCGTGGTGCGACTTTGATAACAATAATGCGCATGATCCCGGCCTATAATATTGTACAAGCTAGGTATTGCTGATCTGGTTAAACGTGGTATTATAGGGATCACAGCCAATTAAACGTTGTCCAAGTACGAAACTTCCTTTCCCTGGTGTCTCTGTGTGTGTGTGTATTTGTCTTGCATATATAGCTGATCTGAACCGTAGATTTTGCAATCGGACAGCTACAAATACATGCATGTTTAGTCGTAGTTTTGACTAGCTAGAGCGGATGTACCCTCACCTGTTGTACATACGCACCAAACGTTCAACAACCCTACAAGTGTACTTTTTTGTTCCGGGAGAAACGGACACGGTTTATATATGTTCATGTTGCTAACTTGGTAGAAGTACTGCTCGCATCTCAGTAGTCTGTTAGCTAGGGTCACTCGGTCTTAGCTGAAACACAAGGGCTTTTGGTTTCCACGGTCGCATCACCCTAGTTATCATTATAAAATGGCATTATTCCTGTCAAAAGGGCAAAGGAGGTTCTCATATAGTACGGTTGCACCAACTCTTCCTGCCAGCACTGGTTGTTTGCTCTCACAAATTTTTTGGCCAGAGATTCTGGATTGTATACTACAAGTATTTTCATTAAAAAGAGGTCAAGTACTATCGTAGATGTCAGCGCATCAGAAATGTCGATCAACGACACAACAACTTGTTTTAACAGAAAATGAATCTAGTTGTCAGAAAAAAAAATCAATTTATGAATATCTATGCCCCTTGAAAGGAGTTAGTGGTTATTGTGGTTCATCAGCTCTCTCCTGCTACCCATTCCCCTGACGCATGGCCCCCTCTATTTTGTCTCGCACACCTCCTCCCCTCCTGATGTCTTCTGCGCTATCATAGCACCACGCCCGTACACCTCGGGCCCCATGCTCGCTGCCCTTGCTCAGCTCGCAGCCGCCCCTCCCCTGCTCCCTATTCCCCAACGTGGCCCCATCCCCCCTCGGTCGCTACATGTTTGGCCAACTAAAAACAAGCGGATCGCGGAGCCCTCCAAGACCCGACCCCATTCTCCCTCCCTCTCCTTCGCCTAGGCGCTGCCGGTTCCACCTTCTCACCCTCTCCCTTTCCCTCCCATCTCCCAGCCGCCAATCACCGGCCAACACCGCTGCCATCCTTCACTGCACTAAGCCTCTCTCATCTCTCCCTCACTTGCAATGGGTGGATGTCGGCTGGTAGCTAGGGAGGTAATGTAGCATCCGAGGAGAGTAGGATCTCATCATCACTGAATCAGGGCAGAGGAGGTGCACCTCTCCACCGAATGCCTCGTCCTCACCAAATCCAATTTCTTTGTCATCTCCGACCAACGGATCTGGTGGTGACACAGTGGGGGACAGCTGGTGAAGTGCGGATCCAATGGTGGAGGTGTGGGAATGGTCGCAGAGGCCAGATTCGGTGGCAACACGACAGGGGATGACTGGCAAAGGGCATATTGCATGGATGGCTGGCTGTGGATGGCTGGATCCATCGTATTCCTCGCCTCCAGATCTAGGTTCCCCTGTTTGCCTTGAGTGCAGGGTGGCCAGAGTGTACGACCACAGTGCCTCATCATAGCCACTAGCTATCAGATCGACGATGTGGGAGAGTAGCAGCAGGGGCGAGGGCGCAAGGCTTTAGCTAATGGCACGAAGCTAGCGAGCGGCAACAGGGTGTCAATAGTAGTGGAAGTGGCTAGGGAGAGGTGAGTTGGGCAATACACAGCTCTGCCTATTCCATATCCAACACACTAGCGTGGCAACGACATGCTCACAATCCTCCCTGATGCAGGTTTGTCTCCTGAAATCTAGCATAACAAATGAATATTAGCTCTCTTCTTCAACAGCTTAACAAACTTGTACCTAATCCTATCTTATCAAAACATGGCCAACCGAAATTTGTGCCTGAAGATGCTGGGCAAAAATTTGCATTTTGAAAACTAGCATTAGGCGCCAATTTTTTTAGCTGCCGCTCTTTAAATACCACACTATTGACCATTGTTTCCAACTCATAGCAACTGCATCACTTCACCATTTCTCCCTCGCATCTTCTTCTTGATCTACATGCCACCAAAAAGCTGAGATGGTGATAGGCTATCGTGTGCAAGCCTCCAAGAGGGTATGAGTGGCATGTCCTTCATCAGGTTGGTGCGGCACCATTTTCAGTAGGCATGTTCATTTGCTCTGTATCTGTTCCCCTTGTGATTACTTCGCTCACCATTTTTTTTTTCTTACCATAAAGATCGGTGTTGTTCCATGAGGTTGAGATGTAACATATGTACTAGACCTGCTAGATGGTCTGCCAAGGTGATCTGGAAAGCTGCGCAAATACAGAGGACTCTATTGGATCTTGAGTACTTTTACTAGATCAAACTGTAAGTTGCTTTATATACAGTTTGGCTACTCGGAATCAATTTGCAATTGATAATTCTTTCCTAAAGAAGGAGTCCACATAATTATTTGTTTCGCAAAATGAATAACATGTTTTATGTATTAATCTGCTGCGTCGAAGTGCAAGTTTAATCTCATTTCTCATTTGCAATTTGCGCATGTTTCATCCTAGATCATCTAATTACTTCCCTATAGTATTTTTAGTGCATGTTCTATGTTGTACGTAACTTATGTTACACACGGAACAAAAATGGAGGCATTAGCTATGATAGGCAATCAGACTATTGCAATGTGATCCTTCGGGCCGACACAATTTACGATTTTGTAAACGTCGGCTTCAAACCAATGGAATGACATGTAGGACCCATATGCAGATAAGGTTTTAAAACATGAGAGTATGATATGTAGGACCCACCTATCAGAATGATAATTAGCTTACATAACATATTTGAAACTAATGAGTATGACAAGTGGGCTCGATCAAAACCAATTAAGGAATTTTAATTAAACTGAAAACTAAAATAAGAGCCACCGACGCATGGGGTCCACACAGTGAACAAATAATTAAAATGTGATTTAAATCATGTGAGGCTGATATGCATGGCCTACCTGTTGTTAATTTTGGAAATTAATAAAACCCTAACAAATGGACCTCACATATCAGTCTGATGATGAAATAAATCTAGGTTTTCCTTTAGAAAGAAAAATATAAATTAAAACCGAGGAGGACAAATTTAATTAAACCAAATTAATTTATTTAAACCTTCTTCGACTACTACAGTACTCGACCACTGCATCTTATATGACTACTGTAGCTTATGACCACTGTAGCTTATGACCATAGCAAACACACTAACATGTAGACTCAACTTTGTCAAGATTAGTATCCAACACTCCCCTCTCACCAACTGATGGGGCCCACCTGTCATCTCCCTCCTCCCTCTTCTTCTACCTCAGTCCGACCACCATGGCTGCCCCCAAGCTTTTAAAAGCTTTGGTTACCTCTTGATGGCCCATGCATTCGATGCCATTAACGGCCTTAATCCACCTCACTAACACCCCACCATCTCTCCCCTCCTTTAAACCCCATTTCCCCTTCTCTTTAACTCGACACCACACTGGCCATTCCTCCGGTGATGGCCCTTGGCCTTTCCTTTCTCCCTCCAAGACCTATAAAATCCCTCCCTTGGTACCCTCTCTCCTCATTCGGCCCCACCTCACTTCACAATTCTTCTCTTGTGCCCCAAAGAGCTCCCTCGCATTTCTTCTCCGCTCTGAGATCCGGCAAGGTCTATAGCAAGAAATTACCAATGATTCGGCCACCGCCAAGTCTCACCAAATCCTCGATACCCTTCATCATGTCGCTGCGAGCGTCTTCCAGCTCTCCTCCGCGTTCGGGTGCCGCCGTAGCACCTCGACCACCGAAAGCCGAGCGCCGCCACTACCTACGCACACCACCAGCTCCACTCGCTTCTGACCTTCGCCAAAGGTAGAATCGGACTCCCCATTCTCTTCTCCCTCTTTTGCACCTCCAACTGGCTACTACTGCCCACTGGACTGCCGGTGACCCTCGGGCTCGAACTTGCCACCTCAGTTCGAACTCGCCACGTCAGCTTTTCCATGAATTTCCTTCACAAAATTAACTCAGTAGAAAAAGAAAATCTCTTGCTGACATCATAATCTTCTTTTCCTTTAGAAAAATAATTCCAAAAATTTAATTCTATCCTTTTCTTTAGATTTAAACTTCCGAAAGCCCGTATTTCCTCATCCTAGCTCAAATTGAACCTATTCAAATTTCTAAATTCATATAAAATCAAGATCTCTAAATATTCCATGTTTTCAAAATTTTGGAGTTTATTTGAATTTATTTGAGTTTAGTGGGCTATTTTCCCATGTAGATTGCGATGATTCTGAGGATTTCTTCGATGACAATTCTCCCAATTCACGGAGCAAGGCAAGTTACACACCTTGAACATGTTGATCCTAATTTTGCAAATAAATTCATGTTGTTTTAAATTATTTTGCATGCATATTTTTATTGAATGTATTTCAATTCAGTTTTCAACTTAGTTATTGCCTACTTGTTAATACCTCATTTGATAGTGATTCCCATATACTTTGTCACCCTAAAATAAAACTCTGGTTAGTACACTAGTATTAGCTAAAATATTTTTGTAGAACTGCTTAGACATGCTTAGAAATAATCCTAAGCTTGGGATACCTTTTCACATGAAATGATGAGTTTTAAAATATATTCTTGACTTCGATGAGTCAAGAAAGTCTATAAAATATTTTAAAATAAAATATAAAATCTAGTTTAGATTTAGGCAAATGGTTAGGTGGTTGGTGCTTGCTAGCACACATTGTTGTTCGGTGACACAACGATGATGCCAAGCACAAGGGCTATGTGGAATGTGCCTAAGTCAATTAAGGACCGGTCTGTGAGCTGCTACTACAAAGCTCTAATATACTATCATAAGACTGGTATGAGACAGTCCTGACTGACTAATTTATAGATCCCAACCTGAGTCTCTCTATAGATTGAATGTGAGTGTAGCATAGGCCGCGAGAAGTCTCACATGGCACAAGAGAGGGCCCCAACTTGTGGATTTATGTTGTGGTGAAACCTTAGTGAAGGCATGACCAAGTTGATGACTTTGGATTGTAAAAACCTTGTTATATAGAAGGGTGTAATGGCTGATATTATGAGATAATCATATATTGTAGGTAAAGTTGTACCATCTCTACAGAGTGTATAAACTATCCTGGATAGATGTGCCCACTGTCATGGGCAAGCTGAGTAATGTTTTGCACAGATTAGACATTGCTTTCAAAATGGTTTACAAAATGTTTATGGATGGATGGAATCCATACGAGATCTTTTTGGAGAAAGATGGTCCGGGTAGGATACCCGTGGTTAGGTTGATGTCAGGTCGGTGCCTACATCAACAGTATTAATTTGTTTAAATTACTATTTTTATTTACTATATTAAATTCAACAATTTCCAATCTATTTACTATATTTCTATAAATGCTGCTTTACACTCAAATAACCCTATATGCGCATTCACTTGTTAGCCTTGCATTATTATTGTATTTTCCCGTATAACTTGCAGAGTATATTTTATGTGCTCATCTTACTTAATTCTGTTGCTCAGAGAAGGATTGCTTCAACTTCGGCGAGGATTGGGACGTGTAAGCCACGTCTTAGTATCGTTTACCTACGTGCATGCTTGTTGAGCTTCTTTCGTTTTGGTTTTTCCTTCCACTGCTTATATTTAAATTTGGCATATGGGATGTTGATGTAAACTCTGGCCATTAGGCCCATATTCAGTTAAATAAAGTTTTCCATTGTTTTTTATATGTATCCCTGTTACCACTGTATGCACTAGCTGATCCTAGACTAGTTCAATTTACACATAGGGTTTTGGAGTTGTTGCTCTGGGATCTAACAGTGCTAGACAATTTCAAGAATTGAATCATTCTCTGAGTAACAAGAGCAAGGCAAGCACCCCTTTGACCATGTTGATCCCAATATTTCAATTAGTGTATATTGTATGCATGCATATATGTTTCATTAAAATTGATATACTGTGGGTAACGGTAGTTATATCTGCTTGTATGCATTGAACCTCCTTGTAAATTGATATCCTTACTGTTGTAACCTTTAGGACATGGTTTACATAATAGCTAATGTCATTTTTTGTATATCATATTGAATATATCGTCTACATGCTTAGCCATGCAAGGGTTTTCACTAAGTTTGGTCATTTAAAAAATTTTACATATGAATATGGGTGATTTCGAAATGTTGGACCAGAGGTGGAACCTCTGTTAGTTTGGTATAAAATAAAATGAAAATCCTACATTTAGATGCGGGCGAGTTGTGTTATGAACTGTCAAATGTGATAACGTATCTTGCATGAAGATATGGTAAGATTCTTGCTTGGTTCAATTAAGGATCAAACGTTGTTGCCACACATCTAAATCTAAGTGTACAACCACATATGTTATATGGGCTCTAGCTTCAACTAATTAAGTTGTCTATATCTAGTCTTACATTTTGGTAGGCTGAAGTAGTGAGGTCATTCCAAGAAGATTTGCTCATAGGGGCTCTCTTCACCAAGGTGTTGGGACGCTTACCAATAAAACGGTGAATGCCCACTTGGGGGGACGGACTTAAGTGAAGGTCCTCACTTGGGGGATGGATCTAAGTGAAGGTTTGAATGCTCACTCGAGGGATAAACCTAAGTGAGATTCGATATTCATCGTGTTGGTGTAAGGTTAGGACTAGATGATATGAAGACTATGATAATCAATTTCATCACACGCACAAGGAAGCATGAAGTGCCAATAGTAGATTTGATTATCTTATGTGGGTAAAGTTGTAAAACCTCTCGAGAGTGTTAAAAACTATTTAAATAGCCGTGCTCGTGGTCATGTGTATGCTTGGATACAACCACAATAGGTATAGTTTTTATTTTACAACGATGTTTCGTTAAAAAAGTTGGGATGGCATTTATGTGTCACTTGTGCCATGCCTATGGTCAGGAATTATTCGATGATCGCTGCCAAGAAGGGCTGTGGATGGAAGAGTTTTACTGTTATTAAATGTTATATAAATGCTATTTCATTACATGTTAACTGGTCTTTATAATTCCATTGCAAATTGTTACTATCAATATTGCAAATGAAACTATGCTGAAAATAACTATAGCATAGAGCCTTATTTATTGTTAACTTTGCATTTATTTATATGTTGTGATACATTATAAGTCTTGTTAAGTATACATGTACTCAACTTTGCTTAAATAATTATTGTTCAGATAATAAGGAAGATAATATGCCAAATGACACGTACTTTGCCCTTGGCATCGGGGAATTTGACGATAGGCCTGTCTAGGGCCTAACTTTAGTAGGTTGCCTGTGGGCCATAGTGGCAAACCACTGGACACTTTTGTTTATTTACTTGTCTTCCACTGCATTTTACTTATATTTATTTGGCCGGTCGGCCCTATATTGTAAACTTTAATTATGCATCGCTTATATATTACCCTGTTGTTATAAATTAATTATATGTAATGTATATGGATGTGATCTCAATATTGTGAATGTGTGTACTAGACACTAATAATTAGACTAGTATAAAACACATACCGTGATTTCGGATATTCAATGCCCAAAGTCCCCACATTTATTATCATTAATTTTAAATGGCATCATCCTAAAAGACCTCTATCTTCCACATATTACATAGAAATATTCTAAATCACCTATGTTGTATCCTTTAATACAATAAATCTAGCCATATAAATGCACATACCACCCTACTAATTTAATTAAACTAAATTAATTTATTCAATCGTGACAAACACACAAGTACCTAATTTCCCTTCTTATTTTTATTTGGAGAGGACAAGTGCTTTTCCCTTCGATCTAAAGCTTCACAAAAACCCTTGAGCTAGATAACGATCTACAATGCCGCCGACAGTCCACGAGTCCTCACGAGCGATTTGTATATAGTTATCGTCTAACTACCGTGAGTTGGTGTACTATTAGTTTAGCTGTCTGGATAGTGCCATATATTCTTTATTCCCGTAGTTTCTTCTTAAAATTTGAGTAATTTTATGTTTAAGCTGTGATCCGTGAAAAAGCTTATGAGTTGTAAGGATACATGTGCTGCACATGTGCATGTTCCGGCCGGTCCCCTCATCAAGAGAACAAAAATGTTAGTAAATTGCCTCGGCAACAACTTCATGTTAGTAAATTGATTAACTGGATGCTTACGAAAGCAACTAGCTTCAAATTGTGTCTATATGATTTGCATGTATGATGAACTGTATAGCACATGACTTTGGTAGTAGTTTAATTGGTTAGAATCATGACGCGCTTCGGTCATGGTCATCGAGGTATATATGTATCAAACATTCCATATGATTGAGTGGTATATAATTGATTAGAAGTCAGTAAAACTAATAACCCGATACCGATTACCCTAACATGATACTTGGATACTCCTTTCGAAAGGAAAACTATATGTGTACATCTCCCGGCCGCTAGCTCGGGTGCTGCTCCCCTAGTTGGATTGCAAACACGTGGCTGAGATCAAACTCTGTAGGACCAATGCCAGTAAGTAGAGGGATAAATAATTTTTAAAACTTTTTCTTCTAATGGTATTTAAAATATTAACTCAAGTTACTATGGAGTCACCAAGTTCAAATTGTATCACATATACTTTACAAAACAAGACTAGAGACTTAAACTAACAAAATCAGCAACCATCATCACAAGGCCGAGCATACCATCATAGAAAGGCCAATTTGACCGCCACGGCTGGTCTTACCACAGGGACAATAGCAGTTTGACTACTAGGGCCGGTTTGAATGTAGGTCCAGGACCAGTCTGACCAGTCCCCAGTTCCCAGACCTTAAAGCCTCTCGGGACAAAACTCAAATCTTAAGAATTTGCTCAATTCTCATCAAAACACTTTCAAATTTTGTTCAAGACTTGCTCAAGACATCAGGAACCTAAACCAATCAAGAATCACAATATTCTTAGGCTCGGGTTTACTCAATTGTAGATAATCAAATCTAGGTCATAAGAATACCAAACAGTCTAAAACTCAAATTACTTCTTACTCGTGAGGATCTAGTGCATGAGATCTTCTAAATCTATTCTCACATGTCCTAGTAAGATAATTTAAGCAAGAGTTCAGGCTAGAACTCCTGTGAATACGAAATCATAAATCTTAATGCTCAAGAACAAGCCAAACCAAGCAAGAATGCAAATAAGAACATAACTGAAACAAAGTTTTGATCTATTTCCAGTAGAGGATGAAGTTTATATGCTCATGGATAATTATAAGATACAGCCAAAGCACCACTTTTTCCTCTATCAAGTTTTCTCTCTCTCTCTCAACCATGGAAGGAGACAATGTGGGTAGAATAAAAATCTAAACCCTAGAATCATGAGATCTAACACCTCCTCTCCTACCTTTAATAACCAACCACAAACCCTAATGAGTTCAACCCATTAAGACAGCCGGGGGGAACCCATTAACTCCACTAACACGGATTTTACATACTCATGCACGCTTCTCAAAGTATTTACAAGACTCAACGCACTAAACTATTAGAGATTGATCCACTTAGCAATTCCAGTTCTGTTTGACCTAAACCACTTCTCCTTTACGTTTCTGCATGTGCCGTGGTTTTGATCAAGACATCAACCCAATATTTGGCCAACTACCAAAATACCATCGACTAACCTTCCGGGTACCTTCCCTTGACTCTATCTTCACCTTCACATCAAAGTATTTATGCATGCTTAGACAAGTAGCCCGTGGTTTCTAATGACTAGCCATCACGTCTTCATGTATTCAGACTCCCCCAAACAGTCTCCACGTGCATTGGCATCGTCACTTGGTACACCACATGCACCAACTTATCACTTTATGATTCTTGTCTTCTCTGTGCTTCTCACTTGAGCCATGTAGCATCACCTGGACTTACACGACTGCATGAACATCAGCTCCTCCGCCTAGTCCTGGCCAATTACCATTGACTGCTAATGTTCTCCAAGCCATCTACACATCTAGAAACCAAGCAGCCATCTCGAGCACAAGTTACATGCACTTAACTCACATTTGTCATACCATGCATCATGTAACTCAACAAAACCCAACAAACAGCACCCATGCCATGCACACATTCAAACCAACTCAATATCCATTTTCATCAACATCTCAGACATGTTTTGGGTACCCTAGACATGTCTGGACCCTCGGAAACTCTCTGGACACCCTAGACATATCTAGTCTTGAGAAGCCAGTCTGATAGCCGTGTCATGGCTGATCAGACCGCCCAGAGCTGGTCCAGTCTGACCACTCTCCCCATGATGGTCAAACTACCTACCACTGGCCGGTCAGACAGCCATCCCCATAGCGATTAAACCACTAGCACACAGCCTAATGAATAGATCAAGGCCGGTCTGACTATCATCCTAGGTCTAGTCAAATCACCTGAACCCTAATAGAACAATGTGGATTTTCTAAAATTTTTGCAAAATTTAATTTTAACTCAACCAAAGTGCCAATTGTTTATCATAAACATATTTTAGATGTTCACATAGTCTCTCAAACTCCACTAGTTGGATTTGCTCCCTAATTCCCATGGTGCAACCCTAGGCATTACCTTGTTAACAACATAAGTAACCTCAAGTTTAGCACTCTCCATCATTAACCTACACTTCTCGGACCAGTTCAAATGCACATATACCACCGATTAATATGAGAATTCCTAGGTCTTTTCTCCTACAGTGTCGAGATCCGAATATACAAATCTGGACTCTCCTGTGTATTCTGTACTAGTCCAGGATCACGCTAGTGCACACAGTGTAAATATAGATGAAATATCAACCATATCACAATTTACTAAGAAAAGACTCAAATATTATTAATTATCAGAGTTACGACCTTATGGTCAAACTTACAAATAACAGCCTGAATGGCTTAAGAAACTTGCAGTGGAAAACAAAAGATAAACATGGTGGCCACTCGACATGCCCACAGGCAATCAACTGGGAGTGAAGTCCTAATCCGCGAAGTCATCGAAGCATCCTCGTTCACATACCTCTGGTTGGTATGGTTCTTATTCAACAACTGAGCAAATTTAGATGTAGCCGTGAGTACATAGAGTACTCAGCAAATCGTTTGTAGCAAAAATGCAATATAGTATGCAAGGCTTACCAAAAGATGGCTGAATGGTTATTTTGCAGAAAGCAATATTTTTAAAGTAACTGCAATAAATAGATTGAAAATGCAATTTTGGAAAGGACATATATAAATAATTAATAAATCAAAGGAGTGAATAAACCCCAAGTGAATTAATCATTCACTTCCAAATCAACCTGCTCTTAACCCAACCAAGATTTTTATGAAAAACCTACCCCTCATGTGAAATCAGTGAGCATTATCCATAACCAGGGACATGGTTATTTGAATAGTTTTACACTCTGTAGAGGTTATACAACTTTACCCACAAGACATGATCCTCCCATATTGCCGCCGGGTAAGCACACTTCCTTTGGTGTGCGGTGAGATCATGACAAGGCTTTTACAAATGCTCAATCCCAACCCAATTCTGCCACACTAAGGTTTCGCCATCCAGCCCCCTCTTGCACCTTATGGAAATCAGCAACCATGTTCATCACAATGGCAAAATTGAAATTGAAATATCACAAATTAATCAGTCAGGTCTATCCCATATTGGACATGTGATTGTACGATAAGGCTCAGATCAATGGCACAAAGTTAAGTCCTTAGACATTACCCAGGCGAAATATCCACATCCTAATGTGTAAACTGCACCACCTTTACTACATGATCATTCACCTAAGTGAAAACCATTTTGTATAACCAACACCAATGACACTACCCATGTCATGGTACATAAATTTTATAACTATGGTTAACCACCATGATTCAATATCTCATTAAGTCAAAATTAATTAATTAATCACATGTGATAATGAACCCAACGTAACTATAAGCATGGCTAAGCAATTTAAACGTACAACCCATGTAACAACTAGTATTGTATCACTAGATAATTACCCATCCTATAGTGGCAATGGAATTATGGCATTCAAATTATCAAGGAGGGATTAATCAAATAGGACATTAACTACCAATACAAAGGTTTGTAATGAAATAGCAATGCATGATAATTTAAAATAAAATAATATATAATAGATTTAAAAACTAAGTTCAACATATTGAAAGGACACAACTTGTCTTGGCCTTGCTCAGTTACCAATTTCTTGATCTTCTGTCCCTGCTTCTGCTCCTTCGAAGACGTGATCTAATGAGAGAGAAAATGAATGAGGTACAAATAAAATCAAATAAACTCTAAAAACTTCAAAACCAGGATTAAAAGATAGAGATCAATTTTAGATGAATTTAAGAAAAAGAATCGGGTCAATTGGAGCTAGGACGGAGGAGAACCGGCTCTTGAAATATCTAATCTAAAGGAAATACTGAAAATTCAGAAATCCTACTGTGTTGTGGACTCGGTGCACAGAATAGGATGGTCTACAGTGGACTCAGTTCATGGAATAGTGCACTGTGCATGGCTTACTAACGTGGCACCTAGGGCTGACATGGACGGCTTGCATGGCTTGCTGACTCAGCTTGGCTCACAGGTCTACGGAATAGTGGCTGCTGACATGTGGGGCCCGGCTATCAGGGTAACAACTCACGGTGGATTTGGTTCATAGGAATTTGAAGGGGCATGGTGCAGGATGATGCAGCTGGCACACGCACTGAGGTGACACGCCAACACGAGAAGCGGACGGCGGCGAAGCAGCGCGGCAGAGGGTGGAGACTCATCGGTGATGAGGGAGGGTCGACCGAAGATGACGGCGAAGCGAACAGGATGGAGGCGACTACGTCGGACGGCTTACCGGCGAGCTCAACTCAAACGATGGCAGCGCACGGCGAGGATCGACGAGAGCAGCGGCTATGGGATGAGGAAAATGAGGAGGCGACTCGGGGGTTTATAGGTGTGGACACCAAGGTCGGGTTGGGGGCGAACACGAAGTCTAGGGGGAAGACGGTGCTCGAGTCCAAATCTTGTTGACACGGACACCGAGGCAGACTCCGACACGTGTATGGTGAGAATGCTGAGAAGAAGATGAACAGTGCAATCGTGGCTCGATGCCCGACACGTGGCATGGCGGCAATCAGACGACCAAAGTGGTGAGCGGTCAGATGACCAACACGCAGACGGCGGGATGAGGTGGCTGGCGGGCCGAACTGCACTGAGCGGAGGTGGGTTGGGCTCTAGGGTTTTGGCCGATGAGGCTTTTATGGTTTTTTAGGCTTTTCTATTTTTAGAAATTCCCATAAATTTATTTTAGCTATAGAAAATAGCAAATAAATCCATAAAAACTCAGAAAATTCCTTGAAGCACAAGAAACTGAAATAAAATACTCTCATTAATTATTGAAGTTTCATTTAGGCACATTAAATACCTTTACTTCATAAAATTCCATTTAAGCTTTAATTAATTCAAGAAAAATCTAAATGGTTATTTTTATTTTAAACACTTCAAAAAGTCTCTGAAAATCAGGATATTACATACAGTTAACATGGGGCATCAAAGGGAGCCTCCAATGAGTAATGTAGTATCTCTACTACTTAAAAATACGAGTTGGTGATCATATGTTTGTTCTTCCCCTCGCCCCTCTCACAAAAATTCTTTGTCCGTTCACCTCCCCCATACGTACATGGTGCCCCACATAGCTCCCACAAAAGAACTGGCTCTCAGAAAACCAAAAACAACTGACATATGAGCCCCTTTCATGCCACCCCTCCCACCACTCGGGTCTCCCTTGAGAAACCATCACCCTCCCATGAGAAAAGCAGACTCCATCTCCTTATGGTTATTTTCATCTACCTCAACCACCCATGATTCCACATCCTCCTCCAATCCTCCCTTGCGCTCCTCCTCGGGCCCTGCCAACCTGTCGTCATTGTCTCCTCTTCGTCCACCACCCCCACCCCACCCCCTGTAGCACCATATCGCCCCCTCCAGTATGGTGGCTACGCACACGAATGAGGTGGAGTGTAGGTGGGGGCTGCACTGTCCCTAAGCCGAGAAAGATGGCAAACCTAGATGATGGATCTGGATCCGACCTGTCCCAACTGTGCTCATCTGATGGCAGTGACCTCGAGGTCCGCGAGATCCATTGCACTAGGGTGGAGAACATTGGCGTCGAGGATGATGACCCCAAGATCAGGCAGTCATGGGGTTGGGGACATCAAGGTGGAGCATGATGACTGTGGCGGAGTATCAGAGGTGGAGGTGGAGGTGTACCAGCCGGATTTGAGGACGACAATCTCGAAGATGGTGCATCCGGTGACGGTGACCTCAAGGATGGCGGATCCAGTGGTGATGGACCCAGTGATGCATGGCTCTGATGGCGGTGCGCTCGGTCACGATGGATCCGATGGGGACGACCGCCTTCTTCTCTGTTACTAGGCCGTCGCACTACCTTCTTCTACATCGCCAGCACCCATGCCTCATCTTCTCCATTGCCGACTGGCACGCCTCCTCCTTCCTGATAGATTCTACCCTCATCCCGTCCCCTCTTTTCCCAATTCGTGTCGGCCCAACCGCCGCCTCCTCCTCTTAGCCACCACTTCTACAAATTGAGGTCGTGATATTCGCATAAATTTGAGCAAACTTATCAATTGAAGATCTTTCTGTAAACTGATAAATGTCTGGATGTCAACTATCTATGACACACATGATGCAAATAAACTAGATTGACTAGTAAGAGTGGATATGTTTTTTTTCTCTATTTGGTAGCGCTAGAGTGAAGAGTGATAAAGGTAGGTTGATAAATAGAGGTTGGAAGCAGCGTTACCTGTCTTCAAATTTTAGTGGTATACCATCCATTGTAAATATAATTTGCCCCAACATTGACATAGTTTAGCAATTGTGATATTGTTTGTATGAGATCGATTGCAATGTACGGACACCTTAATAGTAGATATAGATAGCTCAAATGACATGTGAGGCATGGCCGGATATTTTTACCTTGGTGAATGCCACTCTTTTTCTGCTGCAAAATAAATGATGCTGTGATACAAGTGCAATCAAAATTTTCAAATGTAACCGATACTATACTTAGTATACCACATATCGTGCTATCACTGCACAAATATTTGAAGGTGTTTAACTATCAGCCAAATTAATTGAAGTGCAAAACATAATAATAACTCCACAAAATGAAACAGGCCTAGAAACTACAGACTAGCGTGCGGAGCAACAAATTACGCGCGCGCGCATGAGTGCATGTATGAGAAGAGCCAAGGAATCAAAGTGGCCGGCCTGGCGTGTAGACTTATTAAGCGCAAGCACTACTGAAGTACATTTCGTTTTCTTGCTGAAATGAATACTGCAAAAAAAAATTGTTTTTTTTCTTTTGGTCAAATACTTCGCCAGGAGCGTACGGTTTGGCGTGTAGACCTATTCACGATTGCTTCGTAGATTATTCATGCCATATGCGCAGCGATGAAAAGTCCTATTGCTTGAACTGCAAGTACGGGATGGACTGAGCATCCAATAAGCACTGCACAGGGAAAGTTGCTGTGGAAGTGTTTTTGTTAAGGAAAAAAGATTCTGCAGTCAGAATTATTTTTGGATCCATCTACAGACTACAATGGCCTGGCCGACAGTCTATGGCCCCTTCTTTTCGGCTTATAACTTATACCTTATAACTTATACTTTCTCTCAAATAAATAAACGGGACAGCTTCTCTGTTGCCGTTTCAAAGTGGCTTATTAGAATAATATTTTGTAAGCGGATGATCAATATTCGGTTTATCCACACAAGTGTCCATGCTAAGGCATAAGCCGCAGCCGAAAAGAACCCATCCAGCTTTTGGCTTCATAACCCAAAAGTCGTTTGAAACAAATAACTTCATAATGTACCTTTTCCTCCTCTTGTTTTTTTCCCTTTGCATTGTCCAGGAGATATAACATTATTTTTTTTCTTTTTTTGTTCATTTTTCTTTAATTTAATATCTCAGAAAAATCTAGCAACAGCTAAAGTATTATTCTAATAAAAAACCATGCTACTTTTGAACGGGGCTACGTAAGTATAGTTTTCTCTTTTGTTTTTGTTGTGGGGTGGCCTCGACATAAACGATTAAACCATGCAGTAGCCATAATAAGTATAGGCCCAATAGTACTTACCTCGGGATGGCAAATAAAATGCGACTAGGCAGTAGGCATGCCTACCTAGCCTCTCTCTCCGAGAGGGACCACATTTCACGTCCTTGCTCCTCTTTTCAGCGCTCTACTTACCATTTCATCGATCTTCTCTTGAAGCACACATTTTGAAAGATAATTCGGGCATGTTCCACGCAAAATATTTCAATTGTCGTATGAATTTGAGGAAATTCCAGCATTCCAAGCAGCAATAGAGTAGCAAATACAGTAACAACTTGCAATTCAGGCAACAATACTTTGGAGGTGAAAAGCTCACGGATGACACCTTAGATTCATTCTTACTGTCCTGGTGCTGCTGTGTTCTCCTGTTGGTGATCGACGGGCGTTTTCAGAAGTATAATCAGCGGATATGTGTGTCGGTCACTCCAACATCCACGTCATATCGCGTTGATCACTTGATGCGATTGAAATTAAGCTAGACAAGGAAACCAGAACCGGAAGAGAATAAAGAACACATGAAATGTACTGATGTACTCTTTTTTTTGTAATTATTAAGGAATTCTCATCCAACCTTACTCATATATATATATATATAAGTCTCTAAGAAGGATACGAGGAGACCTAATCTACTCATTTTTCACACAAAATCTCTCTCTCTCTCTCCATGTCGTTAGCTCTCTCTAGCTTAATTTACCTCCTTCCATGAAGAAAGGAGTACCCTCTACCTACTATTGTGCTCATGCTACAACAGTTGGCGCTGACCGTGAGGATCTCGCAAGAAGCTGCGTAAAGAAAGGCGCTAGAAAGCAACAACAACCAAGCGAAAGAGAAGTATGGCAGCAACGACCGTTGAGTACAGCACACGGCGGCCGGTGGTCGAAGGCCCACCACCCCAGGGCAACGACGCCCTGGTGCCATGGGCAGCGAGCGGTTAGCCCCAACGTGAGGAGCTAGCTCCGACGCCAACACTGGCATGACCGTCACCGAAGCCGTCCACGCTGGCACGACCGTCGACCACGGTGCCCACGCCAATATGACCGTCGACCGCGATGCTCACGCCGACATGACCGTCAACCTCGACACGCCATCATCATGATGCTAGGGAGTCAACCTCCATGCGCGACGCCATATCCAAACATTCCCGTCGCCACCATCACGACACCAGGGAGTCACGACCACAATGGAGACTACCTCGTGGTCGTAGATGCTCGTTCGACCTCCTTATGGTCGTGACTTCGTCCAACCATATCATGGTCGTAGACGCCCGGCCGACCTCGTCATGGTCATGACTTCGTCCGACCACACATTGGTTGTAGACGCCCATCCGATGAACGGAGCATGCACTTCAGGGCTTCATCTCATCGCCACCTTCATCGACACCAGTCCAAGCAATGTGGGACAGAGCTCTTACATCAAGTCTTTGTCCCACCACTGACTTCATCGAAGATCATCCGAAGAGAGGGGGGTCAGAGTGCGCACGCTTCAAGCCCTCCATCCACCGCCTTCGTTGACACCAAGTCCGAACGGTAGGGGATGGAGCCTGTGCATCAAGGCTTTATCCGGCCGATGTCTTCATCGACTCTAGTTCGAAGGGTGGGGGATGAAGCGCATGTTCCAAAGCTTTGTCCTAACACCACGTTCGTCGATGCCAAGTCCAAATGGTGGGCCAGAGTGCGCACTTCAAGACTTCGTCCGATCACCTCACGGTCATAGACACTTGTCCGACCACCTCATGGTCGTAGACTCCGTCCGACCACCTCGCGGCCGTAGACTCCATTTGACCACTTCCCGGTCGTAGCCACTTGTCTGACCACCTGGTGGTCATAGACTTCATTCGACCACTTCCCAGTCATAGCCGCTTATCCGACCACCTCGTGGTCGTAGACTCCATCGCATGCGTCAATGCTTCGTCCCACCATCACCTTCGTCGATGTCAAGTCCGAACAAGGGAACAGAGCCATGCGTGTCAAGGCTTCGTCTCGTCGCCATCTTTGTTGACCCTGCCGCCTTAGTCGGCTCCAAGCCCGAATGGTGGGAGATGGAGCACACGTTTCAAGACTTCGTCCAACCACCTTGTGGTCATATACGCTTATCCAACCACCTCATTGTCGTAGACTCCGTCCGACCACCTCATGGTCGTAGAATCCGTTCGACCACCTCGTGGTTGTAGACTCTTGTCACGTGCGTCAAAGCTTCGTCCTGCCACCACCTTTGGCGATGCCAAGTCCTAACAGGGGGGATAGAGCGGCGCGTTAAAGCTTCATCCCACCACTACCGTCATCGATGTCAAGTCTGAACGGGGGGATGGAGCGCTCGCATCAAGGTTTCATCCCACTGCGGTCTTCATTGACGTCAACTCCAAATAGGGGGACGGAGTGCACGCATCAACGCTTCATCTCACTACTGCCTTCATTGACTCCAGTCCGAAGTGTGGGGACACGCGCACCTCAAGACTTCATCACACCGCCGACTTCATCGATGTCAGTCTAAAGGGTGGGGGATAGAGCGTGACACCATCGTGATGACTTCCTCAACGCTTGACCACCTCATGGTCAAGGCTTCGTCGACACTTCGATGCATGACCACCTGGTGGTCGCAACTTCATCAAACTTCGCCTGGCTGCCTCAAGGTTAAGACATCGTTGACAAGTGTTCGACCACCTCGTGGTCGAGACTTTGCTGATGCTAGTCCAAAGCATGGGGGTGCACATGCTTCAAGACTCCATCCGCCACCTTCATCGATGCCAAGTTCGAACGGTGGGGGACAGGGCATGTGCATCAAAGCTTCATCTTGTCGTTGCCTTCATCGACACCAAGTTCGAGTGGTGAGGATGGAGCACATGCTTCAAGACTTTATCTGACCACCTCACGGTCGTAGACTCTTATCCGACCATCTCGCAGTTGTAGATGCCCGTTTGACCACCTCGTGGTTGTACACCGACTCGTTGACATTGTGCCCGATTGCTTCAGGGTCGACACTTCGTTAACACTTCATCCGACTGCTTCAGGGTCTAGACTTCATTGGTAATCGCACAACCACATCTGGTCGAGAACTCCATCGACACTTCATCTGACTACTTTGGGGTCGAAACTTCATCGGCAATTGTCTGACTGCTTTATGGTTGAGACCTCATCAACGCACGACCACCTCGTGGTTGAGACTTCAGTGACATGTCGTCCGACCACCTCGCAATCGTAGATGCCCAGCCGACCACCTCCCGGTCATAGACGCCCATCGACCACCTTATGGTCGTAGACTCCATTCGACCACCTCGCAGTCGTAGACTCCATCGCGCATGTCAAAGATTCGTCCACCGTTGCCTTCATCGATGTCAAGTCCAAACAAAGGGGATAGAGCGTGCATGTCAAGGCTTCATCCCACCACCGCCTTCATCGATGTCAAGTCTGAATGGGAGGATAAAGCACGCGAGTCAACACTTCGTCTCGTGCCACCTTCATCGATGCCAAGTTCGAATGAGAGTGACGGAGCGCACGCGTCAGGGCTTCATCTTGATGCTGCATTTGTCAACGCCAAGTCCGAATGATGGGGAAAAGAGCGTGCGTGTCAAAGCCTTGTCTCGCCGCCACCTTCATCGATGCTAAGTCCGAATGGTGGGAGACGGATTGCGTGCTCCAACACTTTGTCCAACCACCTCGCGGTTGTAGACTTTATTCGACCACCTCCCAGTCGTAGACGCTCGTCTGACCACCTCATGGTCGTAGACTCCATTCGACCAGCTCACGGTCATAGACGCCCGTCTGACCACCTCGTGGTCGTACACAAGACTCCGTTCACTGCCTTCATCAATGCCATGTCTGAAGGGTGGGAGAGAGAGCACACACATCAAAGCTTGTCTTGCCACTACCTTCATCAATGCCAAGTCCAAACGGTGGAAGATGAAGCGAGCGCTTCAACACTTCACCCGACCAACTCATGGTCGAGACTTCGTTGACACTTCATCCGACCGCTTCGGGGTCGAGACTTCATCGACAATCATCCAACCACCTAATGGTCAAGACTTCGTCAACATTTCGTCCGACCACTTTGGGGTCAAGACTTCATCGACACTTCATTGACACAGCGTCCGACCGCTTCAAGGTCAACACTTTGTTCGACCGCTTCGGGGTCAAGACTTCATCGTCAATCGCCCAACCACCTCATGGTTTAGATTTCATCGACACTTCATCCGACCACTTTGGAGTCGAGACTTCATTGACAATTGTCTAACCATCTCATGGTCGAGACTTCATTGACACTTCATCGACACGACATCTGACCACTTGGTCAACACTTTGTCCGACCGCTTCGGGATCGAGACTTCGTCAACAATCATCTGCCTGCTTTGGGGTCGAGGCCTCATCAGCGCAAGACCACCTTGTAGTCGAGACTTCATCGACATGTCGTCCGACCACCTTGTGATCGTAGTCTCCGCCGACCACCTCACAGTCGTAGAAGACCGTCCAACCACCTCATGATCATACACAAGACTCCGTCCGCCACCTTCATCGACACCAAGTCTGAACGATGGGGGATGGAGCCCACGCATCAAGGCTTTATCTGGCCGCCAACTTTGTCGACTACAGTTCGAAGGGTAGGGACGAAGTGCGCGTACTAAGGCTTCGTCCCGATGCCACCTTCATTGATGCCAAGTCCAAACGGTGGAGAACAGAGCGCGTGCTTCAAGACTTCATTCGACCACCTTGTGGTCATAGATGCTTATCTGACCACCTCGTGGTCGTAGACTCCGTCTGACCATCTCTCGGTTGTAGACTCCGTTTGATCACCTCCCGGTCGTAGCCGCTCGTCCGACCACCTCGTGGTCGTAGACTCTATCCAACAACCTCGCGGTCGTAGACTCCATCGCATGCATCAAAGCTTTGTCCTACCATTGTCTTTAATGACATCAAGTCCGAACAAGGTGACGGAGTGCGTGCGTCAAGGCTTTGTCTTGCCGCCACCTTCATCGATGACGCCGTCTTAGTCGACGCCAAGCCTGAACGGTGGGAGATATATCACATGCTTCAAGACTTCGTCTGACCACCTTACGGTCATAAACACTTGTCTAACCCCCTCATGGTCATAGACTCCATATGACCACCCCCAGTTGAAGATGCTCGTCCGACCACCACATGATCATAGACTCCGTCTGACCACCTCGGGGTCGTAGACATTGTCGCGTGCATCAAAGTTTTGTCTCTCCACCGCCTTCGTTGACACCAAGTTCAAATAGAGGGGACGGAGCATGCACATCAACGTTTCGTCCGGTTGCTGACTTTGTTAACGCCGGTCCAAAGGGTGGGGGCGGAGCGCGTGTCAAGGCTTTGTCCAGTCGCTGGCTTCGTCGGTGCCAATCCAAAGGGTGGGGGACAGAGCACGCATTTTGAGCCTTCGTCCCTCCACTGATTCCAACCTACCACCTCGCGGTAGTTGACTTTGTTCGACCACCTCGCGGTCGTAGATTTCATTCGACCACCCGCGATCGTAAACTTCGTTCGACCACCTCATGGTCGTGGACTCATCGGAACACCTCGTGGTTGCTACTCTATCCGACCACCTTGTGGTCTTGACTTTGTTCGACCACTTCGTGGTCGTAGACACCTGTCCAACCACCTTGGGGTCATAGATGCCCTCGTGGTTGGGACGGAGCACGTGTTCAAAGCCTTCATCCCATCGTCGACTTCGTCGACACCTACGACAACCTCATGGTTGCACCTTCAGCGATGTTGTCTGACCCTTTGGGATCGAAACTTTGTCGACAGCCCTCATCCCGCCATCGGCCCGACTCCCATGACCACATCTTCCTCGATGTAGTCGTTGGCCACTTCGATGCCCACGACCATGTCACGAGCGGCATAGTCGTGAAACCTTCTTCGGCCACCTCATGATCGACTCATGTTCATCCGACCTCCATCGTTCACGTCCATGCGCCGACCACGTCAGAGGCACCAACCTGACAGGGCACCCGGGCCTTCGGCGTGGGACTTCGTTGCCCACGTCTACGCGTGACCTTTGCGCGCTGGCTCAGCCTCTACCAGGAGATTCCACAACCACATCAAGATCGGTGAAACAACCCTACTCCGGGAGGTTTACAGTGTTCACACCCCAAGGGCTAGGGGCTACCAGCTGCATCAGCTCGCCCATCGGCACCTGCGTGCTTGCTGCCAGGGGACTTGGGACTAGACCAGGCTAGACCAATTGGTCACGTCAGCTCGCCACGCGGGACCTCCGCGCTTGCTATCGAGGGAGTACTGTTGTGGGGGTGACCCAGCCTCAAACAACTAGGCCTTGTAGCAGGCCCAGTATTATAGGCCCAATAGTATAAAGAATTGTATTAATGTACCTCTACCTTTTATAATTATTAGGAGGTACTCATGTATATAAGCCCTCAAGAAGGTATGAGAAGGCCAGATCCACTTATATTATACACAAGCTCTTTCTTTCCATGTTGTTAGCTCTCCCTAGCTCTACCTCCTCCTACGAAAAAAGGATACCCTGTACCCACTATTATGCTTAAGCTACAACTGTTTTCTTGTTGATACATGACTGCAATGTTGTAACACCCGATGAGATTGCTTGAATTGTTAGCGTACATATATACAGCTTCTTCGTCTTCTCTTGTTACATATATACAGCTTCTTCGTCTTCTCTTGTTCTTCTTCTTCTTGATGTTATTGGAGAGAATATATAGCTTTTTTTTTTGTTTCCTGCTGATGTGCAAATAATTGAGTATGATAATATCATTCTAGCCCTTTTTTTAAATTTAACCTCTAAACGCTCGTTTTGTTTCATAAATAGCCTCCTTCGTGGATCTACCACGCTTGACAGATACCTACTGAGATAGGAAAACTCGGCAGGCAACCTACCGAGCTACAATAGCTACCAAGCCTGCCAAGTACGGTAGGAGGACTATTTTTGAAAAAACAAGCTTTTAAATATTACATTTTAAAAAAAATGGCTAGAGTGATATTTGTGTGCTCCATTCATGTGCAAATGGGTCAATCTCAATAACAGGCCCATTGTAGCCTGCAAAGCACTGCTCAACTGATGGGCAGAGCTGGACCGGCCTCGCTGACGGTTAACCTTTGGTGAACATGGGGCGTACATGGGCTGACCAGCAAGACAAGCTTCCTCCTGCATCTTCGTGGGCGTCGGTTCACGGCGTTGCACTTCATCCTGAAATGGCCTTGTTGTTGATGTGCAAATGGCTGGACCAGAGATCAGATTAATAGCACTGATTGCAGTTATTAGTGGGGTTCACTTGTGCAGATATATAGGATATAGGATCCGCAGCATTCAACACTCGTCCAAAGGCTAAGCCCCGCTCGTTTCAGATTTAGTTTCTAGCTTTTAATTTATTTTTTACTATTTATAAATTTCGTTTTTCTGATTTTTTTCACTTTTTGCCGGTTCTTTTTTTCTTGTATTCATTGGCGTTGTCCGAGATGAGCTAACATATTTTTTCTATTTTAAATTTTTTTAAATTTAATTACGCCAAATAAGTTATCTTCAGCTACAGTAAAATGTCAGCCAGCTACAGTGCATTTTCAGCCATAAGCCACAGCTTTTCAGCTCAACCGAGCAGAACCTAATGTGGTTGTATCAGACAAGAGGAAACTAGCATTAATTGATGTTAGTGGGGATGATTTGTATAGGTATATAGGATTCCAGTTATAATATCTGAAATTCCGATCCAGCGTTAGATTTTGTAACAACAAGCGTGTAGTGTTCAATTAACAATTTGCAATGCGAGAAACGTGGAGTTTGAATGAACAGAATTACGCAGGTGGTTCCTGATGACTACTGTTCAGTGGTGGATCCAGGAAATTTTTTTGGAGGGGCTGAAGTACCTTCAGCTCGACCTCAGCCCCTTCTACATTATACATCCATGGCTAAAAATTTAGGGGGGCTCCAAGGGTCCGGTAACGGTAGGGGGGCTCGAGCCCCCCGCCCCACCGCTGGATCCGCCCCTGCTACTGTTGTATAGTCTAACGATGTGACACCTTCCCTCTCTGATGACTAACTCTACTTCCATCAACCGCGGGTTGGCTGGATTATCTACGTGGATTTTTCACTGTAATTTTTGGTATTGAATACATGACCTTTGAGTTGTGAGTCTTAAGTTGACTATGTTAGCCAATTGCCCTACCACATGAAAAGGAGTTACAGATGTGGCTAGAATAAATTGGTGAATAATCTCAGTAAACTGACCGGTACATGATTATTGGGAAAAATAAATTCAAATATTGACCTATAATAAGTTCAAAATATTAGCAAATTAGTATCCACTTTCTTGTATCAAGGGTGTAAATATGTTTAGAAGAACTAATAACTGCATCAGGTCATCAACAAACATGTACTACGATCCGTGGAGATTTAATTGACATTAGGAAAACTATCAAGAATTCAGTGGGATAAAATTAGGTATGCAATTTGCAATGCATCACGGCCTGAGTTTCACATATTCCTAGTAGTAGTAATTCTGAAAATTCAATCACATCCATATTTATGACTATCAGGGAACAAACATACAGTACAACTGGAGTAGTCATTAACATTAATTGCCTCACAAGTCTTTCAGATTATATATCTTGCTTGATTGATCCTTCAAATGTTGACATTGTTGGGTTTTCTCAAACCCTGGATTAATTTTACGAAGACTTTTCTATCTACCTTCTATTCTTTTGTCTTATCCGCGGTGCCGCTCACAATGCATAATGAGGCTAGAGGATAGGGACCTATTTATAGGCTCTACTTCCAGGTGTTACAAAGTGACCCACCTGTTTTCGGTATTCCGTGAGACTCCTGAACCATATCGCCAACCACAATTAGACAGGCCAGTTTTATGAGTCTAAAATATATTAGTCTCAAGTACATATGTGTGAGTCATGCACCATCATCAGATTGTTTATGAGATCAATTCCAATTTGATCATGTGGGTCAACAGCCTGCAGAGCCAATCTTGCAAAACAGACCCAGCTATTTTGGCCTGTGTTGTACCCGGGTTAACAAATGTATGCATATTAAAGTTTAGAAGTTTAGTAGACTTGATCTCAATACACACACACCATATTCTAGCACAGCCATTCTCGGCATCTCGAGTATTAATTTCTCGAGTTAAATTCTGCATCAAAATATTCCCTAATACTTACATCAATAGTATGAATAATTTCACATTAAATAAAATAGACAATAACCACAATAAATATTGAAAGCCATATAAAAATCCCAACGGACACCTCAAATGTTGACACCGATCTTGTCTGGTCCAACTATGAGTGGAACTTGCAGTACCAGAGGACATAAACCTCTTGATGAACAAATATGGATGCATGCATGGTAAAATTTACAACCACTTTTGATCACACAAGCAATTGTGGGAACACTACATGATGGCACCAATCCTTTGCCCTTACCACCGACCAATACGCAAAGTAGCATGGAAAATGAAGTAATGCCATGGAAAAGTACCTACATTGTTCATACCCTTGTCACAACAAATTAAAATGATATCCATGATCAATATGTTTAGGAAACTATGGAATGTACACGACTATAATTGCCACACCATAGAGGTGCCCAGGCTGCTATAGGGTTAAGAAATGGGTATGGCCACCTACACAAATCAAATATGCAGATGAAAACTTTGAAGTCAGAAGCAAGTCTTAAGAATCGGCAAGATGTGGTTTGTGCTGTGTGTTACTACGTCAGTCTCACTTGGTTGTGTTAATCCATCATAACTATTTGATCAACCGTTAATGTTAAAATTAACATAAACCGATTCATGGACTTATCACTTAATGTTCAAATTTGGTCACAACTGAAGCAAATACCGACAATATTATTGATCTCACCATGTCAAGCCGCAAACATGTGCGATCCATTGGATGATTACATACGAGCATGTCCAAAGAATCAAATATACTACTCTGAACCAAGGGAAGGCCTAGAAAACAAAAGAAACAGAAATTGCCATTATATTCCGTCTGAACATAATAATAGGTGTGTTTTAATTTGTTTCAGTTTTACTACCAAGCTGTTAAGAGCAGTCTCTGTCAGAAGAAACACAAGGTTAAACGAGTGCATGCAGCCCATGACCTGCAAATTAAATTATGGAAAATTTACTCAAAATAATTAGCTGAATTGTGATCATATGGGAAAGTGGGTAGACTTCTCAGTTATCTGAAGAGACTGGAATGTTTAGGTTCAGGCAAGGTCTGGTTTATTCTTCACATGTAGTAGTAGTTCAATAAGTTCATAGTGGCTGCTACATACTGCGCCAATTAATCATCACTCACTGCATTGAGACTGAAATGAGCTGAGGACATGAAGGGCACTATCGAAGTCCAGAAGACCACATCCGTCAGCACAACGGCGCCACAGCAGACCTGCAGACGAAATGCCAGAGCTGGGGTTACAACTCCATGTGTCATTCCTACTTGTGGCGCAGCACGCATAGCGCAGAAGGATTAGTCCGGGACTCCTCGAACTAACTATACATGGGTCGTATGTGATTCTGCATAGGTGCAAGCACGCCAGGATCCATGGACGTACTAAAATTGAAAGGGCAACAACCTGGTTGACAATCTGCATGAAGCGTCCCAGGTACCGTCCAGCTCTCTTCGCGGCACCATCTTTGATCTCCGCACGGCTGTCGCAGAGTAATCTTTCGTTGCTCGCCGGTTCGTTCGAACGGATTCTTGTGTGCACGAAGCAACCGTACACAGAGAACAGTGTGGCAACCTGCGTATGTTTCACACATGGGGTTTTCCAGACCTGATAGATGTGTTTTCTTAACCTTGTCTGCGCTGATGCAGGAAATCAAGTAGGAAACGTACCCCAAAATAGACGATCTCTAGCAAGAAGGCCCATCTGCAGGTAGTTCACGGAAAGAAATCGATCCATTGGTGCGTGTTAGGATGAAGGGAGAAGGAATGGTCTCGTAAAAGAGGAGGGGAAATCTGACACATACTCCGTGTAGTACATCATGATGCTGGGATCGTAGGTCCGCACGTCCCACAGTAGCACGGCGGCGAGCGCGACCAAGGCGGTGGCCCTGAACGCGAGCAGCCACGCCGGGTGCACCGCGCTCCAGCTGCTCCTCCACGTTGCGGTGGAATCGAACGCCACTCCGCCGCGGTCCACGTGCGGTGGACCACCGGTCAACGGCGGCGCGGTGCGCCTGCTCTTCTTTCGGAACATCGTCCAGAGGGACGCGGCGACGGAGCAGGCGACGATGGCGAAGCAGAGGAGGAGCTGCCATTGCCGTTGGACGTGAAAGGCCATAGCTGGGTCGTTGGATGGCTCTAGGCCTCTACCTCGGGGAGCAGCTCGATCTTTGGGTTTGTTCGGTTTTCTGGTTCCTAGAACGCGTGCAAACAAGTCAACAAATGTCAAGTGAAAATGATCATGTGGACTTGCAGATACGGAGAGCTAGTTGTAGGTGGTTTTGAACGGCTGGTGTTACTGGTAATTGGGACGGACGACGTTTTTTTTTTCTGTTAGGACTTGTCTCTCCCAACTTTATCTTAGTGGTGTTTCTCATCTTTCATGTTAGTGGTTCTCTATGCATTGCACGTATGTGTGCCACATAAAATATGTGCATTATGTGCCATGGACCGTGCATCTGCTCCCCTTCCATATTCCTCCCTGTCTTCTCTCTTTTACCTCAAATCCTTCTCAATCCCTGTGAATAGTCCCAATGCTCCCCAAATTCTGTCTCTCCTATCCCTTGGGTGATGCTCAATTTGACAATGGCTTATAGCTTTTTCATTGTAGCTGATTTATTTTTTACTATGGTATCTTTTTTGATGTAAATAAATTTTAAAAAAATTAAAAATAAAAAATATGTTAACCCATCACGAGCAATACGAAGAAATATAGGGGAAAATCCAAAAAAACTAAAATAATAAAAAGACAAAATAAAAAATAGTGAATTAAAAGTCAGAAGTTGGAGTTGAAACGAACGGAGCCGCTAATTCCCGGCTTGGATGTAGCATTACGCATCCAACTTGGAGTTTTAGTTTCAGTAGTGAGGCCGTGAGGGACAGAAGATGAAAAAGAAAAAGACCTGACAATTAACGGGCACCAATGTTCCAGGGGATCATGCTCCAGTTAATGCTGATGATTGATCCGCACAATTTTTCAGCTCAAAAGTCTCATAAAACCAGTGCAGTGATGGACTGATTAACTGAACACAAACAAACTCACCTGGAACAGCTGCGCCGCGTGAAAGCAGCCATAGAGATTGGAATCATGGAAAGATGAGCCCAAGTGGTGAAGTATGTGCGTGCGTTTCACGGCCCGTATGCCACAGCGGGCAGCTCTCCAGCCCAACCGCTGACCATGACCTACAGCCCATGTAGGGCTCGGCGCAACCACCGGGCCCAGCCTTACGCAGGGCGAGTGACAAGCGTGCCGTGGTATGGGATAGTGGGCCACCTCTTCCCCCGCGGAGACGGTGGCAGAGCCCGCGCGTCGTCCGCACCCCAAGCTGGGCACGATTTGTCGCTGTCCGTGGGCTGTGCGCGGTGTGCCCCGCGCTGCCCGGTCGGGATGCCGCGGGCCCACGGTTGGGCAAAGCCGCCGTTGCCGTTAGCCAACGGCACCTGCAGGCTACTCCAGCGGCTACGGAGTAACGGGAGACGAGGGGGAATTCGCACGGATGACACTATTTAGACCGTATTTATAAAAATACTAATATATATGGTATTAACAAAAATGATTATTTTGTCGCTCGGTCATCGGGCAGTGACACCGTGGAGTAGACACATGTCACCTGGAGTCTCGTGGTCGTACAACAGGCAACCTGCTGGCCGGCCACCATGCAGCCAAGACCTACCACCTAGCCACTGGGCTCCAGGTGGCCTACCGCCCCGCCACCGAATAGTAGATAATTAAGCCACTAATTAGCTGGCTTAATTACCTGCCTGAATTATATTTACTGCTTCTTCGATTTTTAAATATAGCAGATGAGCTCAAAAAATTATGAAATTTTATATACAGCCTCCCGACACAATATAATTGGTTGTGTAATGTTTCTATAATTTTATCCGGTGTAAATGTTGCTTGAAAATTCAAACGATTATACTATTTGTAGGAGTTCTTACATATAGCAAAGGGCTCCAAAAATTACGAAATTTTATGTGCAACCTCCCAACATAGTCGATCTAATTGTCTAATTTTTTAGAAATTTTATGTGCTATGAATTTTTCATGTTAATTTAATCGTAATTAGCGATATTCAATGCTCATTTAATTAGCGATTGAAATCGTAGGCCGCACAGCCACCATGCGGCAGGCATCTTTGGCAATGCATGGCCTCTCTCCTTCGCACATATGTCAGCCCCTTGCTGCTATCCCCCCTTTCCCCTTGCCTCCGTCGCACATTTGTTAATCTTTCTGTGCCGCCCCTCCTCACCTGCTCCCTCATCCGCACATATGTCGTTATGTCCATTCTGTCCCCTCTCGCCTGCGGTGCTGCGCGTCGACAATGAGTCCTTACTTTGTTGTGTTAGCGCACCGGGTTCACTTTTTGCACGGCCATAAATATGAAACTCTCACAGTTGCTCATCGCTCATCTTAGTCGCTCATAGCAAAAGCTCATTATTGCGCTCGTCGTTTATCGCATAAGCTCATTGTTGCGCTCATTGCAGAAGCTCATTCTCATGCTCATCGCATAATTAAGATTATCTGGAGAGTAAATATCGAAGCAATCGTCACGACCGTAGCAGTGTTGATTGCTTCTCCCGAAAGACAGGTAATTTTTTTATTCTTTCAACATTATTCATGTAGTCATAGTTAATTAGTGTTATTTAGTTAGTCGTAATTAATATAGTTCATATTATAAAGCAAGTAGGTCGTAGTAATTTAGCCGTAGTTTTGTACTATTTTGTGTAGGTACGATACCTATAATTTGTTATTGTATGGTACCATGTTGCTTGTTATTATGTTTTGTTGTAACGCTTACTGTGGATCTGGTTATTGTGACTTTAGGTAGTCACAGACATGAAAGACTTGGTAGTATTCTACGGCGATGGTCTTGTACAATCAAGACCCGACGGGTTGGACCTATCGACATGCCAATACAAGCTGGTCTGGGTAGAGGGGCTCATTGTAATGAATATTCACGAGCTTTGAAGCTGCGTCTGGAGGGAGTTCGCCACAGAGGCAATGGTGATGAAAGTTGCGATCGAGGGGATCACCTACACGAATGGCGTGTGGGAGCTCGTCAAGGTGAATGGGACCGTAACATGGAGGTAGTACATGCAAATTGCCTTTCAGCACGAGGCGGCCATTTACTGGAGGTCGATGGTGTACCTGAGTTTCATGCCCAGCGTGCCTAAAAACATTGATGAGCCCGGCCCCTCCACACCTGGAAAACCACAGGGTGAGCTTCAAGATGATAGCACTAAATGTACTATATTAGAGGGAACACTCGCCCCTAATATGCACTTCTCTAAGTCTTATTATTCCAATCCCTCACACGCACCTTTCAAAACTAGATGCGGGGAGTGACTTAGTGAACAAGTCTACATGACTTAGTGTGCAGTACTTTAATCTTGTCCATCTTTTGCAATTCATGAGCATAGAGGAACTTGGGGTTGATATGCTTACATAGTCCATCTGCACATGTGCAACGCAAGCTGCATTATCTTCATGGATAATTGTGGGGGTTTGCACAATGTTCATTCCACATGACTACTGGATGTGGTGAACCATTCAGCGGAACCAAGCGCACTCTCGTGCGGCTTCATACAGTGCTATAATTTCTGAGTGGTTCGTCGAAATAGCTATAAGGCTTTGCTTAGGCGATTTCTTAGGCAATTGCAGTTCCACCACATAAAAATACATAGCATGTTTGTGACTTAGCGGTATGCGGGTCTGACAGATACCCAGCATCTGCATAGCCAATCAAGTTCAGATCTTGATTCTTTCTGTAAAACAGTCCAAGGTCCTTGCTTCCTTGGAGGTATCGGAAGATGTCCTTTATGCCCTGCCAATGCCTTTTGGTGGGCTCTGCAATGTACCTTGCTAACAGGTTCATGGCAAATGCAATGTCCAGTCTAGTGCAGTTTGCTAATTACATGAGTGCTCCCACTGCACTCAAGTATGTGAATTCCGGTCCCAGGACTTCCTCCCCCTCTTCCCTAGGTCGGAAAGGATCTTTTTCTTGCTGTAAAGACCTCCTGATCATCGGTACTTTCGAGGGAAATGCCTTCTCGAAGCCAAACCTTTCAAGCACCTTCTCGGTGTAGGTCGACTGATGTACCAAGACTCCTTCAGGGACATGCTCAAGCTGCAGGCCTAAGCAAAACTTGGTCTTGCCCAAATCTTTCATTTCAAATTCTGACTCCAAGTAGGAGCTTACTTCTTTTATGTCTTCGGCTGTCCGGATGTAAATACACAAGGACAATCTTCATTGTTCGTGTAGCCTTTCTTGCAGAGAAAGTCACTTAAGTGATTATACTATATTCTTCCAGATTGTTTCAGTCCATACAGTGACTTTCTGAGTTTCATACTGTACATATTTCTATTTGCTCTGTCTTGATTCGGGAGAGGGATTCCTTCAGGGACTTTCATGTAAATCTCCGAATCCAAGTTACCGTAAAGGTATGCAGTCACAACATCCATCAATTTCATTTCCAAGTTCAAGTTCACTTCTATTGAGATCAAATATCTAAAGATAATTCCACTCATGACTGGGGAGTAGGTTTCTTCATAATCAACTCCAGGACATTGAGTGAAACATTGTGCTACCAGCCTTACTTTGTATCTCACTACTTCATTTCTTTCATTTCTCTTTCGAACAAATATGCACTTGTGCCCAACGGGGTGTATGTGGGGAGGCGTGCGGCATACGGGCCCAAACACCTCTCTTTTGTTCAGAGATAGCAATTCAGTTACTATTGCCTTCTTCCAATCTTTCCAATCTGATCTTTTCTTACATTCAGCGAGCGATGCAGGCTCGGGATTAAGATCGATGATTTTGGCAATTTTCTTTGCGAAGTAGATATCGATATTGGCTGTTGTCCTATCCAGGGACTCTCTCGTGTGCACATAATTTATAGCTATTTCTTCATGAGTTGCTTCTTCTGGAGCGATTGCTTCTGCTGGAGCTTTACCTTGCACATCGCTTCTTTCAATTGCGGTGGCAAGTCCCTTTAGTTTTTCGGCTCCGATGTGTGCACACACATCCATGCCGATGGGGATATTCAGATCCGGTATGCCCTTTTCTGAAGGTGTCATACTTGTGCCAGGTCTCAACTGGCTCCCCTTCTCATTTTGGGGGACTTCAATGATCGGCTGTGATAAGTCCTTCTTATCCTTTTTCACCAGGCGTCCCCGGTTACTAAGGATTCGAGGAACCAGAGTTCTCGTCCTTTATTATTTTTCTGAGGCCTCTGGACGAGATTAGGGATACCTTCTGTTTTATTTGGTATTTCAACCCTCTCCGGTGCAGTGCGTGCAGGCACATGCGACTTAGTCACGCTCTTCAAATCACTAAAGTGATCAGGCAGTTGATTTGCTAGTTCTTGCAAATTGATTGTCTTCTGGACTTCTCTTGTCTTCTGGACTTCTCTATTTGCTTCACTATTGCACGGGTCATCTGCATGGATTACCGTGGCTTGCCACGTAATTTCCCGACATTCTTCATCAAGGGGTTGATTTCCTCCCCCTAATATTGGGAAATTTTTGGTGCTGACCCTTGCGCTAGTTGCATAGGTGAATGGATGTTGTAGACCGAAGGTCTAAGGTTGATGAGATTCGCTGCATGCAGGACTGCGTGTCCCCAACATGTAGCTGGCAAATTACAATTACGCAAAAGGGGTCGGGCAATAAATTTAATTCTGTTGATTAAAGCTTCTGCTAAACCATTCTGGGTATGGACATGCGGTACCGAATGCTCAACTACAATTCCCATAGCCATGCAATAATCATCAAATGACTTTGAAGTAAATTCTCCGGCGTTGTCCATTCTGATGGACTTGATATGATGGTCTGGAAACATATTTCTGATGCGAATGATCTGCGAGATCAATTTTGCAAAGGCGTGATTTCTTGTGGACAACAAACCCACATATGACCACTTCGATGAAGCGTCAATGAGCACCATGAAATACTTGAATGGTCCTGAGATGGGCTGAATGGGACCGCAGATGTCTCCCTGGATGCGTTCTAGGAATGCAGGGACTTCATCCTTCACTTTCAGAGTGGAGAGTCTAATAATTAGCTTCCTGGTGGCACATACAGGGCACACAAAATCTTCATGATTCGGAAAATTCTTCACATCAATATTATGCCCTTGGATTATTGATTATGTTTCTCATCATACTAAGACCTGCGTTGCCTAATCTGTCATGCCAGAGACAGAAGACTTCAAAGTTTCTAAACACTGTCTTCAGAACAGCGTACGCTGCAGGCGCTTTAATGTTGGTATAATATAGCCCAGTTTCAAGTGAAGGAAGTTTTTCTAATATTCTTTTGCCATTCTCTTCGCGCTTCGTGATGAGTAGGTATTTCTTACCGTACTCTTCGTCAGTCTCAACGTGGAAACCATTGGTGCGAATATCCTTAAAACTTAGGAGAGTTCTAGTCGATTCTGGGTACAATAATGCTTCTTTAATGACCAAAGTTGTTCCCATTGTGGCTCTTCTTGAACCAATTATTCATGCATCGCTTCCAGAGATTGTCGTAAGGCTGCCAGTGCTCTTATAAATCGACTGAAAATACTTAGTCTCTCTTAAGATGATATGCGTTGTGCCGCTGCTGGCTAAGCACACTTCCTACATAGGGCGCTACACGCGTTCTAATATAGGGTATTTTATTAATATGTATGAGAAGGCAATCAACACATAAATAAAATACTCCAATATCATAACATATCATGCCATCATAAACTGAATAAATGAATGAATTCTTCAAATATCATCCATCCATCACGAGAAAATAACAATTCTTAAGTACCATCCATGCAAATTCTAACATATTCTTCCACACAAAATAAATGACAATTAAAGTCTAAATGCATTCTGTGCACTAGACTTCTTCTGCTATTCTCTTGGGGGTGACATTCTCTTCAAGAGAAATCATGGCGGTGGTTGTTTCTAGGTCGAGAGGGGGTGCTGCTGTCGGGATAGGTTCAACCTCCATCAACTCAGACAGCTGCTCAACATGCTCCCCCTCAACTGCTGCAAAGTGGGCTTCAGGCTGCCCTTTGCCATCCCGCTTTGGCTTGATAGCCTTATTCTCACGTGGAGCATCTGATTTGCCTTTCTGGGCTGCGACCTTACCCTTCCTTCCCCTTCTCTTAATCAAGGGTTTTCGCACCTTGTAGCTCCCAGCGTTGGCTTCACGGCCAGTGCAGCTCCCAGATGGCTGAGTGACGTAGTTCTTACGGAGAACTTTGTCTTGAGTCTCCGTAACTTGCATCATATCAATCAATTCGGCGTATTCCTCATAGCCGTCTTGACGATAATTGTGTGCGGATTGTATTGCATTGGGGTGGAAGGTGGATAGGGTTCTTTCGATCTTCTGCTCGTCTGTGATCTGCTTGCCACAGAGTTGAAGATTAGTACAAATCTTGTGCAAGGCAGAATTGTACTCCCCAACCGTCTTAAAGTCGACAAACCTCAGTCTGATCCACTCCTGCTCTGCTTGAGAAAGAATGGTGTACTTCAGCCTCTCAAACCGCTTCTTGAGTGCGGTCCAGAGTGCTAGCACGCTTTTCTCCGCTATATACTCATTCTTGAGAGTGAGGCAGAGGTGGTGCCTGAGAAAATGAAGTGCATGATCATTCCCCTTAGGTTTGGGTTGAGCGTCATTCCGTCCGCCAATCCCAATAGCAGCGCAGAGCTTCCTGGCTCCAAGCACAATCTCGACATCAGATGCCTACGTCAGATAGTTTTGGCCATACTGGGCCAGCTCCTCGAACTCCCAGTTCGTGATGCTAGTCATCTAAATGTGTATAAGTCTACTGCTGGTAGACATGCACGGAATAATTCACTGCAGGTAAATAAATGGTGCAAAAGGTTTTCGTAATGTTCCAGAATTTTCTATGCATTTTCTATAATTTTACTGCTAATTTCAGTGATTAAAAGCAATTTAAACAATTACAATTAACCAAAAACAGTAAATAAATACAGAAAATACAGAAAACAGTGATGGCATAAATAAATAAGCTTCAATGCTACAAATAATGCAAAATTCGGATTCCCGAGGCCCTTTTATGCTAAAATATAAAATTTCAGCAAATTCTGCAAATCAGAGGGTTCCTGCGCAAATTTTCAGTTCAGGGAAAATTCACGCAATTTTTTTCATTTACCGAGGGGTTTTCTGCAAAATTCGGGACCCGCTCGTAAATTTTGAGGGCTTATACGTAATTTTCAAAACTACGAGGCCTTTTCTGCAAAATCCGGGACTCATATGCAAATTCTAAGGGCTTTTCGGTAATTACGCGAACTTCAGGATGTTTTCCCCAAAATTGCCGGGCCCCCCATTCGGCTGGGCCTTTGGCCCATTTCACTTATCCCGGTCGCCAGCCCTTTTTGGCCTACACGGCCCGTTTTGTCGACATAATAGAGGGGAGAGGCTCTAGGGTTTCCCCTCTCCTCAGTGCACAGGTGGCGGCGGCGGCTCACTCCATGCGCCCGGTGGCCTGAGCAGTCGGTCCGAGCAGCCCGCTCGGCGGTCGGGGCGAGAGGCGGCTGCGGTCCGGGACCAAAAATCGAGGGGCGGCCGGTCAGCGCAGGGCAGCGCCATGCGGGGCGGCGTGCGGCCGGCGACGAGGAGGCGCCATGCGGGGCGGCATGCGGCCGACGAAGAGCGGCGCCATGCGGGGCAGCGTGTGGCCGACGACGAGGAGGCGCCATGCGGGGCGGCATGCGGCCGACGAAGAGCGGCGCGGTCTGCGGGCCGAACAAGGTGGAGGTGGCCGGCGCCGTTCAGGGCTAGTGTTCGGTTGGCCATCGGCGGCGATACTCACATGGAAACGTCGGCGGCGGCGCATGGTCGGGATTTTGCCACGAGCGGCTGCGGCTTCGGGTGGATTCCCTGGGTGGCGTTCAAGCAGCCGGCGGTGGCGACCAGCCGAGCTCGCGGCGCGCAAGCGAGAGGCCAAGCGGCCGGCGGCGAGCGCTTCGGGCGACATTCAATCAGTCGGCGGCGGGGCTATTCAGCCAGCTTCAGGCACGGCTACGATCGGCGGGGCATGTGCATGCTATTTGCGGTCGTTCGGGACCGAGACAACCGGCAGGCTATACGGGACGGCCGGTGGTGCGCAACGGCGGCGTGGTCTAGTGGCCGGCTGCAGGCCGGCGGCCGACGTCCCCTATTTTTCTCTTTCCCGTGCAGAAGCCAAACAGAGAAGCGATGCCAAATTCTTTCGCACAATGATCATACAAAAAATTCCTTTTTTCATGCAATAGCTGTGCATAAACTGAACAGGAAAGCAATGTATAAAAGTAATCTACGATGCAATCAACATCTACCTCTTTTCACGATCTACCGATCGACATTATGCCGGCGATTTCAGATCTGCTCGCGGTAGATTTGGGGCGGATTTGCATCGTTCTAATCTACAGTGCAATCAACATCTACCATGTTTCACAATCTACCGATCGACATTGTGTCGGTGACTTCAGGTCGGCTCACGGTAGATTAGGGCGGATTTGCACCGTAGAGGTTTAATCTAGAACGTGAAAAGAAAATGCAGATTCAAAAGCGATCTAGAAAATTCAATCTGTGCTTCGATGGTTACCTCGTTCACCAGAGCGAAGTCGTGCTGATAACGTGTTGAGGAACCATCGCTGGCGACCAGTCCGAGCGATTCCTCTGTTTAGGACAAGAACGAATCAATCACAGAATCACAGAATAATAGATTGAACAAGATAGGGAAAACTTCTGGTCTTTCTTTATTGCTTTCATTCATGTGTACATAATATGCTGGTTTGGCTCCCTATTTATAGACTACAATAAGATGCCCACCATGAGCCGCGAGCTGCTGGCCCAGGTTCAGATTTCTTAACAGGGCAAATCGGCGGGTACACAGCGAGTCCCGAGAAACGGAGGCGGATGCCATTTGAAATGACGGGATAAATCCAGGCATTTCCACGGCTCACACCATGGCACGTAATTTTGGGCCTGCCACGGCTAACCTAGTGCATGCATCCTATCTTTACTGTTCGACCTAGGTGGTGATCAGTTCAGCTGAAAAGCTCGTAGCTTATGGCTGAAAACACTGTAGCTGGCTGAAAAAAGCACTGTAGCTGACAGAGGCTTATTTAGCATAATTAAATTTTAAAAAATTTAAAAATAAAAAAATATGTTAGCCCATTACGTATAATACAAACAAATACGGGAAAAAAAGAACCGGCAAAAAAGCCCAACAAAAAGCCAAAAGTTCAGAAAAAGACGAAACTTATGAATAGTGAAAAATAAGCCAGAAGCCTGAAGCCGAAGCCGAGTTGATCAGGGCGCATGCATGCATCCTATCTTTACTGTTCGATCTACATGGATGGTACGAACTGCACTGTGAGTCGTGTTTGGTGTGATTATTTTTAACAAAAAAAAGGAGGCGTTTGTCACAGGGTGAACATAGGTTGATGATTTATGTTTACAGCCTTATTAACGGTTTAGGACTCTGGGGTCAACCTTGTGCAGTTCTGTCTAATTTGACTTTGCTCTCGGACCTGTGACGACGCGGTAGAGGCAAGCAACCGTTCTAGTCAAGGCCGTGGGGCAACTCAATTGCGCCGCGGAATCACCCATGGTCAAACAACGCAGCCGCGCCTGTTTTCTTTTCGACGATGGCGACTTGCGATGGAACGCACCAACCTTTCCGTCTGCTCCCGAGGATTGAGTTTGCAGTTGACCTGGGCAGCCGTGGTGCGCCCCGCCCACCAGCGATCTAATGCTCGATTTGCCGCCGGTGCTCGCTAACTTAATAAAATGGGGGCGCATGTCTCCGCTAACTAGAACAGTGCTTATGCTCCAGAGACCATGTATACTCTGATCATAGATTCTCTAGTCTTCGATCATTGGTTATGCATAGACGTATACCCTGTAGTCTCAGGTTATAGATCCTCTAGTCTCTGATCATTGGTTATCTATAGACTTATGCAAGAGACGCACGTGTGTGGGGTGTGCGGCTGCTGTATCCTTCAAAAAAAGCTGTTCGTCTGCTGCCTAATTTGACTTTTATGTTGGAATTGCAATCTCCAACTACCAACAGGATACGAGTCCATATGCTCGCGGAGTTTTACGGTGAGACTAACAATGAATCTCGCAGTAACGATTCATGGATTCATGTCTTAATCACGTGCTATGATATTAGCCTATACCAACAGAAGCTAGAGAGTACGACACATCCTCAAAGCCATCAGTAACTCTTAACGAGCACACCACCATGAGCAGAGCAGGTGAATACGCAATACGACCACATCATCGAACCGAGAATATCATAGGCAAACACATGACGAATAGTAACATCTTATATACCTCACGGCACGGTACGTCGGTACTGCAAAATAATTTCCTTGCTGAAATAATTCCTCAATAACGAACTGAGCAACAACAGTTCGTGAACCCAATGGAGTATGTACAGCGAAAATAGTGTGCACGACAAAAAAAAAAGTAGTAGCAACGACGAGAAACGCCCTACAAAACTGCTGGCTGTGTAAAAACAGCCATAGAGATTTACACAGCCAGAACAGGCCTACCCAGCATCTACTGATCAGGTTCCAGCCATCTCCTCAGTTTGCATAGGGCCTCGGCAGACAAGCTCTTGCAACATCTTATCCTCATTGGCGCCTGATCTAGAGGCTGCGAACACCCGCCAAGCTCAGAGACAAAGCAAATGACAATCACCGTGAGGTTGTCGAAGGTATGGAGCCTCTTCGCCTCCATCGCGAGCTCCCTTGCACACCTCTCAGGGTTGTCATGCCGTCGGAGCCCCTTGCGGACTATGCTCACCGCATGCTGGCTGGTCATGACATCCCATATCCCATCGCAACCTATAATGAGGAACTCGTCATCCTCGGTGAGGATTGTCTGTCGGAACTCTGGATCGGCAATGAGAGCTGATGGCGAGCCTTGAGGCATTTTCATGTCCCAATCCCCTAAAGCCCGAGTCACGGAGAGTACTCCATTGACCCTGCCATCTTCAATGTATCCCCCCGACTCAGTAACCCTTTGACGCTCTCCGTCATATGTTGGCCTGTGATCACGGGACATATCCACAGCTACGCCTTTCCTACATAGGACTGCACGGCAGTCCCCGGCATTTGCAACCAGCAACTGCCTGCAAGACAGGAAGAACATAAAAATAAGCACGCATACCACCATGGTGAATCATGAACTGCAATATGCAGAGGCTTGCATTGCACGTTTTGTCATACCTTCCAAAGATCAAAGCTGTAAGAGCTGTGGTTCCCGAAGATCGGCTGATGGCCGAATCATCGGCAAGAGCAAGGTCTGCATTCAAGAACGCTTTGCGAATTGAGTTCTCAACAGATTCAGAAAATGTTCCATCTTCTTGTGATGCTTGTGGGAATTCAGAATCCTCAAAGAACAACCTTATAGCATGCCTTTTCATGTAGGCTGCCGCATCTGAACCCCCATGGCCATCAAAAACCTAAAAGCAACAGCACAATTAATTCAATTGTTGTTACAGAATATTCGAAGTATGATAACCATCTGTAGAAGCTCATAGATACCCCATAGAAGGCATTAGGCGCTGGGCACATCAACAGTGAGCCAATTTGACCAGAAAGATCATCAATTTGGATATGTTCATCTTCCATGTACTGCCTAGGTCCAATATCAGCAAAACTACCAGATCGAATGTTGGGGACAAACTGTAATTGTTCCACGGGTGCCTTAAATTCCTGAATTAATCAGACAACCGTTAAATCCTTTAGTTATGCTGCAGTCTCATCTAAGGTGAACAAAGACACCCTGAAACCAAATCATGTCATGGGGAAAAAGTTTACACTTTTCCGACCAAATTAAGAGAATTGAGTTGCCAACCATCACAAGGCCAATCATTCCAAGCGTTCACATGTCATTATTTCAAACTGACTGAATTGATCATAAAGGTAATTTAACGAACATTTCAATGCTGAACTGATCAAACAACTAAAGGTATACAAAATTTCAATTCCAAGTAAAAACCAGCATAATCCTGATATGTACAGCGATGAATTTAACCACGACGAATCATACTACCTATCCTGTATAGGCAATTAATCAATATGCGCCGGTGAATCATACTACCTATCTTTTGTAGGCAGTCAATCAATACGCACTCGACAGATCGATCCAATTATTCCACAAACCATTTCTAATTCCATGTTCCCAACCACCATCAACAGTAGATATTACACCTGGATTAGAAAGCAGCAACACAAAAGGCTGAACCTTGAATTTTTAAGCAAGTAATTTCCTCAGTTCACCACAAGAGCACTCGGAAAACAATCAATCCTACACAAAAGATCATTTAAATTCTCCAATTAATAATAAAAAATGTTTCGACAACGCCACCCAAAATACACGAGCGATCCTGACCAAGCACCCAGCTCTACCATATCCGACTCGCCGGAACAACAAAAAAAGGTTTCAAGAACTCTTGTCGAAACATCAAACCGACCAGGAAAGCCGAAACCTTTGTTAGGCCGAATCAAGACCTCACCAGATCAGGCACCTCGACGGAGACCTCCGAGTCCGCCTTCGGCGACGTCGCCGCCGGCGGCGACACAATCTCCTCGACCCCCTCGACGGAGCTCCGAGGAAACGACGCCTCCAACAGCGGTACGACCTGATGCATCACCTCCGCCCCGGCCACCATCTCCGCCTCCAATCCGCTCAACAACCGGTTCCTCCCCACCGCGAGCGGCACGGAAACCTCCCAAATCTCTCGCCTTTCAGCACCCAGAACGCCAAGAACTCCCGATCCGACCTCTCCTCCTCGCACTAAAAAATTTTTCCCCACCAGACAGCTCGATCCGAACACCGGCCGATCGGTCTCGACGAGAATCGCCCAACAATATCCGAAAGGTCCGACCTTTCCACGATCCAAGAGAAGAGCAACGCGATTTGATCTTTTCCTGGGACACAAGACAACCCACACAACCCCTGATCCGAAACGGCAGACGCACAGGGGGCGTTGCTATTTATGCGCGCGTGGGAGGTCTGCGGGCGACGCGAGCGGACGGCGGCAGGGCCGGGGGAGTGACCGGCAACTGGCCGTCGCGAGCCGGTTCCTGGCCCCGTCCGCGGGCGGGGGTACCGGCACGCGTGCGTGGCGCCAGGGTGGGGTTGCCGACCACGTTTCGGCTAAGCCCTGCGCGGGGGAGAGGATGATGCGTGCACTGAGCTCACACCTTAGGCGTGTGGTGAGCGCATTTCGGGGGTTTTTTATTTCTTTTTCCTGAGAGGAAAATTTTGGGGATTTTTCGGTCAGGGTTTCTTGTAAGTTTCCTTTTCGTATGTTGGATTTGTAAATGGTTTATGTATGATTGTAGCCTAAATTTAAAACGTGTTTCTCCCTATCATTATTAGCATAACGGCTATTTCTTTTAAAAATATATAGAGCAGCTACTTCTTTATAAAAACTTAGCACAACAAATTTTGTGGAGGATTAAGATACACCCATCATTTTTTTAAAGGTGGTTGTTGCAGTTGTATAAGAAATATAACTATATTTTTAAAACATAAGCATTAGAGGTATATAATAAATACAACTGTTTTTTTTCAAATATATACATGTATTGTAGTACTGGTCACACACGTGTGCTGGAAATTTGGCCAATTTTATTAACTCTGCAGATTATTGAAGATTGATAATTCGGCCTTGTAGCTTTTTTTTCTAGGAAAATTATGTGCGCACAAAAGCACACATAAAAAACGTTTTTACCACATCAGATGTTAAATACTCATTTGTCAATTTTCCCCTAAATTTTTTTAAAATTTAGGTTTTCAAAATAGAATATGTGTAGTGTTTCTTTTCTCTCATTAGTATTTTTTACGGTTAAAATAAACTAAGGAAAACACTCCTCCAGATAAAGAAAATTGGTGAAAATACTAATATCATTCAGCACAAATTGTGCTTATTAGTCATGACATTTGTAATTAATTTGAGGTTAAGTCAAAGAAAAAGGGAGAGAGAAAATTACCCAAAATCAACACATGTGCGAAACGAGCAGGACGTGATTTTTTTCCCCGAAAATACCTGATGAACTTCCGCTCAAAATATATAAAAAAAATGTCAGAATCAACTTGATACGCCTTAAAAAAGATAACAAACTATTATGTTGGAGGTACTTGACATGATGATATTCATGTGTGTTGTATGTTGAGTTGTTGACTTTTACTTTACTGTAAATGCTCAAAGTACATGTTGAGTTGCGTTGTGCACGTTCCATATTCCATAACATGGAAAATGTGCTTCTCTATTGTAGCAGTATCTAATTATAGGATATGGCTTCTGCCGATGAAATTGGCAACCATACGAAGATTAAGATACCTGACAAGCTGTGAGATTTTTTTGGCTCCAATTTATGGCTTATATTTATGACTTATGATTTTTTATTCTAATGTGAGCGTTCATAAAGCCATTTAAAAAAAATCATTCTGATAAATCGCTTCAAAACAATAACAAAGACCCTCCGACTAGTTTGTTTGAGAAAAACTATAAATTAAATTATAAACTAAAAAGGACTTGGTGCAGGCTACTAAACCTTCAAAACCCGTTTGGAACGGAGAGGAAAACAAAACAAATTGTTCGGACCCTTTATCATTCGTTCCTGTGAAATTTGTAGGTCACACACATGGCTCACAACTGTATACGCGCAAAACACCACATGAAACAGCAGTAATCCAAGCCATATATATCCCCATACTGCCCTCGCAAGGCCATCGGTTCGGAGGAAAAGTCAAAAGGCCCCGCACCAGCAGTGGGCGGCGCGTGCTCTCCACGCCATCGTGTTCCCACCTCCGATCCTACGACGCGACGCCGCCTTTTGGAGTCAACGCGGGGGCAGCTTCCCGCGGTTTCCCGCGTCTTCCGATCGAAGGCGCCATGGGAATTTCGTAACGCGCTGCTACAGATGGCCGCGCCTGCTGCCACGACACGACCATACGCCACATCGCGCAAATTCGTGAAGCGCCATGATCCTCCAGAGAGAAGAAGACGGAACGTAACGTACACATGGCGCAATTCTTTTCTTCTTCTCAATTTGCTTCTTATTAGTAGTAGTACTAGCCGTATTAATGTTTTTGTTACGGGTAAAAAGTTATACCATTTTCATCACGTTTAATTCAATATTATTGAGATCGGAATTCACGTGTTTAGCCTTGTTGTGCTTCCGCATCCTCAGATACGTTGTTTTAGAGAATTTTTAGAGTAATAGAATTGTAATTTTTAGTAGATTACTTTTTTCTATTTTTATTATAGATTTTTTTAAAAAAGATATAAAAAAAAGTTGGAAGAAACAAATAAACCACCACCACAGAGACATGCATCATCATAAGCGTTACTCTTACCACTAGTAGTAAGCAAGCTCAGAAGCTGAAGTTCTCATGTCCAGCATATCTCCTTTCCGTGTTACAATAAGAGATGGACCCAGGAACGAGAGGATAGATAGGTTGGATCTTTTAGGTTGTGTCTTATAACTTTTGATTTAAAATTTTGAATTTTAAGTGATTTGACCGATATAAATTAAATTAGTATAATGTCTATTACAATCAATTTATACACCTAGTCTTAAAAAAATATCGTTTAAAAACTAGTAATTATAGATAAATTATAAGTCATAAGTTCAGAAGCATAAGTCCAAGTTTGTCCCGGCCACCGGAATCGGCTAAACGCGACAGCCAGCCCTGAAAGCAGGTAAAATATTGCTTGCTTACGCATAGTTGGCAGCAACCACAACACGGAGGCTAGCCAAACAAATCTACTACCTAACATCATATGCATTATAACCACAGAAAGACCCACCTCCAAGATCATCCGCTGCGTGTATACATGTACCCTTTGACGTAGTACTTTGGGTTGCTTTTTTGGGTGATAAGAACGAATCTATTCAGAACGCTGTTGTATCTTGTTTGCTCTGTTTCTCTAGTCCCTTTCTGCAGCGTACACTTGTTTTTCAAATTACGGCTAATAGTTTTTACGGCTGACAGTTTTTTGTTTTTAGCATTAGTTCTTATTCAATTGAATCGAATGCCGATAAATCGTTTAAAAAAAATTGTTCCAGTAAACCGCTTCAAAAAGGTAGTGGAGAAGTTATACCATTTGGTTGTTTAGGAGAAGTCGTAAGCCATAAGCCGAAAAGAATTGTGTCTACGCAGCAAAAATATCAATCCATGAATACAGCCAGTTGGCTTGAATTATTGGATGGTAGTATGAAATGCTTGGTTACTTTTGGAATAACATTGAGCCATGTTTTGTGCATAATTATTAAATGCAATTCCTGTTAAAAAAATATCTAGTAAATGGCACGGTATCAACATCTCCAATCTCATATTTTACTCTTTTTTAAAGGAGGTTTCATTTTCAACATAGTTCAATAAAAAATTTTAGCATCTTCCTATCGTAAGGCCCCAAGAAAGATGATATCCAAATAGAATTTGTCTTGTGATTGATTCATTTTTTAATTGTTTATCAACGATTTTCCATTGCTTTGATTCTTTTTTTTTTGTAATTGTTTATCAACGACTTTCCTTTGCTTGCACCAATGAGAGGTCAACAAGCCACCTCCATAATAGTGGGGAAAGAAAGGTACTTTTCCACTGTTCTTTGGGGACTCATCTTTCGCAGCTGCTGTCCATGGGTGGAGAATCAAATTGGCACAAGGGTCCAATTGTTCTTGGAGCATCATCATATTGTCACTTTGGATGCAAAAGAGAAGGGATGCGGCAGGAATTGAACCAGCATGAGTATTCTCATTTTCGCAAGAGCAAAAAGGTATCAATTTGATATTTTATTTTCGGCCTTATCCTTGTCTACAGCTACCGAAGACAAAACAGAAACAGGACTTCAAACGTTAAAGGTGCACTGATCCAAAGAATAAAAATAGCCCTTCAATGGTGCACTGAGCTTTGGAACCAAGGCGTGTAGGAAGGGATAAAAAATGAGCAACGTACTACTTCCCTAACCCTTTTTCTGGTCAATAATTCTATGCCTAATGAATGGTGCAAGACTGGATAGGATGAATCAAAAGGAAGCAAATTATGAGGCTTCGTTTAAAAAGTTCATAGCATTTGAATCTCTCAGGCATTTAGCACTACAGTTGCAAAAACACACACTTACACTATCAATACCAAAGTTCGACAATCTGTACCGCCCACAGGCCCCATGGTTGCTGCTCCTATGTGTCGTAAAAATCGATATAGTTTCCTACAAATCTTTAATTTGGGCCTATGCCCCATGAACTTCATTAGGATATCCCATACAGAGATAACATGGCAAGCTCTTATTATCCACAGGGAACAAGCCGCATCTCACTACAGTCCGCAGGTCCAACCGCAACACTGGAGTTTCATGCCCTTCTGCAACCAGCGATTGCAATATTAACTTAACTGATGAACTGCACGCGGCACACCACAGTGAAGCACTAAATTTAATGGGCAAATGCCCCAAATCCAACTGCAGACTGCAGTTGGACTAGTCAATTGTTTTCAAGAAAGAGAGATGCTCACTTGAGAAAAATAGCAGGGCAACAGAAATCGACAGGCAGTGTCTTCTCTCTCCCATAGTCCCATGTATGTGCTGCTTGTTTCAAAATAGTATATTAGCTTAACTGGTATCAAGGCCTGGAAATGGCAATCCAAACCATGCACATCTTGTACAATCTGGAACTTCCCAGTAGAACACATGATGCAGTAAACATCTTGTAATTTTATATGAACAGGATCAGTGTATTGCTCCTCACATGTACATTGCACAAGCGAACAACCAGCCAGTTCAGGCCTTTGCAGCTGATTAATGCAATTCTGCAAATACAAATACAGGTGAGTTACCGAGGTTATGATCCCAAAACTGGGAGATGGAAACTAAACAGCAGCAAACAGCAAAGACCAGTGATCTCACTAAACTACTTACGGAGAGAACCCTGTATCATTGATGTAAGTGGTGGATGGACCCGAGCTGTTTTCAGTTGTAATATCTCAAAAAATAATATATACGCGAGATTAATAAATAAAATTAATCAATCCGTGCCATTTGGGCCTAAAATTAATCAATACGTGCTATTTGGCCTAGTGGGCCAAAAGTAGGTGTACTCGAGTCATAATGGGAGCCCAGTCCAAACTAGACTCTAAACTAATTAGGGTTCTAGCCAAAAACCCTAACCCTATTTATCTCCCCTATTTTCTCTTCTCAGCGGCACCCTTCTTTTTCTTTCTCCCGTGAGGGCTTGCAAGCAGCCGCGGTTTTTCTCTCCCCCATGCACATCCATCTTGAGTGCTGCTCCTTCCTACACGTGAGTTCCTGTTGCCGCCGCTGCTGTTTTGCTGCTGTCGCTAGTGCATGCTACTGCCACTAGGGTTGGTTGCTGTCTAGAATTTAATCACTGCTAGATATGATCATGGTAATCTATAGTTGGGTCTAGTAGATGGATGAATTAAATTTTGATAATAACTAAAGAAAGATAGATGATTTTATGTAGATTTCAAAAGTGATGTGGTTTGGTATGTTTGGTTAGGTAAATTAATAGATATAAAATTGTTAAGTCTGCTGTCCAGTAAGATAACAGAACAGTCTCTGGGGTTTAAAACAAGGAGTTAGATAGACTAATCAGGGTTTATGGCCAACTAAGAAAATGTAGAAAATCTTGTACAGATTTCAGAACTTATATGGTTTGCCATATTAGGACTTAGAAGTCAAGAGTTATGCTATTTTTGGAATCGAGACAGTAGATGAGGACTGTCCGATAATGTGGGAAATTGTGGGATCGAAAAGCGTGTAAGAGTGATATTGTTATTTGATGTTTATGTATTATTGTGGAACGTTATTGAGAATAGATATTTATTGTAGGAGGAGTAACTTTAGGATTTGTGTCTGTTGTGGTTACAGACCAAACAGAGAGAGAGATGGTAGTGGAGAGGTGGGAGTGTTCTGTCTCACCCTCCCCCTCATCTTGATATATATATTCACATTGGGTATACTTTTATAGTTATGCCCTTATATCCATACATCCCCATTAGGGGCACTTATGTCCTTACACATGTTATTCTGGTTCTTATAACCTCCTAACAGGCCTGCTGGTCTTAGGTGGGGGCCACCTCTACGACAGGAGCCTCTCATGGTGAAGGGCTTCACAGGGCCGAAGCCATGTCGCCGAGTCCTTTGGCCCCCTCCATCCCCTGCGGCCTGTGAATTTCTCCAAGCGTGTGGTTGGGGAGCCCGAGGTCTGGGATGGAAGGTGCCTTGTTGCAGCAGACACGCGCGCGCTCCGTCCCCTGTCCTTCGAACGGGTGGCAGCGGAGGCTGGTGCCTAAGTCGAAGTCGAGGCGCGCGCGCTCCGTCCCCTGTCCTTCGAACGGGTGGCAGCGGAGGCTGGCGCCTAGCTCGAAACCGAGGCGCGCACGCTCCGTCCCCTACCCTTCGAACGGGTGGCAGCGGAGGCTGGCGCCTAGCTCGAAGTAGACGCGCGCGCGCTCCGTCCCCTACCCTTCGAACGGGTGGCAGCGGAGGTTGGCGCCTAGCTCAAAGTAGACGCGCGCGCGCTCCGTCCCCTACCCTTCGAACGGGTGGCAGCGGAGGCTGACGCCTAAGTCGAAGCCGAGGCGCGCGCGCTCCGTCCCCTACCCTTCGAACGGGTGGCAGCGGAGGCTGGCGCCTAAGTCGAAGTCGAGGCGCGCGCGCTCCGTCCCCTACCCTTCGAACGGGTGGCAGCGGAGGCTGGCGCCTAGCTCGAAACCGAGGCGCGCGCGCTCCGTCCCTACCCTTCGAACGGGTGGCAGCGGAGGCTGGCGCCTAAGTCGAAGCCGAGGCGCGCGTGCTCCGTCCGGTTGGTCAGGTAGGGAGGGGGATGATGTACTGGTTCTTATACTTGTAACCATGTAACCCCTTTGCTTTTGCAATGAAACCAAGCAGTACCTTATTCTTGGTGTTACCTGCCGCCGAACGCGAAGGGAAGAAGACCTCCACACCTTGTTTATACTCCGTAGAGCGCACAGGGAGGGCATCCGCGTCTTATTAAAAGTCCATGGACTGGCGCGTGCGGAGGCGAACCTCGACGCTACGACTTTCTTTATAGTCCGGAGACTCGCGCGTGCGGAGGCGGACCTCAACGCTACGTCTTGTTTAAAGTCCGTAGACTAGCGCGTGCGGAGGCGGACCTCGACGCTACGACTTCCTTTATAGTCCGGAGACTCGCGCGTGCGGATGCGGACCTCGACGCTACGTCTTCTTTAAAGTCCGTAGACTAGCGCGTGCGGAGGCGGACCTCGACGCTACGACTTCCTTTATAGTCCGGAGACTCGCGCGTGCGGAGGCGGACCTCGACGCTACGTCTTATTTAAAGTCCGTAGACTAGCGCGTGCGGAGGCGGACCTCGACGCTACGACTTCCTTTATAGTCCGGAGACTCGCGCGTGCGTAGGCGGACCTCGACGCTACGTCTTATTTAAAGTCCATAGACTGGTGCGCGCGAGGGCGTCCCCCCGTTGCATCTTATTTAGAATCCGTAGACTGGTGCGTGCGGAGGCGGACCTCGACGCTACGTCTTATTTAAAGTCCATAGACTGGTGCGTGCGGAGGTGGACCTCGACGCTACGTCTTATTTAAAGTCCGTAGACTGGTGCGTGCGGAGGCGGACCTCGACGCTACGTCTTATTTAAAGTCCGTAGACTGGTGCGTGCGGAGGCGGACCTCGACGCTACGTCTTATTTAAAGTCCGTAGACTGGTGCGTGCGGAGGCGGACCTCGACGCTACGTCTTGCTTAGTCCGGAGACTCGCGCGTGCGGAGGCGGACCTCGACGCTACGTCTTATTTAAAGTCCGTGGACTAGTGCGTGCGGAGGCGGACCTCGACGCTACGTCTTGCTTTATAGTCCGGAGACTCGCGCGTGCGGAGGCGGACCTCGACGCTACGTCTTATTTAAAGTCCGTGGACTAGTGCGTGCGGAGGCGGACCTCGACGCTACGTCTTGCTTTATAGTCCGGAGACTCGCGCGTGCGTAGGCGGACCTCGACGCTACGTCTTACTTAAAGTCCGTGGACTAGTGCGTGCGGAGGCGGACCTCGACGCTACGTCTTGCTTTATAGTCCGAAGACTCGCGGGTGCGGAGGCGGACCTCGATGCTACGTCTTATTTAAAGTCCGTGGACTTTGTTCTGCTCAGCGCGGACAGGGGATGCTCTGGGAACAGCAACCTTTATTGAACTCCCGTTTGCGCGGGCGAGCATCGCATAACAAAGGGATGGTGGCTCTACGCTTGCTGTCCTGCTTTTAGGCGTAGTATCGCCGCAACCTGTCCGCGTTCCATGTGTGCCGGAGGGCTTGTCCTTCGAGCGTGGCGAGGCGGTACGCCCCCTTCGGCAATGCCTCCATCACGATGTACGGACCTTCCCACTTGGACTCCAGCTTGCCAACGGTCTCCGCCTGGCTTGAACCCCCGCGGGCATATAGAGCGGTCCCGAGTACGCATTTTCTGCCGCGCATACTTCTCAACATGGTGGGCTGCATCTGCCCGTATCCCATCGAGGAGGTCCAAGGACACACGGCGCTCCTCTTCGGGTGCTTGGACGAGGACGCTGTGAAGCTCGCTTGGCCACTTGCCCTTCGGCAATCCAACCAGGCGCTTTTTGATGGCGGCGGAGATGGCGCCATTCGCCCGTTCGACCGCCCCGTTAGACTGGGGATGCCCTACCGAGGCGAATCGGAGGGTGATGCCCATGCTGTCACAATAGTCTTTGAAAAGGGAGGTGTCGAACTGCAGGCCATTGTCAACCGTGAGCTCCCGGGGCACGCCGAAGCGACATATGATGTTTTGTCATAGGAAGCGCTGTATGGCCGCAGAAGTTACTTTGGCCAGGGCAACCGCTTCCGGCCATCTGGAGAAATACTCCAGCGCGACTACCACGAACCGGAGGTCCCCTGGAGCTAGGGCAAGTGGTCCTACTATGTCGAGGCCCCAGCGTGCCAGTGGCCACACCGGGGGAATGGGGTTGAGGCTTGTCGGGGGCCTGCGGATGATGCGCACCATCCACTGGCACCCTTGGCACCGACGGACGAGGTCCTGGGCGTCGGTGGTGGCAGTTGGCCAGTAGAAGCCTTGCCTGAACGCCTTGCCGACTAATGACCTCGGTGCCAGGTGGGATCCGCACACGCCCGCGTGGATCTCCGCCAGGAGCTCCTTCCCCCCCTCAGTCGAGAGGCAGCGCAGGAGCGGTGCGCAAACCCCCCTTTTGTCGAGTATCCCTTCGAACACCTGGAAGGACCTTGCGCGGTGCTGCAAGCGCTGAAACTCGGCGGGGTCGTCGGGCTCGGCGATGCCTTGCAAGAAATTGAAGATGGGCTCTCGCCAATCACCTGGCCGGTCAATGCGGTGGACGAGTGCCGCGTCCCGGTTGTCTTGCGCGATGGCCGCCTACGCTAATATCTCGTAAAACGCCCCCTCAGGGGGGGCAGTTGCTGGCTGGCCGCCTTAGCGAGGGCGTCGGCCTGCTCGTTCTCCGTGCGGGGGATGGCCTTGACGGTGACACCCAAAAAGTGTCTTTCCCTCGCCCTCACCGCCGCGAGGTACTTGGCCAAATCAGGGTCCTTGGCTTGATATGACTTGTCCACATGGCCAGCCACCAAGCGCGAGTCGGTGCGGACTAGCACCCGTCTCGCGCCGACTGCCTTGAGCTTCGCCAGGCCAAAGAGCAGTGCCTCGTATTCAGCCGTGTTGTTGGTGGCGGGGAAGGCAAGGCGCGCCGAGTATAGCAAACGCTGTCCTTCGGGCGTGACGATTACCGCACCTACGCCCGCGCCGGCGACGCCGTAAGCTCCGTCGATTGTAAGCGTCCAGACGGGATCATCGTGCGTCTGGACGGGTTGGGCCGGCGGGGTCCATTCGGCGAGACAATCCGCAAGGACTTGGGATTTAATTGCCGTTCGCGAAGCATACGTCAAGGAGAAGGGGGCGAGCTCGGCAGCCCATTTGCCGATACGCCCTGTGGACTCCTTGTTGTGTAGCATCTCTGCCAGGGGAATGAGGAAGGCACTGTGATCGGGTGGGCCAGAAAATAATGCCGAAGCTTCCTGGAGGCCATGACCAGCGCGTAGGCGAGCTTCTCAAGCTCCGTGTATCTTGTCTTGGCGCCTTGGAGGGCTTCGGAGACAAACTAGACGGGCCGCTGCATGGCGCCTTCCTCTAAGACGAGAACGACGCTGACCGCGGTGGCTGACGCGGCCAGATAGAGCAGGAGGGGAGCCTCTAGTGCTGGGGCGACCAGAGTGGGGAGGCTTGCCAGGTGCTGCTTGAGCTCGTTGAAGGCCTTCGCGCAATCTCCGTCCCAACGAAATCCATCGCATCCGCGGAGTGTCTTGAAAAATGGCAGGCCCCGCTCCGCCGCCCTAGATAGGAAGCGGCTTAATGCTGCCATGCGGCCCGCCAGCCTCTGGACCTCCCTCGTTGTCTTGGGCGGCTCCATACCCAGGATGGCGTCTACTTTGTCGGGGTTCGCCTGGATGCCCCGCCCGGACACGAGGAAACCTAGGAGTTTGCCCGCCTGCACCCCGAAGACACATTTGTCGGGGTTGAGCTTGATGCCCGCCCTCCGGAGATTGTCGAAGGTCTCCTGGAGGTCCCGACCATGCAGAGCAAGCTGCCGGGTTTTGACCACCACGTCATCGACGTAAGCTTCGACGTTCCTCCCGAGCTGGGCGGACAGGGCAATGGCGACGAGACGGGTGAAGGTAGCGCCTGCGTTCTTCAAGCCAAAGGGCATTCTGACGAAGCAGAACGTCCCAAGTGGTGTGATGAAACTGGTCTTCTCCTCGTCGTCTTCGGCCATGTATACCTGGTGGTAGCCGGAATAGGCGTCCAGGAAACTCATGAGTTCGCACCCAGCAGTGGCGTCGACCAGCTGATCGATGCGTGGCAAGGGGTAATTGTCCTTCGGGCACGCCTTGTTGAGTGTCGTGAAGTCGATGCACATACGCCAGGCCCCGCTGGCCTTTTTGACTAGCACCGGGTTAGCGAGCCACTCTGGATGGTGGACCTCGCGGATGACCCCGGCGTGAAGAAGCTTCGCCACCTCTGTTTTGGCCGCCTGCTGCCGATCCATCGACATACGCCGAAGCCTTTGCTTGACCGGCTTGGCGTCGGGGCGGACCGCCCAGCGATACTCGATTACTGCTCGGTCTACGCCCTTGATGTCCTCCGGGGACCATGCGAAAATGTCGACGTTGTTCTGAAGCACTCGGAGCAGATCCCGTTCGACCCCCGGTGGGAGCCCCTCGCCGATGGACACAAACCGCCCCTCCGCTTGGAGCGGCACCTTCTTGACTCCGCCCTCGGGCCGAGGCTTGGGCGTCCATCCAGGGGCGGAGGGCCCGTCGCTGAGCGTGCCGGAGAGGGCATCCACCGGGCGATGCGGAACGCGGCTGCCGACCTTGGCCCGTCTGGCCAGGTCCTGATCGCCGAAGACGGTGATAACACCCTCTGGGCCCGGAAGCTTCACACACAAAAACGCGTAGTGTGGGATCGCCTCGAAAGAGTTGATGGCGGGTCGACCCAGTACGACGTTGTAGGGATGTGGGATATCGACGACGTCGAAGATGACATGCTCGGTCCGGATGTTACCCTTGTTGCCCTCCTGACGGAAAGTGACCGGAAGGGACACGTGCCCCAAGGCCTACAGCGGTTGACCCCCGAGGCCTTGAAGTGGAGCTCCTGGCTGCTCTAGCTGGCTTCGGGGGATCCCCATACGGTCGAGGGCCTCTGCAAACAAGATATTCGCGGAGCTTCCCCCGTCGACAAGGACGCGCCTGACGTCACAGCGTGCTATGTGGGCATGGATGACTAGAGGGTCTTGGTGAGGGTACTCCACACCCCTGGCGTCGTTCAAGTCGAAGGTGATGTTGCGGGGTGGCATCCACAGTTGCGGCTGCTCCCCGGGGGCTTTTGAGGAGGAGCCTCCGGTGATGACGCTGACGGTGCGCTGCTGCGCGCCCTCCGTTGCGGTGGCTCGTATGGGGCTACCCCTTGGGCGCCCCACGTGGGCTCCAGCGAGGGGCCGAGGAGGCAGAGCCCGAGACCCGGCCATCACCCTCCGCAACTCCATAACTGCGACACATGCCCTTGTGTAATGGTCGCCGTAGCCGTGTACCTCGCACCACTTGCCATAGTGTAGGAGCTCTTGTTCTGCGTGGGGTTGGCCGCCGTAATCAGGTCCGCCTTCCGATCCCTGGTCTCCCCTCCATGAGGCGGGGTCGGGTCCTTGGCGGGTGCTCTCGGTGTTGAGGACATGATGGGCCGCCTGTGACCTGCGCTAGCGGCGCCGAGGCTTGTGCCCGCTCCTTGAAGAGCCTTCCTGTACCCCGGTAGCGCTGCCTCGGGGAGGGCCTCCCCGGGGCTCTCGGCTGCGGCCCTGCTTCGAGGGACCACCCGCCCCCTCCTCGCACGGGGGGCACTCCTCATGGGCGAGGCCGAGGGCGGTAATGCTGCATCTTCGCGCATCTTCCTCCGCCCGCGCATACTCGTCCATTTTGTCGAAGAGCTTGGCGACTGTCTTGATTGGTCTCCGCGCGTTGTACTCGGCCATCGGGCCCGGACGAAGGCCCTGTATGGCTGCATTAATGACGGTGGTTTCATTAACGTCTTTTACTTGGCATCGGATCTTGGCGAAGCGCTTGAAGTAGTCCCGGAGCTTCTCCGAAGGTCTTTGCTTCACGGCGAAGAGTTGGTCCGCATCGACTCGCTCGACATAGTGTCCTTGGAAGCTGTTGTGAAGGCGGTCGCGGAGCTGCTCCCACGCGTAGATGGAGCCCGGCTCTATGGTAAAAAACCAAGAGAGCGCCACTCCTTGCAGCGCGAGGGGGAGTCCCTTCGCCTTCGTGGTGTCGTCTCCGCCCGCGGCCTCGATTGCAGTTTCGTACACGCGCACGAACTCGTGAGGATCCGTGTCGCCTTTGTACGAGTCGGCGACGCTAGGGAACTTGAAGTCTTCGGGCCACGCCGCCTGCTGCAGCCTCGCCGAAAGCGGGGACTCCGGATCTACGTGTCTCAGCGGCACGCGGCTAGACGCGGGGGCTTCGCGACTGTTCGTCCCCTCCGGCGTGGGCTCAGGCGCGATTAGCGGCGTGGCCTGCTGGCTTCGAGCCTCTTGTATATCTCGGACGGCTCCGCGGAGATCCCCTAGTTCCCGCTGGAACGCGTTGAGGGCTGCTAGTAGGGCGCCTTCCACCGCAGGTGCTGTCGGGGCCGCCGGAACACCCAGCGGACGAGTCGGTGCAGGGACTCTCGCCGCACGATCTCCGGATCCGCCGGATGCTTCGTTGCGGCTACCCCCGGCCGTCGGATCCGCGCTGCCAGCGAGGGCGGCGGGGGCTGTCGTTGCAGTGCCAGCGACGGGGTTGGATGTCGTTGTAGCGGCGCTGGCGGGGTCGGTCGTTGCAACGCAAGCGTCGACGCCCGCGACCACCGCGCCTACGCCGCCGCCAGCTCCTTCGGCGGCCGATGCCGAAGCTCTGGTATTCACGCGCCGCTTCGACCCAGCCGTCTTCTTTCCCTTCGCCGCCGCTGACGAAGCTTTTTTCGGTGCCATCCTTCTTCTTCGGTCTTCAGGCTTGCTCCTGTCCTCCCCACGGACGGCGCCAACTGTTGTGGTTACAGACCAAACAGAGAGAGAGATGGTAGTGGAGAGGTGGGAGTGTTCTGTCTCACCCTCCCCCTCATCTTGATATATATATATTCACATGGGGTATACTTTTACAGTTATGCCCTTATATCCATACATCCCCATTAGGGGCACTTATGTCCTTACACATGTTATTCTGGTTCTTATAACCTCCTAACAGGCCTGCTGGGCTTAGGTGGGGGCCACCCCTACGACAGTGTCATCTTCACGTCAATCTGTCTCTCGTAGTTAGAAAAGGCAAGTACATAGTAAAATGATAGCGCGAGATGTTTGCTCTTGCTGTTTTATGTTAATAAAGTACCTAACATGCTGATTTACATGTTTACGTTTGCTTTCTATAATGCTCATATGATTACGGATTAAATGGTGATGATGATAAATGGTTAATGTTGTTAAGCAATTAATGAATAAAAGAATCATTGCATTTGCATAATAAGCATTTATGATGAAAAGAGGTGATCTGTGTGGCCCTCTAGAGCTTACTTTAGTAGGTACTCCACAGAAGTGGAAATAAAGTTCCTGTGTAAAAAGGACAGGCTTGAGGTCCCCGCATGAAAGAGTAAACATCACTGGACAAGTCTTCATCCTACTCGTCAGTCTGAATATTGGTTAAGATCTAAGAAAGAGCGACCTCTCTCTGATACTACTTGTTGGATCGAGTATGATGAATTATAGGGGGCAAATGACTCACTCTTTCAAAATCTTTCCCTAAATATCAACAATAACATGCAACAGAAACACAAATTCAGAGATTCAATAAAGGCCAGAGCCACAGGAGGCAAAACTCTAGAAAAGCACCCCGAGATCGATCAGACATCTAACCAAAACTGATCAGACCTCTATTCGAAACCGGTCAAACCTATAGCGATTTGTGGTCAGACATGATGAACAGTAAAAAAAACCGATCAAACCGTAAATCCAGGCAATGAATAATAAAATCAACACTATTTCAAATCCAAGAATTCATGTAACTTATGATTTGATGATCCAGATGACTTGAAACTTGGCATGCACATTCTCTAAGATGTACAAACCTATTCCAATTAATGATCTAAAGGATCGTTGCAAAATTTATGACCTTTTTTATTTGAAGGAAGATTGCACCAAAACTAGGCAAAAAAGTGAAAACTTGATCTGCTTTGCTCATGAGTCCAAGATGTTCTAGTTGACCTTGGATGGGTTCTCATACGTCATAGCAAGTTAGATCACAACACGAATACAATCTAAATCACCCACAAGAGCAAAACTTAAAAATCACCTATCTCTTGAGAAAAACCAAGCAAACTCAAGAACTTCCTTCAGATCATGCCTAGATGGATGAGATCTTGTCTCTAGAAGATATCTCCACCTCTTACACGTCCTTGGCACAGAAAAACTCAAGAGAAGAGAAATCCAGACAACAAAGCCATGCAAATCAAAAGCACAAGAGGGAATCTGTGGCACAACTCACTTGGCAAACTTTAGATATTCATTTCACTTGGAGATAAATATTTTATAGCCAATCTCTTAGGATACTAGAGTTCTAAGCCTAAAGCAAAGACACAAAAGGCTCCAATACAAGAAAATCTTAACCCTAATTTTTCAAGTCATCACATGACTCAACTCAATACGAGGTTTAGGCTCAGTTCTTTTGAGCTTATGTTTAGACTTTGGTTTCCATTTCTATAGTAGCTCACCGTTAAATGGTGCTTTTTTTTAAGATAGGGTCTACTGGTAAATTGTAGTATAATTATACCAAGTTCAGCACTGGCCAAAATCACATGTGATTATTTTTCTCTGTGTATTGCCTCTCATGAATATGCTAGAATTCAAAAATCACAACCATAAGTCATAAGCCTCAGCCTAAAAGAACCCACCCATAGGAGGCTCCTCACCTCTCGTTTAACCCTAACAACTAGCCACTTCTTAGTAGATCGCAGCACTTACAATTGGAGAAACCCTGTAGCATGTGAATACAATATTCACAATACATGGTTTACCTAGTGCTAACATTTTACTATTCCCCGTTCTTTTTTAAGTATTTTTATTTTTCACGATCTACTAGATGTGACTTTGACTATTACTATTTATAACTTTACCTTATTATATACTTATTAAATTATGATATTATGAAAGTATTTTTAGCGATAAATCTAGATAGTTTTATATTATTAATAATTAAACTTTAGAAAGTTTGATGGCATAGGCTTGGTTCGGTAGGGCTTTCAGCTTTTTTGCTTTTGTACTTTGCTACAGTAACTAGCTTTCAAACGGTGCGTATTTTCAAAGCGAAGTCTACAAGTCGTTTGCAGTAGATACTGTACTGACTTCAGCTGTACTAAACAAAATCGCATGCGACTATCTTTCACTTCGTATCCTTTCTCGTAAACAGTCAAAATTCAAAAGCCAAATCCATAAATCATAGCCCGAAAGAACCCACCTATAGATTATAGGACGTCAGTTAAAAAATTTATGTAAGTGACATGGTGAGTCGATAATTGCAAGGACATGCGTCAGGAAGTGTCCAGCGGTCACAGTGAGAATGTGCATCTAAAGAGGAGCGGCATGGCAGATGGGGGTGCATCTAAAGAGGTGTGGCACGTCCCCCTTGCCTATCTGCCGATGGGCGATGGCATGGCGAACGTGTGGCCCTCGTTTGTGATCCGTGGGCGTGCCGGTTGAAATGCCTGTGCCCAGCTTGTCGGTGCGGTGAGCGATGGAAAGCATGCATTACTCCTGGTTGCGTCCCTACCTCAACTACGTTGCCCTTGCACCATGCATACTGCTTTACTACTCCATTGTCCTTTTGACTACGTTTGCTGACAGGAAGATGACCCCAAGGATTTGCTCGTCCTCTTTCTTCCCATGGTATGACTCCGGAGTCTGGACTCCCTTGGGTTTAGCTGTGCTTTCGGGGCCACTGACAAGTACTCCAACAACTGACAAATGAATGTGTGATATGCTCTGTGAGTTTAAGAAACCTTGGGCGATTCTTTGCAACATTTGCTGCACCAAATCGTAAGAAAAAGAGACATTTCTGCTTTTCTCTTGGGAGCAAAGTCTACATTTTTTTTTCTTCTTTTGTGACAAACCGACAATAGTTATCACAAGTAACACTAACTTTGTAACACAAAAGAATAAAATAACACCGGCAAAGAACAAGAACAAGAAGAGACTTGAAAGACCATACCAACAAGCAAAGCAATCCAACGGGAATCGTGCGATTTGCAGCGGCATTTGGAAGCGACCGACTGAAGCTGCATCGCTTTGCATTGCTCCGTCCGTTTTCTCGACAGCCGGTTCCCCAGACCCCAATCATACATCCTTCACCCCCCTGGTGCGTGCTGCCAGTTTACCATAATACCCCTTCTTAAATTTGGGGATTACTGCTTTGTAAAGTACCATTTCGATGAAGCATGTGCGTCGTTTATTTTTGAGAATCAAGTACCAAAATTAAGTAGAATCGTATTAAGCATCGAACCGTGCACCTAAAATAAATGGTTTGACGCTTTGCTGGTCTGAACTACCTTCATTTATTTCAGCAATAATACTAGCTGTTGCCTGTTGTATTACCTTAAAAGATTTTAACAGATATGAAACTTGTGTGTTGAGAGAGGGACCTACGATATCTCAGGCCGCAGACAACTGGCAACGTATGCCGAGATGCACACAAATCGGACTTGACGTGGCACGCGTGTCGCGGGTGCCGCACAAATCTGTACGTGTGGTGGGCTTTGGAGTTATATTGCAGAGATTTCAATGGATATGAAACTTGTGCATTTTCTTTTTTGTTACCTACCAAATTTGGTGGCAAGGGCATTTCTGCCATTTCCAAAAGTATGTATATTCTCTGTTACTCCTGCCAAGGAAAGAAAACTAAGAACATAAGAAACTATGAAAACGACAACCCGTCTACCTTCTGTAAATGATAGGGTCAAAAAAACAACAAAGGGCATGTTCTTTTTGGCTGAACCTTATGATTTTTGGTTACGACTTGTATTTTTGGACTGTTCGTGCTAGAGATTACAGAGTAATAGAAACTCATATGTGGTTTTTATCGATATAAATGAAGTCGATGCAGTATGTACTACAATTAACTAGTGGACCCTATCTTAAAAAGATACTCTGTTTAAAAGTTCATTATTATAGAAAAGTTAAAAAATAGCTTTTAGAAACTGAAAAAAACAGGTCCAAAGTATCCGCTCAGTTACAACATTACATTTCTCCCTGAATACTTGAAGTGTTGAAGCATTAGAAATCAATAGTCAGGAATAGTGTCGACAGAAGTTGACTGGGTATTTGGGTCCATGCTTGGCTATAGCCAGTACTGTTGGTCAGAAATGAAGCATTCATGCTAGGCACCACTGTAACATAGGGTGTACAAAGTACAAAGTTCAAAATGAAATGCGGAAGGGTACATTTGAATTCGAATTGGAAGTGAAGTTTGGCCACCTTACTGATTGAAACAGAAAGTTTGTTGTGGCATTGAATTCATATAAATGGATCCATTAAGAATGCTATCTTATGCTGCTCTCCCAATGCAAAATTATCTTACAACTAGCATTACTGGATATTGTGTTTTCGCTAACCAGAAAACATAGAGTCAGTTCTTTCAATATTATCTTCGTTTCAAACTGAGACATTATGCTCTTGGAGGAAGTAAATGACAATGCTCCTTAATCCTTATTATTATATGAAAAAGTAAAAAAGGGTTCTAAATGATCTTGATCGTGGAATAATTTTTGTGAGTAGTCAAAAAGAATAAAAGAGTAAAATACATGGAGGGTCATTTAGCTTGTGCAGGCATGTCATCTAGGTCACCATACTTTCTAAATGCATATCTGGATCTCTAATATGACATAAGTAGATCATTAGTATATTCTAGTTGCTCATGTTTGTATATTTCGTACGAATTTCTAAATTCATTTAAATTCAAGATTTATCTAATTACTACTACAGAAAATGCTATACTAGACAGCGACATCACAGATGGTTCATAGAAAACTATTTGTGCTGTAATTATCACAGACGACTTTATAAGCGTGACCGTGTATTGTCTGTGATACACAACTATGACAGACGGTTCATACGAATAACCATCTGTGACATTTTTACAGACAATTATTAATACAAACCGTCTGTGATAATGCAAAACATCACAGACGATTATTATCACAGACGGTTATTGATAAAAATCGTCTGTGATAATAGCAGACATCACCAACAATTTGTATTAATAATCATCTGTGAAAGTTCACATACGGTTATTAATACAAACCGTCTGTGATCGTTTCATATCACAGACGGCTTGTGGTTGGAACCGTCTGGGATACGCTATGTAATATAAATAGCCCCAGCATAGTCTCGACAGATCTGTCTTCATTGTGCTGTATTGAAGGAGTTGACCGACTTTGGGAGTTTGGTGAAAATATACCACTTGTAGATCGATTTATTCTTGGTGATTAGAGGTTAGTATTTACTTCTAATAACTTATATACCTTGTAATATAGAGAGATGATACCTAGGTTTAGAGAAATGGTAGTTTGCAACAATTTAAGAATATGTCAGTACTCTTAGTTTACTTTAATATATACATGCATATTGCTTCATGAATACGTGGCTAGCTACTTAATTTAGATATGTACAATTTATTATTAGGTGAATGATAATTATGTGTGTAAGTAACTAGGCTGGTTAATTAGCTATAGTAGCATTAATAATCCAATTTAATACTAAAATGTTACCTGCGTAGTGTAGATGGACCGAAACTGGATGTACATTGAGAACTGTGTGAGCGAAGAGTACATTAATGGCATGTCTGCTTTTAGAAGAGTGGTTGAGCAGGATATGTTGAAGAAGGAGATGAAATATATATATTGTCCATGCATTTATTGCGATAATCTGAAGATATTTACCAACTCAGTGCAGATCGAAGTTCACTTGATTCGAAGAGGTTTCAAAAAGGGCTATATATATTAGACCAGTCACGGTAAAGAGAATATTATACAGGAAGATAGTTATAACATCGTTGAGAAAGACAATGATATGCCAATTGTGGATTATGCTTTCGATGAGGATAGGTAGTATGATGACAATCTGAATCAGATGCTACGCGATACAGAAAGAAACTATAGTGAGAGAAAGTTTGGTAAATTCGAGGGCTTGCTGGAGGACATGGAGAAACCTTTATTCCCTGGCTGTAAGCTACAATACATAAAGTTGTCATCTATTTTTGAACTGCTTAAATTGAAGGCAAATAATGGTTGGTCCAATAAGAGTTTCATGGCGTTGTTAGGACTCCTAGCGAATATCCTTCTAGAGGAAAATATATTGCTGAGAACTAAGCCAAGAAGGTTCTTTGTTCATTGAAAATGAAAGTAGAAAGAATACATGCATGTTCAAATGATTGTATCATCTACTGTAAAAAGTATACAAAATTACATGTTTGTCTAGGGTGCAAAGCATCCCGATACAAGCGTAAGAATAACTCCAATAACGATGTGGGCATCGAGGTGAAGTAAGGACCTCCTGGTAAGATGTTGTGGTTCTACCTATAATTCCCCGTTTGAATCGTTTATTTGCGAACCGAAAGAATGCAATATTGCTGCGTTGGCACTCGGAGGAGTGTAAGAAAAATGGAATGATAAGACATGTTGCTAATTCTGCCCAGTGGAGGAACATCGATAGGATGTTTGTAGACTTCGGTGCAGAACCGAAGAATATAAGGTTTGAGTTGAGTACAGATGTATTGAATCCTTTTGGTAGCATGAGCAGCCGACATAGCACTTGGCCCGTGAATGTATGCATGTACAACCTTCTTCCTTGGCTGTGTATGAAGCGGACGTATATTTTGATATCACTACTTATCCAAGAGCCGAAGCAACCTAGGAATGATATTGATGTGTACCTAGCACCATTGATGGAAAATCTTGTGACACTGTGGAACAAGGGGGTACAGGTATGGGATGCGGACAAACGAGAGAACTTCACTCTACGCACCATGTCGTTCTGCACGATCAATGATTTTCCTACCCTTGGTAACCTATCGGGGTTGAGTACGAAAGGAGCCAAAGTCTGTCCACACTGCTTAGATTATACCGAGACTGTGTGGTTGAACAACTCGCGCAAAACTGAGTACATGCGTCACCGTAGGTTCCTTCCACGGTATCACCCATACCGCAAGATAAAGAAATAATTTGACGAAAAAAGAGGATGACTCGGCACTAAGGCTTTTTAGCGGGAAAGAGGTCTATGATATGGTCAATGATATCGATGTTATGCTTAGAAAGGGACGTAAGTTGAGGACCCGTCAAAAGAATATGTGGAAGAAGAGGTCAGTATTTTAGGACTTGCCTTACTGGGAGCACTAAAAAGTTCGCAATTACATCGATGTCATGCATGTAGAGAAGAATGTATGTGACAGCATGATTTGTTTCTTATTGAACATTCGTGACAAAACAAAGGATGGTGTCAACAACAACGTGACTTGGTCACAATGAATATTAAGACCGAGTTAGCACCGATAAAAGGCCGGATGTACCTTTCCCCAATTTGCTACACTCTGTCTAAGTCTGAGAGAACTGAATTGTGTCAGTGCTTGCATGGTGTAAAAGTTCCATTCGGTCACTCCATCAGCATGATTTTCCATGGAAGATTTAAAATTAATTGGTATGAAGTCTTATTACTATCATATGCTAATGACACAATTGATTTCTGTTGCCATTAGAAGTATTTTGCCGAACAAGATTCGAGTGACAATCATAATGCTGTGTTATTTTTTAACACAATTGCTCAGAAGGTCATTGATTCCGATGGACTAGATGCTCTGTAGACCAAGGTGGTGATGGTTCTATGTCATTTTGAGATGTATTTTCCTTCGTCATTTTTTGATATCATGGTCTATCTCATTGTCCACCTTGTGAAAGAGATAAAGATATGCGTCCCTCGTGTTTCTACATCATATGTACCCATTCGAGAGGTATATAGGAATTCTTAAGTTCTATGTACGCAATCGATCTCGGCAGGAGGGCAACATCATCGAAGGTTATGCAACCAAAGAGGTCATTGAGTTCTGCGTCGATTACATGGCTCAGGTCGAACCGATAGGTGCGCTGTATCTCATCATGAGAGGAGGCTAGAGGTTATCGGAACCATTTCACGATCTAGCGACAGATGACTAAAACGCTACAATGGCTAGTAAAAGGGCCAAAATTATAATTGTGACATGGCAAGGATACGACGTTAATGGGTACACATTTTATACAATAGATCAAGATAGAAATTGTACAGTTCAGAACTCAGGCGTCCGCATAGATACATTTTGTGATGAGTAGTTCAGTACATTTGGCCCAAGCTCCTACTACGAGCATGTAGAGGAGATTTGGGAGCTCGACTACGTAATTTTTAAGATCCCTCTATTTCGGTGCCGTTAGGTCTAACTCCCGTAGGGTGTAAAGGTTGACAAGTACGATGTCACTACTGTAGACCTTGAACGCGTAGAATACAAAGATGAACCATTCGTACTCATGAGGTAAGTTGTTTAAATTTTTTATTTAACCGACCCGGTAAATAAGAAGTGTCATGTAGTTCTTAATGGAAAAAGAAGGATTGTTAAGAATGTCGTGGATGAGAAAGAGTACAATCGATTTGCCGAGTTGCCTCTATTCAGAGACAGCATTAGACTCAAGGAAGAACCAAGCAATGAAGCAAGCTATGCGTGTCGACCATCGTGAAGGGTGTTTTTAAAAAGGAAATAACCAAGTGTAATGATCCCACGTGGTGAACACCTATTTCAAAATTATTCCAATGTAATTATAAGAAACTTGGTATGTAATTAAGGAATTATTCCATTGCAATTGATTTAGTAATTAATACATAATTACACCTGTGATTATATATGCTATTGGAACTAATCTTGACTATGCTAATTGCGTCGTTGAGGCATGGTCAACACTGCAGTCAAAGGTGAGGTCGAAGCTACTATCGAAGGCATGGTCAAAACAACAGTCGTGACCATGGTCGAAGTGGCAATGGTCGTAGGAGTTAATTTGTAAGTGGTCGAAGCTTGCTTTTTTCATAGGGCATGGGTAGCACTTCCTGACAAAAATAGGACTATCACAGATGGTTCCATAATATAACTGTCTATGATACTACAACATCACAGGTGGTTTTATTATGGAATCGTCTGTAATGTGGTTTATATCATAGACGGTTCTTTTAAAGAACCATCTATGATAATTCTTTCTATAAGTAGTGCCCCGCTAGGTTTGCACCCTCATTCATTTACTCGGCCATACATCCTTTCTCCTCCTCACCTCTCCTGCCTATCGCCTTAGCTCACCGTGACACCGTGGCCCCCAACCGGATCGACAACCTCGCCGTTACCCTCGGCCAGATCCGTCGTCACCCCCATTAGATCCGTCTTTGCCCCTAGCTGGATCCATCATCGCCCCCACCGGTTTTGCCATTATCCCCACCTGGTTTGACTGCCTCTCCTCCCTATCACCTTAGCTCCAGCCGAAGGTATGGATTTGCTTCATCTGTTTGCTTCAGCATCTTTTTTGTCGCACTAGCAATCCTTGTAGAAATAATTTGTAAATGAAGGGTACGACAGCCTAAAGATTCTCTTACGCCTAAGACAACAACCAAGCCAGCAAGCAAAATGATGAGGAGAAAGAAACTCCAGCCATAACTTACTCCGTAGACCTTGTGTGATTTGGGATACGTCACCGGATGTTCTTATTCCTTGTAAGATCAACTATGTGCCAATGTTTACGCTCACTGCTCACTGTATTAGTTTTTTCTTGTTAAAGAGATGTCGTCGTCATTGATGTCACCGAATGAGTCTGACGCTCTGAAGACTAGGGTAACTAAGCATGGTAGAGAAGTATCTAAAAGGCCAGCGGATCAAATGACCATCACAAAGGTCTCTCCGGATGGAGTCCCTCTACAACTGAAGAAAGAAGCTGTAGCATTTTGGACTACCTATGGAATAATCAGAAGTCAACAGGTCCCCATCACCATAGCAAACCGGAAATGTTTGACAGAAGACGAGATAAATATGCTGTGGATGGAAATTTTAAAGTCATTCAAAATCCTAGCTAAAGTCTAGGAATGCTGCAATGGCATGCGCTCCTCACGATGGGAAAAGCGTGGAAGGCCTTCAAGAGCACACTTGTCACGTAGTACATGACCAAGGATCGCACGCCCTTCACAAGGTTTCCTTTTGTGTCACTGGAAACATGGGAGGCCTTTGCGAGGATGAAGACGATGACTGAATTTGAACAAGAAAGTACGGTGCACAAGGTTATCTAGTTATGAAACACTCACCCCCAACATATTTGGCATCGCTGGGTATACGGGTAAAATCCTGCAATGGAGGATCAAGGATGAGGTCACAATCCGATCAGAGGCCTACCCACCATTTGTCGGGATCACAAACGAACGCGCCCGAAACTAGTTAAGAGCGAGGTCATCAACCACATCTTCGAGGTCGCCTCTTTCAAAAACCCCGCAGACGAGGAAGTGTCCCAACGTTTGGTAAGATATGTTAAATTACCTAGATGTTAATAGGTTCATAACTTCATGGGGTCTAAAATAACATGATTGCTTCTTGCAACAAACATTGACTACTGAATCTTCCGAAGGCTCGTTCTAAGTAGTTAGGGAGAGGATATACTATCCACCACCTTGGAAAACAAGGAGCATCTAGGTCGCATGTGAGGCCTAGAGGTTTACGTATCTTAGAGGCATGGATTCCCAAATGACTCTGAGGCGTATAGGAGTAGGAAAAGATCCAAGGTCGAGTGTGAGGAAAGTATGAAATGGGACTTTGATGCAAAATTTGAGGATATAACTGCCTCACTGCGAGGAGAGATAGATGCATCGAGGAAAGAACTAAAAGAAGCCCGCAACCAGTCGCAAGCCACCCCTGTTATCACGGTACCCAGTCCCCCCAACGTCGGGTAGCTGCGCATCCGTGCCACTTTCTGAATATAGCGACACCCACTTACCTATCAATGACATCCAGGTAATGTACATATCTTAAATGCTATATAGATAGACCTGGTGGACGTCTTAGCTCATCGTTTATCGTTATGTAGGAGACCACACCATGCATCCTCAGAATCAGGGCTGTTGACTCCATTCCCATTGACGTTGGGCAAGGGTTGGTGTATCCATGCCTACCAAGGGTGTTGGTGCACGGTGCCCAACTAGGGACCAGTTTTACAAAGGTCCAGGTAGACATGATTAATGATGTTTTTAGGGCTGTCCCGCTGGAGAGGCCTCCAAACAGAGAAATCATGACACTAGGGGATGCCGTCTACACATTCGTCCAGTGGCCCAAGAGGGACATCATCACAGATCCATGATTCAACAAGTTCAGCGATAGCGAGAACCGGTGGGTTTACTCGACTCACACTTGGTCTCTGAGCAATCCATCAACGATAACATATCTTTCATCCAAGATTTCATAACGAGTGGATTGCTTACTTACAGTGACAAGGACTACATCATGGTTCTCTTCAACCAAGGGTAAGTGATCCACTAGTTGCCAAACAAGTTTTATTTGTACTTCATATGCAACATAAACTTAGGATTAATCACTATGGTTCTCTAATTAGGAGCAACCACGACTTCACCCGTGTGCAATAAACAATTGACAGGTAAACTCATTTTCTCCATACATAACTCTATTGTAGTCTTCTCTTCATTTGCAATGGCCGAGGCTAACCTTTTAAAATCACGTAGGTTGTTCAGTGCTTACGTTACCTAAGGAGGGAGACACATGGAATACACCGCCACACTGTGACACAAGATGCGATTTTCGGTACCCACTACAACACAATAATCCTATATTACACTTCTTTATAATGCCTCTAGAACTGACAATACCTATATATGCAATTCTACTTTTGCAGTGCCACTAGCAGCTACAGGGCAACGTATGTGGCTTCTACGTTTGCCGCCATATGGAGGAAATCATGGACGCTAAGATGAATGATCTAGAGGTTTGTCAACCTGCCAATAATGATTTTGTGATTATCAATATATATATATATATATATATATATATATATGTATGTATGTATGTATGTATATATATATATATATATATATATATATATATGCTAATGACTTAACACTACTCCTAGCGACAGCACGTGGAATTCGACAAAAGTGCAACGATCTTGACAAACTCGCCGAAATTCGAGGAAAGCTCTCTCAATTCTTGATATAAGAGGTCATACACAAAACTGGAGAGTTCTATTTCGACGATGATTAGATGTTGAAATATTTGATACAACTGTAATCACTCAATTCTGCTTAATCAAATAATTCTTTCAAATGTTCATCATTTAGTTGAGATCTGAGTAATAATTGTCATGTGCTATATATGTGATCTGTTTGCTTGTTTTCAGAAGGCATGGCTAGCAATTTCTGAGGCTAGCCAAAAAAATAGAAAATAATATAGGTATTTAAATAGCTATCACAGATGGTTTTCAGTATTAGACATCTGTAATATCTAAGATATCACAAACAGCTATATCTAAGAACTGTCTGTGATATATGACATATCACAGACGGATTTTGGCATTAGCCGTCTATGATACTTGATATATCACAGATGGCTATATTAAAGAACCATTTGTGATACTTGATATGTCACAAATGGTTTAAAAGCTGTCTGTGATAACCACCTATTATCACAGATATATAAATTCAGACGGTTTAGAAACCATCTATGATGACAGTTTTGAACCGTCTGTGATGAGCCTTTCTATTGTAGTGAATGGCAGTAAAATCATCAAATCTGGAGTTTATTTGCATTTTTATTTGGATTTATTTTTTTTGTTTGTGTATTTATTAGCTTTTCGTTGCAATCGTCGGAATAGAGTATGGGGACACAGAAGAGCCATAGTTCGAGCCAAGTCAAGAGTTTCAAGACCAACCTACTTGTGAGCCAGGCGAGTCAATATTTTAATCATGTTGAACCTATATTTCTATGCAAGTTATGTTTATTTGAATTATCAAATTGTATGCTTCTATTTGTTATGCAAATTTATACTCGTCTTAAGGTTGTTGATACATGTCTATTAGTCGTTGTACTATTATACCCCATCCTTGAACATTTCATCACATAATCATTGTCACCCTAGAAATATAATGGTAACCATACTAGCTATATGTTGTATCTAAGTGCCATACTTAGTCTTGCTTGATACCTAGAGACATTAAATTGTCCTATCATCATTTACGACACATGAAACTAGTTTTGGGCAGCCATTAGAGGGAAATGGCTGGTATGTTGAGATAGCTTTAGGCTTCTTAAAACCCTAAAACTTGCTTTGCCTATCTAGGTGGATGGTAAGAGGCGCTGATGCGGATGTAGCACAAGAATGTGTGGTTGTGGTAGTATCGCCTAGATAACTTCAAGGACTGAATCCTATGATGGCCTCCTAATATAAAATAGTGCAACTACATGTCTATAATAGATATAACCTGGCCAACTAATTTGCATCGATCCAGTGTGAGTTGCGACATCCGGTGGAACACGGGACAAGTGATGGCTTAAGCCTCCGTGTAGCACAAGAGGGGGCTTCTGGAAAGGGTGGATGTAGCCCCACAGTAGTGAAAACCTTAGCAGGTGTAGCCTCGCTGGGGAGATGTATTGTAAATACCTTATGGTGATCTTCTTGATTCACATGTTTAAAGAAACGTATGGAATATAATAAGTTGATTATCTTTTGTGGGTAAAGTGTACGGCCTCCGTAGAGTGTAAACTGTTCAAACGGCCGTACCCACAGTCATGGGCAGGCATGGAAACTTACTCAAGTTAGTATCTATTTCTAAAACTTTGTAGGTGGAATGAAAACTCATCGGGTGGATGTAAGTTCAAGCTCTATTAAGTTGGTTTTGGTGATTGTTGTAGTTACAGACCAAATAGAGAGTGTGTGTAGTGGTGGAGAGTTTAGCAAATGAATAGCTTAGGCTTCTTTCCTCATGGCCTATGTCTTATATCTCTACATCCACATGGGGAGTGCCTTTACAATTATACCCTTACACATGAGTCCTCCCCTCAGGGGTACCTATGTCACTATACATGTCCCATTCTGGGCCTTACACTCCCTTAACAGGCCTGCTGGGCTTAGGTGGGGGCCACCCCTACAACAGTGATAATGATAAATACTATTGCGAGACTAACTTGGTTATCAAATATAATATTGCCTAGTCTCATTTTAGATATACTTAATGACAAATGGTTTTGGTGATAATAACAAATGGTTTTGGATATAATGACTAATGCAATTGTGAGACTAACATATTTATTGATTATGATATTGCTTAAGTCTCATTTGGATGAAGAGGTGAAAACCATAAAATGTATGCATTCTATATCGAATTCTTATATCTTATTACATTCCTTCGATTCAAAATATAGATTGAACCTCACCAAAAGTCTAACTTGAATATATGAATATGTTTCCATTATACATTCTTATATGCACACATTTAGGAGTTCACTCTATGTTTTACGGTTTTATTAGTATTGGTTCATGTTCCTTTTTCTACATATTAAGGATCTTTACTTGAAACATATCCCTTGAGTATGTGTGTGTGTGTGTGTGTGTGTGTGTGTGTGTATATATATATATATATATAGCTTGTGTAATTCATATATACCCATAATCGGGTTGTCATCTAGTTTCTCCATTATGTGTTAATGGTTGAATGATAAATGACAACCAGATGTGTAAGCTTTGCTAGCAATTAATATCAAAGATAAACACTTCCATTCAAATGAGTTAATTGCTTTGAAAGCTTATCCTATAGTATACAATTGTTGTGTATATGTTGTATACTTGCAAGTTAATCTTTTGTCTCATTATTTATTGAGATTGTCATGAATTACTAAAAAAAGAATATTATGGAATCTAGTCCTTCCATTATGAGTTAATGATGAAGTTTTAGTAATTGATGATAATTGATTTATGGACTAACTTTTTCATAAGTTAGATGAATAGGTTAGGTTCTATAAATGAGGATGATTTGGGATAACTTCATGTGTTGAAGACCATCAAATCAAGATATGAGATAGAAGATGACTTCATGAGTTGAAGGCCATGAAGAAAAAGATGCATCATGAGTTGATGCATATCAAGACAATGACCCAGACTTGAAGTGAATATGTGTGTCATCAAACTTCAAGAGGATGCTCAAGGCAAATGTATGACCAGCTAAGGCTAAGAATGTGTTCCTAGTTTTTTACCATCTTGATGTTTGGTTAGAAGACCGGATTGATAATATAGATTGCCATACTATTAAAAGGGGTCATGCTTAGTATATTGAGTCTCATCATATATTGATAGCTTAACCTCACTTGCTCTAACTCTTTGTAGTATGATACTTGTATTTGTAAATATGTTTTGCAAATAGTTAAAGCTCACAATTGAATCCTTGTAACATGAGACTATATATTGCAAATGTATTTTGCAAGTGTTTGAAGTCCATATTTTCTACTCTTTGTGGTATGGGGCTTATGTTTGTAAATGTGTTTTGTAAATGGTTGAAACTTATACATAATCCTTGTAGTATGCGACTTAGGTTTATGAATGTGTTTTGCTAACGTGAAGAGTTCATGTACTTATACCTTGTGTTATGATTTCAAAAGTGTGCAGATATGTTTTGCAACTTGTTGGAAATCATGTTTAAGCGTGATACTATAATTTGCAAATGTGTTTTGCAAGATTTGTTGAAATATATGCACTTATCAGGAAAATTGGAACTACTAGCGTGTATTGCATGGTACTACCAAGAATCAGAAGTACCAGCATGTGTTGCGTGGTACGACCAAACGTAAGTAGTACCTGCTCTGTGTGAGTGGTCCGATTGGCTCTATGTGAGCGGTCTGACCGGCTTGCGGTACTACTGGCTTGTGTGGCGCGGTACTACCGGAAGTTGGTACTACTGGCTCTGTGTGAGCAGTACTACCAGACTTCGGAAGCTTTGAAATTCCTATGGTGCGTTTTTTTTCCAGAGAGACACCTTCGTGGGAGTCTTTTCCTCCCCGGTGAAATCGGTAGTTCTGCATGTATGGAGCGGTAATTCCGATGATCGATAGTACTGGACTTTGTGTAGTGGTACTTCCGATTTTGTTGATAATGGCTAGTTTCTTTACCGTTGCGAGGGAGCAAAGTACCAACGTTTTGCGCACGGTACTTCTGAAAATCCTTTTTTTAGGGGTTTTACTTCCAACGGCTAATTTTTGTGGTGTAGGTATATACCCCCTTGTGGCCAGTTGGAGCAAAGGCTAGCTGCATCCTTTGATATTCTCTTGAGCTAATGTGGGGTTCTTCTCTCAATTGTGTATGTGTTGCACCTTGTGAGCAAGTGGATTATTGTAGATTGCATGTGATGCATCTAGAGGTGGATTTCGTATCCACTCGAGGTTATGCAGTCGTTGCACATGATGATTGTCAAGCAAGAGGCTTGACTTGTTACTCTTAAAGTTTGCCAACTTCTAGATGGTGTTGGAGGCGTTGTGCGCGATGATCTTCTTAAAGAAGGTTATGAGAAGTCCTAGTGAAGTGTGAAGGTTGCAGCTCACCTACTCGGAGGGGGAAAGAACTACCACTAGTGAATTTTAGGTGGATTGGTTTAATTCGTGGAGCCAGTCTAATTTGTTTGGGCTTACCTCAATGTGGACTAGGGGCAATGGCGGAGGACGGGGAAAAATGAGGTGGGGCGGATCGCCCGCCGCCTGCCGGCCGCCCGCCGGTTGCCGCCCGCCCGTCGGCCGCCTCCCACCTCCCGCCGCCCGCCTCCCACCGCCTGCCTCCCGCCGCCCGCCTCCCGCCTCCCGCCGGCCGCCCGCCTCCCGCCGCCCGCATCAAGGTCTGGCGCACGCCAGACCTTGCCCTATCGGGTCCTCCGCCACTGACTAGGGGAGACCAGCAAGTCTTCGAACACCACGGTAAAAAGAACCCATGTCATTGTGGTTTGTTTTCTTATACTCAATTTACATTCAAGCAATTTACATTCATAGAATTAAATTGACTGCTTGTCATTCTAGGATTGAAAACCTTGACATGGATTTAGAGTGTTGGTGCACTTAAGTGAATCTAGTTGATTTATGCTTGATTTGTGCTAAACCAAATTGAGTTAAGCTTCCGTATTACAAACTTGATTTTAGCCAAATAGAAATAATTGATAGAACAAAGAATTTTAAAAACCACCTATTTACCCTCCTCTAGTCAGTCTTCTTGATCTTTCAGTTGATATAAACCTGAATTTGGATTTTTCTAGATGGATATAGCCAAGTGATTATAATGGGTGGATGTAGCCCTAGTAGCAAAAACTAGTATATGGTGGATGGAATCATGTAATAAGTGGATGGAACCTTCACTACTATTAATATTGCACGCTTTCACTCTCTTGAATAAAAATATGGTTACGTTAAATATGCTAAGTTTAAGGGAAATTTTAATTATTGTAAATTTTAAGTAGATGCCTTTAGCAAATAAAAGAACCCGAGGTTATCTTTGTTGAAACTTGCACGTATAATACTGCATTTGGTGTGTTGGCTTGCGGAACACTATTGTTTATGCTTACCCTCACTCACTAAATACCTCAGAACCTGTGGATCAAGATCACTATACGTACTACGATGCACCAGGAGCTGATGGAGGAGAAGACGGAGTAGATTATGACCTTCTGTAGTAGGACAGTTCTTACCTCAGCTAGGCAAACTCTATTGGTGACTATGTGCACATCTATTATCCAATTTCTTGGAAAGTAGTAAGGCATCCTATTACCCCCAGTCAGTCATGTACTTTTGGTAAGATGTGCCATCCCTTTTTGCTATCGCTTCTGCTTCCACTTTTGTAATGTATTGTGGTCTATTTAAACTCTAATTCTGTAATCTTAATGAATGGTATGGTTCACGTTATGTATGAAATGATTCAGTGATATATTTATGAGCACTATCTACTGATTTATGGAATAGTGTAGTGATTTTATAGAGGATTCTGGATTGGCTAAATTTGAGTCCAACACCGTCTTAGTCATATCTCGTAGGAATTGAGTTTCTATCCCTTCTCGTTACTTTCCGTTCCATCAATTCATGTTGCAGCAATATTGCATTACCGTGACATGAGCCCGACTGATAGACTTAGTGTACGTATATACTTGAGTCTGATCATATCATAATAAGAAGGACTGGCTCACATAGCCATGGCGATCATGGGATCTTAGGAGACCCTGGGGAATCCTTGCATGGGAGGAAACAAGATATTAGATCAACAATGTTCTTCTCCCATAGTACATTCGCATTGCCACTTCCAAGGCTACCATGTTCATACACCTTCATGGCTGATCGGTGGAACCCATATGAGCTGAGAGATCCATGGTACGGTGTTGGCTAGAGTGGGACGCGAGGATGAAGCCATACTCTGCTGCTGCTGCCATACTTCGCCGCCACCATCGCCTTAAAGGTTTCGTCATAGGATAATGCAATGGAAGAAGAGGATAAAGGCTCAAGATTAGAGTGGATGAGTTTGGTCTGGTTCGACCAGGTGAGATTAAGGGCAAAGGGGTAGGGTTAAAAGAAATAATATATTATTCATGGGGTTTTGTGTTAATTTCAAAGTATCGTAAGCATTGAATCTGATGTGTCATGCTATATGTACGAAATATGCCAACGTAGGACAGTTAGGATGGAATAATGACCTACTTATGTCACATCAGTGACCCATTTATGTATTTTAAAAGTACGGTGACCTAGATGGCACGCTCGCACAAATTGAATGACCCTCCATGCATTTTACTCACGAGAAATTACAATGATTATTACTTACAAAAAAAAATACATAAATACAATTTTACGAGATACAACGAATTCCTATAAGAATCTGATAGGGTTTCCGTCTCCTAAGCTGGCCTAATCTGGTCTGTTCATTTTTGCAGTTTTACCTGACTACAGTCTATCCAGGTAACAGCCGCACGAATCCTCAAAGCAGATCAACAACCAAACAGTACATGAATTCTCTTTCCGAAAACCGTTTCTTCTGCTTTTACCTTTACACCCCTATCGGTTCTTATTATAACTCGGCCGCCACCTCTCTTCTTCTGCTGTGTTCTCCTCCCCTTCAAATCCCACGATAACCCTGGAAGTGGGAGGAGAGGGGGAGCCGAACGAACTGGGGTCGATTTTGTTTTTTTTTTCTGATTCCATCGATTAGAGTTGCTCCGCCCCCAGAAATCTCCCGATCTGGTAATTTCTATAGCCTTTTCCTGCTATTTTTTGCTGCATTTTATGGGAAATTGTTAGGGTTGGGAAATCAGAAGGTTTCTTGCGCGAAAGGTTCGGATTCTATCTGTTCTCTGCGATTATACTGGTAGCTGCAGAGATCATAGTGGTGTAAACATGAGACCTTTTTTGGCATCTACATACTCCGGTTCGTGCTTCGATGTTGTAAGAGAAAGCTAGGATCATTTAGTTGATTTGGGAGTTGGAGGCTTCTTGATTTAGCTGTGGGACTTTCTTGGCGATTTGATTTAACCAGAATGTTTGGAAACGCGGATTCTTGTTGCTGCTGTTTAATTGACTTGCTGCATTGCTAAAAAAACCACCAAGTTAGATGTAAATTTGGTGATCTTAGTCAACAGTTTGAATTCTTGTTGCTTACTTTATGGCTCCCAAGTAAGGAGTAAGGACATGTGAATTAGTCAAAGAGCTCCTAATTTTGATCAAAAATTGATGATCTGGATAAAAGGTCTCAGCTTTAGCAATATTCTTGGCAGCTTTTGTGTGTATCTATCCAACCGTCAAGATACGAATTGCTCAAAACTCAGAAAGATACATTGTTCGGTAGAGTGATGGTGTTTTGAACTGAAGGCAAACTAATGCCAAAGTGAGCTTGTTCTGGCAGAAGCTGAGCTGGCTTGTATGCTTATCAAATTGATAGGTGTTGGATTGAGCATAAAGCCACCAAATGCTAAAACAATTTGGCATCCTGGGTTCCTGGGGACATGAAGATCCAACTTCAAGGTTTTTGCCAATTCTTAGGGACATTTATCACTAAATTTGTTTATGTAGATGTGCAGATATATATGGTTGGCCATGTGCAAAGAATGATCAAGTCCTTGCAATAAGTGCCTAGGTTGTGCTTCTTGACTTACTAAAATGATGCTCTTTGCAGGTGAATCCAGTATATCTCTTGCTTAGGAAAGGAACTTGGTCATAAAATTAAGCCACAAAATACTTCTGTGATAATATGACATCAATATGTCCAGTACATCCTTCATCAGGATTTCAGGAAATAAGTACTAGTGGAGCCATTGATCAACTGCCAGATGAGATGAACGAGATGAGCATACAAGGTGATAAGGTAACTTTGTGCTAGAAATTGATCATAATATTACTCTTATGATGATACCATCCTCATGTTAACTTCCTATTCGACTCTTATACGCAAATATCTCAGGAAGTTGAAGCTGTGGTGATCAAGGGCAATGGGATGGACATAGGTCATATTATTGTGACGGCAATTGGTGGAAGAAATGGGCAGCTGAAGCAGGTACTAGAACCACCATACATAGTGTTGGTGATCCCTAGTTGTCTATGTATTGCGGCTCCATGCCAGTAGTTAGAACCACATATGCTGCCAACATGATAAAAAAATTGCTGTTATGTGCCCACTAATTCTTATCATTCTTAATCTCTATATAGGAATTCTCCAAGCTCACAATATTGAATCTTTTATTGAATTGCAGACTATTAGTTACATGGCTGAGCGTGTTGTGGGGCATGGTTCGTTTGGAGTTGTCTTCCAGGTGGGTTTTTGGACAAAATAATGTTATTTGTCTTGTTCTGTACCTGAATTCATATGTCATCTGCTAGGCTGTTAGTACCTTTTGTGTTTCAAGGTTACTGACATTTCGTTCAAATTATTTTTAACAGGCTAAGTGTCTAGAAACTGGTGAGAGAGTAGCTATAAAGAAAGTTCTTCAAGATGTGAGATACAAGAACCGTGAGCTGCAAACAATGCAAGTTCTTGATCACCCAAATGTTGTATGCTTGAAGCATTACTTTTGCTCAACGACTGAAAAGGAGGAGCTATACCTCAATTTGGTGCTTGAATACGTGCCAGAAACTGTCCATCGTGTTATTAAACATTACAATAAGATGAACCAACGCATGCCATTGATATATGTTAAACTTTATATGTATCAGGTAAGGTCGCGAGTACCTTTCAACAGAACTCTGGCTGTGTGCTATTGTTTTTGTTTGGATAATGCTATCTAACTGAAACTCATTGTAGATTTCGTTTCATTCAAACTAAATTTACAGATCTGTAGAGCTTTGGCATACATTCATAACTGCGTAGGTGTATGCCACAGAGATATAAAGCCACAAAATATTCTGGTATGTATTGTGGTTATCATTTGCCTGAATGGTTACTAGAAACCTTTCATTCTTTATTGTAGATAATTTCAACTCAATCAGATGATTTGATATTAGATCATTCTTGTGACAGGTGAACCCACATACTCATCAGCTGAAGTTGTGTGACTTTGGCAGCGCTAAACTTTTGGTATGATTCATAAGTTCTATATACTACTCAACTGCACATGAAACATCACATATCTTGTCTATGCCATCTAAAATTCTAAGTTGTACCTCCCGATGTCGATAGGTACAAGGGGAACCAAATATTTCATACATCTGTTCTAGATACTACAGAGCTCCAGAGCTCATATTTGGTGCTGCAGAGTACACAACAGCTATTGATGTGTGGTCTGCCGGTTGTGTTCTTGCTGAACTCCTTCTAGGGCAGGTGAGAGATCAACCAAGTTCTTATGATAATATCAGCTAGCTTCTTGAAGCAACTTCTCATAATTTATCTGTTGTTGGATAGCCTGTTTTTGCTGGGCACAATGGTGTCGACCAGCTTGTTGAAATTATCAAGGTATCAGCGACTTGCTTCAATTGGAGATACTGTCCCTTAGTACTTTCCTCATTTTGGGTTAACTCATGCAGGAGACTTGCCATATTTCTTTCAGGTTCTGGGTACTCCGACACGGGAAGAAATTAAACGCATGAACCCGAACTACACTGAGTTTAAGTTCCCACAAATCAAAGCTCACCCATGGCACAAGGTAGGGGCGTCCACATCTTGCATGTTAGACTCAGATTTAGTCAATTCATAACTTTTTGTGAAACCACTGTACTATTCCCTAAATCAGTAGATAGTGCTTACAAAATACATCACTGAATCATTTCATACATGACGTAAATCATATAATACATTAATATTATATTCATTAGAGTTTAAATAGACCAAATCGGGTCAAAATTATAATAAAGCAGATTAGGCCAAGAGGGTATATTACATAAATGTGGAAGCGGAAGTAAAAACAAAAGAGGAGGGCACATCTTGTCACAGATAAACAATTGGGGTAAGTTATGTGCGAGTGATATTAATTAAGAACTTGGATAATATTGGTGCACACAAACACCAACTTAGTCAGCTAGACTGGTATGAGATCTAGACTACTAGAGACTAATATAATCTCTTCCATCTTCACCATCAACTCCTGGGACATCGTAATATGCGTAGTGTCCTTGGTCCATGAGCTTTGAAGGATTTGGTGAGCGAGCGTGAGCACAAGCAACAGTGTTCCGTGAGCCAACATATAAAATGCAATATTTATACATGCGAAATTTAACAAAGATGGTTTGGGTTTTTTTATTTGGTAAAGACAACATTTCAAAAACTACCAATATTAGAAATTCCTTTGACTTAGCATTTTAACCAAACCATTTTATTAAAAAAAGTGAAGAGTGCAATATTTATAATGGTGCAGGTTTCATCCATCTATTTCATGGTTCCATCCACTATATGCTAGTTTTTTTGTTATTAGGGTTACATCCAAGGTTCAAAATCCCGGCGGTTACCGTTTTTACTGGTAGAGACCGGTAACCGAAAAAACCGGCCGGTATGAATTTTTGATTTTCGGATTTTGGCCGGTTACCTTCCGGTTTTTCCTGTTACCTTCCGGTTTTTCCGGTTACCGGCCGGTTTTTCCGGTTACCGGTTTCAAAACATCTCAAAATTCAAATTTTGATTTTCAAATTGTGACCGGTTTTCCGGTAACCGCCCGGTTACCGTTACCGGCCGTCGACCGGGATTTCTTCCAGTTCCGGTTTTTGGAACTTTGGTTACATCTACCCAATTATCAACACTAGGTTACATCTACCCATGGAAAACCAAGATCAGGGTTACATCTACCTGATAAATTTTCATCCCATCTACAAATATTTTTGAAATAGAAATTAACTCGAGTAAGTTCTCATGCCCGCTTTGACCATGAGCATGGCTGTTCGAATAGTTTATACTCTACAGATGTACACTTTACCCATAAGAGATAATCAACTTGTTATATTTCACAGATTTCCTTGGACATGTGAATCAAGAATATCATCTCAAGGTCTTTACAATGTATTACCTAGTGTAGATTACACCCGCTAAGTTTTCATCTGAGTGAGATTACGTCCACCACAGCCAGACACCCACACGATAGCTTACACCAGCGACACGATCCATGTCCATGACGTTTTAAAACCAGCGACACGATTCATAGGTCACTTCGATGGTGCAACCCACACTGGTGGATGCAAATTAGTTCGCTAGGTCAACATCATTAGACTTGTAATTATACTATTTTACATTAAGAGATCATCATATGATTAAGTCTTTCAAGCTATCTCTGCGGTGCATGCGATAATCCACAATCGCTCGTGCTACATCCGCACCAACCATCATAATATCTGCCCAGATAATGTAACTACAAGTTTTAGGGTTTTAAGAAGCATAAAACTAAGTTATCTCAAAATGCCAATCATTTCCCTCCAATGACTACCCAAAACAAGTTTCATGATTAAAAGATGTTTATTAGAGCAAAGTAATGCCCTGGTACTCAAGTAAAACTAGCATGACGTTTAAGTACGACTTATAGCTAGTAAAGTTACCATTAAATATCTAGGGTGACAAAGATTGCGTGATTCAAGTGTCAAAGAATAGTATAATACCACTACAATATCAAGTAGGTATGTATTTACCTTAAGTTTAATATACATTTGCATAATAAATTAAGTATGCAATTTGATAATTTAAATGAATTTAAATTTGTGTAAATGTAGGTTCAATATGATCAAAATATTGACTCGCCTATCTCACAAGTGGATTGGTCTTGAAATCCTTGTGTTACCACAAACTGTGGCTTTTCCGCGTTCTCGTACTCTACTCAAACGATCGCATCGGAAAACGAACAAACAAGCGAGCAGAGCAAATAAATACAAAAGAAAATTCAAATGAAATCCAAATTGAATAATTCCACTGCCATTAGATATATCTTGAAACTTGAATTTAGAAAAATTTAGAAACAAATTTCATTAAATTTGGAGTTAAAATGAACACTTGCTCTCCAAAGTTTAAATTTGGATTAAACCCAAACATAAACAGGGGAGAGAGAATTTCCTTTTTAAATTAATTTTTGAATTAAATTTCTATTGGAAAAGCTTACTGAGACTGACAGGAGGGTCCCATGAGATTTTAATTTTATTTTGATTTATTTTCTAAAAGAAATGGCTCTATGGCTGACAGGTGGGCCCGGCACTGTGCAAACAGTAGCACAGGGCCCACATGTCAGTGGCTCTACTGACTTAACCGGGTTTTAAAAGGTTTTTAAATGGTTGGGGCCCACATGTCAGCTACTCATTAGCTTAAACAGGGATGAAGGGCCCATTGGTCAGCGATGGTTTAACTGAAGCTAAGCAAGATCATTAAGCAACTAATTACGTGCATTTAAACCTAATGATGTCGCTACAGTGTCGTCTTCCTCGCAAAAGACAGACGAAGCCCATCGTTGGCGAGAAAGAGGACGACGACCGGAGGCAAGTTCCAAAACGGACCGCACAGCATTGCGCGAACCTCTAGGTGAGGCGGCGTGGCCGTATTCGGAGCCTAAGGTGGTCGGCGGCGGAAGGCTAAGCATGGCACCACAGCAACACAGGGCATGAGAGCCTATTTCTTAGCTAGGGGAGCATGTAAGGGCTACAGAGGGCTTACCGGAAGCAATGGTAATGCTCGGGGAAGCCCGGAGTGGTCTAGCGACGATAACCCGACGCCTAGATGGGCGATGAAGAAGGCTTGCTGGAGGGGAAGAGGGTGCTCGGCGAGGGTCGATGTGGCTTCTGGACCCTGAGGGGAAGCTGTAAGCGTGAGCAATTGGACTGAGGCACCACGATGCTCGAATGGCATTGGTGGCGGCGATTTGGCCAGAGGGAAGGATGAAAGCAGGTTAAGTGGCTTTCAGGGCGATTGGGTGCACGAGAGCGTGATTGGAGGTCGCTAGCCATTGGTTGCCTTGATGGCTCGCGCGGAGGTTGAGGAATGGGGAGGTTGGCGCATGGCGTGGCATAGGAGAGGAGTGCAGAGCTAGCGTGCGGCGCGGAGGGGACGTGTTAGAGGAAACGGGCGGTCGAGAAATGCGGGCACGCGACGCAGTGTGGCTTGGGCGTGACGCGGGAGCGACGGGCGTGCAGATAGGGGAGGGCTAGGCCAAGAGAGAGGAGGCGTAGCAAGAGGCTAGCTCAAGCCAGGCTGCGGCGCATTGTGGAAGCACAGTGGCGAGCGGCGGCAAATGCGGGCGCGGCGGAGGCGGGTAAGGGGTACACGACGCGACACCTGCTAGCGCGATGCGTGCACGGCGAGTTCTAGGCCAAGCCGAGGGCCAAATTGGGCCCGGCCAAGGCCACTGGGCCAGAGGGAAGGCAGGGGTGGGCTGGGCTTGGTCCAAGAAGAGTTTGGAAATTTTGAATTTTGGTTGAATTTTGAAATGGACTTTTTGAATTCAAACTCAATTTGAAATTTTCATTCAAGAAATTTTTCAGTGTCCCAAAATGGGATGTTACACTCTTTTGAAAGTTAGCAACTTAGCATCTCCCATTTATTTATATTTTATAACGTGAAATCTAATTATGCGTGTTTTCACCAGATCTTCCATAAAAGAATGCCATCTGAAGCTGTAGATCTTGTTTCTCGGCTTCTGCAGTACTCACCAAACCTCCGGTGCACTGCAGTAAGTATCAGTGCATTTTGGGCAATCACTTTTGTATGCTTATGTTCCACTGATTAATATCTTTCGGGGTTTTAATTGCTCCAGTTGGAGGCATTAATCCATCCATTCTTCAATGAACTACGGGATCCAAACACCTGCTTACCGAATGGCCGCCCCCTTCCCCCTCTCTTCAATTTCAAGCCTCGTGGTAAGCTCAGATTGTTGTTACACTTGCACCAATCAAAACGTCCTGTTAGCGGATTCTGATTTGCTACATGCTGATCTTGAACAGAGTTGAAAGGAGCATCAATGGAGTTTCTCGTCAAGTTGATACCCCAGCATGCTAAGAAGCAATGTGCCTCCTTGGGATTGTGAGCTTGCAGTTCAGAGAATAGTTGAGTCTTACAACATTCTACTGTGGAAACCGTAGAACAGCTTCGCCTGCAGTATTATTGGATAGTCAATGCATGCGGTTTTCATTTCCTGTGATTGCCACGTAGCCGACTTTTGTTCTACCACTGCCGTAAGCACGCCTAGACACCACATTCTGTAAAGCAGATGAAGACGCCGAGGTTATCCATTCTTGAGGCTTGTATATTGGTCTGCCCTAACCTTGATAACTTAATTCTTTGCCAAATCTTTATCACCAAGCAAGAAAGAACGCACTTACGCACATAAGTTTGTTTGATCCATATTTCATTCCTGAACATGTATCAGTTTTCACCGACCGTGAGGAAAGTCTTCCAATCTATAGTCCTGAACAAGAAAAGGTGACCTATGTGCGATGAGTTATTTATGTTTCGATGGAAGCTATTTAATTGTATTTGTATCGTCATTCTTTTGTCTTCACCCTCTGATTTAATAAAGTAATTCAAATTCATTGGAGCTCTTTTGTGATACGATTTGAGTAATCAGCTACCAAACCTGAATGTGTCACAGAAAAAAGGTGCACCTCGATCATTCGAGGTTTTTTTTTTAACGATTGAGTAAAAGTTTGAGGGGGTAGCATGCAAATGGACATGGACTTGATCCATGCTAGGTCGAGATGCCCGCTTATCGCCTGATGAATCCGATACAGTTGGCTGTCTAAATGACTTGAACTGAATTGTCAGATGCAGTGTCTGGAATCTGGAGCATCTTGTCGACAGCAGGTTCAATCATGAAACACCCAACTCCTTGACAAAAAGGAAATGTTTTGTATTTGTTCCATTTTTCGTTTTTTTTTGTTTGTTGTTGTTGTTCTGGAGCACATGTATGCGTGTCCTAAACTCTTAATCATCTGACATGGTATGGTTAGTTGACCCATTGCATGCAAAAGCAAATTAAATACGCCATTCACTTCACTATTCGAGTCTGAAGTATTAGAAATGGTCGTGTACGTGTATAATTAACACATGCGATGGTTGATTGACTACCTAGGACAGTGAGAAGTCCCAATAACTTAATTCGAGCAGAATTAATCTAAAGTTACTTGTATACCATACGAGTACTACTTTACTATAGCAAATTATATCTGCAGCATGCATGTTCCGTATGCTTAAGGGCCCTTGTTTTTTTTTTCTTTGGCTTATAATTGTGGCTTATGATTTTTTAGATTATTCATAAAAGAAAGTATTGACAGATAAAAATGAAGTCACTATAATGTATAATATAATCAATTTATGGAATCTATTTTAAAACACGCTCCGTTTAAAAGCTAATTAATGTAAGAAAATGGACAAACCGGTCAACATTTGCTGTTCACTAATCTATTGACAGGTATGCCACGCCAGCACTAAACCCATTTGCTGTTCAATAATTCACCAATAACTTTGGGCAGTGAATGATCTGCCACCATATGTTTCCCAAGCACTCTTTAGGACATCATGTCTTCGCACACAAAGATATGATAAGGCGTGCCACATCGTATTCTCTATCTCTTATCATATTTTAGCACTATTTGCTCCGTCAACATTAGTCCATCGTCGAATACAATTGTCTTGATTAATTTAAAACTAAAATTAGATATAGAAATAACCATGAAGTTTATCCTTGATGAATGAGTGTAGTGCAGAAAAGAAATTCTTCGTTAATTGTTTGTGCAGCTACTTAATTAGCTATTGGGCTTGAACTTTCATATGTAAATGATAGTCAAAATCTTGTCGAGAAAGAACCCCCAAAAAAATACAAAAGCTAAGTAAGAATCACATCTTGCAGAGCATCAGCACAGCAACTTTCTCATTTCTCAAAAAAAAAAAAAAAGAGCGAGAGCACAGTAGCTTTCTCTAGTTTGCAGAGTTTTACCTTGAGTTGGTTAGCATGTACCTTAATACCTTAATAAGCATACTCAAAACACATTTCTTTTATAAATACAGATGATGTAAACACAGGATCTATGTAACCGCGTCCCCTTGATCCTATATGTATAGGAAATGGGACCAAACTGATCCGGTAGATCATAAGATCTTATCACAACGCTGCAGTAGTATTACTTAACTGAGCGAGGATATGTAAAACGTGCCGTGCCCCTCAGTTGACTGGGATCTTGCCTGCAGAAGACTAAAACTTGTAAAATCATCTTGTGCCTAAATAATTAGCATAGAGCTTGATTTCTGTCAACTATTATCAAACGTATTTACCCTGTTAAAAAACATGGCAAATACACAGGTATAGAATAACACTTTGTTCTGTTAACTACTATCAAACTCTGTTCTGCAAACCGAGAGGTTAAGATGTGGTAGGGGAAGCTAGCAAAGCCCCTTTTGGTTCCTCTGCTTGTTTCAACTATTACGGTGGTGGTGTCACAGCTGAATGCACTCGTTTCAGATCTGTAAAGGGTCACGACTACAGTTGTTGGCTGCCATACGCCATTAGGATCATTTCAGACCAAGTATTTTGCAGTGGATATCTGCAGTATATTTCTCATCACTTGATTAATTTTGTGAGGGTAGCATTTTCTGAATAAGAGCTGCTTTGCAGCTGTCTACTTCCAGTTACCAGTTTCAGTGGCATTTTGCCAGTTTTGCAAAAACGGTCTACACATATGGTACGACTGTTGCTTGGGCAGGCACCAAGCAGGGCCGTTCCTGCCATCTTGGAGGCCCTAGGATATGATAAAAGTGAGACTCTTCATTCTAATATAAATATGTAACAATATATTTTATACCAGTTGTAAAAGGTAAAATTCAATACAGTAATCATTAGACAGTACGCCACAAAATACAAAGTACTTATTGGCAACATTAGGCTTAGTACATTACAAAATGCAAGGTATTCATTGTTGATAATCCACTGGCACATTAATATTATTAATAAGTCTTAGAAAACTATAATATGCTACTAAGAACAAAACAATTTAGAAGAGACCATTCAACCTTTCATGTGACATTGATGGCTTCAAATAGTTTTTCCAATCTCTCAATGGACATCTATATATATAAAAAAGAAACTGATGTTACAAGAAAGTCAAAAAAATTTGTTCTAGATAGTGTAGATATTATGTTGGATACTTGGAGTGGTATTTACCAGATAATCAAAGAACAAAAATTCATAAAAATGTACCATATATGCAATGGCTATATGAGGAGATTTCGAGTAAAACTGTAACAAAATGAAAAAAAATTGAAAGCGAAATTGGTTGAAAATCAATGAAATCAAGCTCTCCTCTATTAATGGCGGCACTTATTTTGAGGGAAGAGAAGACTGAAAGAGGAGTGGAGAGGTCAAGGGGTGCAGGTGGTGTGCGTGGTGGATTGGATATGGTGGATGCCTTACTTGATGTGTTCTCTCTATAAATGTTCATGTTTGGATATTTAGGGAGCGCTCAGTGCTGGATGCACAATATAGACCAAATGAGCCATTACTTGACTTTGGTAGTTAACCCAACTAATTATTAATCAATTATATTCAATATACAATACATACGCTATATCATGCATGTATACATACTAACATATATGGGCTAGAGACCCTAAATTTTTGTGAGCTCTAGGCGATCGCCTCAGCTGCCTAGCCCAGGGCTGGCCCTGGCACCAAGTGAGTTGCCCAACATGTTGCTGTTTTCTTTTTACCAGGCAAGAAAAGGAGCCTCGAAACCGACCGTCTTAAACTAATGCACAATAACATTATCATGCATGCTAATGGCTATATCACATCTTGGTCTGAAATGGCAGAATAGTATACTCAGCCATCTGGACCACCCCAGCACCACTAAATCTTGTGGCCATGAAAATGATGGAATTACCCCAATCAAATACTAACTACTACTACTAATACTACTATTCATCAACTTTTGGCTAGCTCGCGCACGTACTTGCCGCAGTGTGAAGCTTTGGCATGCGATCGCGCGACACCGCCCCTCGGCTCGGGCCGGTTAATCCACTCCCTAAAGCGCCACCTAGCTTAGCCTTTTACCCCTCCTCTCCTCTAGCTCTAGTGGTGGCCTTATCAAGACAGATCACAGATGCACTCGCTCTCAGCAGCAATCTATGACCACAAAGGAGGCACGCATCGAGCTCGGCCAATCCCGTCGCGAGATTCAGGTCCATTCCTCCTCGATTTCGACTAAACAATTAATAATCATACAGTGCCCGCAAAGAAGGAAGATTTTAGGGTCGATGCAATTCCAATGCATGCCTCGACAGCGATACATGCGCGGAGAGACATGCATTACATTTACATTACATCAAGAAAACGTGTAAGATCAGCAACGGCGACGCAGCGACAGCATGCATTTGGTAGCATCACGCATGCCCCTCTTGTTGCTACATCTAAGTAGCGAGGAGAAAGTGGTATAAGTTGGTCTACGCTTGCCATGACCGTCTCTCGAGTCCTAGTGCCACTACTACTCCAAGAAGTGTAGAACTCTGTCGTCTCGCCTCTCTCTGATCCATTTCTTTCTCGTGGTCGTGCCCGTGCGCGCTCCGCATTGCCGAAAAGCGAAGGGGGCCGTGGCCAGCCGTCGATCGGACGGTCGGTCGCCGCCATTAGAAAATTCGGCCCGCCTTCGGTGCAAATGGCGAAGAGCAGCCACATAACGAGCCACTGATGAGGCCTCCACTACCGCTCTCCCACCACAACCCCTTCCTCCTCCGACGCCGCCGCCCATGCGCCACGCTAACTTCGCTACCTATAAATCCGTGCGCTCGCGCTCTCCACCCTCTCCAAGCCGACTACTACTACAAACTGTCTCTACTCGAGTAGCGTCCTAGATCCCCGCGACAGCGACCTCGCGTCGTTGCACTCGCTTCAGTTCTCTCTCTGCGCGCCTGCCTCTGTGCGCGTATATAGGCAGGCCTAGTGATCCAAGATTCACCATTCAGGTCGGTGTGATCTTGATTGATTCTAGCGATCCCAAGACCCGCAGTCCATCAGCCCAGTCGCCTGATCGGTTGTGCTGATGGAGGTCACCGCTAGGACCGCCATTGCTCTGCTTCTCGCGCTCGTCGTCGCCTCGAGCTTCCTCAGCGACGGCGTCCATGGCGGGAGGAGCGGCCACCACCACACCAAGCACACCAAGCACAACACCGCTCGTCCGCCGTCCCACGCTCCTGGGCCGGCCAGCCCGAGGCGGGCTCCTGCCCCTGCGCGGGCCTCTCCCCCGGCCCCGCCTGCAAGCGCGCCGTCGGTCTACCCAATGCCGGGCGCGCCGGCTCCCGCCGCCGCAGTCACCGTGTACGACGTCGTCAAGGACTTTGGCGCGGTCGGGGACGGCGTGACGGACGACACCGACGCGATCAAGACCGCGTGGGACACCGCGTGCTCTGACGACGGGCCGGGCGTCATCGAGGCACCCGCCGGGTACTCGTTCCTCGTGCACACCACCGTCTTCACCGGGCCGTGCCAGGGCAGCGTCACGTTGCAGGTAACTTAATGCCATGGAAAACCCATACTTCTCACTTGGGAGCCACGAGCTCATTGTTAATTTCGACGCTGACTATGGTGTGTCGACTTTGGAATTCCGATGCCCCATGTGCGCAGGTTGACGGCACCATCGTCGCGCCGAGCGAGCCTGCGACGTGGCCCGCCAACAGCAAGCGCAACTGGCTCGTGTTCTACCAGGCCGACGGCGTGTCGCTGCGCGGCTCCGGGCTCATCGACGGCAAGGGGCAGAAGTGGTGGGATCTCCCCTGCAAGCCTCACAAGGTAACAACTGATGTATATACAAATGCCACGAGAGTTCATTACTAGTGCAGTCGCAGTATCTAACAAAAGCTTCCATTTCTTTTTCATCAGGCAGCACCCAAGGATCTTATGGGTGTCGGAGGAAACACCCACGGATCTTGTGACAGCCCAGTGGTGAGTGGCCTAGCGCAACGACTTTTAACCGTATTAACCGCCACACACTGCCTGTCTTGTGCCAACTGACGTTGATCTTCTTCTCCGGCCAGGCGCTGAGGTTTTTCGGGAGCAACAACGTGACGGTGCAAGGGCTCAAGGTGCAGAACAGCCCCGAGTTCCACTTCCGGTTCGACAACTGCAGCGGCGTGCTCGTCAGCGGCCTGGCCATTAGCTCCCCGCAGCTGAGCCCCAACACCGACGGCATCCACGTCGAGAACACCAAGGACGTCCTCATCACCAACTCCGTCGTCTCCAACGGCGACGACTGCGTCTCCATTGGCGCCGGCACACTCAACGTCCACATCGAGAACGTCACCTGCAGCCTCGGCCACGGTATCAGGTAAAAGTCGATTGTTACTACCTGTGTCTTGACATGTTATAAGCTAGTAAGATGCAATCAGTGGCACTGACGTTGGGCGATGGATGTGCGCGTGCGTGCAGCATCGGAAGCCTGGGGCAGCAGGGGAGGCGGGCATGCGTGGCGAACGTGACGGTGCGGAACGCGGTGATCCGGCACTCGGACAACGGCGTGCGGATCAAGACGTGGCAGGGCGGGTCCGGGTCGGTGTCGGCGGTGACGTTCGAGAACGTGCGCATGGACGCCGTGCGCAACCCCATCATCATCGACCAGTACTACTGCCTCTCCAAGAGCTGCGAGAACGAGACCACCGCCGTGTTCGTCTCCGGCGTCTCCTATGCCGGCATCCGGGGCACCTACGACGTGCGCAGCCCGCCCATCCATTTCGGCTGCAGCGACACCGTGCCCTGCACCAACATCACCCTCTCCGACGTCGAGCTGCTCCCCGCCTCCGGCGACACCGTCGACGACCCCTTCTGCTGGAACGTGTACGGCAGCGCCGCCACGCCCACCGTGCCGCCGGTGGCGTGCCTCATCGAGGGCGTGCCGAAGAACGACGGGGACAGCAGCAGCATAAAGTGTTACTGATGATCGATCCAGACCGTCCTGCAATTACTTGTTTAGAGGAAAAGATTTAAAAAGAGAGAAAGTAAGTAAATTAGTGCAGAGAAAGGAGCTTAAAGCATGGAATTAAAGGATTAATTACTTATGTATATAGAAAGATGATAAATGTGATAGTAAGAGGTGATTTGTGTGAGAATTACTGGAATATATGTAGAATGGTGTGCTGCCATGCACCGACCAGTTGCCAAATGCATGGCTGGTGTTCGTTCAGTGACAAGGAGGTGTGCATGTTTCTTTGTAGTGATCTCCTGTTATGTATTCTGAGGATGTAAAATTCACACAGATGTTTCATAACAGTTTACAGGCTACAACATTTGCGCTAAAAATGCACAATCAGGCCTCGTTTGGAACGCCGGAATGTTTCTAGTTTCCTGCAGAGATTGAACTGTTTCCTATAAAATTCCTACAAAATTTCTATAAAATTTCTGCATTTCAAACAGAACTTTCACATGAAAATATTACTGGGAACAATATAATGTTTCTTTCCAAACAGGGTGTGTATAGATATCACCCGGATATTTTCTTCTTAATTATCATCCAGATTTGAAAACGTTGGATTAGAGATCCAATGGTCTCTTTTTTTGAAGGGGGATATTTTTTTTGGAGGAGAGGGAGATTTTTTTGAGAAGGGGTGGGGGGAGAATTCATGACCATTGGATCTAATCCAATGGTTATAAATTTAGATGATAGTTAAAAAAAATATCCGGGTGATGTTTATCAATACCCTTCCTGAAAATGGTCCTTTTGCCTCTGCTAGACTCAGGCTTGGAAACAAAGGCCAAGCATTCGGGATCCGAAGTCCTCGCTACGAAGAACATATCCTAATGGCTGAAAACAATGCTAGCTCTGCATATGTCTAAATATTGATTCCCCGTATCTTTGTGAGATTACCCCATTTTCTATCGAATGCAGAAATATGGATCTCAGATTATGGCAAGATGCAATAGTGGATAGATGGCCTCAAAGCTCAATCAAAAGGTACAATAAAGCTATCACCGAATATGCGGCAGGAAACAAAAACAAGTTCTAAAACAACAATTCAGGGCCCTACAAATGCATGCCAAATAACTTTCTACCCTAATAATGCCACCCACTTGGCAGAGTGAGAGCATTATGTGACTACTCATAGACGACTAAAAAGGGTACGTGCATCAACAGTAAATCAACTGTTCTTGAAACACAACCTTGTGATTTATTACTGACATCAAAGGGACAAATTATAATTTCCGTTTACATATTTTCTCAGTTGTGGAGATGGGCCAAGAAACAAGCACCTATAACCACCCACGAAATACCGCCCAACACGTTCTTTGGAGCAAAAGGTACATAAAGCGATGGTTAGTGTTCTTGTGGGCGCATGATCTGTATGCGAAGAAGAGAGAGAGAGAGAGAGAGAGAGAGAGAGAGAGAGAGAGAGAGAGAGACTAGCTAGGCTAGTACGTAGTCTCCATTGAGTCATACTAGCCAGCAATAGTTGGGCAAATTAGAGGCGAGCACATGAGGAAGAAGATGCAAGCAAGCCTTGATTGGCTTCATAATTGGGTTGGTTTGGTTTGGAAAGCCTAGCTCGGGGAAGTAGTACGACGATAGTGCACGAGCGGCCTCCGTCGTCCGAAGTGGGAGGAAAGAGAGGGTTGCCCACAGAACAGTACAGTAGTAGACAACTAGAGATGAGTTACAGAGCCGTAGAGCCGTGCTACAAGTACTCACGATTACATGCTTGTGAAATCGTTACGAAACTGTCACTGACAAGCGGGTTCCACCATCATGGTATCGATCCACCTATCTGCGACGGACGGCTGTGGTTATGGACTTTGGAGTGATGAAGCGTCAAATTCCCACCGGTATATATATATATATATATATATATATATATATATATATATATATATATATATATATATATATATATATATATATATATATATATATATATATATATATATATATATATATATATATATATATATATACACATAAATATATACATATACATAAATATATATATATATATATACATATATATATATATATACATAAATATATACATATACATAAATATATATATATATACATATATATATATACATAAATATATATATATATATATACATATATATATATACATAAATATATATATATATATACATATATATATATATACATAAATATATATATATATATACATACATATATATACATAAATAAATATATATATATATATACATACATATATATATATATATATATATATATATATATATATATATATATATATATATATATATATATATATATGTGTGTGTGTGTGTGTGTGTGTGTGTGTGTGTGTGTACACTAGTTGAATATACGTGCTTTGTTACGAATAAAAAATCATACTTTCCCAGCATGACAAGTCAATATTATCGGGATTGGCTTACCTGGCCCATGCCGTCGGCTCTGCCTTTGTGCTCAGCTGCGTCGTGCCTCCACACCTTCGATTCTGCTGTACACCTGGTAGAGCTCTGTTTTTTAGATAATTTGCAGGTAGTGAAATTTGTTTTCTGGTATATTATTTTTTCTGTTTTTGTTAGAGATTTTTAGAGAGGTATAAAGGAGAGTTGTGAGGAACAGATGAATCACCACCATTCACTCGTTCTTTTAAAAGTGATAGATATATTTTTTTTATTGGTGCATTACTATTGCATAATATAAGATGAGCGAAACCCAGACAAGCTATTGCATAGGGCTGCTGGGCAGGCTGTCTACATACGGCGTACGTGCACCGTACTCCGTACTCCATGGCAAGTTCCAGTAGTAGCTTCCGGCATACCTAACCTACCGCAGCCGCGCGACACGTACGAGCGATGGACATTCGATGGACTTGGATGGATCGCGCAGGCACTCTCCAAAGTCCGGAAAGAAACCCTGAGCCGGAGGCAATCCCACAGCGCCACTCACAATGGCATGCACGCACCGGGCCATCCGTATGCTGGGTCGATCGAGGCCGTCGCACTCACTGCCCATGCACACGCACGCGCCTCAGTGGCCGCCTCCGCCCCTCTCCCATGTCGAATGACATGTGCCAAAAATACTGTAGCAGCTATTTTTTACAATATATTTTTCGTACAATTCGATACTGTAACAACAGTTTAAAATATTATTTTTTGTACAGACTACAGTACTCTACGATTGCTACAGTGCACATGTGCTGCATGTCGCAGCCTGATTCGTAGTTACACAAACTCTGATATGTAACGGTTGTACAGTAGAATTTTTCCTCCCATGTCCCGCGCCGATCGCCGCCCGCGCACGCCCGCAAATCGCAGCGATGGATGCACGCGCGCAGTAGCGTGACGTGATGTAGCGCGGACGGAGCACGGCCTGCGCGGTGGTGGAATGGACGGGTCGGCGTGCGCGAGGGGAGGTGGTGGCGAGGTCAACCGGCAGAGTCGAGAAAGCGCGCGCGCGCGCGCAAAGGGAAAAAAAGGCGGAGACACGCGAGCACTAGCTCGCTAGCGTACGTCGCTGCCACGCCCACTACCGCGGCCACTACGTAGCCCACCTTCGGCTGCCTCCCCTTCCCAATAGATTATATATATATTTCTACTGCTGCTGCGAAATCTTCGCGCTCGCATGGCATGGCACCAGTTGCAATGTTGCGAGCATGTGTCATTGCTTTCCATCTCGATCTAGTAGTCGATCCAGCTGAGAGTAGTCTTATCATCTTTTGCCCATTGGTTTATGCATAGCATCGATATGCTCCTGGTGTTGGTTTGCCGTTAATTTGCATATAGTTAGACGAGAGCTAACCCATCGTGTGTTTTGTTCTCCTGGCTCACGAGATTTCATTAGGTTCTTGATCAGTTCTATCTTCTACGTATGCCACGCGTGCGCGTGCGTGCAGATGTGTGCATTTTCCGCATGGTGAAAGATACGTGTATCTCATAGCAATCTTTTAGCTATTTGCATTGTTAACCTTATGCAGGTCATGGTTTTCTTTTTTGCTCGTTTACCATCTTCCTTTCACTTTTGTTAGGGGAATACTTCCTTTCGCTTTTTCTCTTTGTTTTCTTTCGGTCCACTCTACTACGGGTAAGGCATGACGGTTCCTAAATCCTAACTCTGCCCCCTTTTTCTCTCTGATAGAAACTGACCCAACAATTCTTTTGGATTTAAATTGTTGGGCTAGTTGGCCTGGCAAACAAGTATTTGATTTTGCTTGCGCTTCATTGTCGAAGTCTAAGTTTTATTGTGTGCCAGTTGCTCTCTAGATTTTGTTGTCAGATTGAGAGCGACCTAACTGGCCTGCTGAGGTGGTCAAACCACCCTGCTGGACGAGAGCGATCGGACCAGGGTCCGCTGCGATCGATAGTGAAGAGCTATCCAACTAGAAATGTTGTGCGACCGATTTCTAGTTGGCAGTATGTTTATTTTACAGAGGTACTCATTGTGTTGCAAGGAGTTTTTAGGAGCGATGCAACCGGCCATGTAATTATGGTATGACTGGAGGTCCTTGGGCGATCTGACCGGCTGTGGGCGTGGTTAGACTAGGGTCCAGTGTGACCAACAGTGAAAAGCAATCCAACTGGAAATGCGGTGCGATTGATTTCTAATTGGTGGTATGTTTATTCCAGAGAGGTACTCGTTACATTGCGATGAGTTTTTGGGAGTGGTGTGACCGACCATGTAACGACGGTCCAACCGAAGGTCCTTGGGTGGTCTGATCAGCATGGGAGCCATGGTTAGACCGGTCTTCTGTTACTGGGAGAAGTTAAGTCAGTTTGTGGCGATCTAACCAACCGTTAGTTGGCGATTAGACTGGTCTCTAGTGAAAATGAGTGAGTTGAGCTGGTTTTGATTGTGTTAGTCTTGGCAAAAGTCTATACATTATGGGAATCTTAATGTGAGTATCAAGTGGTGCATATTTGCATTGATTATGTTGATGAGTGTCAAGCGCATGTCATTTGTCTTGGAACGGTTGTTTATTGTTTGATGTGCAGAGCGCTTGGTGATTGTTGCTGTCAACGGCAAGATTGAGGCTAGGGGGTGCTCTAAGGCCATGGAGGGTCACGTAAGTACAGGTGGAGCATCATCTCAAAGGGAGAAGCATAGCAGAAAGACAAGGATCCGTGATGAGGTAAATGTATGCATGTGATGTGACATTGGACTTGAGTGTTTCAAGTATATTAGTTCTCAGAGCAGGAGTATGATCTTGGCGGCAAGTCATTGGGCATCACGGACTTTGTTGTGGTGGTTGTTTTAAGGAGAAGCATTGAGAAGGACAGTGAGTGGAAATTAAGAAAATTATCCGATACTGGGTGGAGAGGTGGTTTGCAAAACTATGACGGTGGACTAAGTGGTTTAGGTCACATCTTAGAGGATTGAGCATCTTACCAAGCTATTGCAATTATGTGGAAGTCACGTTTTAAGAAGCATGCAAGTGTGTGAGTGTAAAACCCGTTTGTTTATAGGTTATCAGGTTTTCCCATTTATAAGTGATTGTGTCCACTAAGTGTAGACTGGTTGTTAGAGCTTCATGAGAGGTGAGAACCTCCACTATATATGCACTTTGTGTGTGTTGAGAGATGGATCATCTCTTGTATTGGAGAGAGAGAGAGATGTTAGGATTTCCTTGTGTTGAAAACTTTGTTTTTGTATGCTCTAGGCATAAAGCTCTGTCTTCCATAAAAGAGTAGATGTAAAACACATCTCTCAAAGTGAAATGAAAAATCCGAACTTCATTCAAGTGAGTTGTGCCATGGATCCCTCTTTGTACTTTTTATTTGCTTGTTTTTCTTATTTGGATTTCATCTCCATTTGATCTTTCTTGGTGCTAAAAATATGTAAGAGATGGAGATATCTAGGCACTTTCTATGAAAAATTCTTGTGATTGCCTGGTTTTGCTCAAGAGGTGGGTGATCTTGGGGTTTTGATCTTGAGAGCGTTTTGGCTGAGTTCGTGTTATGATCTAGCTTTCTATGACATGTGAGAACCCATCCAAGGTCATCTAAATCATCAAGAACTCACAAGCAAGAGCAGATCAAGATTTATCTCCTTTGCTGTTTTAGTGCAACCTTTTTTGTTTTAGATAAAGGTTAAAACTTCGGTATTTGATCTTATGATCCATGATTAGAATAGGTTTCTGACATCCTAGGGAGAATTTGTACCAAATTTCATCTTGTTTGGATCATTGGTTTAAGAGTTAGCTTTTTTCTTGATCGTATACCGTACATATTTCAGTTTCTATTCAGCGAGTGGTCAGACTGTTGTGACCCAAGCAGTCCAACCACCCTGACCGGTCGAATTGGTGGTGCTTGTGTTCAAACTAGCTGAGCAGCCCGATCATCCTTTGTCCATTGGTGAGACTGTGAGACTTAGTTAGACTTGAGTTTTCCATTGTATTGCGTTGCTAATACTTGGAAGAAAATTTTAATAAAAAATTCACCCCCTCTAACTAGCCATACCCAATCCCACAGACATACATTGATTCCTACAAGAAGCTACACCTAATTCATACAACAAAATTCAAACCCCAATTCCTAATCTTTTTGTTCCATTTTACAAAAGCCCTGATTTTTTCTACAATTTGTGGTGCCTTTTTCTCTCTTTGCTGATGCCTTAACTCCTAGCTAGTCGGCAAGACTTGTTTGGAGCTTAGGAATTAGTATGATTCCTATAGAAATCCTACAAAATTCTTGTGTTCTAAATGGGCCTAAAAGGTTACATACACAGCAACCATCCAAATCTAAATTGTGTCTAACTAGATAGATTAATTCAAGTATTCCAAGATCAAATTTCTCCATGCTAGCAAAATATAGTAAAAAAAACTCAGAACTGAAGATAGCCTACGTCTGCTAGCTAGATAGCTATACAACAACAAGGTGCATAATACAAATGACACTATATGCAAGTTGGTAAATGCTAAAGAACCTTTGAACCTATCAATCTGCCATGATTATAGGGTGGGTAAGATTTTGTTGGACTGGATGGCAACAGAGGGGATGAATAGTGCTAACTCGAATTTTCTCCTACGTATTTAAGATTCTATTCTCACACAATTACAGAGTTCCAAAAAATAGAGTTTTTATCCAAAGACTCAAGCCAAATGGCTCAAGAACACAAAACTTTAAAGCAACCACTTCCCGGCGGTCTAATCGGCATAGAAATTACAGTATGACCGGTCCCAGTCAGTCTGACTGCTACTTCAATGTTGGTCTGACCGCTGCTACAGTAAAATTAGGCAAATGAACAGTGTTTTCAGCCCGATTTCAAAAACCAAAATCGAGAGAACTTTTGATCCGTAAATTCAAATAATATAAAATTTTATAGGGATATTCTCTAAGGGATTGTGAACCTATTCCAACAAACGATCATGAAAACATGGCCAAAGTTGTGACCTTTCTCAATTTGAAAGAGAAGTGCACCAAAACCGAGCCAAAACCCCAAACGATGTATACAATTTACTCGTGGGTAGATGATGGCCAAGAGGGGTCTAGATGTGTTTCCACACATCACAGTAAGTTAGATCACCACAGAAACGAAGCCAAAAACCCTCGAATCAAGAGATGGACCAAAGAGGCCAAAGTCAAGCCAAACCAGATTTTCTCGTGAATCTTGCTATCAAGGTGCCTAGATGGGTGGAGATGTATTCTTAAGGATTATCTCTATCTTTTACATATTCTTGGCACATCATGATCACAAGAAGGAAATAAGAGAGATCAAAAACAACAAAAGGTCAAAGCACACCAATCAAAAACAAGAGAGACTAAAGAGTTGCACAAAGATTAATGTATTGCTTACTTGAAGAGATAGGTTTTGTAGCCATTCTACCTTGGGGGACAAAGAGCACCCAAGGTACCCACTCTCAAACCCTAACCCTAAACCTAGAGAAGAGAACACAAAAGATGGATTGGATGGTTAACCTTACACGTCTCCATCCCAACCCTGTTTTATAGGTAGGCAACCAACTACCTATTCACCTTAGTGGATACTATCTACTATTCTATCCGTTAACCCCCATATACGGGTTTTACTCATACAAGTTCATTTATGCACTCTTTTTAAAGCATATAAGTGTGCATCTGTTAAATGCTTAGCCGCCTTGATCAAACCATCTCGACCTTGACCTAAACCACTTTCCAATGCATTGCCCATACGCCGCGGTTTCAATCCAAAATGGTTTCTGGATTTTGGTCAAACTACCAAAATACCCTTTTTTGACGCGATTATCACCAACCACTGTAAGCAATCACCATGCTTGCTACTTGTAAGTGCACTACTAGCTTGCCACGCGTCTCCAAATCTCTCCCGTCCTGGTTCCACCGAACCACGGCTCACTTGGCCCGTGCAAGCCACATGGTATCATCCCGCCGTTTGAACTCGCCTTCAACATTTCCTATCTTTCTCATATCATGCTTAAGTCCACCGTCTCACTTGGCATCCTAATCGTTCTGTACCTCAACTCCTCCATGAGCCTAGCCCCGATCATCACTATTAACCACAATTGACTCCAAGCGACGCTGCACATCCAAATACAAAGAAATCGTTTTCAGCCATAAGTTTTTCACAACTTAACCTACATTAGCCAAAACATACATCATGCAATCATAATCCAATGATTCGGGTCATTTCAACTCAATCCATGACTCAAATCCCAAAAACTCTGTTTTCTGGAAAGATTGGTAGTACCTCACCCACAATACCAGTACTACCGCTTTTTGGGACTTTCAGAAATCAGTCTAAATCAAATGCAATCTTTACAAAACTACTTAACCACTCCATAAACCTTGTAATGGTTCATCACAATAGTATTCTAGATTTTCTCATGTGGTCCTTTAGATTCAGGTGCCGCTCAATTCGGCTGAAATAAGTTGGCTTATGGTTGAAATTGCATTGTAGCTGGCTGAAATTACACTATAGCTGATGGTAGTTTATTTGGCGTAACTAAATTTAAAAAAATTAAAAATATAAAAAATAGGTTAGCCCATCACGGACAATACAAACTTATATAGGAAAAAAGAACCAGTAAAAAAGTTAAAAAAAACTAAAAAGTCAGAAAAAGACGAAATTTAGAAATAGTGAAAAATAAATCAAAAGCCAGAAACTCAAGCCAAGACATGTTTAAATTATCTGCTCAGGCGTCTCACTCCAGGAAAACCTGCTGCCTAATCAAAACCTCGCCTTATGCCCGGTTTGGAGCGTAGAAAATTTGATAGATTTTGACGGGAAGTGTAACTATTTCCAATAAAAATTTCTACGAAATCCTTATGCTCTAAACGTACCCTGATTTGGCTCCAAATGAACGAGTAGGAGCTCTTAGCAAGTAGGATTAACTAGCCTCATAGGCGCGGCGTCACGCCGCGCCAGCCACCGTGTGTACCGAAATAAAGTGTAAGGGGTTTTTTGAAAAAGTCGAGGGTCCTTTCGCAATAAAAGGAGAGCAGAGGGGTTTTCCCGTAAAAACCAAGGACTGTTTTAAAAGAACCGAGGGTCTGTACGTAATTGCGGGAACGGGTTTCTTCGTAAAATCCAAGGACTGCTTTAGAAGAACGGAGGGTCTGTACGTAATTTCGGAAACTATGGGTCGTTATCAACGAAAAAAATATGCAGGGGCTTATTAAAAAAATGTAGGGACCTTTTTGTGATAACAGAGGACCTTTACGTAATTTTGAGAAAATGCAGGAACTTTTTAGCAAAAAAGGTTGACCGACCGTACGCAAATTCGTGCACCACGCGTCGGCCGGAGCGAGCGCACGGGGTGACGTGGGAGGCTCCTCCGCGCGGGGAATCCCCGGGGCATAATAGCGGTAGATGCATTGTCGACTAGAAGCCACATAAGATTTGACTGACCAGTTTATTACGCTGGACTCCATTAATTTGCTTTGTTAATCTATATCATACTCCTACGTGCCAACATGTTATTATAAACTGATTTGTATTAGTATTATAAATGTAGTACACTGTCTTGAAAAGTGATCCATCAATGTTGTCACTTTATAGCCGCAAACTGCAGGTGCAGGTTCGCGTACGTCATCAGTTAAATTGATTTTTTATGCTTCTTAATTATGTACTATCTATAGGTTTAATACATGACTGATACATACATTGGCTTTCGGTGGAAGAACTTGTTCGGTGGTACTATTTCACTGATCATTTTCTGTCACCATTCGCAGTATGTAAAGCCCAAATTTTATAGTACCGGCAGCATGTTTCAAACAAAGTTTGGCTTCTCGCTGGTACACACACGTTGTTGCGTTGAAGCCTGGCTAGCTCGTTACACGTTCAAGGCGGTATTAACGGCTTGCTCCGTTCGGTTGGGCTGAAAAATTATACCTTATGATTGAAATTGCACTATAGCTGAAGATGACTTATTTGGCGTAAAAAGATTTAAAAATAGCAAAAAAATATGCTAGCTCATCACGGACAACGCAAATGAATACGAGAAAAAAAGAACCAGCAAAAAAGCTAAAAGTTCAGAAAAAGAAGACCAGCAAAAAAGCTAAAAGTTCAGAAAAAGAAGAAATTTATGAATAGTAAAAAATAAATCAGAAGTCAGAAATTGGAGCCGAAACGAGCGGGCTTAAATTTGGCCAACAAGATCGTGCCACGTTATCCTCAGATCAATTGATGATGTTACTACAGTGCGTCTCTTAGGGCAGTATGGCACATTACCTACTTGGTGTTGTGAACGATGAGATCCATTAATAATATCTAGCTTCTACTGCAAAAGCACCTGAGCGACAGGTTTCTCCAACAGTGGTCTCCCACCCATCCATTGAAATGAGAACACGTGTGTTGCTATTGTTTCACACGGCTAACTTCAGAACTGAGCAACCAGGAGCAGGAGGCAACATGATCAAATCTCGTAAAATCCCCAGATAAACAAACCCACGTAATGTGCAGATAGTGGAATTCAGTCTAGCATTTAGCATGTGATGCAGTTATCTCACATATTGAACTAGGCACTGGCCGTTATTAATTAGCTTATACCATTAGAAAAAGATGGGCAACATATTTCAACACTTTCTTTATATGTAAGCTCCATTAAATTTAAAACGTGAACTAAAAGTGAATCACAATTATTATTTTTAAATATTGCGTTATCCAGATTTTGAATTTAGGATCTCTCGGCTCTGATACCTTATTAAGTTTTATCCACTAATCAATTCATGTAAAAGCTTGACTTATTAAAGAAAGAGGCGATATACTTCAACACATGGCTTATTTGGATTGTATAGGCAAATCAACATTGTCGTGAAAAATAATCACCCCAAACTGTGGCTCGTATATTTGAACTGTGGCTCATATATTTGAATGGAAAAAATTCTCCAGACATACACATACTGTCAACGCAGTAAGAACTCTAACAAAATAAGCTAGGAACATGCCATCTGAACTCTGACAAAACAAAGAACATTCCATTTGCATTCTGCAGAAATCAACCTGGCAGTGTCCCTCGCCGCTTCTCTGGGCAAAATCTTCAGAAGGCATCTACGTGCAATCTGCATGCCCTCAAAACGATGAGCCAACATATAGGCTGCATTATTGGAACGGTATTCAGATCACGCACAGCATATAGGCTGTGAGCAGGACCACATCTCAGTCCTGATCTTGGTGTGAGCTTCTGCTCTTTTGCCGCTGTAAGCAAGCCAGCATGCACCACTGTGAATGGAATGGACCACATGTGACTGGACATTCGCCATGGTCCAAATCTGGCCGAGGCGTCCGTAGTATAAAGGAGATCGATTGGCCCGCACGTTTTCAGCACATTCTTGTCTGGAATCGATCCGAAGGGTGTGACAGGAAGACTTGCTGTGAGTGTTCTGGCTGATCAGAAAGTGTTACCGCTTGATCTATATTGCAACTTGCAAGAAAGGGGCTGTAAGCTCTGAAACCCCTGTTGTCATGGTAAAGAGCAGCAAGTGTCCATAAGAAAAATATGAGTACGAAGGATCATGTAAGAATGTCTAGGGTTTTGTTGTGATGAATCATAGCTATTTTAGAGGGGTGAAAATTTGGATTTTACAAATTTACAATCTTTTTGGAGTTTTTGCAGACTTGACGGTTTGACCAGCCATAGGAGGTGGTCAGACCAGCCCCCTCCAGCGGTCTGACTGGTTGCCACTAGCGATCTGAGTGGTTGGAGGCAGCGGTCTGATCGGCAGTTCTATTTTGCTTTAGCTGAATTTTGGTTTTTGGGAATTTGAGTCATGAATTGATTTGGTTTGATCTAAGTCAGTGCGTATGTGCTATATGATATATGTTTTATGTAACGTGGATCAAGTTGTGAAGAATTTTTGTGCAGAAATGATTTCTTTGTCTTTAGATATGCAGGGAGACTTGGAGTCAATCATGGTCAACGAAAAGAATCGGGGCTATACTCATGGAGGAACTGAGGCCCAAAACAATTAGGATGTCGTATGAGATGGCTAAGCTCAAGCATAGTACAAAAAATATTGAAAGAAAGTTCGAGCGACGGGTTACACCATGTGGTTTGGTCAGTTCAAATAAGTTGTTGTCTGGTGGAACTAGAATAAGAGAGACTTGCTGACATGTGGCAAGCCAATATTGTATCTACACGTGACAATCATGGTGATTGTTTGAAACGAAAGATGAAGATCGGGTCAATAAAAGGTATTTTCATAAGTTAGCCAAAATATCGAAAACTATCTTGGATCAAAATTGCACCACTTGAGCAGCGCTCAAGAAAACAGTTTTGGTCAAGGAGAAGCTGAGAAGATCAAGCTGGATCAAAGGTTAAGAACTTAATGGATTTAGACTTATATTCTTTAAAAAATATGTATAAATGTTGTGTGAGTAATATCCATGTTGTGTGAGGGTAACATGTTTCTCTCCATTTGTGCTAAACGGTTAATATCCATTAGAGTTAGATAGAGCTGGTTGTTTTGTCTATTTAATGGGTTGGAATGGAGACTTGTTAGTTGACTATCCAACTATCCCAGGTTTACTCATGGAAATCAAGTATGCTAGGGTTAGGATTTGAAAAGTGTGAGTCATGTGGAGTGTTCTCTTGTCCTCCAGGTGAAGTGGCTGTAACATCCTCATTTTCAAATAGCAATATATCAACTTTGTTAATCTCTCATGAATACCTCTTGTGTTGATTGATTTGCTCTTGGTTTGGTTGGTTTTTGATCTTCTCTCTTCACCTTCTTAATCTTGCTGGATACCAAGTATGAATAAGTGATGAAGATATCTCATGGAAATCAATCCCCATCTATCTATGCATCAGGTTTTGTAAGTTTTTGAAGTTGCTCGTTTCTGCTTAATTTTGACCCACTTGAGTGATTTCTTGATCCATACGTTTTTGTCTCGAATATTTGGGTGTTCTTGCTTGATGTGTCATGCGAGAATACATCTTAAGCCATCTTGATCTTCCTTTACCCACGAGCAAGCCATATTTTGAGTTTTTTTTGTTTTTTGTCTGATTCTGGTGCAATCTTTCTTGATTTTGAGAAAGACCTGAACTTTGACATGATTATTACGATCCTTTGAATAGATTCCTAAAACCTTAAATAAGGTATGTATAAAATTTTATATCATTTAGACTTGAATTTTTGGAGTTGCACCAAATGTTGCTTTGCCTCATGCTGACTTTTCAGTTCTGGAACAAGGAGGCCAGTCAAACCACTCTCCTTCCGGTACAACCGCCAAGGCCGGTCAGACCGCCCCTAAGAGCCGGTCTGACCGTTTGAAGTCTGATTTCTTCGTATTTCAATTTCGCGAGTTGTTTGTTTTGGGTTTTGACCTTCAATTCTAATCTCAATAGCTCACTGGCTATTTAAGTGAATAATTGGTGAATACTCGAAGGAAAATTTCGAATACATCATTTAGCCCTTTGTTACCATACCAATCCTACACAGTATTACTATTCCATTGTTGGTAGATGAGAAAAACTGAAGTAACAACTCTGGTGCTAATTAAATCATGGCTTGAGACGTTTTTTTGGGGATAAATGTTTGTCAGTAATCAGTACATTGTAAATGAGAATGCCATCATTTCAATGCGCTGCAAGAAGGCTGCTAGGGAAATTACATTGGAATGATAGGATGCGTGAGCCCCCTTTTCTTTTGTCTTCCTCTCTATTAGTATAATAGCATCCTTGAACTAATTAGTGCCTAATACAATCGTAAAGAAAGACATGTATATGCATGTTGTTATCTGCATGAGTTTTATATAGATAGGCATGGGACTCATCTGCATTACCAGACAAACGCTTTCAACCATAGCGCTGAAAAATTGTAGTGATATGCCTGACACCCCAAATTTTGAACAAAATTAAGCTGGACTAGATGCACCATCACTGCTATAAAACACTTAAGCTTAGTCAGAAGCCGATAAGCGACCAAAAACAATTAGACAAGCAAGTACTGTGACATCAAGCACGGGCCGCAAAGCCTGAATAGAGTGCAGAAAGGCGAGTGCAGAAAGTCATTCAATTAAAAGAAAATAAAGAAAAGAAAAGAAAATTATCGTTATATTTCCACGGATAATATAAAGGAAAAATATTAAAAAATCAACATATTTTAAACAGCTCTTTGTTTTTGAAAACTAGAAATTAAAAGTTGAAAACTGTTTAGAACAAGCCTTTGTGCTATGTTGCGCTTTAGAGAAATTTGGACACATCTAGACCCATAAACACCGGAAATTCCAGATTTGGCCCCCGACGCAAAAAATTCCAATATTGGACCCCTTCCGATCGCGAGTTTACGAGGTTGCGACACGTGTCCCGGTCGTGCGGTACCAGACCGCACGACCGGCCTGCATTGCGCTCCGAGCGCGCGACCTGAAGACCGAGCGCGCGACCTGTTCACCGAGCGCGCGACTGTTGGCGCGAGCGCGTTTTTCATCTGCCGACCGCGCGTTTCAATTTTTTACCGCATGACCCAACCAATATTTTGAAACGTGCGGTCAAAAATATTTTCGTCATGCGGTCAAAAATTTTGGTCATGCGGTCAAAAATATTTTGGAATTGACCCAACCAATATCATGCGGTCAAAAATTTTGGTCATGCGGTCAAAAATATTTTGGAATTGACCCAACCAATATTTTCGTCATGCGGTCAAAAATTGAAACGTGCGGTCGGCAGACGAAAAACGCGCTCGCGCCAACAATCGTGCGCTCGGTGGACAGGTCGCGCGCTCGGAGCGCAATGCAGGCCGGTCGTGCGGTCTGGTACCGCATGACCGGGACACGTGTCGCAACCTCGTGAACTCGCGGTCGGGATGGGTCCAATATTGGAATTTTTTGCGTCGGGGGGTCAAATCCGGAATTTCCGGTGTTTAGGGGTCTAGATATGTCCAAATTTCCGCTTTAGAGGCCCCAATGTTCGGCTTTACAGCCTCGATCCCCCTCTGCCTGCTGCGCCTTCTAAAGCTGAAGAGCAAGCATGCAGGCAGGAGAGAGAAGCTAGCCATCTAGGGAATGTTTGGTGCACAAAAAGCTGCAGAAGATGGTCTCCCCCATAATTCACAAAAGGGGGCAATACAGATTAGAGAATCTCTCTAGCTTACACCAAAGTTTCAGAGTGGGAAAGCCTTCTTTAATTTGGAGCACTTCAACTACCGGGCAAATCTGGATCCTAGCCCTTGTTATCATTGTGAACTCACGTCCCGAAAACTAGTACATGTCTGACATGCAGGGCTTGATAACATGCATGCGCCAAAATGTTTTAGCTTCTTGGAGAATAGTGGATTGGTGGTTCACTATATTCAGAGCTCCCCATACAGAGAAGGTTGCAGTTTTGAGTTCGTGCAAAGGAGATGGGTATGGAAAACAATTGCATCGGAGCACCATGCATGAACCTAAAAACGAGAATGAAATAATCAAACAATACGCACTGTATGTACGTTGCAACTTGCAGCAGAGCACTATCAGCCTAAAGATAGAAGGAAACCATGCCAACTCTAATGTAGAAATAAGAAAAGCTGACCTAGCTTATATTTGAAATCAAAGAACATCGGCCGGTGCATTTGCACGATTAACACCGTCCGCAAATTAAGGAGGGATATTATGTAATGCAGATGAGCAGACGAACTCGATCCCTCCATGCTTGCTTGGCACAAAGATGAACGGACCTCTTCTTTGATCGCCGCGATGTCAGATGCGATGCAGTTGAGCTCTTCGGGGGAAGGGATTCTGCAGAAGGTAGAAGCACTCTTGTGTTAGAATTAATCTATACGAGTTTATATACGTGTATGCGCCTTTGCTATGTACGTATGCGAGTTGTTCCTAGTCCGTGTTCATGTACGCGTAAGAAACGGAGCTGGCCAGGAGAGGTCGTGTGTAGTCTTTAAAAGGCCTCGCAATGTTTTGTATCAAGAAGTAGCACAGAAGTTGGCAACAGAGAAATAAAAGAAGAGAGCCGAGCGGTATGGCTCTAGGGAAAAAAGAGTGCACGTGTGTCTTGTGTTCGTTTCGTGTCTCAGCGTTTTGGTGTTGTCTCTTCAGCAGCAAGGGAGGCGTCGGACGGGTCCCATCACGTGGAGACAACTGAGAGCAGAGGAGCTGCTTCGTGTTGTTACGCGTAAGGGAAAACAAGAGCAGGTGAGTCGCAAGATCAGGTGGGTCACATCAGAGCAGAGGACTACAAATTGCAACAAGTGGTATCAGGCCTGTTGATCTCGGTGATTCCTGAAGATCATGGGCGATAAGACGAAGGCCTAGGATGGGCTAATCTCTCTCCAGTACCCTCTCCTGATGACCGACAACTACCCAGTGTGGGCAATGAAGATAAATGCGAGCATGCGCGCCCAGGGAGTCTGGGGTGTAGTTGATCTGGAGGAGAAGGACAAGGATGTGGATGACAAGGTGGATCAGGCGGCTTTGGCTATCATCTATCAGGCAGTGCTAGCTTTGATGATGCATCAGCTCATCGGGAAGAAAACGGCATGGGAAGCGTGGGAGATGCTTCAGACGATGCACGAGAGAGTTGATCATGTGAAGGAGGTGCGGCTCTAGAATTTGCGGAGCGAGTTCAAAAATCTCAACATGGGAGAGATCCAATCGGTGGATGAGTTCGTCGACAAACTGACTTCGTTGTACAATCAGATTAACTCTCTTGGCGATAAGATGGAGGAATCTGTGGCAGTGAAGAAATATCCGTGCGTGCTTCTGGAGAAGTACATACCTATTGTCACAACACTTATGCACTTCTCCGATCTAGACAACAAGAAGATAGAGGAGATAACCGGCTCCCTCAAGATGCATGAAAAGTTACTGAAAGGGTTTCGGTCATGTAACGAGCAGAGATCCTAGACTCATAATTAACAGGCATTGCTAGTAAAGAGACATCCGAGAGACGGTCGTGGCTCATCAAACAACCACAGGAGATAGTGCGGTCGAGGTGGCAGAGGTGGCCATGGACACAAGGCTTGGCAAGATGGTGGTGAAAGATCCTGTGATAAGTCATATGTCAAGTGCTTTGAATGTGGTAAATATGGGCATTACGCATCAAAATGTCGTAGCCACATAAAGTGTTTCAACCGTAACAAGTATGGGCACTATGTTTCGAATTGCAGAAGTAAGAAGAAGAACAGGGAGGTGAATCTCTCCCAAGACGAAGAAGATAACGAACCAGGACTACTTCTCTCCTCATATATTGAAAAGCCGCCGGTCATGGTGATGCTAAACGAGGAGAACATAGTTTTAAAACTACGCAAAAATGAAGGTAGCTACGATCACACGGATCAGTGGTATTTGGACAATGGAGCAAGTAACCACATGACAGGAGATCGCTCCACGTTTCATGAGCTTGACGAGAAGATTTGGGGCAAGGTCAAGTTTGACGACGGCTCCACGGTTGAGATAAGAGGCAAAGGGACGATGATGTTGCAATACAAGAACATATATAAGAAGTTGTTGACAGGGATTTACCATATACCAAGTCTGTGCAACAATATACTCAGTATTAGGTAGATGACAAAAAGAGGGTGCAGGGTGGTGCCGCAGGATGAGTTCTTGCGTGTGTATGACAAGAACGAAGATTTGTTAATGTAGGTGAAAAGATCTCCAAATTGGTTGTACAAATTTCTTTGAAAACTTGTAAATCGGTTTGTTTGAAGAGCAGCCTGGAGGAGCCGAGCGACGACATTGAACGTGATGGCTCGGGCCAAGGCAGCGTGCCTCATGATGCAGGCATGCATGTAGCTGCAGGCAACACCTCTAGAGGCGCATGGAGCGCACATGCATGTGCTGCTAACACAGGAAGTCAAGATGGCGGGTCTCTAGGTGGAAAAAGTGCACAAGGTCCAAGAGGAAGACTTGGAGTATAGGTTGGTGCAATCTTTTATGGTTTTGCAAAGGGAACGCGGGAAGCGTTGGAGACAGGAGTTAGGGGCAGTGTAACCTCAACCGAGGTGTAAGAAAAAGTGGACAGACTTGGTCCAAGAGAGAGAAGTGAGAGGCTCAGGTAACGACAAAGCTAAGGCGGCTATGGGAGTAGGTGCTCCAACTCAGGCAAGCGTGCAAGGAAGGACCGAATCAGTCTAGGTGCGAGACATGGCAAGCGTCGAATTATGCAAGGCTCAGAATGGAGCAAGAGCAAGTGGAAGGGCGGTGACGGCTCAGGAAGGAACGGTGCACGGGAGTGCAGGTAAAATGAAGAAGTGGAAGCAAGAGAGAGGATCAGCATGATTAAGATGGAGAAACAAGATTAAAGAGGTGATTGTTAGAGTTAGTAATCTTGTTTAGTCTGTACGAGTCAATATACGTGTATGCGTCTTTGCCTTGTACGTATACGAGTTGTTCCTAGTCCGTGTCCATGTACGTGTAAGAAACGAAGTCAGCCAGGACAGGTCGTGAGTAGTCTTTAAAAGGCCTCGCAATGCTTTGTATCGAGAAGTAGCGTAGAGAAAACAATCGGGGTGATCGGAGTTAGCAGCTGAGAAATAAATGAAGAGAGTGAAGTAGTTTGGCTTTGATACGCATGTGTCTTGTGTTCGTTTTCGTGTCTCAGCGTTTTGGTGTTGTCTCTTCAGCAGCAAGGGAGGCGTCAGGCGGGTCCTAGCACGTGGAGAAAACCGAGAGCAGAGGAGCTGCTTCGTGTTGTTACGCATACGAAAAAACAGGAGCAGGTGAGTCATAAGATTAGGCAGGTCACATCGGAGAAGAGGACTAGAAATTACGACACACTTGAATATTTGAAGCAGAAGCATTGCCGCCTTAGGTGACAACTGAAAGTTCGTACGAGTAGAAAGCAGGCCTGACCCAATTTTTTGTGAAAGGGGCTATGGCATCTTGATTCTTGACACCATAATGAAGGGAATGTGCTCATTGCCTGATTCCCCTTGCCGTGCCGGACTAGCAACAACAGGATGACATGTCTACCCTGGGACACAATGCGCTGAGGCAAATCCCCTTGCCAGTTTCGCCCGTAGTACGGTGGCCTGGCCTGCACGCACAGCCTGGGTGGGGTGGCTGGCGCGTGAGTGTTGGACAAGGGAGCTGCGCGCGCTTGGTGTTGGAGGTCGCCGCCGCCGACGGCGGGATGGAAACGGGCTGGCCGTGTGAGGAAGGTCTGTGAGATGGCTGACATACCTACTACCGCGAGAGTACCTGCTGGCCCGAGTTGCCGAGTGGGTGCGTTGGCAAGCTAGTGGCGGCACTCGTGGGCTTCCTGGGCGCCCATCGAGGGCTTCTTTTCTAAACACGTGAAACTATTTCTTCCTCTCTTGGACGTACTAGGCGGCTGCATCCTTCGGTATCTAGCTCGGCCACTGGTCCAGATACTGTTTTAATTTCTCATGTTACCTTCCTTTTTTCCTTAAAAGGAAAAAGTTTCTACTATACCAATGAGTTTCACATGAATTTCGCAGAAATATGATAATGAGTTTCACATGAATTTCGCAAAAAAATTGATAAGATAAAGAAAATCCACATGTTACATTACCGTTTGGTTATTGGAATTGGGCCAATAATTGCAGAATCGGAATTGGCTCTTGCCGATGTCACATGTTCTTCCGTGCCGCCGGTTTCGCCACCTAGATCTGGCTCCTCGTAGATCCAGCCATAATGATCTCCTTCCTCATCACTGGTGGCGCATCTTCTTCTTTATGGCCGGCATGGATCTAGTCTTAGAATGTGGTTTCAATAGAATTAGAATGTAAAAGGACAACCTTAGACAACTCTAACTGAGCTAGCAAATTAACATTCTCCACCTTAAACAAATTTAGCTCAGAAATTACACTATTATGCTAGGTCCTTAGTTTCTCTATATCTCCAAGCAAAGAAGCACACACACATCACAATCATTATGGGAGAGAGCAAATCTAAGTGAAGTAAACTCTCGTGACAAGCTCTCTACTTCCTTCTCTAACTCACCACACCTAGTCCTAACTTAGCATAAAACTTTCCTAACTTGAGAAAAGCATCATTGAGCTGGTCATAAGAGGGACATACCTCATCAGAGTCGCTTTAGAGATCGTCATCACTGATGACGTTCTCATCAGCCATGAAGCATATGCCGGTGAAGTCGTCATCGTCCTTGGTGTCCTTCTGCAGATCATCCTTACCGTTGTCGTCGCTCCAGCCTTCCACGTCGCTGAAGTTGGAGTTATCGAAGGTGATAAGGACATGGTGGAAGAGCTTCTTGGCCTTGCTAACGTTGTGGTACTTCTTGTCCTTCCCTTGATCACAAGCTAGGGGCTTCGTGTTGCGGTTATTGCTGATGTATTCGTTCTTGCCGCTGTAGCCATTCTTGCTCTTCTCTAACTTAGAGTAGTTTGCTCGAATGTAGTTGGGGCCACCACACTTGAAACATATCACCGGACCTCCTCCCTTTCTCTCCCTAATCCTCTTGTATGCATGAGAGAACTTTCTAGCTAAGAATGCTAGCTCACTCTCTGGGAACTGCTCGAGCTGGTCATCACTCATCTCGCACAAAGCAACTAAAGAGAAATCTGAAGCACCATCAGAAGATGCTCTAGATGCAGAAGTGGGATCGGTGACCAAGGACATCAACTGTGACTTTGTCTTGCGAGAGACGATGTCAATCTCATTAGTTTTGAGGTGTGAGTACAACACATCAAGAGTTAAGGTCGACAAATCAGTCGTGTCCTTGATGGTGGTCACTTTCATCTCCTAAACCCTGAGGTCTAAGGTAGAAAGTATCTAGCGAGTATTGTCCAAGTCTGAATATGTAAGACCAATAGCTCAGAGATTGCTCAGAATCTTGTGAAATCTACCAAAACACTCATCTAAGGACTCACCAGCAACCATCTCAAACTTGTTATACTCTCGCTTGTACTGGTCATGTCAGACAGTCATGATTTGGGTGGTGCCCTCATGGCATGCATCGAGAGTCACCCAAATATCATAAGCCGATGAGAGATGAGAGATGCGATCAAACTCATTTCTACTAAGACCTTGAATGATGATGTTCCTTGCCCTAGCGTTTGCCTCAACATTTGGTGTATTCAACATTGTGATGTCCTCATCGGCAGGAACAACAAACCGAGTCTTCACCTTTTTTTCCAAATCGCATAGTCTTGAGCCTGAATGTAAGACTCCATCATACTCTTCCAAAAGGGATAGTCGACCCCATCGAAGGTAGGATGCTTGGTGGAATACTTTTCTGTTGCCATGACTTGTAAAGACCAGTTAAGATCTATGAAAAGAGCAATCGTGCTCTGATACCAATTGAAAGACCAAAGATGACAACAAAAGGGGATAAATGGCGCCTTAAAATTTTCTTCTGAATATTCATAAATCCTTCACTTCAATAGCTATAGAGCTATGATGATTAGAATGGAAGACTACCACAAAAACCAGCGATTAGAAACACTGTAAACTCAAGAAAATCAGCGAAAACGAAACTACCACAGTTTAATTTGTGGTACTACCCCTTGCTACTGTAAATGCAGTATTATCGCTATAGTAACTGCGGTACTTCCGCTGCTACAGTAAAATCAGGATGAATAGTATTTTTAGTATGATTTCAAAATCCAAAATTGAGAGAACTTTTGATCCATAGATCCAAATGGCATGAAATTTGCAGGGATCTACTCTAGGATATTAGGAACATATTCCAATAAACGATTATGAAAGTCACGGTCAAAGTTGAGACCTTTTTTAGTTTGTTGGAAGGTTGCACCAAAACCAAGCCAAAACCCCAAACGGTGAATACAACATGCCCGTGGGTAGATGATAGCCAAGATGGCTCTAGATGGATTCCCATATATCACAGTATGCTGGAACGCTGAAGAATCCCAGCCAAAAACCCTCGGATCAAGAGATGGATCAAAGATGCCAAAATCAAGTAAAACCGGGTTTTCTTATGGATCTTGCTATCAAAGTGTCTAGATGAGTGAAGATGTATTTCCAAGAATTATCTCCATCTCTTACACATTCCTGGCGCAACAAGATCACAAGAGAGAAAAAAGAGAGATCAAAGCCAACCAAAAGTTAAGCACATCAATCAAAAACATGAGAGACACCAGAGATGCATAACGAGTGATGTATTGCTTACTTGAGAAGGTAGGTTTTATAGCCATTCCACCTTAGAGGATAAAAAGCACACGAGGCACTCACTCTTAAACCCTAACCCTAGAGATGAGAGCACAAGAGATGGGTTGGATGGTTAACCCTACATGTTTCCATCCCAACCCCTTTTATAGGTGGACAACCAGCCACCTACACCCCTTAATGGATCCTATCCACTATTATAGTGGTGAAAACCCATTAACCACACACACGGGTTTTACTCTCACGAGTTCACTTATGCATGTTTTTCAAAGCGCATAAGTGTGCATCCACTAAATCCTTAGCCTTGATCCAACCAGCTCCACCTTGACCTAAACCGCTCTCCAACGTATCGCCTATGCGTTGTGGTTTTGATCTAAATGGTTTCCAGTATTTTGGTCAAACTACCAAAATACCCTTCCTTGACCCGGTCATCACCAACCACTTCAAGCAATCGCCATGCTTGCCACGTATAGGTGCACCACTAGCCTGCCACATGACGCCAAATCTCTCCCGTCCTGGTTCCACTGAACCACGCCTCACTTGGCTCGTGCAAGTTACTTGGCACCATCCCACCGTTCGAACTTGCTTTCAATATTCCTGCCTTTCTCATGGCATGCTTGAGCTCACCGTCTCACCTGGTATCCTTGACCATTCTGGACCTCAACTCTTCCATGAGCCTAGCCCCGATCCTCGCCATTGACTACGGTTGACTCCAAGCGACCCTGCATATCTAAAGATAAAGAAATCATTTTGAGGCACAAGTTCTTCACAACTTGAGCTACATTAGCCAAGAATACGTCATGCACCCTTAATCCAATGATCCAGGTCAAACCAACTTAATCCATGACTCAATTTCTCAAAATCCTATTTTCTAGGAAGATTGAAAGTACCGCACTTACCATGCCGATACTTCCGCTCTACGGTACTACTGCTTCCTAAAGTGTTACTTTCGCACATTGAAAACCTCACCTGGACCTCTCTGAAAAAACGTATTACAACTCAACCCGGTACTTTCGCCGAGCGGTACTATCGCACTTATGCATGCAATACTTCCGTAAAGCAGAACTACCGCTCTAATACTTGCGGTACTTCTGGTTTTCCTGACACTTCCAGAAAATAGTCCAAATCAAATACAATCTTTGTAAAACTAATTGACCACTCCACAAACATTCAATGGTTCATCACAACAGTATCATGGACTTTCTCACATGGTCCTTCAAAGACGGTCGGCGCCACGCTGCTCACGTCGCCGCGCATTGCTGTCTGCTACTGCAGCGTGCAGCGGCACAACCTGGCTGCCTGGGAGTCTGGAGGCTATGCTTCTATGCTCGACTACTCGTAGGGAATTGAGTAGTTGCACAACCCTATTTGTTCCTTGGGCTACAGTTACGGATTTGGCGCAAAATTACTAACCCGTTTAAATCCTGACCCCACCCTATACAAAAGCCAACCCAACCCTATCCTTACCATTTTCTATTTTTGCCCATTTAGTATAACCCAAAGCCAACCCATTTAGAACCCAACCCTCTCGGCCCTATAAATCCTGGCCCATTATAGGCCTACCTGCCAATGAAGCTGACAATCTATTTCCGCTAGCGCCATTTCCTGATTTAATTCTTCACTTCTTCTCCTTCCCTGCTGTTGAAGTATAAGTGAATTATTTGTCTTTCCTCATCAGCTTAAGTTTTTTAGTGAACTGGTTGGTGCATGCAACTCAATATGGTATCAGAGCCAAGAGATCTTGAGTTCAAGACCCGGTTAGCACAATTAAAGAAAATAATTGTAGCTCACTTCTATTCCACGTCTTAGGTCTAAGATAACCTACACGTGAGGAGTGTTGAAGTATAAGTAAATTGATCGTCTTTCCTCATCAGCTTAAGCTTCTGGATGAGCTGATGCACGTACCTCCAATGCTGGAAATAATTGTATTTGAGCAAGGATCGAAAATTAATCCAGCTATATATGTTTGCCGGCCACTTGACAAAAGCAGAAAGCTTATGCGTCATGCATGCCACGAGAGGTAAAGGGCCCGTTTGATATGACTGCGGTTTATGGTTTTTGGTTGAAAATTTTGAAGTTTAGCTGTTTGCGATAGAGATTACGGAGAGAGATGCTTGCTTGCGATTTTAGTTGATACAGATATTGGGGTTTTAACGTATACTACAATTAACTTGTAGATCCCGTATTAAGAAAATACTCCGTTTAAAAGTTAGGTATTATAACAAAAACTAAAAATTAATTTTAGAAGTCATTAAAGAACAGCCCCAAATTAATCCGGCCGAAAGTTTCGTCTGCCCCATGTGAGGCAAGTTAATCCGGCCAAATGTTCAACAGCAAGTCTCATCCCGCACATGTCGCACCACAAATCCAATGAATTCGATCGGGACACGGGACAATCAAACCGCACAAGAGTTAAACAAGAACAGCTAGCTGCCATGGGAGTAGAACAGATCGTACGTACGATCTGTCTGCGATGACATATAGTATCACCAACCTAATTAAGTTGCCATGGGATCAAGATCCATCCTAGTTAGCTAGGTTGTCGGATTCATCTTGTGACGAGCGTTGCTGCCGATCAGTAAACTTCAGGGACTTGCAGATGGAGTACGTAGAAGCCGCGCGCGTACCTTAACTAGCTCTTGCGATGAAGAGTTCTCTTGCAGAAGCCGCTTTCACATGGCACTAGACGTAAATCAAATCTTTTTTAGCGGCATTGTTCCCTTCTTTTCACCGTCTCAAGTACATGCCATGAGGGGCGGATCCTGTATGAGACCCAACTTAGCCCATATATCCTCTTGCTGATTACCCTTAATGACCCCAATATACCATAGTCAGTTTTGCCATGAGGTTGGAGATAAGCTAGCTCATGATGGCCCCAAGACTTGGATGGCTAGATCCGCCATGGCATGCTGTGTCGGTCGTCGACCCAGTCATATCATATCGTTTGCTAGCTAGCTTGCTCCCACAGCGTGAATGTGTTTGTCCTAGCTTGTCTACGTACAGCTTGTCCGTCCAAAGAAAAACAAAATGATCGCCGAACATAGCATGTGCCCGATCGTGTCGTAAAACAACCAGTATTCAATTCGATCACCAGCTCTGCCAAAGTGCTAACCCGGCCGTGTTCCATCTACTTTCAAGGCCCGCCCCCTACGTAAATTGATACCGTATCTTTAGGGCACTTTCAACGTAGAAACTGCAAAATAATATCTACAGCTTATTACCTCTTATAGGCATAAGGTTAAAAATAATTTTTCTAATATATGATATTTAACAACCATCTTACTTAATTAATTTCTTCCCTCTTATTTTACATTCTCTCCTTTTTACCAATCCTTCTTATATAGTTGTCTTGGCTCTCTCAAATATGCAATATCTTGTATAAGATACTACTACCATCTCTCTCTTCTTTAAGCACTCTTTTACGTCATCCTTTTACTTATTTATTATATTATAGATACTGCGTACAGTACTCCATTAGAACTACCCTTAGCATACTATTCTTAATTTCACCGTCCCCATCTCTCCCGAAACACATGATGCCAAACTGATTTTCGGTTTTTTTTATAGTAACTAACTTTTAAAGTATCTTTTTAAAATAGGGTCTACTAGTTAATTGTAGTACATACTATACCGACTTCATTTATATCGGCAAAAACTGCACGTGAGTTTTTATTACTATTTAATCTCTCGCATAAATAACCTAAAAATCATAACCCACAATCAAAAGCCATAAGTTTCAGCCAAAAAAAACATACCCTAAAACTTATCCTGTCATATTAGAAAAAGTAAATTACAAGGCGGGTCGTTGAACCTGTACGAATGGTTTGTATGGCTCAACATATTTACATCCTTAAAGTGTGTTAAGTGAGCTACTGACCAACAAACATAGTCCAGGTTGGCAGCTCACGCTGCCATGGCACTCCATGTGGCGCTACATGCTCATGTCGCACTCGTCTTTTATTTTCCTTTTACTTTCGTTTCTTTTTTTACTTCATCCCCGTTCCCGTTCTTTTCTTTCCTCTTCTTTGCTTTTCGTGAGCGCCGCCTCCTCTCCTTCCATTCCCGAGCCGCCGCACCGTCCCTGCTTGCTAGCTGTTGAGACTCGTGCTGGTAGCGCTAACCCTTGACCGGAGATGCAGCAGGAGTTAGCGCAGGATGCAAGAGGCGGCGGCATGGGTAACCTCGTCGTCGATCTGGTTCGGCACCTGGAAGGGAGCAGGGCCGGTCCTGGGCATGGGCGGCAAGGGCGACCGCCTAGGGCCCACGAAAGTTAGGGGCCCCAGCACATATATATACCTATATATATAAATTATTTGGACTTATAGTTAGAAGGATCAACCGAAGTATATAAGGCTACAGGCTCATATCGTTAACTTCCAGGCAGCCATCAGCAACAACATGAAGAAGACAATTAGCAAGCATACTGAAAACTTGTCTAGGTAGCAAGTGTCCAACTCAATTTGGAAACACTTCATTTGACATGTCACAGGTAACTAAACGAATGAATGCTCGCTCATAAGATCGATGCCTAGCTCGGCTCAACTAGCTTGTATCTTATTTACTTGCTAATTAAACTGAGAATTTGACAACCGGTGGTTTCTTAAATATTTAAATTCTTCAGTTCAAGTATACAAAGAAAAATTTTGGTTCAAGATTGGTAGCCTAGAACTCTAAATTTTCAGTGCATGTGGTTGTGTTTGGCGACTAACAGAAAGTTATGTATCAGTTGAAACATTGAAGATTTTCTTTTGAAGGTTGGTGCTTTTGCCTTTTAGTGTGGTTGATGATAACTTAGTTAATGTCCCAGCTAACTGAAAAATCTCATAAAATAGTTTTTTATGTGGTTTTATTCATAAATGGCATATTTAGAACATATGAATTTCACAAGAAACAACATAAATTTCTCGAGACATAAATGAGGCCTTTAAGTTATATGTCTCTTGCAATTTGCAAGAGAAGTTTAGCATATATAACCTTGCTCATACAATATGATGTTGGTTATCTAGAATTATTTGCATTTGTTATTGATATACATTAAGTTTTGATCATAAAAGTGTCTGATCAGCCTGAATAGAAGTGAGATTTTTAAAATATCAGGAACACCCTAAAACCTCCACTTTCGTCTCGCTCCAGGGCCTCCGAAATATTAGGAACGGCCCTGGAAGGGAGAGAAGCAAATGCATCCTCACCTGGTCATCCCCATCGTTGTTGGACTGCGCCACCTTTTTCCTTACCTCCCTCAGTGCACCATGTCATTACTTGAGAGAAGCCGCCGCCTTCGACCCTCACCGCGGCCATGTATTGGAATGGAGATATCGCGAGATAAATCAGACGAACTGGGCAAGAGATTTACGTTTCATGGAAGAATTTGATGGGATTTGGAAGCTTTCAAAAGGGAAACACAGAACAAGAACATAAGAGGTTTTGTACTGCTGGAAAACTAGCAGCCTTTTCTGTTGTATTACACTGCTATTTAAAGCAAATCCTACTCTAACTCAGTGGTTAAGCCACTCTTATTATGCGCCACTACTTGCATGATCCTATGAGCCCAGACCATGCCGCATACGATATTAACAGACAATGAAAAACGCGCTCTCGCATGGACTGAGCACACATCGAATGACTACTCCAATGAATCCACGACCACAACTGTTACGACTGTCACAATAATCTTTCGACCACAGCTACTACGACCACTACAGTAACTCTATGACCATTACGCTACAGTAACTCTACGACTTTGACCACGACTGCTGTGACTACAACCACGACCACTACGACTAACTCTTCGACCATGGTCACTTTGACCACTGTCACTACGACCGACTTTTTGACCACGGTGAGCATGCTGGATTATTCAACATTCACCCCCCTAATCCTTATTGCGTTCACCTATGATCTTGACGACGCCAATCCTTGCGTGCTAGTCCTGGAACTTGACACGCCCGGGCGGCTTCGTGAGAATGTCTGTGAGCTTCTCTCTATGTGAGTATGCTCGAGGATGATTTTCCTTCTATCAACACACTTCCTAATGAAGCGAAAATGAGTGTCGATGTGCTTGCTCTGGTCGTGGAAGATAAGATTCTTGGTTAAAGCAACTGCGGACTTGTTGTCCACCTTGAGCATTGGCGTGCTGGGCTCTGAGCAAAGAAGTGCGCCCATCAGCCGAACTAGTTAGATGCCTTGACATGAGCTCTTCAATTTCACTGCACCATTTTGTTGAAGACGATGTCGCCCATCACGTGCACACGCTGGGTGACTGGGTCATACACGTGGTACGCCTTGGACCCGAACTAGTACCCGACAAAGATCATTGGTGTGCTCCGGTCGTCTAGCTTCTTCAGGTGTAGCTTCGAGTTCCTGACATGCACTACACAACCTAAGGTGCAGAGAAAGTGCACCGCCGGCCGCGACGTCTTCCTGTCGACGCTTCGTGTCGGTGCACGATTGAGGATGAAGACGACGGTGGAGACGGTTTCGCCCTAGAACCTCCCGGGGAGCCCTTTCACCTTCATCATGCTGCATGCCATGGCAACCACTGTCTGGTTGCGACGCTCAATGACTCCATTCTGCTATGGAGAATAAGGGGTCGTGAGCTACCGTTGCACACCGCACTCAGCGTAGTACTCGCCGAATTCCACCAACGTGAACTCCCCACCGCGGTTGGTTCAGAGCACCTTGAGCTTGCGCCCTGGCTCCACCTCCACCATGGCTTGAAAGTGCTAGAGGTCATTCTGGAAGGAGCAGTCGAAACCATGTTTGAAAGAGTAGTTGAATCCATGGTCGAAGGAGTAGCAGAAACCATGGTGGAAGGAGTAGTCGAAACCATAGTCGAAGAAGCTGCAAATGGTTATAGGGATGGTGGCTTGCTGTGTCGAGGACTTGCGGATGGTGATGGCCCTAGCCATCAAGAGTGTGGCCTCATCATCATCCCCTTGCGTTAGTGAGCCACAGACCGCTTCTGCCGACTACGGTAATCATTGGCCCAATGACCCATTTTATCGCAGTTGCGGCACTTGTCCTTCGAGAGGTCATGACCACCACCAGATCCTAGCCTTTCCTTGCTTTTGTCTGTGTCGTCGCTATCAACCCTTCATCATAGCGGTTTGCGTCGTCGGTTGGCGGAATTGGAGCCGCTAGAGGATCCCTCCCCCTGCCGCTCCCTCATACACGCAGACCACTGCTCCTCCACGAGGAGCAGTTTTCCGTTAGCTCTGGTGACGGGCGCTGGGTCTAGCCGATCATTCGCCACGTTGAATCTTCCGGTCACCTCCTCCACCAAGAGTGTCGAGAGATCAAACAGAGTTTTAATTGATAGAGCAATTTGGGAGAACTTGAAGGGGACGGCATGTAGGTACTTCTCGACGACCTTGTGCGGTGGCTCTGAGTCGCCGAGAGTGCTAAGATGATTTACCAGCCCAGTGAGCCGCAACGCGAAGTCATCGATAGACTCCCCGTCACGGAATGCAATGCTCTCGAACTCCTTGCAGAGCTTCTGAGCATTGGCCTTGCACACTCGATCAATGTCGACGCTCATAGTCTTCAGGGTATCCCACGCCTCCTTGGTGGTTGCCTTGACGGCGAGCATGTAGATTATCTCTGGTGGAACGACATGTAGGATGGCCTCCAACGCCATCCTGTCCTCCTGGAATTCAGCGCCATTGGTGTTGACAGCGTCCTAGAGCCCGTGTGCCTGGAGCATGACCTTCATCATCAAGGCCCAATCACCATAGTTTGTCTTTGTGAGTGTCAGGTACGCCGCCGACCCCCAACCTCCTTCATTACCCTTTGTACCACTAGAGCATTGTCGCTTCCGCCGGGGCGGTCTCTGGGATGTGGCGATGAAGATTGGGAGCACCGGGACGACGAGAAATCACCCGGCTGCATCGTGGATCAGCATTCCCTAGCTCTATAACAAGTGTTAAAAACTTTGGCCGATCAACACGCCTGAGCTCACACTTGAACATATACGAAGTTGGAAACACAAAACAAGAACACAAGAGGTTTTGTGTTGTTGGAAAACTGGCAGCTTTTTCTATTGTATTATACTGCTATTTAAAAGAAATTCTAGTCTAACTTGGTGGTTAAGCCACCCTTATTATGCACTACTACTTGCACGATTCCACAAGTCTAAACCATGTTGCACACGATATTAACAGACAACGAAAAACACACTCTTGTGTGGATTAAGCACACGTCAAACAACTACTACATTGAATCCACGACCACAATTGCTACAACTGCCACAGTGATCTTTCGACCATAACCACTACGACCACTACAGTAACTCTACGACCATGACACTATAGTAGCTTTACGACTTTGATCACGACTGCTACAATTATGACCACGGCCTCTATGACTAACTCTTCGACCACGGTTATTACGACCGACTCTTCGACCACGATGATCGTGCTAGATTATTCAAAAATTTTGCTTTCCTTTTGCTATCCATGGATGAGGCTCGCTCTGATCCTCTCTCTTCGGGCTTGCTCTCAATCTGCTCTCTTGGGCGCTCCAGGGAAGCGGCACTATTGGGCAGCGTTTGGGGATATCTTGGCTACGACTTTGCTACTGCGCTTCTCCGCCACAGGCCATGGCTGAGCTCGGCCAAGGCTTCTCGCTTGCCACGGTGGCCGAGCTGGACTTTGGCAAGGAGCATGGAGGCGGTTGGTGACCAATGGCCACGGTGACTACGGTGGCGGCGGCGAGATGGCACGACCGAGAGAAGTCATTGGAGTTTTTGCCGTCTGCATCTCGATTGGAGTAGAGTGAGAAAGAGGGAAGAGAAAGGGTATACATGAATATTTTTGCCAAGTTGGCAACAGTCAGCATGCCATGTCAGCTCGCAACGCCTGGCTAGGGTAGTTGGACCTAGCATGACCCACTTAATGTACTTTAGAGACCAAATGTGTATTTTCTAAGTATAATGACCTGGATGAACTACTTATACAAATTTAGTGACCTTCGTATTATTTACTCTTAAAAAATTATATTCTGCTGTCCTAACTTGGTGCCAAATTGTAAGAGCATGTTTGGAACGCATAAAAGATTTTCAAGAATTTTGTTGGGAAGGGAGGTCTACTTTCTTCTCATTTTCTAGTTATTCTTTTTGCGAGTGCCCTTTTTCTAATTATAAACGACATAATTTCCAGCATTTCTTCTTCTCCAATTAACACGGAGTCTCCAATCCTCATTCAGATCGGAGTAGAACCAATTGGATTGAGCTGGCTTTCTGTTTCATTTTGTGTCGTCTTCTTCTCCTTAGCCCCGGTCCCGGAGTCGTCCAACTGTGCACGGACTTAACTTTTGGTATCTGGACAAATTGTTTGTTTGTTCCTTTGTTGAGCATATACACACGACCGGAAGAGCAGCAGTTGAGGAATGAATTGCATGTGGGGAAATTTAATCTGGACAAAGTTTCAGCGAATCAGATCGTGCGTGTATTGTTCAAGGAAAGGCAAATGGATCTGGATAAACTTCAGAGATTAAGCATACGATTGTGGTATTTGCAGTTTTTCCTTTCTTCATTTTAGTAAAGACTTCAAGAAATTCCTAGTACATTCTGGTTAAATTTTAAATAGTGTATTATAGCGCTTTAATGATTCTATTGACTAGTTAGCACTACTACAGAAAGGCTAATAGTAGACGGTAAATCACAGACGGTTTTGTGAAACCGTCTGTAATGTAAACTATTACAGACGGTTTTAATTTGAAGGCCGTCTGTGGTATTTGTGGTGGGAAAAAGGAGTATCACAGACGGTTCTTACTGCTGAACCGTCTGTGATACTGGAATATCACACACGGTTTTTATTAAAAACCGTCTGTGATAATCTGGGATTATCACAGACGGTTTTTTATTAAAAACCGTCTGTGTTGTGTCGACTATCACAGCCGGTTGTTGTTAAGAACCGTCTGGGAATGTTCACAGACGGTTTTTCACAAGAACCGGCTGTGATGTCCCTTTGTCTGTCATATTCTAGATCAGAGGTTAATATATAAGTACACATTGCTTCTAATAACTTAACTACAGAACTACTGAGACAAGAGGTCACAAATTAAAGGCAAATTTATTAATTTCAATTAGAGGCAAATTTATTACAAAAGTCGCACAGGTAAAGAGTTTCCCAGATTATATTCTTTTGGGCTTCGTAAGCTTCTTCTTCAACTTGGGGACTTGGAGGATCAGCCGCTAAATTCTCGAACGCCGTTAAGATTCCTCGTGCAGCCTGGGCAAATGATCAGCAGCATCCATAATGTCGTACAGGATAGCATGAAAAGATTCCTCAGAATCTGCCGTTTCTGCTTGATCGGCAAGGCTATCCATCAGTCTCTGCAATGCGTGTAGAGCTTCTTCCGCATTGCGCACATTGTGGAGAAGAACCAGGGTGAGGGCTGTTTCCCTTTCTTGAGCGGCAGCGAGACGCCTCCGTCGACGGTGGAGGATCAGGTCAAGCTGACGGATGCAAGAAAGTCGGGGAAGGAGAGCAGGGCGGGTGCGGAGAAGCTGCTCCAGATGCAAATTGCTGGCCGCCTGTGTAAGGTTCCGGCCGAACAATTCGTGATGAACAGATGAGAGGAAGGAGATGATCACAAGAACAGTTGTAGAAGCCATGTTGTATTAATTGTATATTGTATTGTACGTACGTAGAAGCTAGCTAGAGACCTGGATTAGGAGCGCATATTTAACCTTTAGCACAAACGGTTCGTATACGCAAACATGAATGATATAGACGCTTCGTATAATGATCGAGAGACGTTAATTAGACGATCGAAACACGAAGCGTTCTGGCATCGAAACACGCGCGAAGTGTTCTGGAACGAAGCTTATCACAGACGGTTTTTTTATAAAAAACCGTCTGTGATAATTTATTATCACAGACGGTTTTTAGTTAAAAACCGTCTGTGATAATGACTACGGCATTTATTGCACTGCTCAGACCGCATCGTCTTCATTTCGATCCAGATCTAGCCACTGCTGCGCACTTTTTCACTCGGGAGGAAGCTAGAGCGATTTCAGGCCAGTTAATTTGGTGGGAAGAGGCAGAGATTGAGCTTTGAATTAAGATTCAGACTTTCCTGGTTGCTGTAGATATGGTTAGTAATGAAATTTATTTATTTTTAATTGCATTACAATTTAGGTGTAAGTAATGATCCATGAGTGGTTATTGAAGATGGTTAATTAATTTGCAAAATTGTTGGTTATATAATAGCTATTGTGTTTGTAATATGAATTGAGCTAGGAAATTAAGTCTCAATATAATAAATGTGGCCGGTATATATGTAGTTATAATTAGTTATTCTAGATTTTAATACTAAGTTGTTATATATGTACGTAACGTAGGACCGAAGTTGGATGTATGCCGCGAGCCGTGTGAGTGAAAAGTACATTAATGGCGTTTCTGCTTTTATAAGAGCCGCCGAGGAGGATATGTTGAATAAGGGGTGGAATATATGTGCTGTCCATGCACTGACTGCGAGAATTTGAAGATGTTTAAGAACCGAGGGCAAATTGAAGCGCACTTGATTCGGAGGGGTTTCAAAAAGGATTATACGTGTTGGACTAGTCATGGCGAAGTGAATGATCATATGCCGCCGGATGACATCGCCGGTGAAGTGAATGATATGCCCCCGGATGACATCGCAGGTGAAGTGAATGACATGCCGCCGACTGATGTCGATTGTGGCTCGGATTCGGATAGGTTGCACGATGATAATCTGGATCAGATGCTTCGCGATGTAGAAGAGAACTATGATGAGAGAGAGTATGTTAAATTCCGTGGCTTGATGGAGGACTCAGAGAAACCTTTGTACACGGGCTGCAAGTACACGAGGTTGTCGGGCGTGCTTGAACTGTTGAAATTGAAGGCAAGCAACAGTTGGTCCGACAAGAGTTTCACGGCGCTGCTAGGTCTTTTAGCGGACATGCTTCCGGAGGGAAATGAGTTGCCTAAAACCACGTATAAAGCCAAGAAGCTTCTTTGTCCGTTGGGAATGGAAGTAGAAAGAATACATGCATGCCCGAACGACTGTATCCTCTACCGTAAAGAGTATGCAAACATGCATGTATGTCCGGTGTGCAACACATCCCGATACAAACGTAACAATCAATCAGATGATGGCGAGGGAACAGAGGCGAAGAAAGGACCTCCTGCTAAGGTGGCATGGTATTTTCCTATAATTCCCCGTTTGAAAAGGTTTTATGCAAATCCAAAGGAGGCAAAACTGCTGCGTTGGCACTCGGAGGAGCGCAAGAAGGATGAAATGCTAAGACACCTTGCTGATTCCGCGCAGTGGAGAAACATCGATAGGAGTTTTGCAGAGTTCGGTGCAGAACCAAGGAATATAAGGTTTGGACTGAGTACAGATGGAATGAATCCATTCAGTAGCATGAGCAGCCGACATAGCACATGGCCCGTGACTCTCTGCATCTATAACCTTCCTCCTTGGTTGTGTATGAAGCGAAAGTACATTTTGCTGTCGATACTTATCCAAGGGCCAAAACAATCTGGGAATGATATCGATGTGTTCCTAGCACCGTTGGTGGAAGATCTAAAAGTACTGTGGAACGAAGGGGTACAGGTATGGGATGCATACAAACGAGAGAACTTCACTCTGCGCTCCTTATTGTTCTGCACCATAAATGATTATCCTGCCCTTGGTAACCTATCGGGCCATAGTATAAAAGGTGCCAAAGCTTGTACTCACTGTTTAGATGGTACCGAGAGTGTGTGGCTGAGACACTCACGCAAAACCGTCTACATGCGTCACCGCCGGTTCCTTCGGAGGGCTCACCCATACCGCAAGATGAAGAAACAATTTGACGGAGAGAAGGAAGACGGTTCAGCTCCAAGGCATTTAAGGGGACGCGAGGTTTATGATATGGTTAAGGATTTAGATGTTGTCCTCGGAAAGGGACGTAAATTGAGGGCTCATGAGAAGAACACCTGGAAGAAGAGATCAATATTTTGGGACTTACCTTATTGGGAGTACCTAGATGTTCGGCACTGCATCGACGTCATGCACGTAGAAAAGAATGTGTGCGACAGCTTGATTGGTCTCTTACTGAACATCCGTGATAAAACAAAGGACGGCGTCAACGCATGGCTTGAGTTGGCTGATATGCACATCAGGCCTGAGTTAGCACCGACATGCACTGATAATGCACGAATGTACCTTCCCCCTGCGTGTTACACTCTGTCCAAGGCTGAGAAAACAGAACTGTGCCAGTGCTTGCATGGTGTCAAAGTTCCGTCTGGTTACTCCGGCAACGTGAAGAAACTTGTTTCGATGCAAGATTTGAAGTTAAATGGCATGAAGTCTCATGATTGTCATGTGCTGATGACATAGATGCTCCCTATTGCAATTAGAAATATTTTGCCGATCAAAGTCCGAGAGACAATCATGAGTCTATGTTATTTCTTTAACACAATTGCTCAGAAGGTCATCGATCCCGAAGGACTAGATGCTCTGCAGGACGAGGTGGTGATGACTCTATGTCACCTTGAAATGTATTTCCCTCCTTCGTTTTTCGATATCATGGTCCATCTCATTGTTCACGTTGTGTGGGAGATAAAAATGTGCGGGCCCGTATTCCTACGTAGCATGTACCCATTTGAGAGGTTCATGGGAATTCTCAAGTCCTACGTACGGAATCATTCTCGGCCGGAGGGCAGCATCGTCGAAGGTTATGCAAGCGAAGAGGTCATTGAGTTTTGTGTCGATTATATGGCTCAGATTCAGCCGATAGGTGTCCCTCAATCTCGTCATGAGGGGAGGCTGAAGGGTCTCGGAACTATCGGAAGGAAAGCAATCACTCCAGATATGTACATGTATACTCAAGCCCATTTCACGGTGTTGCAACACATGACTGAAGTGGCGCCTTATGTGGACCAGCACAAGGGTGTGCTTCGGCAACAGAATCCGGAGCGGCCGGATGTTTGGATCATGAGGCAACACAACCGTCGGTTCAACCAATGGTTGAAGGAGCAAATCGCTAGGAGCTCGCCGAGTGAGACGTTGACATGGTTGGCAAAAGGGCCGACATTTACAGTTGTGACATGGCAAGGATATGACATAAATGGGTACACATTCTATACGTAGTCTCAGGATGTCAAGAGCACTAACCAGAACACCGGTGTCCGCATAGATGCATTCAGTACCGATGGGTCGAGAAACTCGTACTATGGCTTCATAGAAGAGATTTGGGAGCTCGACTATGTGGTTTTCAAGATCCCCTTATTTCGCTGCCGTTGGGTGCATCTCCCACAGGTGAAGGTTGACAAGTACGGTGTCACGACCGTGGACCTCCAACGTGTCGGGTACAAAGATGAACCATTTGTACTCGCCAATCAAGTTGTTCAAGTTTTCTATGTAACCGACCCGGCAAATAAGAAACGCCATGTAGTTCTTCATGGAAAAAGGAGAATTGTCGGAGTGGAGAATGTAGTGGACGAGGAGGAATACAATCAATTTGACGAGTTACCTCCTTTTGGAAATGGCATAAGGGTCGACGATGAACAACGTGACGAAACTAGTTACGTACGCATTGATCATGATGAAGGGCTAATTTTTAAAGGAAATAAGCAAGTACAATAAGAATGTATATGTGAAAATGTGTGACAATTTTGAGATGTATATGTGAAAATGTGTGATGTAGTCAATTTTGAGATGTATATGTGGAAATGTGTGATGTAGTCAATTTTGAGATGTATATGTGAAAATGTGTGATGTAGTCAATTTTGAGATGTATATGTGGAAATGTGTGATGTAGTCAATTTTGAGATGTATATGTGAAAATATGTGATGTAGTCAATTTTGAGATGTATATGTGAAAATGTGTGATGTAGTCAATTTTGAGATGTATATGTGAAAATGTGTGATGTAGTCAATTTTGAGACGTATATGTGAAAATATGTGATGTAGTTAATTTTGAGATGTATATGTGAAAATGTATATGTGTGATGTATTTGAGAATGACAAAATGTATCAAGAAATATACTGTGTGAATGCAGCTGGTTGGTGTTGTATATGAATGCAGCTGTTTGGTAGTTGATATGAATGCAGCTGTGTAGTTATTGGTGTTGTCTTAATTGCAACAGCCGGCAAAGACTTATCACAGACGATTCTAAACTTAGAACCGTCTGTGATAGTTTACTATCACAGACGGTTTTTAACTCAAAACCGTCTGTGATATGTTATCACAGACGGTTCTAAGTTTAGAACCGTCTGTGATAATCTTCCTACATATACCCTCTCGCTAGGGTTTTCCGTGTGCGCTGCAGTTATTCGATTAGATCTAAATCCCGAGCCCGTCGTCGCCGCCGCCTCCCCGAGCCCTCGCCGGCTGCCTCCCCCAGCCCTCGCCGGCCGCCTCCCCGGACGAAGATGTCGCCGCAGCCTCCTCCTCCTCCGTCGCCGCCTCCCCGAGCCCGTCGCCTCCTCCTCTGTCGCCGCCTCCCCGAGCCCGTCGCCTCCTCCTCCTCCGTCGCCGCCGCCTCCTCCTGCGTCGCCGCCTCCCCGAGCCCGTCGCCTCCTCCTCCTCCGTCGTCGTCGCCGCCTCCTCCTCCTCCTCCTCCGTCGCCGCCGCCTCCTCCTCCTGCGTCCCTAAGGTCACCAAAACCGTAAGGTCATCAAATCCCTCCCCGAGCTTCATGCTTACTGTTAGTGTTTAGGGTTGATGCTTGATGCTTCATACTGTTATGGTTAGTTGCTTAGTACATATTTAGGGTTGATGCTTCATGCTTACTATTAGTAGGGTTGATGCTTGATGCTTCATACTGTTATGGTTACTTGCTTAGTACATATTTAGGGTTGATGCTTCATGCTTACTGTTAGTGTTTAGGGTTGATGCTTGATGCTTGGTACATATTACATTGGTACATTGTTTACTGCAGTAGCTTAATTAGTTTGCTATTTGGTACATATTACATTGTTACATTGTTTACTGCTGTAGCTTAATTAGTTTGCTATTTGGTACATACTACATTGGTACATTGTTTACTGCAGTTGCTTAGTTTACATTGGTACATATTGCTTGTTGTGTTAGTATATAGTATATAGTATATAGTATATAGTACATAGTATATAGTTTGAAATCATTTGGGTCCCCCTTCCCTCTACTCCTCTCCTCCCTTCTCCCCCTTCCCTCTACTCCTCTCCTGATCTCTTTCTAGTGTATCCGGATAAAGAAATCTTGCGATTATTGCAAAAGATACATTGACCATTTGGGTGGAAAGAAATACATTGTGTCGTCAGGCTCATGACTGCCAATTTGAAGCATAGCGTAGCATTCGAGGCACATCCAAGGCCTGCAGCTGTGTCTTGAAGAATGCCAAGAGCTGGTCTTCAGATGTGGCATTCCTCAAACTATAAATTATGAATCTTATTCTCATAACCCATCTGAATACCAGCTCTTGGCATTCCTCAAGACACAGCAGCAGGCCTCGGATGTGCCTCGGATGCTATGCTATGCTTCGAATTGGCAGTCATGCGCCTGACGAAACAGTTGATCTTTCCGCCCAAATGCTCCATGTATCTAGACAAAAAACAGCAAATGAAGCAAGTGACATACTATAGTGTTACCGTTCAATGAACCGGATACACTAGTTTGTGTCATTTGCTTCATAGACCTTTGTTTAGGGACTTTGCTATTTGGTTTATAGTTTTAGCAACTAAAGTAGGTGCTAGGATAGACACTTTGTTTAGAGACCTTGTAGTAATAGTATTACAAAATTCAAGGAAATTTTAGTACAGAAGTTCAAAAAAAACAAATTCCCAGATTCTTCGGTGAGCAGCCGATATAGCCGACTTCTTCGGTGAGCGACTATCCATCTGCTTCTTCCCACTCCTTCTCTTCATCTCTGATCTCTGGATCACGTACGCCAGTAGCGATGATTCAGTTAGATGAATCATCGCTACTGGCATACGTGATCCGGAGACCAGAGATGAAGAGAAGGAGTGCGAAGAAGGAGATGCATAGTCGCTCACCGAAGAAGTCGGCTATGTCGGCTGCTCACCGAAGAATCTGGAATGTCTTTTTTTTGCACTTTTGTAATAAAATTGACTTGAATTTTGCGGGAAAAAGAAGGACTTGATACATTGGTAAATTGGTAAGATAGGCACATACCCCCTCTCTATGTCCATATCACCCCCTCCCTTCTCCCCCTCCCCTCTACTCCTCTCTTGTCTTGCAATTCAATATGATTACTTTCTCATCTTATCTTAATAGACCCACAAAATGAGCAACATGTCACCCGCGCATTCTTCAACATCATCGCCGGAGGCGTCTGCTCCAACATCAAGACGCCAAGGAAGAGGGCTATCAAAGAAGCCTGAGGGCCGACAGATCATCACAGCGGTGAATGCATCTGGGGTCCCTATCCTTCCTCAAAAAGCAGTAAACGCATTCCGAACCATGGTCGGAGTAGTTGCACGAGAACGAATTGAGATCACATACAATTCGTGGAAGAACGTGCCTGACACTCGGAAACGTGAGCTGTGGACCGAAATTTTGGCATCGTTCGAGTTCCCAGAAGAACACCTGGACGCTGTGCAACAACAAACTTACAAAGCGGCGTGCAAAGCATGGAAGAACTTCAAGAGCACGCTTGTCAAGAAATACGTGGAGACGGACGAAACGCCTGTTCATACATACCCATTCCTGGAACCACAATGGGAAGAGTTCAAGGCGATGCAAACGACCGAAGATTTCAAAAGTACAAGTGTGGCGCACAAGGCCCTCCAGGCAAAAAATACACACCCTCACAGACTTGGCACAGCTGGGTATGCGGGTAAAATCGCGCAGTGGATGAAGGAGGATGAGCTGGCAGCTGCACAGGACATCGCCCCGCCGTTTTCCAATATCCCGGACGACCGCGCTCGAAATTGGATTAGAGCAAGGTCATCTACAACGACATCAGGGGACATCACCTTTCGAAACCCTTCAGACCAGCAAGTGACCGAGCGCCTGGTAAGATATCGATCGAACTACGTAGCTTGTAATTACTCCACAACTTCGTACGAATTGAAATGACATGTCGTGCTCTTGCAGGAAGAGCTGAGTTTTCAATCTACCCTGGGATCATTCCAGGGAACAAGGGAGAATGATATACTTTCCGTGGCTCTGGGAAACAAGGAGCACCCGGGCCGTACGAGAGGCCTTGGGCTTTATGTTCCTTGGAAACATGGTTTCCAAGATGACTCCGACATGTATCGGCGCAGGAAGAGAAACAAAGCCGAGCGTGACGCACAGCTACGAGAAGAGCTCAAGGCATCTCTTAAAGAGGAGATACTGGGTTCGATGGCTGATATAATCAGAGATGAGGTGCGGAAACAGACAGAAAGTCAGCAGGCCGCCACCGCCGCTCCTGTGCTAGCTAGCCCGCACAACCATCCGAGTAGCCGCGCGTCCAATCCGACGCAAACCCAGTCCAAATTTCCTGTGGACGACATCCTGGTAATAATTATTACCTCTCGAATGCTTGCTCCATTGGTAGGCCTATTCGAGTAGCTAATTTTGTATCGTTATGTAGGAGCCTACGACATGCAGGCTCCAAGTGAGATATGACTCCATTCCCTTGTACGCTGCTTGGGGCCAGGCATATTCGTCTGGTATCAGGGCCATGGTGCACGGTCAAGCTTTAGCGCCAGGCTTCGCAAAAGTTAATGTGGATGGTGTGTATGCCAATTTTGAGGTGGTCCCGCTACCGAAGCCCCCCAACGACGAGATCGTGAATCTAGGACAGGCCATTGGAACATTCATCCAGTGGCCCAAAACCGACATCTCCCTGGAGGCTTCTTCACCGGTGGCAAGACCAGAAGTGCAGTGCGAACCACAGCAACTTGCACTGGTGCCATCTCCACACGGGCAGTGCGAACCACAGCTACCTGCACCGGTGCTATCTCCACGGGTGCTATTCTCGCCAAAGCAACTTGCACTGGTGCCATCTCCACACGGGCAGTGCGAACCACAGCTACCTGCACCGGTGCTATCTCCACGGGTGCTATTCTCGCCAGAGCAACTTGCACCGTCTATACCATTACAGTCGACTAGCATAAAGTCGACCCACAATCGAGGCAGTGGCCAGGGCAAATCAAAGACGAAGGATGATGACAATTTCCCGTCCATGCCATTGGCCCGCAAATTCGTGCTAGCTCAGCCGATGGTAGTCCAGGAAGAGCTCCAAAAACTAGGACTTGGTTGCCAAAGATTCCACCTTTGGTATATGGAAGAGTCCAATAAGCCAGCGGCAGAACGGCGCTCAGGTATAACTGTCAAATTCAAGCCGGAACATTTCTTGCACGAAGTTCAGGAATGTGTCTTCGCGGTGACCTTTGACGATATATTTGAACTTTTCACGCTCAACGCTCTCGACGCCTCACTCGTTCGATGCTGGACGCTGTAAGTCTGTACAATCACAGTCTCTGTTCACGTAATACCGATATATGTCACAATTTGTTGCTTTCCTATGTTATATATAGATTCATGCTGATCGAAGCTAGATCATCGAAATCACAAATTTGTTTCCTGGACCCACGCTTGGTCGCCATTGATACCATCATCGAGAATGCATCCTTCGTCGAGGACTATATTACAAAAACACTGCTGGCTCACCAAGATAAGGAATTTGTTCTTATGCCATACAATGAGCAGTTCCATTGGATTTTAATTGTAATTATACTAAAATGGAACAAGGCTATATACCTTGATTCTCTAAGTAAGAACAAATCCAAGTACACAGCTATCGCCCGAATACTCGATAGGTACGTACATTGTACATTGTACTCTTTCTTTCCTTCCGAATAACTAATCTAACTTTTTCGAATAACGAAGGTCGTTCGCCACATACGTTCAACAAACACGTGACTCGACGACAGGGGCCAAGGCCTTGAAACATGATCGCAAGTTTCGGGTATTCGCTAGCTACACATTAATTAATCATATACAACACATAGTAGTAATGCCACTTGATTTAACACATTATATTTTTTGCAGTGCCACCAGCAGGAGCCGGGCAACACGTGTGGATACTACGTGTGCCACCATATGAGACTACTCCTCGATTCCACCAAGATCACTAATTCTAAGGTTTGTCAATCTTCCCACATTTATTTCATACATGTCAGTTTTATATATGCGCGCGTTGATATTCCTATCGACAGGCTGCGTCCATCTCTACATCTGCATTGACACAGCCGGATTTTGCAAAAATTCGAGGAGAGCTCATTTGGTTTTTGTGGTCAAAAGTCGTAAGATCAGATGGAGAGTTCCACTGCCCAGAATGATTTTTTATTGTAATTCTAAGTGCAAATACAGTGTAGATCTTTTACAATTGTGTATTTGTTAATGGATATTTTATTTCAACTCAATGAATTGATTTGCGAAATGGATGCTTTATGTTTGTGAAATGAAGTGCGTTGTCAATTGGATGTTTTATGTCTGTGAAATGAATTGAGATGTGAAATGTATCTCAAATGAAATGAGATGTGTGAATTGTATATGTTTATGTCTGTGATTATCTGCTTGTTTCAGAGGGCATGGCTAGCATTTCCTGAGGCTAGCTATAAACAGAAATAGATTCTGCTGGGGGGAGGAGTATCACAGACGGTTTTTCATTAAAAACCGTCTGTGATTATGCGATATCACAGACGGTTTTTCATTAAAAACCGTCTGTGATTATCCGATATCACAGACGGTTTTGTACTAAAAACCGTCTGTGATTATCCGATATCACAGACGGTTTTTTCTAAAAACCGTCTGTGATATCGCATAATCACAGACGGTTCAAAAACCGTCTGTGATAACTTGGATTATCACTGACCCATAATTTCAGACGGTTCAGAAAACCGTCTGTGATGACGTTTCTGAACCGTCTGTAATCTGGCTTTCTGTAGTAGTGTAGAGACCCGTGCGTTGCAACGAAATCATAAAAATAGTGAGACGAAACTTACTGTCTAGCCAACTTTACACATTAAACATTGGAGAGCAAGCGACAGAGATAGAAGGGTGGCCAGAATGTGCGAGGAGAGGGGGAAAGTGGAGGGGGTGTGCGGTTGTATCATGAGAGAGAGGGTTGTATCATGAGAGAGAGAGGATGAGAGAGACGAATGGTCCAGATCAAATCGGATGGCTAAGAAGAGAGGAGGGAGAATGGACTAACCACCAACTCACACTTTTATAATAGTAAAGATAGTGGTGGAGTAGTGGGTGGTTGCAAATTGGAGACCAATTTTGCTTTAAAATTTATGTGTGTGTTTTTATATGGTCTTTTGGAGAAGAGCATTGAAGTAACTCCTTACTTCTATTAATTACTTGTACATTTTAGTGAATTCTTTGCCTATTCATTATTTTCATATTTGGTAATAAGAATTCATATCTTCATGTTAGTTTTGTTATCCATTTGCCAATGATTTCTAATTTCTAATTATTTGATTTACCCATTATGGATGATAAAAGGTATTAAACCTGTAATTACGATCTTCATAATTGTATGTCGTGTAACATTTCTATGGCATAATTGTACTTTTGTGTTGTCTTTTTTTGGCATTTTATTTGAGTTTTTCAAATTTCACTAATTTTCCTACTTTTATTTTTGATACTTCATTTGTTATATTTTACATAATTTGTATTTGTCAGATCTTCTAGGGCCTCTTTAGTCTTTCTCGGTTTTACATATGGTTTTTGCAGTTAATTTTGTATAGACAAAAATAGGATCTAATGCTTACTGCATCAATTCATATGCACATCGCAAGAAGTTATACATAAATGTTGCAGCATAGTAATTTTTCCTATGTTGTACTCCAGTATTTTGCAATAACCACAACAACATTTTTTTATTGAACTACTGCAACATTTCAAGTGAATTGTTGCGACAAGCATCCTATACCTAGAAAATAGACGCCCAATTTTTTTAACATTTTTGTGTTATACATATTCGCTGACAGCTTAGTAAGAGTTGGGATTATAGACGTATATGACTTGCGATGGGCAACTCGATGCGTGGAAGAAACCCAATTGAGCCTTGCCTCACTGTTGAATATCCCTCCTTTCTTGCTCGGCGATGAATCGAGGACAGTTGGTAAGTGGTTGATAGTGTAGGCCAGCTCCTCAAATCCGATTATATTTGCTTCAAAATTAATTCTCATGACTTCTGTTTTGGAACAAAGAAGCGTCTTCAAACAAAATGCCCGGCATTTCCTTAGAAGCAAGAAAAGAAGTGAGACTACTAGATTAATCTTTGATGGTGTCTAGAGAGCACTCCAGTGTTTTTTGGTTGTAAGTATTCAGATTTTTTAGGTATTAGATTTCTATCTAACGCCTTAGATATGAAGCACTCATTTTTTTTTTGGAGGAGGTGGTATAGAGAGATCTGTTAGATAGAGATCCAATGGTCTAAATTCGTTTTTTAGGGGAGTACAGGAATCCATTGAATAAAGATCCAACGTTTCAAAATCTGAGTGCTCTCAATCCCAAAAATACTCAAGTGCACCTTAGCACTTCCCTTAATCTTTTTCCAATTTCGATCAAATCGATCGCGATGGGTGATCAGTGGGTTGTCCCTGAATGGAAGAATAGCCTGCAGAACGTGCACGGATCAGCCTCGTTGTGCTCGCGCGCACGTTCAGCCATACCTTATATAGTCAATGCGAAGCGAAGACAAGGTAATCATCGAGCATTACATGTGCCCGATCCGATTGTGGCATCGTCGACCAGATCTCCAGCTCTCGACAGCTTTCAATTCCTGTCAGTTTCGATCGAGTCTCTGCAACCAACTGTTCCCGCTAGTGGTTCAAGGACACCTACTATATACGCTGTTGACACTCGTCCAGTCCAAGAACAGAGAGAGCTTCAAGTCTTGTCGCAATGGCATCCTCGCTTCGCCATCGTGTGGTCTTGGTCTCTCTCTTGTGTATCGTTTCTGTCTCATTCTCTTCTGCGGCCGGCGGAGGCTCGGGACGCGGCCCGATCACCACCAATGGCCGGAACTACACCAAGGTGTGCGACCCGGCCCGGTTCGCGGCCGTGGGTCTTGACATGGCGGGTTTCCGGTACTGCGACGCCTCCCTGCCGTACTCCGACCGGGTGCGGGACCTCGTTGGCCGGCTGACACTGGAGGAGAAGGTGCGCAACCTTGGCGACCGCGCGGAGGGCGCACCGCGTGTTGGCTTGCCGCGGTACCTGTGGTGGGGGGAGGCCCTGCACGGCGTGTCGGACGTCGGCCCGGGGGGCACGTGGTTCGGCGACGTGGTGCCGGGCGCCACCAGCTTCCCGCTCGTCATCAACAGCGCCGCTGCGTTCAACGAGACGCTGTGGCGGGCCATCGGCGGCGTGGTGTCCACCGAAATCAGGGCCATGTACAACCTGGGCCACGCCGAGCTCACCTACTGGAGCCCCAACATCAACGTCGTGCGCGACCCGCGGTGGGGCCGCGCCAGCGAGACACCCGGCGAGGACCCCTTCGTCGTCGGCCGGTACGCGGTCAGCTTCGTCCGCGGAATGCAGGACATCGACGGCCGCGACACCGCCGGCGCCGACCCATTCTCCCGGCCCATCAAGGTCTCCAGCTGCTGCAAGCACTACGCCGCCTACGACGTCGACGCGTGGTTCGGCGCCGACCGCCTCACGTTCGACGCGCAAGTCCAGGAGCGCGACATGATTGAGACGTTCGTGCGGCCGTTCGAGATGTGCGTGAGGGACGGCGACGCAAGCTGCGTCATGTGCTCCTACAACCGCATCAACGGCATCCCCGCCTGTGCCGACGCGCGGCTCCTGTCGGAGACCATCCGCGGCGAGTGGCAGCTCCACGGGTACATCGTCTCCGACTGCGACTCGGTTCGCGTCATGGTCAGGGACGCCAAGTGGCTCGGGTACACCGGCGTGGAAGCGACTGCGGCGGCCATGAAGGCCGGGCTTGACCTCGACTGCGGCATGTTCTGGGAGGGCGTGCGGGACTTCTACACCACCTACGGCCTCGACGCCGTGCGGCAAGGGAAGCTGCAGGAGGCCGAAGTCGACAATGCACTGAGCAACCTCTACCTGACCCTGATGAGGCTAGGTTTCTTCGACGGCATGCCGGAGCTTGAGTCCCTCGGCGTGAACAACGTCTGCACAGAGGAGCACAAGGAGCTGGCCGCGGATGCCGCAAGGCAGGGGATGGTGCTCCTCAAGAACGACGGCGGCCGGCTCCCGTTGGACGCCAAGAAGGTTAATTCGGTGTCATTGGTTGGCCTGTTGGAACACATCAATGCTACGGATGTCATGCTTGGAGACTACAGAGGTAATTTTTTTGACGAATCATCTGTACATGCACTGTTCACTGTCCGGCAATGGCTGTCTGCAATTACAGTTGCTATAGTCGCGTAAAATTCTTGGTTTCTCCCCAGGCAAACCTTGCAGGGTTGTGACACCATACGATGCTATAAGGAAGGTTGTCAATGCCACGTTCGTGCACGCATGCGACAACGGGGCGTGCGACACGGCGGAAGGGCTGGGCAGAGTGGCCATGACCGTGAAGTCCGTCGATGCAACAATCGTCATCGCCGGTCTGAACATGAGCGTGGAGAGGGAGAGCAATGACAGGGAAGATCTCCTCCTTCCATGGAACCAAACCAACTGGATCAATGCGGCCGCTGAGGCCTCTCCGGACCCCATCATCCTGGTGATCATGTCAGCTGGCGGCGTCGACGTCACCTTTGCGCAGAACAACCCCAAGATCGGCGCCATCGTGTGGGCCGGGTACCCTGGGGAGGAAGGCGGCACTGCAATCGCCGACGTTCTTTTCGGAAAATACAATCCAGGTGCATAATTTGGTCCATGCATGATACCGTAAAGAGTAGCCTTATATGATCACTCAAATGCAGATTATTTACTACATCTACATGACTAGATCATTTCTCAACCATTTTTTGGATCACCAAAATAAAATGTCAGGAGGAAGGCTGCCGCTAACGTGGTACAAGAACGAGTACATCAACCAGATCCCGATGACGTCCATGGCGCTGCGCCCCGTCGCCGACAAGGGGTACCCCGGCCGGACCTACAAGTTCTACGGCGGCCCGGCCGTGCTCTACCCGTTCGGCCACGGCCTCAGCTACACCAACTTCAGCTACGCGTCCGGCACCACCGGCGCTTCAGTGACGGTCCGGATCAGCGCGTGGGAGTACTGCAAGCAACTCACCTACAAGACGGGCGTGGCCTCGCCGGCCTGCCCGGCCGTCAACGTCGCCAGCCACAGGTGCCAAGAGGAGGTAAGCTTCAACCTGACGGTGGTCAACAGCGGCGGGAGGGACGGCAGCCACGCCGTTACGGTCTACACCGTGCCGCCGGCCGAGGTGGATGACGCTCCGCTGAAGCAGCTGGTGGCGTTCCGGAGGATATTCGTGCCCGCGGGGGCCGCCGTCGAGGTGCCGTTCACGCTCAGCGTGTGCAAGGCGTTCGCGATCGTCGAGGAGACGGCGTACACCGTCGTGCCGTCGGGCGTCAGCACGGTCTTGGTGGGAGACGACGCGCTCTCCTTGTCTTTCCCGGTGAACATCGAGTTGGCTAACGTAGATTAATTATTCTTCAGGTGTAGAGGTCCCATTGAATTCTTTACATACTGAGTGTGATTATGGTTTAGATACAGTGCACAAAACTCGAAGCAAGTACAAACGCAGAAGCAGATCACATCACTGAAAGTTAATTGCGTGAGAAAATTTACTCTTTTGTGAATTGTGATGTGTTACTGTCTTACTGAGACAGTGTTCTTGGAGACTTGGACAAGTTGAGGCACAGATGGCTTGCGATGTGCTTCCAATTAAATTAACTTTTCTCCTGGCTCACGTGATAATCGACCGGGGAGAGTTTGGCAACATGCAACCTCGATTGCTGCCAAAGTTTAGGATTCCATCGCAAACAGCAGCAAGTACTAATCGAACGTGTTGTACGGCCCTGTGGCATCTGGACTCACGGGCAACTGGGCTGAGCGATCACTGCCGCACGCCTGCACCGATTCAGCCCACGTATCCGCAGCTAGAGAAGTGAACGGATCGAATATAGATTGGGTAGTGTTTAAACTAGAGTAAAGTCCATTACCGGTCTTTAAACTTTTTATGCTGTGTCATCCCGGTCCATAGACTTTTAAAGTATGCCATCCCGGTCCCTAAACTTTCAAAGTGTGCCATTACCACCTGTTACGGGTCCAGCTGTAATGGCACACTTTTGAAAGTCTATGGACCGGGATGACACAGCATAAAAAGTTTAAGGACCGGTAATGGCACATTTTGAAGTTTATGGACCGGGATGGGATACTTTAAAAGTCTATGGACCGGGATGACACAGCATAAAAAGTTTAAGGACCGGTAATGGACTTTACTCTTTAAACTATATTTGTATCTATATGTTTTTTTGGATTTAAATACAAATCGAACAAACATCGGATATAAATACGAGCTGAACAAATGCCAGATACGAATTCGAATCGAATATATACTCAATTAGGTTCGATCCAGATATCATTATAATTTATATAATATGAAGACATTAGTGACATTTTATCCTTGTATAGTCACGCTTAATCTTTCTAATTCATTTCCTTCACCTAAAGAAACATAAATTCACGTTTAATTAAAAAACTTGTCTAACTAATTAGTCATATTGTAATAAGATATGTATATTGCTTCGTCGAATATGAATATGGATACGAATAGTCTGAATAAAATAACATTTCGGTTAGTAAAAGTCTATACTATATTCGTATCCATATTTTTTATGTGAATCCGAGTACGAATACAAATAGAATAGAAATTGTTAATCGGATAAGAAAATCTATACTACATTCGGATCGTATCAAATACGATAACTAAATAATATAGATAATTGATATCCACTTTTCAATCATATCTGCAGTCGGCTATGTATTGGGCTCTAGGTCGACTCCGAAGCTTCCGCTGGTAGGCCGTTTGTTAGTACTCAAAGCAAAAAAAAAAAAAAGAAAAAAAAAGAAAGAGCAGGAACGCCCGCCGTGCTGGCCGTAGTGGGCCGTTTTCTCTTTTGGGTTCGGGCGGAGAGAACGAACAGAGCACCTTTTCTCGCCGCGCTCCGGGCCGTCAGCTATAGAGGCCGTGCTATTCGGGCCGCGCCGAGAAGTGGGTTGCCACCCCCACCCCCGGCGCTGGTTTGGCAACAACCGCTCACTGCAGTGCACGTCGATGCGCAACGAGGATCGAAAAGAGACCGAGCGTTCGTGGTCAAGAGGTTTCGAATGGCGAGATATGTAGCTCGTAGGGCACTATGTGGTGTGAGAATGGCGACCAGTGCCTCAGTGAAGCACTGTGTTGTCTATCGTGCTAGTGCCAAAGACGAAGACCTTGTTTCCTGCGAGTCGCCGTCGCTGAGACTCTGTTCATCCTTTCCTTTGCCGGTCTTGCACGGTTCGGTTGTGGCCAACCTTGACTAACCAGAGAAAGTGAAGTGAGTAACTAGACGGTGCGCATGCACAGGTCGAGTGAATGTGTGATTATAGAAAACACACACTCTAGGGCAAAAAAAGAAAAGGATATCAGATTTGGAAAGGAGTACTCGAGTACTTTCGTACCTTGAGAGTATTTGAATTTGGATCGCTCCGATTTGATTTGTGCTTTAGTCGTGTCTCCGGCGATCTATGGTGGCAACTTGCGAGTTAAGGATTTGGGTTCACCAGCTTTAGGGTTACGGGATTCATCTGTCCTACTTCTTTTCATTTTGCCGCGGTCGACCGCTGCTCAAGCGAGTGCGGGAGGTGCTGGAAAAGAAGACATGCGGCATCAATGCTAATAGATGTTAGTGAAATGCTCTAGAGATAATTATAAAGATAATTATATCATATCTATATTTATGATCTTTTGAATAACTATTATTATGTTTCTTAAATAAATTATTGTTTATAAAGATTATCAAGTATATGACTTTTTGGTGAAACCCTTTATTTATTGTATGATGTCATTTTAAAAGATATATGATCGGATATCACTAGTTGGGATACTAATGACTTATAAACTAGCATATGTATTGATTAATGACCACGTTTTATCGGTCATAGATATGAGGATTTCAAATCAATAATATGGATACATGTTAGAAAATATGGTGTTAGATTGGCTCATCATGAGACACTATTGAGATTATTATATTTTATATGTCATCAGTTGATCTCAAGTAATGATGATGTATAATCCTTCTACCTGATATCAGCAAGGTTTTCTACATATGTAATAGTGCACTTAGGGGTTGTCAAACGCTATTCCGTAACTAGATAGTTATAAATATAGCTTTCGAGTATATTATGAAACATGCGGAGGAAAATGACTAGTCGGATATAGGATTTACCCTTGCTACATAATTAGAGAGATATCCCTGTGCCTCTCGATGTAGTTAGATAAAGAAAGTGCATGGCCATACCATGAGTATTCAAAGGATCGACCACATGTAGTTATCCATCACTAGATCGGAAAAAGATTGAATAGCCTATGGATAACACATTTCTCACCTGGAGTTCAATCGGATATCATGAGGCAAAAAGAAAAATACACAAACAGGTTGATAGGTCCGACCGGATATGAACTGGTCGTATAAGTATACTGACTGCTCGTGAGCTAGTTGAACATATCACAAATTGGTCTACAAACTAGTCGTAAAGAGTTATGAGCTGATCATGAGTGACTAAGATCTGGTTGCAGTCATATTGCATAAGGTTCATCAAATTGATTTTTGTATATATTTTAGATCGATATGTCCTACTAGGGGCTGTTACCCATCAGTGATTAGAAATGTTTTTCCGAGTTACAACCAAGTATACATGAACCTACAGGGTCACATACTTAACAAGTTGAAACAATAAAGGTCCTGTTGATAGATTCCGAGTGGGATACGATCTCTACTCGTATTAGATAATAATCTGGTTGGCGGCTCTCCGAGTTGGATACGATCTTTAATCGTATTGGATAAGGATACAATTAGAGGCTATATATTAAAAAAGGCATGGGGCTTAAGAATTATCTGAGGAAATCCCGAGACACACTCATCAAAACCCTAGCAACAACCTCTCGAAACTCCTACTATGCATGCTGGTGCTAGTACATTGACACAAAGTGTTCTATCCCTGAATGTGTAGACTTAGGTAAAGGTGATGTTGCGACTATGATGCTAATCGGAATGATCACGAAGAGAAGAAGATTGGCTTGTGAAGAATAAAAGCAACTTTATAATAATTTATAACTTATGAAATGAAAAATATATGAAATGCAATGGAAAAGAATAGAAATAAAGTATAAAATACATGTAGAAGGATGCTAAGTAAACACGATTTCCACTACTATTATATATTTTAGTTATTTTGGACAGCATTTGTAGGAGATATTAATGGAAGTATGAGCAAAAGTGGACAGAAAACACGATGCATTTTGGACACATCAACCTCCCCAACCTTAAACCTTGCTCATCCTCGAGCAAGAACCAGATAATACAATGGCATATACGACCGGTGTCAAAGTGTTTTTTGACACTCCTCATCTAACATGCTTCTAGGTGCTCCTTTTTTCTGTCGAGGTTTTAATATCGATCTTAAGTATGATTTGTTTGGATTCGGGAAAACTCTTAGAAGACTTGGTGTATGCACATGCAGAGTAAAGACACATGAAATTTTATCCTGGTTTGGGCCTTATCCTAAGAGAATAACAACCCTACGTCCAGTATGATCGCTAATTGCTAGAAAGAGGAATTACAAGAGAGAATTATCTGAATGGCTAACCCTATCTTCTCCTTCGATCAGAATCGCCTCTTCTCTTTTTGACATTAACCTTTATATAGCTAGCGAAGCAGCGGCAATTGTCCCACGCTAGAAGATGCCTCGGTGCTTCAGATGATAACAGCCTGACGGAAGTTACTGTCAGAGCGACATATAAGGCCATTCTCCATGTAGCGATGTTGTTAGAGAGAGATCATGTGCGATTATTAAATAAACGCACGTTCTAACTGCCTTATTAGATGAGCCCATGATGCAGTTATTCGTCATAGATAAGTTAGTCGAAGATAGATTAGTCGCAGGAAAATCCACGACCATAAGGTGGTTGCAAGACAACTTATGAACGACCAGGAAGTAGTCGTAGTGAGATTTACGACTATGTGGTCGTAGAAGGACTTACGAGCAGGGAGTAGTCACAGTGAGACTTACGATTACGTGGTCGTAGAAGGACTTACGATCATGGAGTAGTCACAGTAAGACTTACGGCTACATAGTCGTAGAAAGACTTACGACCAGAGAGTAGTTGCAGTAAGACTTACAACTACGTGATCGTAGAAAGACTTACGACCAGGGAGTACTCGCACTAAGACTTATGACTGCGAGGTCGTAGAAGGATCTATGACCATATGGTAGTTGCAGTAAGACTTACGACTATCCTAAGGGACTTCTCCCCTACTAATAAGGGGTATACTTAAAGAATATAATGACGTAATAATTTGAGGATTATTTGTGAGACCATATGGAGGTCATCCCATGGTTGTGATAAGTAATTGACCTTTGGATTAGAATTTATCTAGAGGTTGAGTTTGGTTTTTAAGCCTTTTGTAGAGGTTTACTTTCTGGCTGTCGTTCTCATGGTCTACGACTTGGTGGTCGTAGGTGCTCTTACGACTTTGTGGTCGTAGGTACTCTTTCGACTAGGTAGTCGACAGTCGATCTTATGACTTGGTAGTCGACAGTCGACTTTGTAGTCAGCAGTCAATTATATGACTTTATGGTCGTAGTCGTGTTTACAACTTGGTAGTCGGCAGTCAGTTTTATGACTTGGTGGTCGCAGACGCTTTTACGACTTGGTGGTTGTAGAAGCTTTTACGACTTATGGTTGGTAGTGCTTTTATGACTTGGTGGTCGCAGAAGCTTTTACGACTTGTGGTCGGCAGTCATTTTTATGACTTGGTAGTCGGCAGTCGGTTTTACGACTTGGTGGTCGTGGAGACTTTTACAACTTGGTGATCGGCAGAGTCTTTTACGACTTGGTGGTTGACAGGTGCTCCTACGACTTGGTGGCCGTAGCCTCTGCTGGTCGATAGTCGTAGCCTTTGCTGGTTGTGATCAATAGTCATAGCTCTGCCTGGTCGTAATCGATGGTCGTAGTCTACTGCCTGGTCATCATCAGTAGTCGTAAGCTGTGGTGTTGGTAGTCGTAAGTCGTAGCGACTAGGTTTGGTAAGTCATAGCCGCTCGCGATCGTTGTGGTAGTCATAGCGCTCTGTGCGATAGTCGTAGCTTGTGGTCTTGATGGTCGTAGCAAGCTGCGTGGTGGTCGTAGCAGTTTTGTGTGTGGTCGTAGGCTGTTGGAAGGACCTTTTGGGCTACGAGTACCTCATTTCTTATGCATCCGAGTACATGTAAGTCGTTTAAGACCAGTCTTTGTGCTGAGTTTGTTCTCTGGAATTATTGGTGTTTTGGTGAGGGTTGACCAAGGTGTTTGTTGCTTTATGCACATAAGGATATTGCTTGGTTCTAGGATCAGAATCAATAATTTAGGTGCATACATTTTGTTTATGCAAATTGGTGATCTTTATGTATAGTGCGGTGCTATGTGATGGTTTGCTTGTTTATGTTGGTTGCAGGACTTCAGAGCTAGGTCATGGTGAGGCGTAGGAGGACTAGGACTAGGCACAAGGAGGTGTTGAGGTCCAAAATGGTTAGGGAGACGCCGAAGATGATCGAGGCTTGTGAGGTGGTTGCAAGCCGGGATGACGAAGAACCGGAGTAGGAGCTACCGGAGATGGACATGATGGGCAACGGCGAGGTGGACCGGGACTAGGCTCAGGGGGGAGTCGAGGTCCAGACGGTCAAGGATGCCGGGTGCCGTCATGTGCGAGGAGAAGGGCGTGGTGCACCAAGTGACTTGGGTTGTTTGCAAACAAGGACAGTTCGGTGGGATCCGGACGCGTGAGAGGCTTGACGACAAGTCATTGGGGCCACATGGAAGCTGCTTTGAGAAGCATGCATGAGTAAAACCGAGTGTTAGGTGGGGTTAATGGGTTATCCCTGGTTTGGACTAATGGTTGGATCCATTAGGTCTAGGGTTCGCTTGTGAGACTATAAAAAAGGGGAGAGGAGGCAAGAGCTAGAGTTGAGCAGGTCAGCTGAGCCTTGATGGCTGGCGCCTATCCCTCGCATGGGAGTTAGGTTAGAGAGCGAGCGTTGGATCTAGGGTTAGAGCCTGGTCCTCCCGATGGGAGTGGCTGTAAAACCAGTATCTCAAGTGAGAAATCCAGCAATCTTTGATGTAGTCTTTTGTGTATCTTTCTGTTTGAGTTTGCTCTGTTCTGAGTTTCTGGTTTGGTTTGTCCTCTGTGTTCTTCGTTCCGTTCCTCTCTCTTCTTGATATGGAGATTTCTCTCTCTTCTTGATCTAGAGGTGTCTTGGCTTAATCTCGTTGATGCTCTGAATCGCAGTGACAGGTGGAAATATAACTGAAGCCCTCTTGGCTCTCTTTGACCCATGAGCGGTTTTGATCAGTGACTTCGGTTCTTGAACTCAGTTCATGTGCGCTCTTGATCAAATCACAAAAAGGTCTCAACCTGGTTAATAAGTTTTCAATTAAAGATTAGAGCAACTTCTTGAGACCTTAATCTTGTTGTGTACAAAGTTTTATGTCTAGTTGATCTTTGTTTGAAAAAAATATGTGGAGTTTTGATCTGGCGGTCGTGCACTCTCTGCTTTTCTTTGTTTTTCCGTGAAAGTTATGACCACTGCAAGTTTTTTGACCACAGTCAAGTTTCCGATCGCAACGCTCTACTTTTCGACCATGTTCACTCTTTCGATCGCACTTGTTTTCGACTGCTCGATGGTCGTAGATCTCGTGGTCGTACGCCCACACGACCTTACGAGTTGTTTATCACCGCAGTCGGTTACGAATGCTCGACGATTTTCGACCACATCTAATGGTCTCGGTCCACATCTAATGGTCTCGGTCAGGCGCCTCTAGTACTTAGCAATAATAGTGTTTGCTGAATTTTAAAGCACATGAAGAGTGTAGATTTGCTAAAGCAACGATATCGTGTGGAGGGCAGGCAGGCTTGTTATTTCTTTCGTGTGGAGGCCGCAACGAATATGCATGCCTAACTACCCCTCATTAATCTGATATCATTGTGCTATCACGATTACACTCCCGATCCATCGTTTGCTTCGTCCCTTGCCATTAATTGATCGCTTGTGACTCGTGAGGTCGATCACCGTGCACGCGGCCAGACACCATAAATCAGCATGTGGCGCTTACAGGTGGATTCGATTGGTAGAGTCCGTTGACTGGAACGGAAATTCAACAAAAAAAAATTATAGTGTTGCGACAGGTACGTAAAAAACATGTAATATTGCGAAAACTCCCCTTAAAATTGTAATTTGTGATACTTTGATCAACGTAGGGCACGTAGTTCTGTGAAATTTACTTAGGATGCTAAAGACATAATTAAGTTTGACTTTTCAAAATAAGATAATACAATGTCTTTTTAATTGTAATATACAAACATTAATGCTTCTTAACCTCCATGATTCCAGCTCCCAATTAGTGGTTCTCAGTTGTGAGTTCTTACATAATTAAGTTTTGTGCTTTGACGCAACGCCTAGGTTGGTTCCGACGTCCCCGTCCAACTCCGCCCAACAGTCCACGCATAAATATAACGCCGTCAAAACGACACATCAACGTCTCTTGCCTCGTAAGGTCTCGCCAAGGTTGTCATGGCCCTCTGGCAAGTAGCGGCGAGCCCGGAGCGTCTAGACGTCTAGTCGACTAGGCGCCCGCCATGGCGATAGTTAGATGATAGTAATAAATATAAGTAATACCTTGTATGATCGAAAATTAAATAATTATACAACATAATAGCACAAATTACATTAGAGAACTGAGTCAACTGACATAACATAAGTAGACATCCACAGTCCATACATGACACAACTTAAGAGACAAAATATAATAGTAGCATGAGTGTATCACATGACAACAAAATAACTCAAAAGTCTTCAACTTTCATCCTAATCTTTCATTCATCATCCAACTCTAGCTCATTCCCATGCACAAGCTCAATTTGAGCATGTTCTTCACCACTCTCATGAGAAGGTGGTGGTTATCCAAACTCATCTTCAGCATCTTCATCATCACATATCATCATATCTTCTTCCTCATGATCACGAATAGATGGAGATGTACGTCGACTATAAACTTGAACATCCACACAAGCTCTCCTAGGACAATTACACCCACGAAGCGAGGATGTTGCATTAATAGCCTCATCAACATGTGACCATAGAAGATCATCCTCACTGGCATGCACTTGTTCAACTAATGTGGCATCCTTATCGACCCACTTATTACCCCATTGGAACTCTTATAGAAACAAAGGGTTGGATTAGTTACCTTGTTCACTAAGTCTTTGAAACCTAGATGCAATCTTTTTGTTATATGAGATATAAATCAAATCATTTAATCTTTTAAACTCCAACCAGTTCCTCTTCTCAGTATGAAGCTATAAAATGGAAACAAAAATAGCCCATAAATGAAAGTATGAATCATAAACAACCCATAATTGAAACAAAATACAGCACATAATTAATGGACTTTTATTTGCTTTACTTAATACTTACAAACTCAAATGTACTCCAATTGCGTTCACAACCGGATGAGGAACAACAAAGTCCAACAATGCGCTTCGCAACATTTTGTAATGGGATAGCTAGGCCACCGTTTGATTTCCACCAATCCACTAAAAGGTACAGTGTGAAACATTAAGCCCCATATTAAAAAAATTAAGAATGGAGTAAAGAACTAATTGAACCATAAACTATCAAGTTTGAGGACTCACAAGGACTCTTCTTTTTCCCTTGCATCTTGGCAAGTGTGGTATCGAAGCTACCACGAGTTTGCTCATAGTCATTGGCTAGGACATCAATTTTAGAGAGCAATTGTTCATCACTGCTAAACATCTTCATCATCACTCGATTAAAAGTATTCCTTATGATTGATGCATGATCACTATCACTTTCCAATATATCAAAAAAACCTTTGTGTATTCAAAAATAGTGCAGCCCCATGCAAGTTTTGCTCCATTTGATGCTTGAGCTTCTCCTTACACATATCTATAGCAACTGTAAGCTCCACTATTGCAGGCTTCTCATCACCATCAACAAGCCTCAACACAATAAGAATGGGGTGTGTTGCCCTTATGCAATCTTCCACAACATTCCAAAATGCTGTGGAGAGCACAACATCCACTACTAGAAATCCCCCTGTAGTGACGCTTTATTTATACGTTAAACACGTTTTATTTCATCTCTATAAGATTGTAGGCACGTTTTTATAAAAGCGTGTTAGAAGCGTCTTCGCATGGACCGTGTCAGGACTTGTAAAAACGAGTTCTCTAAACGTATCAAGGAGATAAAAAGACGTTTCATAGAGACGTTAGTTGCATGCCTACGCATATTGATACACTTTTATAGATACATTTATATAGCGTGTCTATTTGTGTAGTTACGTTATATAGCAGCGCTTCATTACGTGTTAAGAAATGTAGAGACGTTCTCATATATACATTTATATTATGTGTGTACTAATGTAGTCACGTTGTGTAATGACGTCGTATTGTGTATTAAGAAGTATAGAGACGGTTGAGTAGATACATTTATATTGTGTGTCTAACAATATAGATACATTGTATAGTAACACCATTTTGCGTTTCAAGAAATATAGAGACAATTTTATACATACATTTATATTTCGTGTCTACTAATATAGCCACGCTGTATAGTAATATTTTATAACATCATATCAAAAATATGGATATTGATGCATCTTTATAGCGTGTCTATTAATATAGGCACATTTATAGTAACGCCTTCTTACATACTAGAAATAAAGAGACATTGTTTACAAATTTGGACACAAATGAATTTGCATGATTAGATAATGAGAAAGTGAATCATGAAGTCATTGCATTGAAAAATCTATTTTGTCTTTACAAAACAAGATACTGATTAATAACTCATTAAAGTGCACTATCAAAGACAAACCATATTCATAAAGAAGCATAGGAAAAGTGGCAATATCGTACAAATATCTATATTTTTTCTCTAACATCTAAAATCTATCTTGTTCACTCCGAAACTTGTAGCTTGTCTTTCCATCCACATCAAGTTACATGTTTCCATCATGCTGCAAAATAAGAGGAGATTAAGTTGACGCACATAAATTCTAATCAAACGGATCTAGCACTTGAAGAACGAAACATACCAAGGTTGTGCAGGTTTGAGTTGAACTCTTAAGTCTTTTAACCTACAATGAGACATGTGTTTAGAGGGATAGTACAATTTTAGGAAATTACAAAACTGTAAAGCATTTGGTTAATATAAACGAAAACTTACATGTGAACGGGGCCAAGCAACAATAAAGCCAATAGCATCTCTCATAGTTTTCATAGAATAGAGTGGTCTAGGTAACATCTCATCTCCATTGTTTCCATTGCCATTATTTTCAAGGGCATCAACATAAACCCCAACAAATTCTTTCCCAAGCATGGTGCCACCAATATTTCGAGTGCTGTCAGTAGTCACTAACTTTCCTTTGGCCACGACTTTACATTTGTTTCTTAGTGAAATAAGATAGACTTCCACTTGGCTCTACCATTTTGTAAAACATAAAGCTATGATCTTCAAACTTGTAATTAAATTAGCTTCGAAACAACAGGGGAAACAAGTACATACCGATCCTGATTGATTATGAGCTGGAGCTTTAATTCTTTGAGATCTCTGCAGTAGACACAATCAAAGCATATCATCTATCTAGCAAGTTCAACCATACTATCTATATGAAGGGTTACAGTAATAGGAACATAGACATACCATGTTGGTCATTATGCTACCACGTGGTAAAGTTAGGCCTTTAGAACCCTTATCTGCTTGACCCTGATTCTCAATATGTGCCACCTGCAGTCATAGTTGAACTCTCAGTTTTGTGACATGTAACATGGGTTATCTACCACTCAATTTAGATTTTTGATAATCAAAATAGATGTACATGACTGGAATATTTCATAATGTTAGCACATCTCAGACCATATTGCATATTGGAGATTTCAGTTCATGCAAGAAAACTCTAGCAAGCCTATAGCCAATGAACACAAATATTCCATAAATTTAGCGCAGATTATTGTTTTCAAATTCATATTGGGAGTTGCAGCAAGACTGTAAACTAAATCTCACATTCAGATTCCCTCCAAAAAAATATCATATTCAGAGTAGTAGCAACACTCGGAAGGAAATGTAACAATGGGCTGCACTTAATTAAAAAACAACTTATAATTAGCTAGGAATAGAAATATAATGCTCCTAAATGAAATCACCAATAAAATAAAATCAAATTATAGTAAAGCAACACCATGTGAAAAGATATATTGCAAGGTAGGTAACATTATTATATACTATTCTCAAGGTTTATTGACTTGCAAGGAAACATAACGATATGCATCCATGGGTGAAACACTGATCTTAAAGTCTAATCTATCTAAAGCCTCACTTCTAAACCATTCGACTCTAAATATTCTTAGTTAATTAGATTTCAGTTTTTGATGCAATAGACATATCTAACATACCTTTGCAACCATTGGCTCACGTGGTAACGATGACCGGACAAAATCCTTGTTGACTTGACTACAATTCTGGGTATGTGGCCCCTGCATATTTGTAACCATAGTATTTAGGACATTAGCATGTACTTACATACTATATTGTAGCTAAGAAATTAGAAATAAGAGCTGCGCTCGCTTTTGATTCTTGTGGTTGCGGCTGCATCTCATAGCTACAATAACGTAGAATCACAAATGAGCATGCTGAAGAAAGGTATAGTGTTACCTTAACAGAATTTTCTGGAGAGTACACATTATCATTTGGGTCTTTAGGGTCGATGTCAATATCATTATCACTATATGCGCCATGGATACTGTCATCACTACAATCCTGCTCAGTATCAGTATCACCATCTATTTCAGTATGAACAACCTGCAGAAAATGAAACATCAGACACATAGTTACAAAATACAAATAAACTCATCTCTAAGAGAGGGAGACATAGAAAGGGACCCATGGAGGCTTACTTCATCATGTAGAGCTCTTTCCATTTCATTTATCCAATCCTCATCTGGATACTTTTGTGACATAAAAGCAAGCCAATGTTTCATGACACTACTCATGCGTTGCATCTTATTTTCCATTGTATTTACTTTGTCATGGTACCTTCTTTCTTCCTCAGTTTGAGTAACAAAAGTAATACCTTTAGAAACTTGTACTTGACTCCAGTACTTATCATCATAGTACCCACGTGCTTTTAATTGTTTAGCAACGATCTCATAGAACACCTCATTAAAATCATTAGCTGAAAGATTACCATTGTTCTGCTATTTCCTTTTTCTAATTCCTCAAATGATGCATCCTATTGAAATAAGCATATAGGAAGTTCACATAATCGTAACAACAATTTCAAATCCAACGTTAATCATTAGGAGCAGAAAAATATACCATTACTGACTTCACTTTGTTGGTGCTGTATCTGCCATTCTTTTTCTTATGAGCAGCATCCCATAATTCTATCCTATGAACCTTTCCTTTCCTTTGATCTTCCTGCACAAGATATTAAATTTGAGGATCCAATCACTTCTCTATTACATGATCATTGAATTTGATAGATAACAACATAGTTAGAATATATATCACCATCTCTTTCTTCAGTTTAGCATGGCTTTTCCTCCCTGTTGTGTGTGTATTCTTCTGTTCTTTTGCACACCGAGAGTTTGTTGCACACAATTTCTGTAAATATAGCAAAGTGATAAAGCACAAATGTTACATTACTTTCTTTCAATTTTCTTGTAAATGTCAGACAAAAAAGATGTCACCTTATGTGTTTCTTGACACCAAAAGCCAACAAGAGATCTCCACTGATGTTCATTAACAGTTCTTGGTCTACCTTGTATAATTTGATCTAGAGATCTCTCTTCACGATTGAAATGTACTTTCTTCAACTTAGATTTGTAGGCTCGCCACCTATTGTTTACAGTTCTTAGGATCCAGTCTCTTGTAAGTTGTAGCGTTTGGCTAGGAAAGACAAATTTTGACTGTACAAAGAAAAGCTAAATAGTTAGTGATTGGAACAAACATTAATGTACTTTTCTTGCATTGTATAGATTACTTTTACCTCAACATCAATGATTATTTGTTCCTTGTGTTTATTGAATAGATCATTGTCCCATCTTGGAATGTGTAATGGGGCAAATGTTGATTTTTGTGCTAGATCCCCAAGGTGCTGTCCAAGAACAGAGGCTGACCTTTCATTTGGTACACCATTTTCATCAGTCCCTACAATTACCTTTCCTCCTTGTAATTTCAATAAATCTAAGACTCCAAAATCCCCTAAAACTTGCCGCGCCTGTCCATTCGGCCCTACATGTATGAAATTATATGATTTGACATTGTATTTAGATATGTCAATGAAAAAATATCAAACTTACATATTATCTTAATTGGACTTGCACATTGGTTTGGCATGTGGGCTAATATATTGTCAACATCTGGAGGACCTTGTAAATTCCCCTCATTCTCATTGTCTGCCAAATCATCATGCCCCTGCTGCTCCAATCCTGCATCTTGTGCTTCAAGGTTCAAGTTCCTTAATCTTCGAGGTCCTCTTGCCATGATTTCTACTGCAAAGCAAAAATTAACACTTCTATAAATTAAAGAGTAAGCTGTGAGGTACATCAGCAGGAAGATGTCATTACAAAAATGCATTCTTATAGAGAAAGGATGATAAGATTTCTACACTATTTTTTTTGGCAAGTGAGTGCTCCAACGACAACTAAGAGATAAGGGATTGACTTAATGTAACCCCAACACGATATTTAAAATTGGCCAACCACAGCTACTAATCTCCAATCTATAGGAGAAAGGAAATTCAGTTTGCATCTACATTATCACAAGCCAGGAAGCAGGAGATTGATTCGTAAAGGTTCCAATCTTGATAGCTTCGTCAGAACAAAGAATCCATCTCTTTGTTTCGTATAATGTACACTAAATCATGTATCCTTTTGTTTATCTGAAGAATGAGCTTCAGACGTTTGTTTCACAAGAAGCTTGTGTGATTTTTCATAGCTTTACATGCTTCTTAAGATCAGTAAATGATTAAACATGACATCTGGAATAATGAACTAATGTGATATGTAAACATGATATCAACTTTGAATTGAAATTACTACAATCACAGTACTGCAGCAGCGGCTATGTACTCATCTAAGATTTGAAATGTGTATAGCCTGCTGGATATGCAACAAAGAAACAAACAGAGATTAACATGGTGGTGCTACAGAGTTGAACGGGAGAGGCAGCCGGCATAGATGAAGAGAGGAATCAGGCATAGACGAACTCACCGACAGCTGCGGCACCTAGGGAAGGTCACCACGGCCTGGCCTTTGAGATGGGGCGATTCAGTGCCAAAGGGAAGAGCGACGGATTTCTTCGGGCGGACTTCTGAATGTCGTCGCGATGCTTGGGGCGGCGTGGCTTGATCTGGCGGCGTCCGCGGCACTACAGAGGATTGAGAGGTTGTTATGTTTTGGTGCCGCAGAGGGCCCCTGGATCTAGGAGATGGAATAGATGGGGGAAGTTTCTACGTAGAGGGAGAGGTAGATTAATCGGCAGTTTGGCTATTTTCTCGGAGGGCATAGGGACGATTGGCGGCAAATGAAAGTAATTAGTAATACAATAGGCGGCAAGTTAATTTTTGCACTGCAATTGGCGGGAAGCGTGGGGAGGAGGGGGGAGGCGGCCGAGTGCGATGGGGTAGGTGGGGGGAGAAGGAGGAGGCGGCAGCGTGGGAGGTGGGGGGAGGAGGGAGGGGCCCGGCCGCCCGGGGAGGTGGGGAGAGGAGGAGGCGGCGGCGGGGGAGGTGGGGAGAGGAGGAGGCGGGGGGGAGGTGGGGGGTGGAGGAGGTGGCTGGGGGAGGGGGCGGTGGGGGAGGCCGGGAGGGCGCGGTGGGGGAGGCGGGACTCGGGAGGCCCGGAGGGAGGGAGGGGGCGGCGGGGGACCCGTGCGGGGGGAGGAGGAGGCAGCCAGGGGCGGCGGGGCGGGGGGGGGGGGAGGAGGAGGCGGGAGGCAGGAGGCGGCCAGGAGAGGGAGGCGGGAGGCGTCCGGGGGCGGTGGGGGGGAGGAGGAGGCGGGAGGTGGGAGGAGGAGGCGGCCGGGAGAGGGAGGCGGGAGGCGGCGGGATCCGGATCTGGCGATGCGAGAGAGGGAGATGGAGAGGAGGGGGAAAATGAGAGTCGGCCGAGGTAAGAAAAGAAAGAGGAAAGAAAAGAAAAAGGAAAAAATTGAGAAGAGAAGAAAAATAAAATTAGGCAAAAATAAAATTATGCAACTTAGTTTTGAATGAGCTAAAAATTTCATGTTTTGCTCCAATCTGTACCGTTGACATGCCATTGGAATTCGCCGCCAAAGTTTATTTTGTACTGTACATGAGAAATCGTAGAAGGCAATACGTACACTGTTTGGTTGTATCAACCTATACAAGCGAGCAATCGTTCTCGAAATGAGCTGAAAATTTCACATTTGACTCTCATCTGTACTGCTGGCATGCCATTGGAATTCGCCGCCAAAGTTCATATCGTACTGCACATGAGAAATGGTAGAAGGCAGTACGTACATCGTTTGGCTATATCAACCTATGTGGGCCTGTGCAAGCGAGCAGTTCTACTCTGAATGAGCTGAAAACTTCACGTTTGGCTCCAATCTGTACCGTTGATATGCCATTGGAATTCGCCGCCAAAGTTCATTTCGTACTGCACATGAGAAATCGTAGAAGGCAGTACGTACATCGTTTGGCTATATCAACCTATGTGGGCCTGTGCAAGCAAGCAGTCCTACTCTGAACGAGCTGAAAATTTCACGTTTGGCTCCAATCTGTACCGTTGACATGCCATTGGAATTCACCACCATAGTTCATTTTGTATTGTACATGAGAAATCGTAGAAGGCAGTACGTACACTGTTTGGTTGTATCAACCTATACAACCGAGCAGCCGTTCTCCAAATGAGCTAAAAACTTCACATTTAACTCTCATCTGTACTGCTGGCATGCCATTGGAATTTGCCGCCAAAGTTCATATCGTACTACACATGAGAAATGGTAGAAGGCAGTACGTACATCGTTTGGCTATATCAACCTATGTGGGCCTGTGCAAGCGAGCAGTCCTACTCTGAATGAGCTGAAAATTTCACGTTTGGCTCCAATCTGTACCGTTGACATGACATTGGAATTCGCCGCCAAAGTTCATTTCGTACTGCACATGAGAAATCGTAGAAGACAGTATGTACATCGTTTGGCTATATCAACCTATGTGGGCCTGTACAAGCAAGCAGTCCTACTCTGAATGAGCTAAAAATTTCACGTTTGGCTCCAATCTGTACCGTTGACATGCCATTGGAATTCGCCGCCAAAGTTCATTTCGTACTGCACATGAGAAATCGTAGAAGGCAGTACGTACATCGTTTGGCTATATCAACCTATGTGGGCCTGTGCAAGCGAGCAGTCCTACTCTGAATGAGCCGAAAATTTCACGTTTGGCTCCAATCTGTACCGTTGACATGCCATTGGAATTCGCCGCCAAAGTTCATTTTGTACTGTACATGAGAAATCGTAGAAGACAGTACGTACACCGTTTGGAATTAGAATTTTGGACTGAGATAACATCCTGACGTGTGAAGTGCCTTCTCTGTCAATCAAATAAGAACCTTGTGCTTCATTAAAAAAAGTGGAAAATTGGGAAACTCCTACTCCTTATCTGTATGGACTGAACTTTGTATTTGTGCATGTTGCTTTACATTTACATGACAACCACACTTGAAAACTTTTGGTCACTTTTATGTGAGGTAACCTAAAAATTGTAAAGGAGATTGGACGACATTCTCAAGTTTCAACTTTGCAACCCAATTCAGTTCTTAATATCATGTCACCCTTATAAAATACTTGGAATGATATAAAACAGTGGATCAACTATTGGAAATTACAGAGTTGTCATGAATACCCCCCACACAAACCACACCAAAAAAATAATTCTGCAACTCCATCCATCATCGGACACATCCTTGGGCCTGCATGGATAAGAGCAACACACACCCTTCTGCGTGGATAAGAGTAACCTGAAACAAATACACCTTATTAAAAAAACACTATCAATCTGAAAGATCAAAGCTACCGCAATCTTATATTCATCTAGGTTACAAGTGGCACTCAATTGTCCATTATACTCTAAAAAAGAAACCTGACAGTACCTGAAAGCCATAGATTAGTCTAATCTACTTCATCTGATGCTAGTTCATCATCACCCATGTCAAAAGTATCTCGTGGCTTAACTCTTACCACATCATTCCATCCTTCATCTTTTGGGTCTTCAACATAAAAGACTTGCTCCACTTGTGAAGAAAAGACAAAAGGATCATGCTCTAGTTTTTCCCCAGTGTGTATTTTTCGAGAAAAATTCACATGGGTTAATCCAAATGCATCTTTTCGTAAACCAGCACGATGATGGACATCATACCAATCACATTTGAAAAGCACAACCTTGTAGTCATTGTGTGTCAATTCTATTATATCTGATAATCTGCCATAATAATTAACCCCATCTTCTGCAATGTTCACTACACCACTGTTTTGTGTCGACCGTGCAGCCTCACGACTCATAGTGTGGAACCTGAAACCCTTAATAATATAGCCGCTATATCTCACGCCGCATCTGCTCGGTTTTGCAGCCAAAGCTTGGACCTTTTTAGTGATTCCTAGTCCATCACCTAGGATAATCTGCATTGAAGAAAGTAATTAGATCAATTCGTTCTATTAAACTCATGGCCTAATAAGCTATTTCAGCTGTACTGCACCTTTTGTTCCAACCAGTCAGGAAAGTGTTGATCTATCAACTTCTCGATGGAAGCACGAGTCAAAGTAGTTGAAGGACACAATTTTCCTTTCTCCTCATCTACAAATTCTCTACAACAATTGGATTATTAGTTATACAGTGTCATGGCTTCAACTTACTAAAAAGTAAAAATAGGGGGGCTATATTACACACTTGCAAAATTCTTCAAGTTCATCGCAGTGTCGCAATACGTATCGATGTGCCTGAACAAGAAGCTGGCTATCAAATTGGCTTATAGTAGTAGCCTTTCCAATTGGTTCTCCAGCACTCTCAAACAAGTACATGTCTTTCATATTGTCTGAAGGTTCAGGGTTTCTAGCTGGTCTGGTAAAACGAGTATTTCCATCAAGAAATCTCGAACAAAAGGTCATGCACACCTCCATGCAATATCCTTCAGCAATTGAACCTTCTGGGTGAGCTCTGTTCTTCACAAGCACTTTGAGCCGAACAAAAAATCTAAATGAAATCATGAACACATGTTAGTTGAACGAATTATTGACAATAACACTGCAATGTGTAGTTACGTACCTCTCCATGGGGTACATCCACCGGTAGTGAACGGGGCCACCAAGTTTAACTTCTTCTACCAAGTGCACCATCAAGTGAACTGTCACAGTAAAAAATGATGGCAGGAAAATTCTCTCCATATTACATAGTGTCATCACAATACTCTCTTGAAGTTCTTGTAGCTCATCAACATCTATCACCTTGGAGCACAACTTCTTAAAGAAATTAGATATTCCAATAACTATTTCCATGACATCTTTGCTGGGGTAACAGGATCGGAGTGCCACTGGAAGAATGTCATGTAGTAAAACATGATTGTCGTGACTTTTTAGTCCACTCAATGTACAATCTTTCATGTTAACACACCTAGAAATGTTTGATGCATAGCCATCAGGTGTCCTCATGTTTTGGATTACTGAACAAAGAACCTCCTTTTGTTCTCTAGACATGGTAAAAGGTGCATCAGGCACAATTTGCTTTCCTTCATTATCTACCATAGGATGAAGATTCTGTCGAATTCCAAGTTCCACTAAATCTAGTCGTGCTTTAAGACCATCCTTTGTTTTGGAAGGAATATCCAATAAAGTTGTAATAAAGTTTTCACATAGATTTTTCTCTAAGTGCATCACATCTAGATTGTGTCTTAGTTTGTTCTTTTCCCAGTATGGTAGCTCGAAGAATATTGACCGCTTTTTCAACCAATCTTCTGGCTTCTTCTCCTTCTTGCCATTGTTCACAACTTTCTGTTTCTTTTGTCGTCCTCTTTTACGCTTGCAATTTTTATGGCTTTCATCTTGCTTTCCTTTGTTTTTCCTTTCTTATTGCCCTTTGTATTCTTTGTTGTGCACCCCTTTTTCCCTAAAACAAACACTCTGCCTTCTAACATTCTCAAAACAGAAGTACCACTCATTGTTTCAGGTGCAAGTCCAGCCTCTGTCGTGCCATCAAACTGGCTCTTTTGCCTTCGATATATGTGATCCTGTGGGAGCCATCGACGATGGCCCATGTAGCACATCTTTTAACCATTCTTCAGGTAAAATGATTTTGTCGCCACACAACATGATGGGCATGCATATGTACCACTTATGCTCCAACCATATAGGTAAGCTAATGCAGGAAAATCATTTATAGTCCACAATAGTGCTGCTCGAAGTGGAAATGTTTTTCGGGAAGAGGCATCACATGTTTCCACTCCATCCCACAATGTTAAGAGCTCATCGATCAAGGGCTGCAAGTATATATCAACATCATTCCCTGGAGAATCTGGTCCAGGAATGATCATCGACAACAATAAAGATGTTTGCTTCATGCAGATCCAAGGTGGCAAGTTGTAAGGAACCAGCATTACAGGCCAAGTACTGTGCTTTGAACTCATATTTCGGAAAGGGTTAAATCCATCACTTGCAAGACCAAGGCGTTCATTACGAGCATCTGCTGCAAAATCAGGATATCTACGATTAAAATCTTCCCAAGCTTCACCATCTGCTGGATGTCGCAGTTTTCCGTCTTTTGTACGGCCGTCATCATGCCATCGCATGTCTTCTGAAGTTTTGCTAGTTGCAAATAACCTTTGGATCCTTGGTATCAGTGGAAAATAACGCAACACTTTTGCTGGTTTGTTTTTCTTCTTAGGTTGAGCTGTAGAACCATTCTTCTTAACATCTTTCCAACGAGAGCTCTGGCACACATCACAAAAATCTTTGTCAACTGTATCTCCTCGGAAAAGCATGCAATCTTTGGGGGCAAGCATGGATTTTCACATAGTCAAGGCCTAAAGCACGGATGATTCTCTTCACTTGATAATATGTCTTAGGTAGGTTTGCCTCAGGAGGAAGTGCAGTAGATAGTACACCCAGTAGTGATGTAAATGATTCTTGTGTCCAACCATGTAAGCACTTTAAGTGATATAAGGTGACCAAAAATGACAACTTAGTAAATTTACAACCAGGATATAAGTTTGTATGTGCATCCTTCAAGTATCTTGCATACAGATTCTGTTCACTCTCCTTAGCATTGTCATCTGCAGGATGCACATCTTCAGCTACAATATGTTCCATATTTGCTAATCCGGATTCAACATCATCTACTTCACCTTCAGACATACTTGGCAGTGACTCGAACATTTCAGCCCTGCAAAAGGCAGCTTGAAGTAGTTCTTGCATGCCATCTTGTACTGTAGCAGCCCTTGGGACACCCGAAGTAGGCAAATTTGTAGTGTTATTTGGCACGTCAACAAATGCAAATGATGGACTGTCATACATCTCTCCATGATGAACCCAGGTCGTATAACCTTGAATAATACCATCACATCTCAAATGTGTCCTAACTTCATCATGACTCTGGTTTAATCTGTTTTTGCATTTTTTGCAAGGACAAAGTATCTCGCTATCATGTGGAATGTCCCGGTAAGCAAAAGCCAAAAATTGCTCAACACCATCTTGATATGCAGTATCCTGTCTTGGCTTACTCATCCAATTTCGATCCATCGCCCTTTGACAAGCAGATCAGCCCAAAACACGGTTCTAGAATCCTACCTCCTAAGGCGTCAGAGATGAACATAACCATTCAAGTTAAATAAAATCTAAGACACTCATGTATCATTTACCAATTCAGTACAGAGATTAAGTCTATAGATTCAGAGTGAAGCAAAAGAAAGGAGAAAACAACATTTGGATCAAACAGCAGGTGACTATTACATGGAAATGTCTGAGCTAACTTTTTGCGGAGTTTTGTTTTTGTGGAACTCAGTTCCTGATGATTATATCTCACTTTCTCTTAAGGGGCATACAACGTCGGTTCCTTTGCGCTAGGGAAATGGCTCAACAGCACGTTGTTGTTGCTGGAAACATGAACAAGTTTTAGTTCCTAATCAACTAAACCGGGCTAAGCTATAAATCTCAGTCATGGTATCCCTGGAGCTTGTCGAAATTAAGAAATTCTCTCTGTTTTAAGAATGCGAGCTTGCTCAATTTGCAGCTGATTCAGCGATCCATGGCTCAGATAATAAAAAACTGAACTGCTAGAGGGCGTCTATACCTTCAGTGGATGAATGGCTGCACCAAATGCAGCATCCAGATGTAGGGTCGTGTGGGCAAACGTTGCTGCCCCGGAGGCGTGGCTGCTGCGCTAGGATCCACCGTCGCGCCAGCAGGATGCACCGTATGCCTACGCCGCTGCCGGGAACCACAGGAAGCTGCATCGGCATCTCGGCGGGTGGGGCAGCGTCTCGATCTGGAGGACGGCGGCGGCTGGATCCGACGTCTCGGCGGGTGGGGCAGTGGCTCGATCTGGAGGCGGCGGGGGGGGGGGGGGGGAGGTGGGGGGAGGAGGAGGTGGCTGGGGTGGTGGGGGAGGCCGGGAGGGAGGGCGCGGTGGGGGGCGGGAGGCTCGGAGGGAGGGAGGGCGCGGTGGGGGAGGCGGGACTCGGGAGGCCCGGAGGGAGGGAGGGGCGGCGGGGGACCCGTGCGGGGGGAGGAGGAGGCAGCCAGGGGCGGCGGGGGGAGGAGGAGGCGGCCGAGGGCGCCGGGGGGGGGGGGAGGAGGCGGGAGGCAGGAGGCGGCCAGGAGAGGGAGGCGGGAGGCGGCCGGGGGCGGTGGGGGGAGGAGGAGACGGGAGGTGGGAGGAGGAGGCGGCCGAGAGAGGGAGGCGGGAGGCGGCGGGATCCGGATCTGGCGAGGCGAGAGAGGGAGATGGAGAGGAGGGGAAAATGAGAGTCGGCCGAGGTAAGAAAAGAAAGAGGAAAGAAACCGAAAAGGAAAAGGAAAAAATTGAGAAGAGAAGAAACATAAAATTAGGCAAAAAATAAAATTATGCAACTTAGTTTTGAATGAGCTGAAAATTTCATGTTTGGCTCTAATCTGTACCGTTGACATGCCATTGGAATTCGCCGCCAAAGTTCTATAGTGGACAAAACTATCACGGCTCAGCCCATAACAAAGGTTCATCATATTATATAACTTGATAGTGGACAATAGTATTAGGCCTCGGCCCATATTACGCTGAGAAAATCGAGTCAAGTAGTAAGTCCGAAAGGTACATGAAATAGAATGTTAAGGAAATTATTTCAAAAAATTATGTTATGGCAATATAATTTTGTCATAAGTATTAGATGTTTGGTTTTGGCCTATATTTGCTTAGCAACAATGGAAGTATTTCATTAACTCTTGACATTAATGCCTCACGGTGTGTTGTGGCTATATTGATTGCTTGTAGGTAACTACAAATTTGTAGAAGAAGACATTGTGTGTGTGAGAGAGAGAGAGCTTAGATATGTATCGGATGTTTAATATATTTTTTACAACGTCTCTACATGCTACTGATGGATGACAAAGGCGCATCTAATTTCGTTTCACTTTGAGATGTTTTCAATATAGTGTCAAGAAGCATGTTTACGTGACTATGTATGATTATTGATACACTTTGCAACGTGCATAAATTATACTGACGGTTTAAAGCGTGTCTAACTCCGTGTTATTTTGAGACGACTTTAGTATCGCATCAAAAAATATCTTTAATTGGCTATTGAGCGTTCTCTAATACGCTTTGTAACGTGTCTAGATGCTATTGACGATTAAAAGTGTGTCTAAAATCGTGTCAGTTTGAGACGACTTTAGTATCACGTTAAAAAACATGTTTAATTGGCTATGGAGCGTTCTTTGATACGCTTTGTAACGTGTCTAGATGCTATTTACGATTAAAAGCGTGTCTAACACCGTGTCAGTTTGAGACGTTTTCAATATCGTCTAAAAAAGTGTCTACAGATGCCTTTTGACACTAAAAGCGTGTCTAATGTCATGTCATGTTGATATGTTCACAAAATCGTGTCAAAAAACATCTTTACATGACCATGTAGAGACACTTTTAGCGTGCGTTACTATAAAAGCGTGCCTAGAGGCCCTTTTCCTGTAGTGATCGGACACATTCTTCCATGTTTGTGTTTTCCCCAATTTGGACCTACACCAATCCTCAGTAACAAAGAGCTTTCTTAAAGCATCTCTATGCCTATAAATACTTTGCAAAATGTAGAAAGAGGTTGCAAATAGAGTAGCCACAGGCCTCACAAAATCTCTACCACCTGTCAACTCTCTCAGTGCGTTGAGAAGCCTCAAATGCCTATAGATGAATATTGTCACATACCTTACTTTGGATATCCAACCCTTAAACTCTACCATACCTCCAATGTCCTCAAGCATAAGATCCAAACAATGGGCAGTACATGGGGTCCAATATAGACTAGGGAATCTCTCCGTTAGAATCCTTCCCACCACATTGTAGTTAGCCCCATTATTAGTGACTACTTGAACAATATTCTCAGCACCAATCTCATTTATTTTTTCTTAAGTAAGTTGGCTAAATAGTTAGCATCATGAACCTCATGTGATGCATCCATTGACCCCAAGAAGAAAGTCCCGTCTGGACTATTGACAAGGAAATTGATCAAGTGCCTTTCCCTCTTATCTGACCATGCATTCGACATTAGTGAGCAACCATAGTTTTTCCAAGACAACTCATGCTTAACCCTCAACTGGCTAACTTCCATCTTTTTCTCCTCTAGCAATGGAACCCTCAACTTATGATAACTAGCCGGCTTCAACCCATGCCCATACTACCCAATTGCTTCAACCATCTCCTCATAGCTCATTGAGTTTGTAGCATTGAATGGAATGTCGTTCTCATAAAAGAACTTGGCAATGTACTTGATTGTTGTATGTCTTTCTTCCATACTCTTTCCACTCATATACATGTTAATTTGGTTAACCTCTGGGGTATGTCTTAGTTTTACTACTTCTGTTGGAGACTTCAATAGCATTGCAGGGATTTTAGCTTACTTTGGTGGCCCTGGCTTCTTCAATAAGGCAACAGCTGCAGCCTTCCTTTTGGAGGTTGTCCCAGAGCTTGGAATCACCTTTGTCGTTGCTGGAGATGGACATGAGACCTTGGAGGATGCCTCCTCTTGCTGCACCTTCTGGACTTCATCAGCACCATCCTCCTCCCCTCCATTCTCTTCTTCAATCGTGACAGGCACCTTTTGAGTGGTCTTACTCATCCATTCTTGCATTTCTCTCATTATCTCAGTAGTGGTTTTAGGGCACTTCACAATATCCCCAAAGCCCCCAATGAGATGTTGCTTTAGCTTCTTGATGCCCGAGTGCACAAGCCACCCACAAAGGGTACATTCCACCATATCTTTGTTTTCAGTTGGCCAAAAATGCGTATTTCCATTCTGGGTCCTTCGACTTGGCCTTTCTCTTTGAATCCTTGGATGGATCATAAGTCTCACTTTCATCGTCTTCCCCAGCTTGCGTAGATGACATACGTTACTCTGTAAGCACACAAAGAGCACAAGCCGTAAGCACATTTGCACAAAATCGCATAGTACTGAGTCTCGCCATGATACCGCCACTCGGAAGGAAATTAGTTGCATTTTCTTGAAAACATTGGATTAATTATTTTTAAGGCTATTTCTTATGAACGCTTAAAAATTTTATTATTAGATAATTTAGTTGTTTTGTCTAAGTAACAACATCCAACCGCAATCAAAATTAGAATTTTTTGTACGGATAACCTTTTTTTATTCGGAAATACAGAAATATACCTGCGGGAAATTTTTTTACAAAAATAGTCTCTAGTCACCCAATGGGTACGCGACTTGAGCCTCTCGCCCACCCGGCAGGCGACAAGAGTTTATGTCGCTTCACGGGAAAGCGACATCATGGAGTCGCTTTCTCACTGGGCGATTTAATGAAGTCGCCCAATGGCTGGGCGACTTGTAATGCAGTCGCCTAGTAGGTAGGCGACTTCATTCAATCCCCCTGATTTTTGTAGAGTTTTGGAAATTTTGTAGTTTGAAACAGAGAAAAAAATCTGGTATAGTTGTAATAAAAGTTTATGTGCACTGTATGTTGTAGGTGCACAAAAAAAATTCCAAATTTTTTTTTAAGAATGATTGACCGTAGAACGATAGATACATAGAGTGGTAAGTGATATTTTGATGTTGCTGAGAAATAGTTTACGGAGAGAACCGGTATGACTTGCTATCTGAATCATTGAATGCGAACATGCTAGATAATAAGCTTATGTCAATAGAAATAAACTTCATAATACAGTTGGGAGTAACATACCGCGTACATTGTTATTACATGCATAACATATAGCATGATATGGGACTAAGAGCAACTCCGACAGTACTATTAGTAATGTGTGGAACCATGTACTTGTAATGTTCAGAACTCCACCACTAGTCCTAACATGCCTTAGGGAATATAACTTGCTGGGTCTATTACATTTTGTCTACTGGGTGTAGCGTGGTTGTTTCCCCTTATTATCGCGCCTTGAAGATGGCTCCGCTGCATCCTTGTTCCGGTCACTCTTGGTCTTGAGAGCTGCCTCACGAGCTTGAAGCTCTTCCTCCTGACGCTTGATGGCTGCTTCACGCAGACTTAACTGCTCCCGCCTCCTTTGCAGCTCATCCTCCTTGCCCTTCAGACGGATTTGGTCCACCCTCACGCGGCGCTCTTGCTCAAGCCGCATCTGTCATTCCACCTCGCGAGTCTGAGTCATCTTGACAAAGTATTGTCCTTTGTTTTCCATCTCCACTGCTCGGTTCTGTGGCCATGCCGGCGGCACCCGATCCACCCATTCGATGAACTTGCAAGGCTATGTGTGGCGTGGTAGATGTCATGGATCAAGTTGAAAAACGATAACGAAAAATAAATGATTTAGTTGTCGTCGTTACCACGAAGTCGTCATCCAGGTCTGGACACTTGAAGAACCTACGGCCGTAGTTGGCTCGTTGTACTCGATCCGTGCAGACTCCCAACATCGTCCTAAAGCCGCAATGGCACTTCGGGCGCTCATACCACTCCAGCACTCCAAATGGGTCGGACCTCCAGGAAGACATTGTTGTGTAGTCGTATTGTGATGGCTTGAGGAGGAGATGTGGTATGGAAGACATAGGAGGCCTTTATGTAGGCAGGTTATCTGGTGCAGTGGGCATAGTCCATGGAGAGGACGACATGCGAATCTTTTCGCTTTTTCAGAATTTGGTGCAAAAAATATCCCAATGTAGGCTTTTCAGAGCATGTAGCCTCGTAATAAATTCATAGTTCGTAGCCTTTTCAGAGGTTGGACCATTCAATGTATTTGGTACAACGTAGTCTTTTCAGTCGTTTGCAGGAAATAAGTGCTACAACATTGCCTTCTCAGAGGCCAGTAATCATAATTTCTGAAACAACAAGCTAAGGTGACATGAAAACTCACTGGAAAGGATACAGGCCTATGACGTGAACACTCACTGTAAAGGCTACAGCCTACGCCCCTATATTATTGGTTTCTGTAGCGATAGGCCTGGATTATCCTCAGGATTTCAGTGTAGCAATAAATGTCCCTATGAAGGCTTTTCAGATCGTAGCCTTTATGTAGGCAGTTTATCTGGTGCAGTGGGCATAGTCCATGGAGAGGACGACATGCGAATTCATAGATCGTAGCCTTTACAGAGCTGGCATGTGTTGTAATCTGACTGAGCAAAGCTGCCCCGTTTTGTCATATCACTGCGTAAAGCTGGCATGTGTTGTCATCTCACCGAGTAAAGCTGAGCGCTTTTGTCCCGCCGTTCGATATAAATAGCACGGTTGAGGTCCCATGAATTTGTAGCTAGAAAACCCTGTAAATCGAACAAAGAAGTACCTTCTATTTCGTGGTGGAACATACCATGGCGGAAGATGAGGGGCCAGTCGGATATGGGTCACCGAAAGAAGACCTTCCCTTGGAAAGGAGGGAGATGTTCGGTCCACAGTACCGCTTGATACCAAGCCGGCGTGCGCAACCAGCGTGGCCGAAATGCAGACACAATGAGTACGTGGTCGTGCAGGTCCTGGAAGGGCCGAACGATGGCGGGCGCCGTTTCTTCCGATGCCCACGCTCCGGGATACAAATTACTAATAGTACATTTTTGTTATTGCTTATGGACCCTCCATGTTTACTGTCCTTTTTCGCAGATGGCGAAATGCGACTTCTCCCGCTGGATCGACCCTCCTCATGAACGGTATATTTACCGTTATGTGGATACTTTATGGGACCGAATAATGGACTTGGAGTACCGAATGGAGACCCTCAATGAGGAGAACAATGACATCCGCCAACAGATGCAACGCGAGAGGGGAAACGAGGAGGTTGTCAACATAGGAAGCTCGTACGATCCGACATGTTGCTGTGCAAACCCATGTTGCATATGTGCGTGCCACTACCACGATGGCCAGCCCCGTCCGAGGCGTCCACTTTAGCAGTTCTCCATGTGGGTGCCACGAGGTTCATTTGGCATATAAGCAACGATGTGTATGGTTGTACCGTAGTATGTACGAGGGTCAATCGAAATAATGTGCAATGTTGTTAAGCATGTCATGAATTGATTGTCTTGTGCACGAGCCACAAAAGTATCTCATTTTAACAAACAGCAAATACATGTACTAAATAAGTACATAACCAACTACATTACAGAAAAGTCATGTAACTACTGATCAGGACATGCATTGCATTGTCTAGCTGTGTGCCCCTCCTGACCGCATCGACCACAACGTGCACCCGGTGTTCCAGCTTGTGATTCATCCATGTCATTCCTAATACGTCGGCTCTGTCGCCAACCCTTCCCACCCTTCAACATGTTAACATCCGGAACCCAGGTCCTCGATGCAATGTCCAAAGTGGCGAAGTTTCCCACCACCCTGAACCCTCGGAGCTCCCCACACCAAGCCTGCAGTACCCTCCCCTTAAAGAACTCGGACATGAAGTTCGAAGGATCCATACCCACGGTCCCGCATGCAGCGAGGACATGAGAGCATGGTTTGTGTAACAACTTAAGCTTGTTGCACGTGCAGCTAGGTTCATTTGCATGATCTCCAAGACATACCTCGTGGGTAACAAGTGAACGAGCCGTCCCAAATCCGGCTCTATCACGGAGTATCACCTCAAAACGATGCTCCCTGTTGCCCATGACCTGCACTGTGTGCAACTGACCCTTTTGTGCCTTCGTCTCCATGTACGCAGTAATTTTTGCCGAATACAGAGCTCCGGGATTGGCCGCATGAAGTGCGGCACTCGCGTGCCTCTCCCTGAAGTACCGGATTGTGCTGTGAAGAACACCTTCCACGATGGCGACAAGGGGCTGAGAACGGAGACCCCTTAGAACCCAATTGTACACCTCGGCAAAGTTAGTTGTCATTATTCCGTACCTTGCGCCATCCGTGTCGTGTAATAGCGACCACTTCTCCAACGGTTCCCCCTCGATCCACTGCGCGAAGCACCTGATGTTTCGTGAGCTCCTTCTTCTTGGACCACTTGGGTTAGGCGCATCGATTGGCGGCAAGCATTGTGGTTGTGCCGCCCCAGGAGTGACCGGCTCCTTGCTCCTCTCTTCGACGTTCTTCCTAGTGTGCTCATCCAACAACCTCCACAAAGCATCAAATTTCCTCTGTTGGTTCTGCCTAGCCAGCCTCTTGAATAGCTTAATCAAAGATTGTTTAGGGAATTGCTTGAAAAAGTTTGCCCTAAGTGACGACTGCACCACCGGTTCATCATGGCCGGCCAAGGAAAGGGCTCCTCTGGGTCTTCTTGAAGTTTTCTTATTGCCTTGATAATACCGGCGTGGCGATCATGGATTACGCACACACCAGGCCGAGTGGCTACAACTCCAGCCCTCACATGTCTGAGAGACCACAGCTAGCTCTCGTAATTCTCACTCTCCACAAATGCAATGGCCAGCGGCAATATTTGATTTCTACCGTCAATGCCTATGGCCGTCAGGATCTGCCCCTTGTATTTGCCTGTCAAGAAGGTCCCGTCAATTGAGATCACTGGCAGCATGTGCCTGAATGCTTCGATGCTAGCACCAAATGCAAACATTGCTCTCTGCAACACCGCATACCCTGGCGGACTTATGGACGGCTTCTCGTGGAGGGCGATGTATGTGCCCGGGTTCCTTTCCTGCAGGACATTAAGCATACGAGGAAGGTTGTCGTACGCCGCCTCGAAAGTGCCAAAACGTTTTTTCAACGCCTTCTGCTTGGCACGCCACGCCTTCGCGTAGCTAATCTTATACTTGAATTTATTCTCAATAGCTACCACAATGTGCGTGGCTGCCATATCCTTCTTCTGCACTATCTCCCCATACATGAGATTGGCTATAAATCCGGACGTCAGGTTACGATGTCTCGCCAAGACAGTGTTTAGAATGCAGGAGTGTGGCTCAACCTTGGACACAATCCAATGAGTCTCATACTTAGGTTTACGGGCGTGCACCCGCCAAGGGCAACCAGTCTGCTCGCACTTCACAGTGTACTGCTCCTGGCTTGATTTGACGACGCGAAATGTCCGCTGCATTGAAAGGGCCCAAAGCTTGATGGCATCCTGCAGCGCTTCCTTGTCAGCAAACATAGCATGCAACCGAACCTCTGTCTCATGGTACTCCCATTGTGATTCATGCTCATCATGTGCGGAAAGACCCTCCGCATTAAACCGGTTCCATTCCTGGGGGATAGGAACTTCATCCTCATCGGAACTGTCCTCGTCGTCGTCCTCTACAGCTTCCTCTTCATCCCATGCCCTCTCGTCATCAGAGTCCATCTGCTGCACAATGTACTCATTATACTCTCCTTCATCGGCTTGCCCAGTTGGCTCTCTATGGCTTGACGGCTGTAACTCTCCTCCATGTACTGCATCGGCTTCATGACGAGCAACTTCATCATATCCGCCAACATGCGGCCCGCCCGAGCTGCTAGCACCTCCCACAACAACGGCTGCTGCACGAGCTTCCTCAGCTGCTTGTACTGAGCACGGTTGCACAAGCAGCACACACTCGTATCCACGACGCCGGCACCCTAACACAAAGCCCTTCCATGTGGCAGAGCGCACCAATGTCTTCAACTCCCATCTGATGTCTGTGGGAGACCGGCTCCAAAGCCCTTGCACGACGACGCTGTACACCTCGGGGTTCAACGAAAAACTCCGGGTCAGCCAAAACTGCACATCTCCCATTCGAGCATTCTCGTCATCCGGAAGTACGAGAGTGACTTGCGAAAAATCGCTCAAATCCACACCATTCGGACCTTCACGAATGGTTCCAGCTCCGTAATACATTCTCAATGTAGTGGACATTGATGATGTCGGCCTGCATATATATTTCAATTTTGCGACATGTCAAATAATATCGCACAATACTAAACTTCCTATACCACAAACTTTGCTAAAATTTCTATACTACCATACTACAAATTGCATACCAAACCTTTTCTACAATAATATTTCCATACTAACACGGTACTAATTATTCTACATCTATAATTTTTATTAACACCAACATTTCATATAAATAATAATGCAAATACAATATAATCCAAAAAAATACCTGGATCCAAATTGATGGAATAGCTTCTACTCCTCCTTCCTCCCTCACCTCCTCCTCTCCTCTTCTTCCCCTCCTTCCTCCCTCACCTCCTCCTCTCCTTCTCCTCTTCTTACCCTCCTTCCTCCCCATCTCCTCTTCTTCCCCTCCTTCCTCTCTTCTCCCCCTTGTTTCTTTTCCTTCTTCCTCTTCTCTGTGTGCTGAATGTGTTTGCTGAATGAGTGAAAAAGGTGGTTGGTAGTGGGAGCCGGCTGGGCAGGCCGCCTTAACCCCCCTGTCGCCCTAGCGTTGGGCGACTGCAATGCAGTCGCCCAACCGTACAACGACTTAAATTAAGTCGCCCAACGTGCAGGCGACAGCACTGATTCGCCCAACGGTTCGCAGATTCTTTATATGTCGTTCCCCGGGTGGGCGAAAGGCTCTAGTCGCCCCCCCCATTGGGCGACTGGAGGCTATTTTTGTAAAAAAATTCCCGCGGGTATATTTCTGTATTTTCGAATAAAAAAATGTTATCCGTACAAAAATTTCATCAAAATTAGGTCCACAAGATTAAGAGTCCTTTTTTTAGAATTATTTAAAATTTTAATATCTCTAATTAAGGTCCACCCAATTAATTGCTAAATATATTTTTTCTTTCTATAAGAATTTTTAGTATATTTTTTTTTCTTAGCCACCGTAAATCACATGTTATGAGCTTTTATTATATAACAGTAGATTACATGGAACCCCACAAGTCAAGGATATGCTAAAAGACGCTATATGCCTGCACAAGTTCCTTTTTTAAGGCATACAAGCATAGTTTTTGAGTCGATCGATCCCACAAATCTATTTCAAAAGGATATCAAAATAGGAAATTGTTGTGGGAGTGGGCCTAGCCTCCCATGACTATTAAGTGCAGCTAGTGGGTCTTGCAACAGGCTCAATAATATAGGGACACAAACACACACACACACACACACACACACACACACACACACACACACACACACACACACACACACACACACACACACACACACACACACACACACACACATATATATATATATATATATATATATATATATATATATATATATATATATATATATATATATATATATATATATATATATATATATATATATATATATATATATATATATAAAGGAATGCACCAATGTGCATTCACCTTTTATAATTATTAAAGGGTAGTATAGAAATTTTTCATCATATCCCATTCATGTATATAAAACCCCCAAGAGAGATACGAGAGGGCCAGATCCACTCATTTTACACTAGCTCTCTCTCTCTCTCTCTGTCAGTCGACTCTACCTCCCTTAGTTCCATATCTCCAAGGGGAAAAGGGCTACTCTGTACCCACTGTTATGCTCATATCACAACAGTTGGCGTCGTTCGAGGGGAGCACGCAAGAAGTCGACTGCTTCAGCTCTCTATTCCACCATCGACTTCATCGATGCTCGTCCAAAAAATGGGGGACGGAGCGCGCTACAAGTCCTCGTCCCACCGCTGACTTTGTCAACACCCATCCTACCGCCTCGAGTTCAGGACTTCATCGACGCTTGTCCAACCGCCTAGTGGTCGGGACTTTCGACCACCTCGTGGTTATTACCTCGTCTACGCTCGTCTGACCACCTCATGGTCTTGATCTCGTTGACGCCCGTCCGACCACCTCATAGTCGTTACTTTATCGATGTCCATGACCACATCATGATGAACATAGTCGTGAGGCATTCTATGGCCACCTGGTGGTCGCAACTTCATCGACAATCGTCCGACCTTCTCGAGGTTGTGATTACGTCGACACCCACGACCACATTATGATGGACGTAGTTAGGAGGTATTCTATGACCAGCTAGTGGTTGCGACTTCGTCAACACCTATCTAACCACCTCAGGGTCATGACTTCGTCGATGCCCATGACCATGTCATGATCGATGTAGTTGTGAGTCATTCTACGGCCACCATATGGTCGAGGCTTTGTTGACACCCATCCGACCGCCTCGGGTTGAGACTGTAGAACCTCAAACATTATGCGCATCACATAAACCGCTAGTCTAGCACTAGAACACCTAGGGTTTCATTAGATCGGGGAAACTTACGGTCAGCGATGAAGGCCATTGAGCTGAAGTCCACGTGCCTGCGCGATGCAGGCGTGAGGCGCGAGTCGGTGAAGGTCGGGGAGGCGTCGCAGTTCGGGAAGTCGCCGGCGATGTCCTGCAGTGGCGGCGGCCTTCCCGTTGCTGGCAGCGCGCGGTAGATCGGTTGACTTAGGGTTTGTGCGGGGTTTTGACTCTCACGGGAACCGAACGGCGAACCTTAACGTGAGAGGCCGGAGCCCCCTATTATCTTGCGCTGCGCAACGGGGGACCGTAACCAAAGTTGGTTAGGCACCCCCGATCAGGGCGCGTGAGAAACAGGTGAACGTGGTCCTCTTATTCCAGGATCACAGGCTCTCCAATAAACCCATGCCGGCAACATAATCACGAAAAATATTGGGTGGTAAGCCTTTTGTGAGCGGATCCGTAAGCATAAATTTAGTTCCAATATGCTCAACCTTAATTGTTTGATTCTGGACTCTATCTTTCACAACATGATACTTTATGTCAATGTGCTTGGCAGCCGCACTCAACTTGTTGTTACTCGAATAGAAAACCGCGGGTTGATTATCGCAGTACAGAATAAGTGGTCTAGAAATGCTGTCTACCACTCTCAATCCTGGGATAAAGTTCTTAAGCCATAAAACCTGCCCGGTAGCCTCATAACATGCAACAAATTCAGTCTGCATTGTCGACGATGCAGTAAGTGTTTGCTTTACACTTTTCCATGAAATTGCTGCTCCTGCGAGGGTGAAAATATAACCTGATGTGGACTTCTTAGTGTCTTTACACCCTGCAAAATCAGCATCAGAAAAACCGACAACCTCAAGGTTATCGCTTTTTCTATATGTGAGCATGTGACCTTTAGTGCCTTGCATATAGCGCAGGACTTTCTTAATGGCTTTCCAGTGGTCCGGTCCTGGATTTGACTGATATCTGCCAAGCATCCCGGTAACAAAAGCTAAATCAGGGCGTGTACATACTTGAGCATACATAATACTTCCGACAGCAAAAACGTAAGGTACAACCTTCATATAATCAGATTCATAGTCATTCTTTGGGCATTGAAATTTCCCAAACTTATCGCCCTTAACAATAGGAGTAGGCGAGGCAGAGCATTTATGCATATTGTATCTCTTTAGTACTCTGTCAATGTATGCCTTTTGTGATAAACCCAATGTTCCTTTGGACCAATCTCGGTGAATTTCAATACCAAGAACATAAGATGCTTCACTGAGATCCTTCATGTCAAAATTGGACGAGAGAAATCTTTTAGTTTCCCGCAGCATGTCCACACTGCTGCTGGCCAATAATATATCGTCCACATAAAGGATTAAGAAGGTGTAATTACTCCCCCTAAACTTAACATATGTACAATTATCAACATCATTCTCCTTAAATCCAAAATTCCTTATCACTTCATCGAACTTAAGATACCATTGCCTAGAAGCTTGCTTCAGGCCATATATGGATTTCTTTAGCTTGCATCCCAAATGTTTCTCGTCTTCCACAACAAAACCTTCCGGTTGTGTCATGTAAACGTCCTCATACAAGTCTCCATTCAGGAATGCAGTCTTAACATCCATTTGGTGCAACTCTAAATCAAAATGTGCTGTGAGCGCCATTATGATTCTAAATGAATATTTAGTTGAGACAGGAGAAAAGGTTTCATTATAGTCAATGCCTTCTCTTTGTGTAAACCCTTTCGCTACAAGTCTCGCCTTAAATCTTTCGATATTCCCTTTGGAGTCACGTTTGGTTTTGTAGACCCATTTGCAGCCTACTATTTTGGCTCCATTAAGAATTTCTACTAAGTCCCATACATCATTATCGCTCATAGATTTAATTTCATCTTTCATGGCATCTAGCCACTTAGATGAATCCTTACTCTTCATAGCTTCCTTATAGGAGCTAGGATCATCCACCTTCCGAAGATCATCTTCATTCAAGTAAACCTCATAATCACTTGGGATAGCAGATCTCCTCATTCGTTCTGATCTCCTGACAGGTTCATTAGCAGGCTCATTAGGCTGTTCATCAACAGCCACAGAGGGTTGTAAAGGCTCATCATTAGGTACCGCACTTGTATTTTCAGAGCCCTCAACGGAAGGAGTAGCCACAGAATTAACTGGAGACGCAACAGGAGTTGCAACTACAGGATCAACTATGGGCACAACCACTTGGGGCATAGGAAAATCAGTCTGTCGGATTAGCGGTGAAGCAACATAAATCTGTTTCTCCTCAAGATCAATTTTCCTAGGCTCCAAGTCGCCACTGATGCCATCATTTTCCAAGAACACAGCGTGCCTTGTTTCTACAAATTTTGTGGTACGATCTGGACAATAGAATCGGTACCCTTTAGACCTGTCAGGGTAGCCAATAAAATGGCAACTCACAATCTTGGGATCTAATTTCCCAATTTGTGGGTTAAACACTTTAACTTCAGCTGCACAACCCCACACATGGAGGTAGTTCAAACTTGGTTTTATCCCAGTCCATAATTCATAAGGTGTTTTAGGCACTGATTTACTGGGAACCCGATTGAGTATGTGTGCAGCGGTCTTTAATGCTTCCATCCATAACTTTATAGGCAAAGTGGAGTAGCTCAACATACTTCGAACCATGTCCATAAGTATACGGTTTCTTCTTTTCGCTACTCCATTTTGCTGGGGATCACCGAGCATTGACACTACAACACAACCAACTTGCTAGGGCACCTATAAATGCCCTAGAATGTGTGTAAATGCCGCGAAAGGAATTTTTACCGGCGTTTACCAAACGACCACATAAGTGCCGTCGACAAAGGTTTTTCCCGGCGTTTATAGCAACCTCGGCGTTTAGGAAATGCCGCCATACACAATACTAACCCGGCGTTTACAAACGCCCCAGAATATTCTACCCCGGTGTTTACAAACGCCCTTCCAGAGTAATCTATCCCGGCGTTTACAAACACCCTTCCAGAGTAATCTACCCCGGCGTTTACAAACGCCCTTCCAGAGTAATCAAACCGGCATTTACAAACGCCCCAATTGATATTATCTGTGGCGTTTACAGATGCCCCAAAAGGAGGATGCTGGCATCTGCAATTGCCCTCATTTCGGTTTTTTGTACAGCATGTATGTGTGCTATTGCTCTAGCTACGGCAGCAGTTACAAAGTACCAAACTAAATTAATAAAAAATGTTTTTAACAGTATGCCATCTATAAATACCTTCTTTCGCAGTTTGTACATATATGCTTATTCACTAGTAGTAGACAACACACCAACATCATAGATTTTAATTCCATAATTATCACTATAACTGATAGAATCACATTGTTCAACAAAAAGTCAATGGCAACTAAAATTTACAAGCAGTACTTCCATATCAGCTGACAAATTACATTGTTCAGCAAAAGACGACATCACATATATAGAATTGTAAAACAGGAGTGCGATAACTTATGTTCAACAAAATATTCATAGTTTGAACATCACAGGATCCTATTTGCTTAAGTTAAACGCTGCACAAAAGGTCTTGATAAATAACTAGTTAACACCATCATATCTTCTCCAGCCTGCAATCAAGTGAACACAATATATGAGAGTTAGTGCTGAAATAGGAAAAACTAGCTAAGTCTAAGTACACTGCACACATGTTTGTGGGGAAAAGAACAATCGTGTTACCTAATACATTCCAGAATATATATTTTTGTTGCAATCAAATAAGTTGACGGTCCACAATGCATACCTAGCCCACAATGCATTGCAAGATATTAGCTAGCCCATAGTTGTTCCAACATTGTTAAATGGATGGAGTATGTATTGAGAAAGAATTATGTACCTCTCCAAAAAAAGCACTGAGGAAGAAATGTATTAGAGTTTCAAACGAGTTTTGTCCTATATATAGGTTGGCTCTTTGTTTTTGCATGATTCACTGGCATTTCTATGTTGAATATGCTCTGATACAAGTACATCAAATATTTACTTCTCAAGATTATTTGAAAGTTTAATCAGAACATGTGGTTTTGATGCAATTTTGACTTCCATCTACTTCACTTGTGTTAAATACATCTTGATATCGTTGTGCAAAGTAAAAATTTGTAATATTGAACTAGATATAGATTACTCTAAAAAGAGAACTAGATATAGATCTTTCTGGAAGCTTAGACATTTTCTTTGTAACTTACCCATATTTTTTTTAGCTTTTACACAGAAAAACATTCCAAGTACCTGAATGGCTACAAGTTCTTCGAAGTAGCTGACATGCAGAGACAAAATGACTGAACTCATTGCAGTATTTTAACTTATGTTGTTGTTAATTTATTCAAATTTTTATTGTAAATTTCATATCACAGGCACTATGGGGATATTGAAGAAATACGCATAGAGGAGCCAGATGAACCTAGGCCACCACTCTATGCCCATGTCACATTTTTCTATGGGCTTCAGAGCATTGTTTTATAAAATACTGCTGTAGTTATATAAAAAATGCCATCATGTATTAGAAACCTTTCTTTATGGTATTGTGTCAAAATATGTGCTCAAGTATCTTATTCTGCCTAACTTGCTCATACACCACCTATTGCCCTATGATGATCAAGTATAATGAGGCCCCCATGGAAGGATACCTTAAGATTTTTATACATCCTTGTATAATACATTTCTGTCAAGTAGTCATAATATTTTCTTGGCTTACCATTTTTGCAAGCTACAGCGTCAATTTGAACAATAAGATGCTAATGCTAACTGATTAGTGACATGTATAACATATGACTAGTGACAGTTTATCAACAACATTGGAAGCAAATCCACATGAAAGAACACAACACACACCCAGAAGTACTTAATGTATGAAATGGGCTGAAACCATCAGTTGCCAAAGCAAATCTAATGTTACGACATTCTGAACTAAACTCTGGGAACCGAAAGTTGAAATCCTTCCATGCAGTAGAATATGCTGGATGTCGTAATAAACCATCCTTGGTACGCCCTTCGCTATGCCATCTATGGTTGGCTGCTGTTTTGGATGACATGAACCTCCTTTGAAGCCTTCTTTTCAAAGGAAAATGGCGAAGAACATTCATAGGAACTCTATGGACACGCTTCCCATCAATTCCTACCTTCTCTGATTTCCACCTTGGAGCCTTACATGTTGGGCAAGAAGTACAATTGGCATATTCCTTCCTAAAGAGTACGCAATGATTTATGCAAGCATCAATGTTATCATAGCCAAGGCCAACATCCCTAACAAACTTTCTAGCCTCATGGTAGTTTTTTGGTAAATTTTCACCGGCTGGTAGTGCTTCCTTTAAGTGTAAAATAAGTTCATCAAAGCAAGCATTACTCATATTCCACAAGTTTTTTATGTTAAGGAGTCGAACAATAAACTGTAGTTTGGAGTACTTTTCACAACCTGGATACAATTGTTGACTAGCTTCATTAGCTAACTTATAGTATATCGCAGCATCTACATCATTCTCTTGCTCGTCATCACTAGCAGTCACATCTATGTTGACATCATCAAAAAATCCAAGACCTTCTCTTAGCATATCATTTATTTCGTCATCTTTGTCATTTTGAACCGATGGAGTTGAACTAACAGCTGCTGAATTGTTCCAGCTCTCACTATGATAAATCCATGTATTATACCCAGGCATAAATCCATCACAGATTAAGTGGTCATACACAACATTTTCCTGTAACCAATACTGATTCACACATTTTCTACAAGGACAAAGGATTGTGTTGCCTCTCGCTGATTTGGAAATGGAAAATTCAATGAAATTCTTAAGATCGCTTTCATACTCGTCTGTGTACCTATAATATCAAGTTACTACTAACAATTATAACCAGGGGAGCTAGAGTAAATAATCTTTTAACTTTTCAGCTTTGTGTTGAAATCTAATTACCTAGGTGAAAGCATCCAATGTTTGTCCATGTTTCCTAATCATTGGCACCAATTTATTAGTTCTCCCAAGATGCACATGGATGCATGGAATTCACAAACATATAAAAAAGTTTCAGCTTGCAGCTAACCTGAAAAGAGAGTAAGGAGACAATAGCAACCAGGCACAGGAAGCACCAGTATGTAGCAGATGAATCACCTCGTCAACCTTTTGTCGAAGCACCTTGTCAACCTTCTGTCAAAGCAGCAAAGATGATAAAGCATAAATACTTCTCTCAGTCACAACTCATAACCAAGCTTACGCGAGAAGGCACATGCACAAATACTTCTCTCAGTCACAACTCATAGACACACATCACAGATCATAAAGCATCAATTTAACAGTGCACAATTAACAGGAATTAGTACCAATTTAGTTGAACAATACTCAAGAATAGCAATTACAAAATGGAGAGGAATTAGACATAACCAAAGAAGAAGATGTAGCAGAGGAGACCGAGGTGAAGTGGAGGCAGAGGAAGAAGTCGGAGCTTGCCGGCGTCGGTGGAGAAGTCGTCGCCTTCAGTGTCGGTGAAGAGGAAGCTGGGGTCAGGGTCGTCGATGAAGGGGATGATGCAGTGGTGGCGGACACAGGGGCGGCCGACCGGGGTTGAAGAAGATCCGGTGGAGATCGGCGATGGCGTTGGCGGCGACTTGTGGACCTGGAGGGGCGCCGCTTGCTGGTGGTAGCCGAAGAGCTGCGGCGTCGAGGTGGGTTAAGAGAAGCGGCGGTGCGGTGGATGGCGGTGAGAGGCGGCGTTGGCTGGTGGAGGACGAGATGGGGAAGGAGAGCAAGAAGGCGGCGGCACGGGAGTAGGTGGCGCAGAGGAGAGAGCTGATGAGGACGCCGGCGCCGAGGTAGTGGGGGCAAAGGGGCGGCCGGAAGTGAGGTGAGTGCCGGCGCCGGAGCTGGAGAAGAAAGAGAGAGGCGACGGAAAGAGATGGCGAAGAGACGAAGAGGAGTGGCGGCGGGGGGCGCAGGGATGAAGTGGCCGCCGGCGAGTTTGGCCCAGCCTCGCCGGCGCCGAGAGTGGAGGAGGAGGAGGAAACCAGAAGGGGGCGAAGGGAGATCGAAATCGGCGGCGACGGCTAGGGCTTTGAGGCAGATTGATCGAATGGGCTGAATTGGCAGCACGGGAGTAGGCGGCGCAGAGGAGAGAGCTGATGAGGACGCCGGCGCCGAGGTAGTGGGGGCACAGGGGCGGCCGGAAGTGAGGTGAGTGCCGGCGCCGGTGCTGGAGAAGAAAGAGAGAGTCGGCGGAAAGAGATGGCGAAGAGACGAAGAGGAGTGGCGGCGGGGGACGCAAGGATGAAGTGGCCACCGGCGAGTTTGGCCCAGCCTCGCCGGCGCCGAGAGTGGAGGAGGAGGAGGAGGAAACCAGAAGGGGGTGAAGGGAGATCGAAATCGGCGGCGGCGGCTAGGGCTTTGAGGCAGATCGATCGAATGGGCCGGATTGGAAATTTTGCGTTTTACTCCCGCGCCACTTTTTCCACTCTACCAATCTCGTGCCAAAATGACTAATTCCCGCGTTGCTGGGGCTAAGCGCCAGGGATCATTACAAATGCCGCAAAACTTCTTTGTCGGTGTTTACAAATGCCCCTAATTATCAGATCAAACCCGACACTTAGAAACGCCAGCAAAGATGTCTATGCTGGCATTTACGTCTGCCCTGCTATACAAACGCCCCTAAATCTCAATAAATGCCAGGTTAAATATAAACGCCGAGTTTGCTAAACGCCCTCAAATCTCGGTTGTGTTGTAGTGTGAGTACTGGGCGACTATACCATTTTCTTATAGAAACCTGGCAAAAGGACTAGGAACCTGCCCATAAGTTGCGTGTCGCCCATAATACTCTCCCCCACGATCCGAGCGCACTACTTTAATCTTTAGACTGTGCTAATTTTCAACTTCAGCCTTAAATATTTTAAATTTATCAAGTGCTTCCGATCTCTCTTTAATAGGATAGATATAGCCATAACGTGAGTAATCATTGGAACGTAATAAAAGAATCATAACCATCCACTGATGTCACAGGGAAAGGACCACATATGTCAGTATGAATTATTTCTAAAATCCCTGTGCTTCGAGTAGCACCTTTCTTTATTTTCTTTACATACTTGCCTTTGATGCAATCAAGGCAATGATCATCCGACAGTGCCACAATTTCAACGAAGTCTCATCAATTCGCTTGCGCTTTTTATTCACGTCACATACATTCATGGATATAAGAGAATCTTGCAGGGACAACATATAAAGCTTGTCGTGTCGGATGGCATGACCAACATTATCATTATTAAAATAAACCAAACACTTTCCGTGTCTAAAATTACAAGAATATCCATCATTATCTAATAATGAAACAGAAATTAAGTTTCTTCTCATCGAGGGAACATAAAGAACATCATTAAGTTTCATTACAAAACCATTATTCAAAACTAAAGAAACTGATCCAATAGCTTCAACTTCGGCTTCCATCCCATTAGCCACTCTTAGGCTTCTTTCCCCTCTGAGACTTCTCAACATATGGAATCCCTTCAAGGAATTCGTAACGTGCACAGTGGCACCAGAATCAATCCACCAAGAGTTTATAGGAAAATCAGCATAAAATGCTTCATCAACAAAAGTAATTTCATAAGTACCTTTCTTGACGAGCCATTTTAGCCATCCAGGACAATCATCTTGGAAGTGGTACTTTGACTGACAAAAGTAGCACTCATCACTTTTCTTCTATCCATTTGAACTTCCAGGACCTTAAGCGTTTTTAGGCGCCTTAGGATGCTGTGGCTTCTTATAAGGGGAGTAGGCTTGCTCCTTCTTTCCCTTTCCTTTATAGCCACCTCTATTTCTATAGGGACCATATTTATTTGAGGAGTCGACTTGATTTACAAAATCATTAGCTCCCTCAGCTTTGAGCCTCTCTTCTTCCTGAGAAACATTAGCGATCAACTCGCTCATGGTCCACTTGTCCTTAATGGTGTTATAGTTCACCTTAAAAGCTTCAAATTGCTTAGGAAGAGACATCATAATGTAATGAACAACAAAACCATCAGAAATTTCCATATCCATTGTCTTAAGTCTGGCAGCAATGTTAATTATGGTCATAATGTGCTCACGGACATTTCCAGTACCATTGTACTTAGTGTTCATGAGCCTGTGCATCAGTGTGGTAGCATAAACCTTAGAGGACCCCTTAAAGTGATACTCGATGGAGGACAAGTACTCCTTCACCTTGTCCTTTTCAGGGATTGCTCCCCTAATCACATTAGTTTTATACTCCTTCATTTTGTCATCATATTTGTCCTCCCCTTCAATAGGAGCGACAGGCTCATCGAACCTGAATGCGTAATCTAGATCCATGAGCTGGAAGGTCGTCATAAGTGCAAACTTCCATTTCTGGAAGTTGCTGCCGTTAAGTGGCTCAATCGCATTAACTTGAGCGGAAACAGTAGCAGCTGAAAAATTTAAGATTTTCATTAGAAAAATGCATAATTAATTTGCATGAAAATTAACCTTATGTTGGTATGATTAACAACATGCTCATAAGAATTTTTTCGCATCACCGTTGGGCAGAAACGAAAAATTTAACATAATTCATAACATGCAATTACAATTAACGTTGGTCCAAGAGTAATAGCATGTGAAAATTAAACACAACTAAAATAAACATAATTTATAACATGCAATTACAATTAACGTTGGTCCAAAAGTAATAGCATGTAAAAATAAACATAACTCTCCAATTGAATTTCTCGTTGGTTTCATTCAATTAGAGACAGAACATCAGGCAGCGGAAATGATAGCATAATATTTTCAGCAGCTTAAAGACATTATCCAGTAATATTTTTATGAGGGACATCAAATAATCATCAATTATACATGAGATATGAAATATATACTGGAAAAAAAATATCATGCGTTGCTGGGCCGAAACCCAACAGCCAAAACAGTGCAGCCAGCCCATTAATCATGCGCGCCCGCGAGCTGCCCAAAATCCATGCGCGCAGGCCAAACCATGCGCGCGGCCCAGAAAACAAAATTGCGCATGCGGGGCTCAATAATTCACGCACGCCCGCGCGGGCCGGAAATACGCGTGCGGCCCGCAAGCATCCACACGTGCCGCACAGCCCAAAAAGCCCTCTCGCTCGCCCGTATAATGGCAACCGCCGGATCGAATCGGACGGCCAACAGCGCACGCGGCGGGGATAACACCCCCAAAACCTAACCCTAGCCCTCATTCGGTTGCCTCCATCCAAAAATCACGGGCGGGCGGCGCTAATGTTAGCGGCGACGCGGTGGCTCCCGAGCGAAGCGACGGCGCGCCGGGGACGGCAGCGGGCGGCGGCCCCGTGAGGCTGCAGCGGGCGGCGGCCCTACGGCGGTGACGGGCCCAAAAGGAGCAGCGGCGGCGGCGCCCGGAGCAGAGTGGCGGTGCGTCACGGGAGTGACAGCGACGGCACGCGGCACCCGTAAGTCCCCCTTTTTTTGCTGATCTAAAATTTTCATTCGGATTTCCGCCGCCGATCTGATATTCATTCGGGTTTTAGGGTTTCGGGTGGGCTGGTTTTGGGATCCCATTAGGGTTCTTGCGAAAGTTGGATTCACCTCCTTCTAATTTCTAAAATCCGAGCCAAAAACATAAAACTAAATCCAAGCCTCCAGATCCGAGTCCAGTTGAAGGCTCAATTAGGGTTCATGATAGGGTTCTAGGAAAACTAGCAGACTGCTCTGATACCAAATGTAGAACCTCAAACATTATGCACATCACATAAATCGCTAATCTAGCACTAGAACACCTAGGGTTTCATTAGATCGGGGAAACTTACGGTCAGCGATGAAGGCCATTGAGCTGAAGTCTACGTGCCTGCACGATGCAGGCGTGAGGCGCGAGTCGGTGAAGGTCGGGGAGGCGTCGCAGTTCGGGAAGTCACCGGCGATGTCCTGCAGTGGCGGCGGCCTTCCCGTTGCTGGCAGCGCGCGGTAGATCGGTTGACTTAGGGTTTGTGCGGGGTTTTGACTCTCACGGGAACTGAACAGCGAGCCTTAACGTGAGAGGCCGGAGCCCCCTTTTATCTTGCGCTGCGCAACGGAGGACCGTAACCAAAGTTGGTTAGGCACCCCCGATCAGGGCGCGTGAGAAACAGGTGAACGTGGGCATCACCCCACGCCTCTCTCTTTCAACCGTTTAGGCTAGATCAAAAATCCAATAGAGACTTCATTGATGTTCGTCGAACACCTTGTGGTCGCAACTTCATCTACACCCGTCCGACCACCTCAGAGTCGTGACTTCATTGACGCATCATCCGACCACCTCTGTACTCGAGCACGGCGCTAATGGCCTTGATGGCCAGCATCGACCGTCGCGGCGGCCGCAAAGCGGAAGCTCTCGGCGTGGAAGCTCGGGTTTGACATCAGGCTGGTCTGCACGCTCTATGCGGACTAATATCACATCCATGCATGCGTATTCGCTCCAATCTTGTGCATGGTTCATAATTTCGCCAAAATTTTGATGAAATTTTGAACATTTCTATCTGTGTGGTAATACACAGCTGCTGTGCTGCAGTGTTATTGGTGCTGCGCTCATAGTTGCGGGGCTCTGGGGCAAGGGGAGGGAACTGCGCGCCGCCACGGCCGCGGCGGCGGATGGTGACGAGGAGATGAACGGCGCCGCGGTCGATCCGAACAAGGGCGTCCACGAGGCGAGCTTGCCGACGAGCCCCGCTGCCGATCAGCATCAAGTGGCGCCGGGTCCAGAAAGCAGCTTATGAGCTTAGCCCATTGTCTATCTGGACCGTCAGAGTGAGGACGGAACACACTTCAATTTGGACCACGGTCAACGGGAGGAATTGGCCTTCTAATCGCGCTCCAAATGCGCCGTCTTGTGGCAAGCTGATTTGGGCCACAGGGTAAATTAACTAATTAAGTTCGTATTGGCTTTTTACTTGTGGCTTTTATTTGAAGAAGCTAGAAGTCAGTATGAATATTCGGTTTTTTGAAATGACTTCTTCACTTCTCTTACTCTTGTCTCTCTTCAGAGATAAGATAGGGGGTTATGGACGTATTATGCACCCTACTCCTCTCACTCCTATCTCGCATACGTATCTCTCTCACTTTCTCGCCGCTCATCTTCTTCTTTTAAAAATCACTTCTTTCAGTCACTACTATTTATTTTTCAGCTGAAAGCTATCAACTGCAGCCAAAAACATCAACCACAACCAATATGAACCTGCACTATGTCTTAGAGTGAAAATCAGGAGGGAAACACCGGTGGTGGAGTGCGAGTTCACGACTCCGCCCATGATTCCAAATCCTAACTATCCATATCTACACACATACAAGTGATCTAAATATAAAAGTGTGTGATCGTGCTTACGGAGTTCAAAGATTTATCTGGATCTCCGCAGTTTTACGTGTATGCTAAGGGCTCACTTGCATGTACATGCATGTGGTAAGCGTGTGTGGTGGTTTGTATGCGTTTGTGCATCCATTGTTGCAAATCTAGGAAAAAATAAAATGGGTAAAAGGCTCATATATGTGAAAGACCGAATATGGTAACAGATGGAGTAAATGGTGTTGCTTAAAATTTCCCCAAGTATTCAAGATTATATTCTCAAACACCTACAGGGGTGTAGAATATAAAATCTTCAGCTAAAAACCTAAATCAACTAGCTTAAGACACAAAACTTGGAATCTAACACATCCCAACGGTCTGACCGGCCTCCAAATGATAGTCTGACCGCTAGTATAAGGGTGGTTTGACCCTGCTACAATAAAATTATGTAAATAAATAGTGTTTTCAGCACGGTTTCAAAAACGAAAATCGAGAGAACTTTTAATCCGTAGATCCAAATGCTATGAAACTTTGCAGAGATCTACTCTAGTATATCAAGAATCTATTTCAATAAATGATCATGAAAATCATGATCGAAGTTATGACCTTTTTCAGTTTGTTGGAAGGTTACATCAAAACCTAGCCAAAACTCCAAACGATGAATACAACTTGCTCGTAGGTAGATGATGGCTAAGATGGCTCTAGATGTGTTCTCACATCTCACAGCAAGTTAGAACACCAAAGAATCCCAGCCAAAAACCCTCGGATCAAGAGATGGACCAAAGAGGCCAAAATCAACCAAAACTGAGTTTTCTTATGAATCCTGCTATCAAGGTGTCTAGATGGGTGGATATGTATTCCCAAGTATTATCTCCATTTCTTACACGTTCTTGGCACAACAAGATCATAAGAAGAAAGGAAGAGAGATTAAAACCAACCAAAAATCAAGCACATCAATCAAAAACAAAGAGAGACTTAAGGGTTGCACAAAGACTGATGTATTGCTTACTTGAGAGGTTATATTTTACAGTCACTCCACCTTAAAGGACAAAAAGCACACAAAGTATTCACTCTTAAACCTTAACCCTAAACCTAGATATGAGAGCACAAGAGAAGGGTTGGATGGTTAACCTCACATGTCTCTATCCCAATCACCTTTTATAGGTGGGCAACTAACCACCTACACCATTTAATGTATCCTATCTACTATTACAATGGGAGAACCCGTTAACTCCATACACATGGGTTTTACTCTCACAAGATCACTTATGCACACTTTTCAAAGTGTATAAGTGTGCATCTGTTAAATCCTTAGCCTTGATCCAATTAGCTCCATCTTGACCTAAACCGCTTTCCAATGCATCGCCCATGCGCCACGGTTTTGATCCAAGATTTTGATCAAACTACCAAAATACCCCTCATTGACCTGGTCATCACCAACCACTACAAACAATTGACATACTTATCATATGTAGGTGCACCACTAATTTGTCACGCGCCGTCAAGTTTCTCTTGTCCACCGATCCACAGCTCACTTGGCCTGTGCAAGTCATATAGCGCCATTCGGCCATTCGAACTTGCCTTCAACATATCCCACCTTTCTCGTGTCATACTTGAGCTCACCGTCTCACTCGGCATCCTTGATCGTTCTGGGTCTTAACTGCTCCATGTGCCTAGCCCCAACCATTGCCGTTGACCACAGTTGACTTCAAGCGACCATGTATATCCAAAGACAAAGAAATCATTTCTAGCCACAAGTTCTTCATAACTTGACCTACATTAGCCAAGACATGCACTATGCAACCTTAATCCAATGACGCAGATCATCCAAACTCAATCATGACTCAATTCTCCAAACCCCTGTTTTTCTAAGAAGATCGAAAGTACCGCGTTTAACACGCCGGTACTTCCGCACTGCGGTACTACCGTATCCCAAAGCGGTACTTCCACACACTAAAAACCTCATCTAAAACTCTCTGGAAAAAACGTACTGCTGCTTAGACCGGAACTACTGTTCGAGCGGAACTACCACGCTTACAACGTCGGTACTACCGCTCAACGGTATTACCGCATAAATACCTGCGGTACTTTCAAATTTTTCTGATACTTCCAGAAAACAATCCAAATTAAATGCACTCTTTGCAAAACCAATTCACTACTCTGTAAATCTTGCGATGGTTTATCACAACAGTATTCTAGACATTTTCACATGATTCTTCAATATGACAGCAGTTCTCATCACAGTGTCCCAGTTTTTCTCTCTTTTGAAGAAACAATTTTCCAGTTATTACAAGATTGCCTTATCACGTTGTCCCTTCTAGGTCTCTTGTCCAAACTACCAAAGGTATCATTAGATGGCAAGTTAATTTGCCTTGCTGTTGAACCATCAACGTAACTCACCTAGCTAGAACGACAAGAGGCAAAACCCAAAAGGAAAGGTTCTTCTTCAGTTTTATCACCACCACATCATACCCAACGTTCTTTGTCACTTCCCCAATCGTATTGCGCATTCGCTCTTTCACGTACGTCCTGTGCGTCTCGTCTTGTTGCAATATGCAGACGCCGATAGTTTGTTGCTTAAATGTGTGGAGGATGGACAAACAACTTTTGTCGTCTGATTGCCCAATCTTTTGGTTTGACGCTGATGACATATGTGGCGAGATGATGCTCCTGCTTGAACTGGCCGATGGTCTAAGGTCCTGCTCGGTTGGGTTAAAAAGTTATAGTTTATGGCTGAAAATGCACTGTAGCTGAAGGTGGCTTATTTGACGTAATTAATTTTTTAAAAAAATTGAAAATAGAAAAAATATGTTAGCTCATCTCGGACAACGCAAACGAATACAGGAAAAAAGAACTGGCAAAAAAGCTAAAAAAGCGAAAATATCAGAAAAAGATGAAATTTATGAATAGTGAAAAATAAGTCAGAAACTGAAGCTGAAACGAGCAAAACCTTAGTCGATTGGTGCGCAAACACGTCGCCGTGTCAGCATAATCTTGACATCCTTGCCAGAAATGTGCACGGCAATTCGGGCATTAACTCGGGGTGTTTTTGTCGTATCAAAAAAATATATATATACCGGTGATCTAACATTCTTCTTGTTCATAAAATCTCTGTCAGATTTTGCCACTCTTCACGCGTTCTGCTGCAACTTACTGGCGAATTTGAACAGTACTTTTGATTCATTCAGATCCCTAGTATGCTTAGAGTTTGTGCAGAACCGAAAACTTAAAACAAAATTAATTAGGCCCAGGAGTACATGTACACTACGGGTTTCGTTCATTGATTGTCAGGCCAATGATGTAGTATAATGGTACCTACACGCGCACTGATTGTTCATTAATTGTCAAGCCAATGATGTAGTATAATTGTACAAACCCGCACTGATTGTTTTCGACCAGTTTCTTTTGAATTTGAAGTTCACTTATGCTTTTATTATCTATAGTAACTAGCTAATTTTAAACGGTACATTTTTTAAGATGAGATCGATAGAAAAATTATAGTAAAAAATATATAAGTTCAGCTGTATCGGCTAAAATCACGTGCGACTATTTCTCTCTGTATACTGTCTCTCACGAACAAACAGAATTCAAATATTTAAATCATAAACTATAAATCATTAGTTCAAAAGAATCCTCCCAATTTATCTCGAAGTTTCCAATCCTATGTCCGCCGTGGCTGACAGGCACAGGGATGGAATCGAATTGAATAGCCAGTTTCATGCGTGCGGCTCTAGCGTTTCTCTCGTTGGCTGCGCGCGCGAGCGGAGGGGAGAGAGTAAAGGTGGCTGAGCTGGAGTGCATATCCACCGGTTTGGGCTCTGCGCTCCGTGGCGCTGCGTAGCCTGGGGTTGAGTGGTGTAACTGGCATCTCGTCCACGAAACACTGGGACTTTGCTTACACGGTTTTATGGGAGGAGCTCCTCTTCCTTTCTTCTGCCATGTTTCTTGTGATTTCTTCTTCAGCGTTGATCGGTGCAGGCAGCAAGCAAGAAAATCGGAGCAGTCTATGCTGTTGTTATATATGGATTTGACCAATGTCTAGAAACCATGTAGACAGTAGGGCTAATTGCATGCCAGGGCTGTCGGCGCTAGTTTCCGGTTGGACTTTTGTTTAGCAGTAACAAGGCTCTAGCATGCGCATTCTCAAAATTAGGAATGTCTAAGGGGGTGTTTGGTTGCCAGCCACACTTTGCCACAGGTTGCCACGCCTAAGGTTGGGCAAGTTTGACCAACTTGGCAGCTGTTTGGTTGCAGCCACAGTTGTGGCAAGATTCCCTTCCAGCAAACTAGGTCCCACGCGTCAGTGACTCAAAAAAGTGTGGTAAGATTCCCTTAGGCTTGCTAAGGTGTGGCAAAGAATTTGAGCACCTCAACTTAGGCAAGTGTGGCAATTTTTGTTGGCAAATGGTGACAAAGTGTGGCTAGCAACCAAACAGCCCCTAAGCCTCTCATGTTTTTATCAGAACCATATTTGCTTAAACTATATTTATGGCAATGTCTACCGAAAGCCTTGTTTGTTAGGATAAAATAAAAGCACGATAACAAAAATAGGTTTCAATAAAACTCGCACTATAGGTTTTAAAACCGCTCCAAATGTTCTTCAAAAACTTCACAAAAAATAAACTGTATAATACCTCTGTGTATACTAGCGATCAAAGCTATAAAAGTTTGACATGGCCGCACACATATTCTAAAACTGCATCTCTTTAGAAACGGAGGTGAATATGCGTTAATGTTGAGATGTTCTTTTCCCCCTTTTTGGCGGGGGCCAAAAGAGGATTCACGTACGATGCTTCGGTTTCTACTTTGACCTGAGGTTGAAAGTCGATCACTCTAGGAAACAACTGCTGATCAAGTGCTAATACAAGAGCGTGTAGATATCATGCACGCACTGCGTACTGGCCTTCTGACACATCACACACGCACACATATGTATGGGCACGGACACTGTCGGAGAACTGGACAAGGAACCGCTCAGGAAAGCAAATTTACAACGAAAGATATCATGCACAGAAAATGAAAGCAAACGAACTCTCTCTCTCTCTTTCCCCGAATCCTCTCTCTCTCATCCCCACATGCAGTGTCCCCGAATCCTCTCTCTCTTTTATCTCATCAACGTATAGGTCCATCAATCGTGCAAATCTAACCATAGAACCAAATGTGGCGTAGAGCTATACTCAGTACATCATCACTATATTAAAACCAGGGGAGTTCCTGACTTCCCACCCATGCCACGTCAGCGTTTTTGTAGAAAGGCCTCTGTATTTTCTGAAATAGCGTAAAGGTCCTCGGTTCCTGCAAAAAAGTCCCTACCAGGTTTTTTCCGAACCCCCCACTTCACCGAAATTGCGTATCCTTTGTAGGATAGCACCCCGCGGTTTTCCAAAATTACGTACGGGTTCTCGTTTAGTTAGTACAGGTCCTCAGTTTTTTGCAAAAAGGCCTTTGGTTTTTTCTGAAATTACGCATGTATTCTCGATTTTTTTAAGAAACTCCTCGCGAATTATCGTCTCTTTTACTTCGGTCCACACAGTAGCTAGCGCGGCGTGCCGCTACGCTTACGCTGCTAGTTGGATCAATGTAACACGGTCCAAGTATAGATTGAGATAGCTCTATACACTAGCTAGTGTCATGTTTTTTTAATATACAGTCGGACCATCGTGATCTTACTATTTTTTTTCCTTAAAAAAGTGTAATGTTTTTTCTAGGCTCACAAAAAAATTAAAAAAAGTTGTTTTACGCCGGAGATTGAACCCAAATCAAGAACTACACACATGCCTGCGAGGAAAATTTTCTCTCGTCACAGTTTGCATGCATGAGCACACGTATGTGAGAAGGGCCAGCTGCGGAAGAAAAACCTACCAGATCTTATCATCTTTAGACCCATATTAGACACTTCCAATCTTATGATACATAGCATACTAAATCAACCACCACTTTGCATGGCCACAAGTCATGGTTTAAAAGGGGTCCAAGCAAAGTTCTCCAGGTTGGGTCCAATGGCAGATCTAAAACAAAAATAACGCAGGGATCTTATACTCTATATATGTACTTATCAACGCATTCATCAAAAATATAGTAGATAGTAATACGTTCTAAACTTTATTTCTTTGGACTCGCTATACTAAGCCAACTGCCATACTGATCAAACCATGCAGGGTAAAATATTCTCCTTTTCTTTTTAAACATTGTATATGAAAAATCATATGTGTGAGGTTGGCAAGGCCTATTATCCAAGTACTTTATTTTTACCGCATATTTTTGATTGGGGGATAGTCATCTATTCTTTTTCTTCTCCCTGGATCAAATTGAATCTCTTCTTCCCAATTGATTTTTGGACTTTCTATATTCGTAGCATTTGCACTTGAATCTGATTCCTTTCTTTTTTTTTTTACAAATCTCTCTGTGACTACAAACTAACTACCATGGGGAGATGACAATTATTGAAAGTTAGAACATACTGAATTAGATATTAAAACATATTGAAAAAATCCCTAATTCAATTGTTGCAAAAATCGAAACAGAGCATTCTAATATTGAAGCCCTGACCTAAAAATATTTTAAAGATCATAGAATTGAAACACTAAAATCTAAATTACAAAATTTAGTACCTATTTTGGTTGGTTGATCGTTACTTCGTTAGCTATGAAGATCATTGAACATTTGACCTTCGAAAGCAAGTAGCTAGGACGAGACGACGAATGGATGACCTCACTTATTGCCGTGACCGTCAGCCATACTACATATAGCATACATACACCGAGATTTACTCCATTTGCATGTGCTCATAGTCAGATTAACGCAGCAAAGAAATCTAACCATACTAACAGCTCCGGCATCGGGTCTGTCGCCGTTGTAGACGAAAGGTTGCGTGCGTAGCGTGCCGTGTGGGGAACAGGAGAAGATAGGTAAGGCATTGTCTGGACCTGGTGTTGGCTATTTGGTTGGCTTGGGCCTTGGATTGGTGTTGGCTTGGGACTGGTCGGTTGGTGTCCCATGCTCGATCGGTTTAAATAGCATCTATTATTTTTTTCTTTCTACGGCCCGGTTAATATGATGTGTCGTTCTAACTTTAATTTACATTTTTTTGGAGTGTCTTACTTTGTCAACGTCTTGCATGTTTTTCTTTTGTTTTCTCCCTTGTTTATCAACGTGTTTAAGTCTTGTTTGTTTTAGATAGATGTAGTTTTTGATATGTGGGACACTAGTGTTTGACATGTGGGGGCACATACTATATAAACTTAGACTCTAAGTAACAAAAATTAAAATCAGCTCGGGGCTTGTGCCCGCCGCATTACCCTACGTGCATCCGCCCCTGGTCGGGTCCGTTCATATTGGATTTTGCTGATGGCTTTTGATTTAGCCATACTGAGTGAGAAACTCATGTACGATTTTGGTTGATATGAAGGAAATTATTACAGTGTGTACTACAATTGACTAGTAGATCCTGTTTTGAAAAAAATACTTTGTTTAAAGGTTATATACCATAGAAAACCATTTATTATAAAAAACAGCTTTTAAAAATTAACATGAACCTGACAAGTAATCACCACCTTCTCAACCTTGTTTTGGCCTCTCTCCCTAGTCTCTCTCTCCACCACCTATATATATGCACACATTATCTCCCCTGTCCTGCACCTACATTACTAAACTTTCTAGTCAGTGATCACCTAGTGTGTGATCAATACTACATCTCCCACGGCCCCACCTCCCGAAAGCCCTCCTCTCTCTCTCTCAAGAACATTCTTGTACTACCGTCAATAAGGAGTTTGGAGAGAGAGGAAGAGAGAGGGGTGGCTATGGAGAGGGAGTGCCTGCCTACCGTCGCCATGGTACTAGTGCAGTTAGGATTTGCCGGCATGAATGTGGTGTCCAAGCTGGCGTTGGACACCGGCATGAGCCCCTACGTGCTCATCGCCTACCGGAACCTCATCGCTGCCGCCTTCCTCGCCCCCATCGCCTTCTACTTAGAGAGGTACCTTCGTTTTGATGATCATTTGTGTATTATTTCTAGTGTTCATGTAAGAGTGCATGTATTATGCATATTTCTTTATTTAGTTCATGATTAGAAAACAAGAACTTCCTTCAGAGACGGTTAAGCCCGTCGATTTTTTTACTTCTTACAAAAACAGCTATTCGATAGGTTCTTCCTGGAAACAATCAGCCAGTGACCTCTCAATCTACTACAACAATGTTCACTTGCTATAGTAGTAGATTCGTTTTCTCGTTCTGAACTGTTCTCTTGTTCGAGTTTGTTCCATACTTCCATATGATTAAGAGAAGTCATGCATTAAGTTGCCGCAATCACCATTTATTGCTATTAGGCATATATATATAGCCCGGTGCCACGTTGAATTTACATCCCCAAGAAAGCTCAAGAATGGTATGATATTGAATGTGCACTAGTTATTGTTGTATACTCCAATCGCCTGTATCTCAAACACTCCAGCTAGTTGTTTCAAATTGCTTGAATCAACAAGTTAGATAGTGGTTTAATCATTAATCATTAGAACTACATGGATGCAGGGGGAGTGGGAAGGTGATCACCAAGAAAGTACTTCTCCAGATATTCTTTTCCTCCATTTTTGGGTACGTATATACCATTTTATGTCTTTAACAATTATTCCTTCTTCGTTAATCAGGGCATGACACTAACTTAGCTTGCATCAATGATATCCTAAATATAAAGAATGACCAAACAGCCAAAGTTGCATCGTGCATGGTCAGTCAAGTAAAAAAATGTTACACATGGAAACGTCATATTTTTGCTCAAGTCCTTTTTCTGGGTGTCATGAAAGGAGCCAATTGCTTGGAACCCTGTTAGCTCACATGCATATTTGTGCACTACACAGGTTTATTCTTTTTCCAGGGAAAATGGACATTCTTACCAGTTAGCTTGCCGTTGTCACTCTAAAAAGTATACTAGTTCCATGACAACTGATTGCTCAGTGTGCTTCACCGGTTGATAACCATACCCCACTAAAAGGATTGCAGCCAATTCAGATTAGCAGATTAACAAATTGCTTTTCAGATGAAGAAGATGCTCGGAAATTTTATTTCCTCCCCCCTTTTCTCTAGATTAAATATGATTAGCAACATTTTTCGGTACCGCTGTAGTATTACAAACACAGGAAAGCACGGTATAATATTGGTATGTTTTGGGAGAAGTTTTTGGGATGTGGCCAGCTCTGCGCCTCTGCCTCACTTCTTCCGTCCCAAGCTTGGCTAGCCAAACCTCTGTCGCGGTCACCCACAAAAATTGACAAACAAAATCAATTAAGACGTGATCGTTCGACCAAATCTTAGCTGAAATATCTACTCAAGCAGCAGTCAAAAATGTTAGTCTCGAGAGACAACCAAAATTTAGCGTGAAACATTTCGCAGTCTTAAACTAGAAAGCAGACATGTGTATCGTATGCCAGAATCAATATAGAACAAGTTCAAATTAACGTGATTTAATTTGGTATGCACGTACAGTGCAACGCTGAGCCAGGTGCTCTACTTCGTGGGGCTCAAGACCACCACCCCGACCGTGGCGTGCGCGCTCACAAACATGCTCCCGGCGCTGACCTTCGTCATGGCCGCGGCGTTCAAGATGGAGACGGTGCGGCTCGCGACGCCCGCCGGGCAGGCCAAGGTGGTCGGCACGGTGGTCTGCGTCGGCGGATCCATGATCATGCCCTTCTACAAGGGCCCGCTCCTCAGGGTCTGGGACTCCCCCATCCACTGGCGCATCGCCGAGCACACCTCCGCCGCGGCGGCCGCACCTGCCAGCGGCCACGCCGCCGTGGCCGGCGACGTCCTGGTCATCTTTAGCTGCGTCGCATGGGCCATCTGGTTCATCATCCAGGTATGCATCCTATATACGTACGTATGTATGCGTCGAGCTAGCTACCAATCTTGTACTTTATAGGTGTATAGCGAGCGAGTGATGATCGATTTTTTTTTCTTCAGACCAAGATGTCGGAGAGGTTCTCGGCGCCGTACACGAGCACGACGATCATGTGCCTGATGGGCGGGGTGCAGTGCGCGGGTGTCAGCGCGGCCATCGACCGGAGCCTCTCGGTGTGGAAGTTCGGATTCGACATCAGGCTGTACACCGTGCTCTACATCGTAAGCTGATGGATCGTCGCAGCGACTCAACATGTAGACTTACTACGTGCGGCGTGTCTCAATTGACGATTCTGACAAGAATCAGCATGCGTATATGCAGGGGGTCGTTGGTTCGGGGATCGCGTTCGCGCTCATGTCGTGGTGCATCCAGGTGCGCGGCCCGTTGTACGTGTCCATGTTCAGCCCGCTGTTGCTCGTCGTCGTCGCCGCCGTCGGCTGGGCCATCCTCGGGGAGAAGATCCACGTAGGGAGGTACGTGCGGCCAGCCTGCGTTGCCTCTCCGTTCTGACCTTTTCAGCTGTTAAATCTTGGCGGTTTGTCGCTGTGATCATTGCAGTGCTATTGGTTCTGCGCTCATCGTTGCCGGGCTGTACATGGTGCTGTGGGGCAAGGGGAGGGAGATGAGCAAACCTGCCGGTGATCTCGACGACGACGTGGAGGCCATGGGCCTGGAACTGAACGGGAAGGACGCAAGAAACGGCGACGCCGCTACCTTGCCGGTGTTCTGCACCACTCCGAAGCACGGAACGACCCGAAACGGCAGCGGCTGACGCGCGTACGAACTTCACAAGGGCATGGATTACGCTGCACAAGCCATTGTCATGGCCATTGGCCAGTTGCATGTGTGGGATATTAAGAAAGCGACATCACACCCTCAAAGATAAAAGAAAAGAAAAGTACGGGATAGATGGGGAAGTAAGGGATGGGAAGGAAGACGACGAAATGGTAGGCTTGATCAACGAAGAGGGCGTAAGGGTGTAGTTTTCGTGGTTTGCTAGACAGAATTAAGGGACGATGCTTGGTTCCCTTTTATCTCTTTTCGTTTTTATGTGAAATGGAACGGACATTTGGGTCGTGCTACTCTGCTTCTTGTGATATGCTATGATTCGTGTTTGCTCCATTCTATTCGTAACGTACCTACCATGATGAGATTTTTGGAGAACAACGCCGGGGAAATTCCCAACGACTGTGTTCAGAACACAGAAATACCGGAGAAATAAACGAGGCCGAAAGCTTAACAATGCACATGAATCAATTGAACATTGCCAAATTTGGCTGAGTGAGTCCAGACTGGGTTAACTACTTCGGTGTTCCAATCCAGTTCGGGCTGGAGTTGTAGGCCCAACGATTGAGTTGGTCGTGGCCTAGTTGGACCTAGCTACTTCAGTCCAATGTGCCGGCCCGTCCTTACTGGCTGGACGGGCCCAGTTACTTGCATTAGGCTAGGCCCATACGTGACCATACATGCTGCTATGGCCAGATGCACGACTGGATCTGGATAGTCTGACGTGACTTGAGTTAGTATACTCATCCTACGTGAACAGGTAGGCGATCTCGTAAGCGTTAAAAGGCATTGCATTCCAGCGCCGTGAGGCTTCACGTCAAGCATTAATATATTTTTGCTTCTTTTCTTCGCTTAAGTATCTGCTCTAAACGGCTACGACTTTTGTCTTCTTATTTTTTTTAAGTCAAAAGTGACTTAAAACATACCAACGTCTAATTTAGGTTTTTTTTGCCTTTGCCTTCTTCTCTTTTTTTCTTTTCATTGTATGGAAAGATATATAACTGTATTTTTATTTTTTTTATTTTCCTTTAATTGAAGGAGTAAGAAAAAAATTAATAGCCGCTATATTATAATTCTAGTAAAAAAATCAATAGCTACAGCTAGAGATCATAAGTTCCAACCGTTTGAAACCGCCTAAGTCTTCAAGACTTCAACCAAATCTAATCTAACGTAGCTCCTAGCAAAAGAGAGTACGATATGTTGTCAAATGGAGTGCTTAGGTATTGGGGTGTTCGTGTGACTTGTGTTTCTGGTTTTTATTCAGGAAATCAGAAGATAATATAAACATATGGTTTCTTTACTTCTCTTGCTTTAGCTTTGCTCTGAAGATAAGGCAAGAGATTATAGACGGATTACGCATCCTACTCCTCTCACTCTAATCTCACATATGTATCTCTCACTCACTTTTTCTACTGCTCGCCTTCTACTTCTAAAAATCATTTTTTTAATCATTACCATTTAGTTTCACCTAAAAACTATCAACCATAACTAAAAGTCATTATCCGCAACTAATACCAACACCCGTGTATACGCGCGGAGTGCTTGCATATATGCTTACGGAAATGCGAAAGTTACAAGTAGAAATATATACTAGTGATGTCTTGGTAGTGCAGCGTGAGAGAGATTGATGGACTAGTTTCACCATCAGATATTTTTTCCATCTCCTTTTCGCCTTCTTTCTCTCTTTAGTCTTCACTTCCTTTTGCAAGAACAAAGCGGAATTCCTCTACGTTTTTCTTTCAACCTGCAAATGATTAAACAACAACTAGTTTGGCAACTAAGATGCACGCACCAACTGAAGAAGCACTACTTAGCTTTGGGCTAATTAAAGTGTTGTAATTTGCATTAATCGAGTTTATGTCAGCAGAGTACGAAAGAACTTTTGGACCGAATGAACACCACGTTCGATTTCGTATATATGCCTAGTGACAAAAGGAAGCAACCCAGTGTTTATAGCCGAAGACAAATGCATGATATGGCGCACGTCAACTTTAATTACATGGTTGTATATCATTACATTTTTAAGAACTTTAGAGTTGATCTAATGCCTTAATTGAAAGGGTTAGAAATATTAGAACTGGATCCATACATCGATCCCCGCATAAACTGAGGAGCTAGCTAGGCTCAAACCAAATTTGAATTGAGCATACAAATATCATTTTAGTCTTTTTTTTAAATTTAGTTTTCGAACGTTCATTTTTAAAAATAGTCTACTCCATACTTCCATAGACTTACCGTATTCAGATGCTGAATTTGAAGAAGAAAAAAAAGGCTAAAATGATATTTTCAAACTCATTCCACCAAATTCACACGCGATATAGCGCATTTTCTAACAAATTATCCTTTTATATTTCTTTGTGGATTTATGGTGCTAGAATTTCCTCAGCATATATGCCTACTCGAAAGCGTATCCTCTGCTGAATAGTCCACTGCCTTTAGTACTAGACAGACTTTCAAACAAAATTTAAGGTGTTATATTGACTTATTCCTAGTCTGTATAAAATCCCCAAATGTATATATGTGTTAGTCCCTTGAGAATTCTTTATTAAAGCCCACCCGTGTAACCTAATTCTAGAGAGGGAAAATATGTGGCTGCTGAGGGGTAGCTACCCACCCCCAAAAATTTGAGTTGAAATTTGACACTTTCTAACGTGGGAGTGGGGACTTTTGAGTTAGAAGTTACATATTTTGAGGTGAAAGCCTTCGAATTTGGAGTTAAAAGTCTTCGAAGTTGATACAAAGTTGATAGGGAGGAGTAGGACACGAATCTTGAATCAAAAGCCAATGGTGAATGTCCCTTCTAGGAAATGCTTCAGGCTGGTTCCAAGATTTGCTTCAAATCGAGGGTATGCACGGGGTACATGTGAGAGACATGCATAGGACATGCACCCAAAACCAAAAGCGTTCAACTTAACTAGAAGATACACACAAGTGCGCACAAGTTCTTTTCTCTCTCTCTCTCTCTCTCTCTCTCTCTCTCTCTCTCTCTCTCTCGGAAGTGCGCACAAGTTCCTTATATATACCATGGTTCAAAACACATTGCCTTCAAAAAAAAACAAGAAAAAAGATGCCCGGTCGTTTGATCCAGAGCAAGAGGGATCGATTCCATGTCAACTGATAAAGTAAGCACCTTGGTAGTAGTATACTAGTATACTCCCTGACCATCTCACCCCCGACGAGGCGACGACTAAACTAGGGGTGGAAAAAAAGTTGTTAGTGGGGCTCGTTGGTTCAGTTCAAAATTACTTCAATTATACTTGTTAATTGGTTAAACATTAAAATGAGTTGATTTCAAATGAATTTGAATTTTGCTTTAGCTCGGCTTGGTTCAGCTCGTTAGCTCGTTTTAAAAAATACTTTTAAATTATACGTAAAATGATATTAAATCAAACTATGTCAATTTTAGGAAAAGCTCGATAAGACGAGAAGTTGGCTCGATATCCACCCCTAGACTAAACCCTCAAATGACAAACCGTACTAATCACAAAAGGGGGAAAGATTGGCATGTTCTTTTAGACTGTGGTTAATAATTTTTTTATATTTTTTTAAAAACAGTAACAGACGACGAAGACATTGACGTGGATAGCATACACGATCTTAGACTTGAGAAGTCATTTGAAAAATTCGCTTAAAAAACCGCCTATTTGTTTCGGCTTCCGAAGAAGTTGAAGCCACCCAAAAGCCCAAAAGAGCACAACTATATTTGGACATAGCAGGGGTAGAGTAGCCCAGCCTAAGCCTGGGATATGTTAGGGTTCAACTGAGCTTGAGATGTGAGACTTTGCAAGTCGGGCTGGACCATGGCCTCAGGTAGATGGCTCAAAGAAAACTGGGCTCGACACCGGCATGGCTTGGCCAGTTTTTTCTTTAGGTCCCTATTAAAAAATGCTGTGGTTTTTGGCTCATTACAAGAAAATTTGAGGGAGTAAAGGATACTCGCGTTGAGAAGCTATTTCATTTAAAGTAGCTCTTACAGTGACCTCTACAAAAACGACTTATAAAAACCGCCTTGAAAAGTTATTTCATTTAAAAAAAACAGCTTTTAAAAGTCAAAATTGTTTGAAACAGTGTCTACAGCTAAGGGAAAAGCTAAACCTTACTTTTCCCATATTCTATCCTAGCCTAAGCATACCATCAGGTCAATTGGCCGAATTTGACTAAGGGAGGAGAACTAATTGCAGTGAAACACCTAGCACAAAAGACACGCAAGAGGTGTAGACAAGCACATGGAATCCAATCCATAAGACAATTTGATTCATGAAGCATCCGTGCAGTAAAGTTGTAATGCTAAAGGAATCACATACCTAAGGAACAGGCCGGGGGGCCGGGGAGTAGGCAAAATATTAATCCCTTAGTCAATTTACAAGGTGTATTAACTAGGTTTTTTTTAATTTTGTTTCAAAACAAAATTAAGCATGGCAAAAAAAAGGCAGAAAATATTGAAGAAAAATTCGAGCGATGGGTAGTACCATGTGGCTTGGTCCGTCCTAGTGAGACATTGTCCAGTGGAACAGAAACGAGAGAGACTTACCGACGAGTGGCAAACCAATATGGTGCACCTACATGTGGCAAGCATAGTGATTGCTTACAATGGAAGGAGATGAACGGGCCAAAAAAGGGTATCTTGGTAGTTGACCAAAATACTATAAACTACATTGGAGCAAAACTGTATTGCTTGGGAGAGTGGTTTAGGTCAAGGAGAATTTGAGAAGATCAAGTTGAATCAAGAATAAGGATTTAGCAAATACATGTTTATATGCTTTGAAAAGCGTATATAAATGTAGCGTGTGAGTTAAAATCTATGTGTGTGGTTATCGGGTTTTCCCCATATTTGTTAAGTAGATAGTATTCACTAAGAATTAGATGGGGTTAGCTAGCTTATCTATTTAACGGGTTGTGATTGAGATTTGCAGTTAACCATCCAACCATCCTCTTTTAAGAGCAAGGGTGTTAAAGTTTGAGATAGTTAGAGTGATGTGGTGTGTTGTATTGTTATCTAAGTGGAGTGGCTATAACACCTTCATCTTCAAGTAGCAATACATCAATCTTTGTTCATCTCCATGAATCTATCTTGTACTGATTGATTTCCTCTTAATTTGGTAAGTTTTTTCTCCTCTCTCTCCCCTTCTTAATCTTTTTGTGACAAGGATGTACAAGAGATAGAGATGGCCTCTGGTAATTAATCTTCACCCATCTACTCACTTGGTTGGCAAGTTCATGAAGAAACATAATTTTTTGCTCTTTTTGGCCCCTCTGAATGATTTCTTGATCCAATTGTTTCTATCTTAATTTTTTTGGTGTTCTAACTTGCTATAATATTTGAAAATATATCTAAACCCATATTGGCTATCATTCACCCACAAGCAAATTATATTCACCGCTTTTTTTGTTTTTGACCTATTTTTGGTATAACCTTCTTTCAAATGAAAAAAGATCATAATATTGGCAGTGATTTTCTTGATCGTTAATTGAAATAGGTTTATGATATTCTAGAAAATATGCATCCCAAATTTAAAGTGATTTGGAGATTTAGTTTGAGAGTTAGCTCATTTTTAGGTTTTGACCTGGTTTTGGTGCAGCAGAGCTTTCCGAAGCAAAATATCCCAATTCTTTCAAGTTCTTTCGATATTTTTAGTTGGGATAGATTACTAATGTCATGATCTAGACTTGGTTCAAGTTTTAAGTCTTTTGGATTTACATATCAAAAGTTTTATAGATTTTGTTTTTGAAATAGTGCTGGATTAACTATTCATGGAACTGAAAGTATTGTAGCACATCAATTTTTAGAATTTTGAGTTCTTGATCTTCATATCTCTCATAGCTATTAGAGTGAACGATTGATAAATACTTAGAAAAAATTTGAAAACACTATTCATCTCTCTGTTACTATATCAGTCCTACAGCATGTCTGCATGGCACAAATCAGAGACTGTCAATGGCTGATTGACTGTAGTATACTCCATTAGACTATACCATTCCAGAAATAAGAGACCAATGTAACCACTAACGACATCACTAGCACGCCAAGATATTTTTCTCGATTTATTGTTAGACCTATTTTCGATTTATGCCCTTGTAAGTAAATTCGTTGTTATTTCAGCGGGTTTGCTGTTTTAAAACTGGCTGGTTTTTTTAATTCTAAGTCCATTTTCTGAGCCTTTGGATTAGTTTTGAGATAGACATTTCAAAGGTTACTTATGCTTTCTGAAGTATAAGCCACATTTTTTAATCATCAATTCGATCAATCTAAAATCAGATAATCGATAGATAAAATCACTCTTTTTTTTCTAACTTGATAGTTCAGGGAGGTAATCATGTACGTCAAAATTCAGAACACTGCGTGTAATTAACCCTCCATTTGTTAATCGCGTTGATTAATAATCAACCAGATAATACTACAAATGAACTTGATCACTCATAAGAGCTACCATACGTAGTACAGTGTTCATCAGTACTGCTGCTGCAACCAGATATCCTCCAAGCTCCACCAATTGTCTCCGGATTCTCCCAATTCGAAGTCCGGCAGCACGACAGAATCCGCGCCGTCGTCGCAGGCGCGAGCAAGAAGCTTCGACCAGCTCTCGTCGAACATGTCATCACTACTCATCGCGCTCGCGCTGCCGCCTTGCTCGTTGGCCATGACCACCTGGTTCGACGGGAACCGCGTGCCGAATGACACCGACGCCGATGATGACCCGGCCGTGCTCGACGTCGTCGTGGTGTCAGGTGAACCGCACATGTCGTTGTGGCCAACCAACGACTTGTTCGGCACAACACTCTGGTATGCGGATAGCGTCGACGAGGCCGCGAGTTGCGAGCTCGCCGAGGTTGCCGCGGCGGGGGCCTGGATCCTCTCGAGGAGGCGCGGCATCCAGAGGTGCCTCATGATGTCCTGGAAGTGCTTGCTGTTGACGTCGCACTTGAGATGCTTGGCGTGCTTCTGCACCCTGGTCCTCCAGTAGTTCTTGATCTCGTTGTCCGTCCTCCCGGGCAGCTGCTGCGCGATCTTGGACCACCGGTTGCCCCACCGGAAGTGGAGCTCGAGGATGAGCAGCTGCTCCTGCGGGGTGAAGTCGCCGCGGCGGACGTCGGGGCGGAGGTAGTTGAGCCACCGGAGGCGGCAGCTCTTGCCGGTGCGCCTCAGCCCCGCCGCCCGCGCCAGCTCGTTCCACCGGCCGTCGCCGTGCGCCGCGATGTAGCTGGCGAGGAGCACGTCCTCCTCCACCGTCCACGGCCCCCTCCGGAGGTCCGCCTCGTCCTCACCCGCCGCCGCCCACCCACACGGTCCCATCCACGTCGTCTCCATTTGGATCGACACACGAAGGAATTGAAGTGAGCTAGCTAGAGCTGGGAGTATGTTACGAGTTGTTTGATGTGTGAATGTGACGAGTGGAGGAGGGGAGGCGGGAGGTTATATAGTGGGGGAAGACGTGTGGGGTGGACAAATGAGAATATGGGACTTGTGGCGCAGTGTCGCTGGTGTGCGCGTGTTGTCTGGATTGGATTGGTCCCTCCGCCGAGCTAATTAATAAATATGAATCCAAGGGCATGACAGCGTCACGAGGTTTGAACGTTGACCTGATGCGCGACCTTTCTGCGGCTCTGCAACTCGCTGGATCGTCTTTGCCCGTTCCTTTTGTATTTTATTTGTGCCCACTGATTTCGGCATCTTTAAATGGTTTTTTGGAGCTGTTTCTTTGAATGAATTCTTGAGTTCAAAACCATATATATCATTTACGTTGATGTCTCTGTCGCCAGCCGCTATTTTGAAAAATACAAATAAAAACTATTAGACACAACTAAAAACTATCAACCGCAGCTCAACAAAACTGACCCTTTATCATAGGGAAAATTGCCTACAAGACACTGCAAATTGCCACCATTTACCAACGAACATTCAAAAATATGGTTACGCTAGAACACACTGTAAAAAGGTGTTATTTTGCTGTAGGACACCGATGTCACTATTATGTCATTTTTGGGTTAGAGGGAAGAGAGAAAGCATACGAATTGTTAATTTTGCCCTAGAAGAGAGAAATCAAAACTTTGAACTCGGATTCCCATTCCCATTTCTTCCTGGTTCTTCTTCTCTCCCCATTTCTCCTGATGTTGTTGCTCCCTGCCGAAGCTCTCTCATGGTGCCTCCTGTTGCCTCTTACGGGTTGGGGCTAACCAACCAAGCGTTTTGCCTTGAGTGACTTAGGGAAGGGGATAAATAGAAGCGGTGGAGGGAAAGCAGAGCCAAAACAATGTAGGGCGACACCGAGTTGGGGCAAGCTCACCAGCAACCGAGGGTCCATGGTGGTGGTGAGGTGATCCCCAAAATGGGGTTCCTGGGTGGACAAAGGTGCCACAGGGGGCAGTGGCATGGACCATGGTGCACGGAGGAGGGCCGATGGCAGGAATCGGTGGCCAGTTGGTGCAGCGGTGTCGGAGGGGAAATGAATGCAAAATAAAGAGAACATAGGCACTAGGGAGCTAAGGAAGACTCACCAAGATGGTTGGAGGAGCCGGAGTAGCGACGAGGCTAGCCGGTGACGGGAGCGTGAGGCGGCGGAGGGATGGTCACAACATCGGCGATCTATAGTGCTTCAAGTTTAATCAAAGGGTAGGAAAGAGATCAGTGCCTGCCATAAATGCTCGAGGCCAAAGGAATTGAACCAATTCTTACCGAGGTAGCACGGGCCAAAATGACCGGAGTTAGAGATGGAGGGTCCCTCCAGTGTGCTATGGCCGGTCGTGATGCAATTCAATGGAGGGGGAGGGACAGTAGGATGTGGCGATCTCATTGGTGTACTCAGTGGGGGCAAGCCCTACGAGGCACATTCGGCGGAAGAGATCGTTGGCCGCGGACGCCGGGGAGTCGAGGCGTGGGTGGTCCGAGATGAGAGCTCTATAGGAGGCGGCGTCGCGGGCAGGCATTCAGTCGAACACCTCCCGCGTGTCAGCGAGGCGACCCGCACAGAGGTACCTACACATGACGACATTTGCGAGGCACGTATCGGCGGTGAGCGCGAACGCGTCGGACTTGGCTACCAGCACGTGCATAGCGCGTTTTGCTTTATCTCTCCTGGGCCAAAATTGACAATTCGTGTGCTTTCTCTCTCTCATCTGGCCCAAAAATGATATAATAGTACCCTCACAAAATTACACCTTTTTACAATGTGTTCTGACGTAACCATATTTTTTAGATATCCACTGTTAAATGGTGACAATTTACAGTATCCTATAGCCAATTTTTCCTTTATCATGTCCGCCCATGTCAAGACGAATTCTAAAGCCAAGGTTGCAGTGAAGAAGCGACTCGGCCTCCGCCTGCGGGCACAGCGGGGTGGCCTCACAGCGTCAGGTGTAAGTGGGGGGGGCGCCGTGGTGCAGGAGCGATGTGACATTGCGGGCACGGCGATCGCGCAGTGGTCCTGCGCACATGCTTGATGTTCGTCCTACACACGGCGCGGCGGTGCGGTGCAAACTATCGTCCAATGTGTCACCGGTGCCGATGCCGTCGCCGTCCAGTGTGCCATGGACAACGTTCGGGTGTTTTGTATTGTTAAATTATGGGATGTGATTCTCACAACAATGTAGTTTGTATTTGTGTACAATCTATATACCTTTTTTTTGCAATTTGCACATTAATACAGTGTGTAATTTTTGAGCTTTTCGAAACTGTTGGACTGAAATGGCGACAGAGGGGGGGTGAATGTCGACTTTAAAGCTTATCCCCCCAAAAGAGTATCCACAAAAATCTTCTCTCCAATAGATATCGAGTCTATGAAGAGAAAGACTTGTGTACTCCAAATGAGCCTACTGGACGAAGGAGAAATACGCAGAGGAGAACCCAGAGGAACAAGACAGAAGATAAGCAAAAAAACCAGCAAGAGAAAAACAAATCTCAGAGCTGCTGGGGGGGGCGGTCAGACCGCAGGTGTCTGGGCGGTCTGACGCTACCCTGCCGTCGGTCTGACCGGTTCAAGCAGGTCGGTCTGACCGGCATTGATGGGGCGGTCTGACCGCCAGGTAAGGTCCGGTCAGACCGGCCTCCCCGAGAGCAGACAGACAGCAGAAGGAAAACAGACTGAAATATTCAGAGATTCGCTGGGATCAATGGAATGAGTGGTTTTTCTCTTTTCTCCTCAAATCAGAAGAGCAAGAATATAATCTAAATAGCATTAAGCACCTTTGGAACTGAGGATTTCATCATTTGAGCAAGAATTTAAGATTTTGCCTAAAACCTGAAAATGGAGAAGAGAAGAGCCAAATTTTCAGATTCCTCTTGATATATGCAATCTTTCCTTAAGTCCTTTTGCAAATTGGTTAGCAAAGATCTAAGGACTTTCCAGACCAAATATCAGGCCAACTTGAGAAGGGAAACAAAAAGGGCCAAGAATCCTCTGACTGAGAAACCCTAGAAAATGACAAGAACAGAGGAAATAAAAATGGGAAACTTTGATTCAATTGATTTGCTCTTCGGGAAAAACTGATCAAATGATCTTGAAACCTATTCCCATCACAGAGCAACCCATTTTGCTACTTCTTGGCAAAAACCAACTCTAAAACAAGAAAATGAGAAATCAAACAGAGAAGGCAACGAAGAACAGAATAAATAGAAGGAGCTCAAGAACTCAATCAAACTCAAATTAAAACATCTCAGATTGATAATGATGATCATAGAGACGTCCCCATACGCATGTACATTCAAAGGAAAGATTACATGGTGGCTCAACCCATCTCCTCTCCCTCTCTCAAGCTCTCATACACATGAGAAGAACACACACACAAAGAGAAGCTACGAAGGAGACTTGAGCACAGACACACCTCTGCCTCTCCCAACCACTAAAGCCTAAAGCCAAAACAACCTCTCCAAAGGCTATTTTGACTAAAGCAAACCCTAACAACCCATGCACTCCCTCACAAGACTTGCATGAATTTGAGGATCATTTATATCCTTTGGCTAACGGGTCTCCAACCCGTTACGCCCGCTACATCCCGAACAGAACCGCTTCCACCTGTGCAGCTTTGCGCTTTTACCGAAACGCCCCTCCTGCACCTTCCGGGAAGCTTCCGCGTTTCCTTGTCGTCCAAGCCTCGCAACCACCTCGAGCTCTCGCCGTCTTCAGCACATCACGACCGTTCTGACCTCAGCGCCACCTGCGCCTAGTTCGGTCACCCCGTGCCTCGCCACGACTCCGCCTCGACGTCCTGTAGCCATCACAGACAAGAAACACATCAAATAGCACAGCTCGACACATGTAAGCATAAATAGCATCAATGAATCACATTAAGCATGAGATAGCCCAAACCTGACAAGTCAACATAATCTGCATCTTAATCCCTTTGACTAGGTTTGACCAAGTCCGACTGAAGCCGATTGCACCACGCAACGACATGGTCCGAACCACACAAACCAAACTCGACTTTCCTAAACCAATGTCAATTACTCATCACAAAAATAGGGTCATAACCACATGGTCTTTCAGAAACAGTCTGAATTCATGTGATTTTTGGAATGACTATACACAGTATTGTTTTGGGATAAAGTTCGCTACATACATGCACTATTGGACCCCAGTGCAAAATAAAAATTCAAATTTCAAATGTTCAAAATTTTGCCCATTTGGCACCTGGAAGAATGACATCAGTGTGTACAGGTTGTGGCTACAAGTCAAACAGTAAACTAGGAGAGTAGTGGAGTAGTTGTGATGGATAAACAATGCCTGCCCTCTCTCCATGCTCAGGGCATATATATATATATATGTATGTATGTATGTATGTATGTATGTATGTATGTATGTATGTATGTATGTATGTATGTATGTATGTATGTATGTATGTATGTATGTATGTATGTATGTATGTATGTATGTATGTATGTATGTGTGTGTGTGTATGTGTGTGTGTGTATATCTTTACTATTATAAAAATGTGAGTTGGTGGTCATCGGTCCGTTCTCCCTCCTCTCTTCTCAGCCATTCAATCAAAGATCAACCGTCTAGATCCGCATATAGGTAGTTCTTCCGCTCCTCGTAGAAAAGGTCGGACCGACGCGTGGGCCGCGCTCCTCCTCTTCCCTTCCCCTGCATCCTTCGCCTCCCGCAACCACTCCACCTCTCGCAACCGCCACCTCCTTCTCTCCCCAAACCCTCATGCGCGTCTCCTCCTCCTCAGCGCCGCCACCAATTCCTTCCCTGTACTGCAGCGTTATCGTAGTCCCCCAACTTCCCCCAGTAGCGTCACATCCCCTCGTCACCGCCTCCCCAATGTATTTTCCCGCCGCTTTCTCTCCCCATCTGCCCGTGGCTGCCTCCCCACCTCCACCTCCCACAATAGCCGAAGTCGAAGATCCATGGTCAAAGGGGGCGGTGGTCAAAGGGGGAAGTGGTCGACGTCGAAAGGTCGTGGTCATCGAAGGGGACAGTGGTTGAAGTCGAAGTCGTGGTCAACGTCGAAGGGCCGTGGTCGAAGGGGACATTAGTCGACGCCGAAGGGCCATGGTCGAAGGAGACAGTGGTCGAAGGGGACAGTAGTCGAAGGGGGAAGCGCTCGAAGTCGAAGGGTCGTGGTCGAAGGGGACAGTGGTCGAAGGGGGCAGTGGTCGAAGTCGAAGGGGGCCGTGGTCGAAAGGGAAAGTGGTCGACGTCGAAGGGTCATGGCCGAAGGAGACAATGGTTGAAGGGGGCGGTGGTTGAAGGGGGAAGTGGTTGACGTCGAAGGGTCGTGGTTGAAGGGGATAGTGGTCAAAGGGGACAGTGGTCGAAGTCGAAGATCCATGGTCAAAGTCGGGAACTGGTCGGCGTCGAAGGGACGTGGTCATCGAAGGGCCTGGTCGAGGGGACAGTAGTCGAGGGGGGCAATGGTTGAAGTCGAAGATCCGTGATCATCGTCGAAACCGTGGTCGAAGAGTGAAGTGGTCGACGTCGAAGGGCCATGGTCGAAGGGGACAGTGGTTGAAGGGGCAGTGGTTGAAGTCGAAGGGGGTAGTGCTCGAAGTCGAAGGGGGCAGTGCTCGAAGGTGCAGTCATGGTCGTAGTTGTAGCGCCCATGGACGTGGTCGTAGTAGTCATGGTCGTAGTCATAGCGCCAACCCAGAGGGCACCTGCTGGTTCGTCTACAACCTCCATCACTACGAGTTCCCCCTCCAGTTGGACATCCTACACCCAGGTCACCCCTGAGATCAAGATCCCCACCCTCGACGACAACACCCACAAGGTGGTTGAAGTCGAACCCATGGTCGAAGGGGCCGTGGTCGAAGGGGGAAGTGGTCAACATCAAAGGGTCGTGGTCGAAGGGGATAGTGATTGAAGGGGGCAATGGTCGAAGTCGGGGCTGTGGTCGAAGTCGAGGCTGAGCAGACTGGCGTCGGCAATTGGGCATCAGGGCACAAAGCAACGGAGGCCTGTCAATGTACGACCACCAGCGATGGTCGATCGCTCCTGACCTACGATCACGCGCGATGGTCGACGGCTTCTAACTTGTGACCACGAGGTGTGATTGACAACTTCTAATTTAGACCATGAGCACTAGTCGATGTGTTTCGACTTACGACCATGAGGTGTGGTCGATGTCTTCCGACTTACGACTATGAGCGCTGGTTGATGCGTTTCGATTTACGATCACGAACGATGGTCGTCGACTTCCGATGTACGACCATGAGCCATTGTCGAAGGCTCCCGATTTAGCACCACGATCAATCATCGGCTGCTGCCAACTTATGACCACCAACAATGGTCGACCACTCCTGACCTACGGTCACGCGCAATGGTCGATAGCTTTCGACTTACGATAACAAGGTGTGCTCGAGGGCTCCCGACCTACGACCACGAGGTATGGTCGATATCTTCCGACTTATGACTGCGAGGTGTGATCGATGGCTTTCGACTTACTTGACGGATTTAAAAATTTTTAGAACATGTTTGTATGCATATTCTAAAAATTTTTACCACCCGTGAGTTTTAAAATATGTATTATGATATATACATATATATATATATATATATATCCATGAAGCATAATTACAATATTGCCCTTGTAGTTGTGTATCTCCCTGAAGGGCATACATATCATTACATAATCACATTGGGCCCTACGATCCCCCAAACAGGCCTGATGGGCTTAGGTAAGAGCCACCCCTCCTACAGTACCAAAGTTGTCAATTCTATTTCGAATGCCATTCCCGGTTGGCCTCTTGGTATAGAATACGCCGATACCGGTCTATTCCGGTGTACCATTTTGGATTTTAAAATTTTAATATAATAATATATATTTATTCATAAGTATATATATATATATATGTAATTATATGCGCACATAATTTTACTTAAAATCTCACTTTAAATATATAACCATAGTATAAAAATGAGGAGTCGCTTTAATTATGTCTGGTACCAAAATAGATTGAACGATCAATTCTATAAATTTTCAAAATCAGATACCAAAGCATGACTGGCACCGGAATGCATAGCATGGAATGGTTTGGTATTAACCGTATCAAGATCGGTACAGGATAGAGAATCTTGCTCGAATATTTTGGTCATTCCGGCCGGAACGGAATTGGTAAGTATTGCGCATACTGTCCCTAATCTTCCATTTCTCTCTCCAATCTTTTAATTAAGATCTTTGCCTCTTTGGTTCATGCATCTCACCAGTTAGCACGAATCTTAAGGTGGTCTGGACGCTTAGAGATAAGGGTCACCGCGGCCCATATGGGCCGCTAGTAATTTCCGTGAAACTTTTAGTAGCAGCTATTTCATTCTAACGTGCGACGGAGAAATAAGAACTGTTTCTTAAAGTAATAGTACCTGAATGCAAACTCCAAACAAAACCTTTAAAATTAAACAAGCTTCAATGAAAGGTTAACAAAATAATTAAGTAAAAAATTAGTTTTTCTTTATAAGAAAGGGTTACAGAAGCATGCCTCTGGTGAATCCAAGCGTAATGGAGATATGAACTCTTTCTCACATAGCACCGGTAGGGAATATATAGATGATTTTTCTACAAATCATATATGACTTTTCCTACAAAATTACTCCAAACTTGGATTTACTCGATCGGAAGGTTGGATTTGACAAGTGTATTCTCCTAATCTGTGGAGTTAAAAACAAAACTTAACAAACTAGGGGGTTGAAGATTACTAGGCTCGCTAGCTAGCGACTAGCGAGGTAGATGACATGGCAGCCAAAAGCCAAGAACCGTTGATATATTTAGATATCTATTTTTTATAAATCTAGCTCTTTGCATGAGTTCGATAACCGCGGCAAACGATACGTGTTATCTGCCGTGCTATAATAGCTCGACAGCAAGTCGAAGACCCGCCGTGCCACCGGACATCGGCATGTGCATGTAATAAATACATGTGATCAAGGATCGAAAAACTGGAACCGGGGCAAATCCCGGCCGCCGGGCGGTACCGGTAACCGGCCGATTACCGCCCGGTTACTGGAATTCCCGGATTCAAACCAGAAGAAATTTGGCAAATGAATTTTTTATGTGGGGCGGGAGGAGACCGGTAACCGGTCGGTTACCGGAAAAACCGGTAGAATGAAGAGGGGTTTGGCTAGATATTTGGATCCAATTTCTCAACCCAAAGAAAACCAATTAAAGTTGAACTATCATAGCAAACTCAGTATGGAAGTTGGAGCTCCACTTTTGTTGCCCTAAATTGAAAGTTATGGGTGAACATTTTGCCCCACAAGCTTAAATTTTTTTTAACAAGTAAAACCCCAAAAACATAAGACTACATCAAACTAATCCCTTCTTGAAGCATTTTCTTGGAACTATGAGGCCAAAAGTAATTGAGATGATTCGGCATATAACAAAACTTCTAAATTGCCATATTTATGGGAAAAAAAGAACCGAACCTCAGTCAAAAAGGGTCTTCATCTGAATAGATTCAACTTGGTGTTGATCATATGGTGAAGCCCTCTCGTCATAGTGTCGTGTTACATCTGAAATAATAAAAACACAAGTTAATAGTAATGAATACTAACTTGAGTAATATACTAAAAAGTGAAAACACTAATGGAGAATCAATTCGTACCAATACATTACTGAGAAACGCGAAGGTTGTGCAATGTACTCATTGTTATCAATGAGGATAAGTCCTTCAGAATGAGTCAGGTAGGCTTTATATTGATCCCAAGTGTATGTGGGATGGGCATGTTGTACCCAATGATTATAAATTTGTTGGTAGTATGCAGATTCCGCCCATTGGTAAACAATTCTTGCATTGGGAGGATAAGAGATGTCCGAGAATGAATGAGAATCATCAGCAGAAGATAGTAAGTTGGCATCTCGACGCTCATAAGTCGGCAAAGAGTATGAGCTACCATATGATGCGTAGGAACAAGAGTCTTTGTGGTTGAGGATGATCTCGTTGGCGGTCCTTAACCCTTGTGCAGGTCTTTTTTTATTATTCTTGATTCGTGACAACCATGGTCTTCATCCTGGGTAGCATGTGTGAAAGTTTTCTCACAGGTGACTTCCAATGGTTGACATGTGTCTTGTTAGCCTTGTACCCCCATCGTGAGATGTCTCACCATCAGCACCATCATCAAATGACGAAGAGGAACTATCGTCAGACTCTTGGTATTCCACTGCATCAGATGTTGGAGTTTCTGTCTCTTCATCACTTCCCACAATATCCTCATCAATGTCTTTTTTCTTCTTCTTACCAACCGCTTGTTTTTTTGTTTGTGTAAGTGAGGCAAAGTCTCGAGCCAATTTTTCAGTTGATTGGCTACAAGCTTTTTTTTTGTAACATGAGACTTGCCAATAGTTTTTTTAGTCCATTCCTTCAACGGTTGGTCATCAAGTGCCATGTCAAGTTCATGCTCAGATATGTCATTAACTATAATTATAGATGGCATAAGGGGCTCACCTTCCTCATCTAGCAGAGGCTCTGAGTGGCTCATGAAGCTGTCAAGCCACTCATGGATTGGGTTTGCGCTGTCATACATGGTGGCATTAATGAGATCTCCAAAAGGATCTACATCTCTATCTTTATTCCTAATCTCATGCTCCTGCAATCGTAGCCTTAGATTGTAGTGGACATATACAAGCTTATGCAATTTCTTGTATCCAAGACGGTTCCTCAATTGGGTATGCACTAAAGCAAATGTGCTCCAATTACGTTCACATCCACTTGAGGAAACACATTGTGAGACAATCCGCAAGGCATATTTTTGTAGTGTTTCTGTCTCCGCTCCAAACGTCATCCACCATGCAGCTGCAAGTCACATGAAAAATATGTTGAACACTGATGGTTGATTTTGATTTATTTCGAATATATGTTGAACATACCTGCACTCATACGACTAGTAGCAAGGTAAGCCTCGTTTGAAGCAAATAGGCCTCGTCGGTAACAATAATATTCTATCTTGACTAGAGCCTGCACTGCATCCTCGGATGTGTCGGCTATTCTTTGAATTATTTTTGTCAGTGCAATGACGAGGGCTGCATTCTTCCCCAAATCATATAGTCTGTGGCTTTGCGGGTTAAGCAACGATGTTGTTCAAACACACATAGTCTATTAGACAAAATGTAACAAATATGCAACAGAATGTGTTATGGTTTACGAAAGTATGTACTTGCCTGGAACGATGTAGGTGCGTTGCTTCAACATTACAATTCTTCTATTAACTAGCTCCATAATACGATTGTAGGTAGCATCATCTTCTTTTAACACGTCTTTAAGTTCAAATTGAAGTTCATATGTTTTTGCAACCAGTCCTGCCACTGTTGCAGGTTTCTGCTGGTCTGCAAATCTCAGTAGTCGATAAATTGGTTGTACCACTTTAATGACCCAATCCATACTAGACCACCATTGTCTACTTGTGAGGCAGGAATACATGTATTCTTCTTCTTCGGTCATAGACAAATGGTTAGAGCTCCACACATCTGATACCATCTACTTCATGAACTTGTCTTTTCTATCCCAAAAACTCTTCAAGAAAATAAATGTCGTTCCAAACCTTGTGGCGTTTGGACGAACTATCTCTCCTCCAATTTGTTGTCTCATTTTTTTATGCAGGCGATTGTGGCTGTATAGGAACCGACAAATCCTCTTGGTCGCCTTGACAACTGCAGCAACCTTGTTGAACTGGCCGATGTCCTTCAACATAAGGTTCACAGTATGCGCTGCACAGGGCTGCCAGACTAGAGTTGGATGTTCTTCAATCACCAGTTGACACGCTTTCTTATAGTTTGCACCATTATCAGTCACAATCTGCATAACATAGTTAACTCCAATTTCTTCAACAACTTTACGGATCTCACGATACAAAAAGTCTGCATTTTTTACGTCATCGGTCGCATTCACTGACTTATGAAAAAAATATTCTTCCATTGCAGTACAACATGAAGTTAATTATACTCATCTGTGTAGGTCCTGTCTAGGAATCACACATGATGGATACTCCATATATGCTCCAATCATCTTTGAACTCCTGTACATACTGTTTTATCTCCAGTTCATTTGCATCAAGGTATGGCCCATCAATTTCATGCCCTCTAAGTGACGCAATACCTTCACCAAGTTCTTGTGTAACCTTGATGGCAGCACGATAATAAGGACACTCTGCCTTATTTCTAGGAATATCATTACTATGGAACCATTTAGCCCAAACTTTTTCAAGTTTTGACTTTGCTTCTTTCTTAAGAGTTGTGTCAATGCGGGGTTGGACGGGTGCCCGACTGCGTAAAATATCAGAATCAACTCTCATAGACTGCAACCTACCAAACATCCTTGAAAAATATTTCTTCCTGTACCCCTTCCTGTGGCACTTCCACTACCTCCACCATGTTCAAATGTCGCACCCCGGGCTCTTCCCCTCTGCTCGAGCTGGTGCAACTTCAACGACTCTCGCCGAGCCCATTCCATCTGCTTTTCCTCATCATCATCAAAGACATCTTCACGCGCTACAGGCTCTGAAGCAACTTGCTCTATTCTCAAGTGCTCATCTCTAATAGATTTCCTTTTGGCCTTCGTTTCTTCTATACTTGCTAGCATGAGCCTTCTCACTTCCGCCGGAACCCCACTACAAGGAATAACATCCCCGTGCTTCCCAACAAGATGTTCTTTCAAGCGTGTCACACCTCCACCTAACTTCGTAAGCTTACAATATCTGCACTTCCAACCAGCACCTCCTAGTCTCTCTTCATGGTCCCAAACATTGATACTTTTACCAGCCATCACTACAATATCATGCAGCAACAAAAACATGTATCAGTAAGGTACAAATTTAAAATTGCTAGAGGAACATAAAGCTTGTGAAAGCAAGTACAATGCCTGCACTGAAGAAAGCAAGTACAATGCTTGCACTGAAGAAAGGAAGAGATTGGAGAACCTTTTAATGAAAGAAAGTCTGCAAAAAAGTCAGCTTAAGGATGAGCTCAGATCAGTAAGGGAAGATGTTGAGGTCATGCAAGATGAATTACATAAGCATTCCTATTTAAACAATGTCATGCAAATTGTTTCTACATCCCTTCAAGAGCAACTGAGCAACCTATGCTCTAAAATTATTTCTTTCAGCAAGGACATCAACATTTCAGGCTTAGATGAGGCATCTCTGCAACATGAGCTTCAGAACAAGAATTACACTGCTGTCATGGTAAGCATGGAATTTGTCCAGCAGCAAGCATCCCAGAAGGTGCTTCATCTTCATCAGGAAATGGAGGTAATGGAAGAAATGTGTGATGTTCTTCGAAGGCGATCGGACAAATCTGAATCAGAATTGCTTGGTTTGAAACAAAAGTTTCAATGTGATTTGGATGACACAAAAGAAAAGTTGAACTTTTCAGTGGAACAAGTGGAGAAGCTTGAGCAAGAACTACAGGACATGTCACATAAATTTAAGATTAGCTCAGAGGCTCAAGAAAAGTACTCCAGTACCAATGGTGACTTAACATCAAGGCTGGCACAAATGGAAGTTGAGCTGCGGCACGTCACCACTGAGAATGAGGCTCTTGTTAAAAAGATGAAAGACATTGCTGCCATTGTTCAGGAACTTGAGAGGACCAAAGTAAGTCTTGCATAATCTGATGAGGGTAACATAACTCTCATCTAGTCTTTACAGTCTAAAGATGAACTGGTGATGCATATAGAAAATGAAATCAGAGCCTTGCAAAATGGTCTGAGATCTACTGACGAGAATTCTCTAAGAGAAAAGAGATTGAGGGAAGAGCTGCTGCTGCTTGCCTGTTGCTCTCAGAGACTGAATAATGCAATGCACTGCTGCAGCCAGCTAGCTTTTCTCCCCCCACATGCAGAGAACAAAAGTCTTCACATGCAACTTCACATGTAAATGACAAAAAGAGTACTTCATCATGTTTGAATGGGCTCCACATGTTCCTAACTGGATGCTTAAGCATCCAATGCCCCTGGAACCGTTTTCAACAGCTACAAATTCAATTTTTTGAAATTTGAATTCCGGCCGGTAATTTTCTTCCCGGTCGCAGCCGGGATTTCCGGTAACCGGCGGTTACCGGCCGGTAACTGCCGGTAATCCGAACCATGCATGTGATTAATTAGCGTTAATTAATCATTATTAGCACTAACTAGTGTTATTTAATCATGATTAGCACTATTAAGCACTTATTGCATAATTAGCACTAATTTATGCTCACTGTGTGGCGCGTAAAATTTTTGCTTTTTAGCCCAAAATTTGAAAGTTTTTTACATATGGACCCCTGGAAAAAAGATTTGCAAAAATGGACCCTTACCACGGCGCCAAATCATATAGCGCCCAGGGTACATGTCACGGCGCCATGTGCTTTAGCGCCGTGTATTGACACGTCGGAGCCACGGTGGCACAGCACGGCGCCATGGTCTGTGGCGCCGTTTCATGTACCCTAGGCGCTAACTGTGATGGCGCCGTGCTTCGTGACTTAAGCCCGAGCGCGGCCCCCGGCCCCCCAGCTCCCCCTCTCTCTGCTATGTTCAAACAGTAAACCGCCGCCGCCTCCCCTCTATTCCCCCTCCAAATCCTCTCAAATCCACCGATTTTTCTCACGGTTTTGCTTCCAAATCGAACAAGTAAGGTGAACTCTCTCCCCTCCCTTGATTTTTTGCAATAGATATGGATTATTTGAGCTACATTTCGTGGGGGAATATTTGAAACCCTAGATGAAATTAGTTCAATTTGGATCGGTTTTAGGTTAGATTTGCAATAGAAATGCGTAATGTAAGAGTAGTATTGTGTATACAATCGTTTTTAGGATTTGATTTTTGTGAGATTGATGAATATTTAGAAATTTGAGTAAGATTGATGTCGGAGAATAGATGCATTTATCGTATATTGGTGAGACTTATATCATTTTGTTGCCCTCATTATCAATAAGCTACCAGTGAAAACTATTCATAAAGGTATTTGCAAAATACGTAAAACAAAACTATAGATTCCCTTTCAATTTTTTGTTTGGTTCATATTGACATATATGTTATAATTAGTTATGAGTATATCCAAAATGATCAACTTTGTAAATGGGACACCGGGGATAGAGAAACGGGGATGGAGGGTAAATCATATACAAGCTGACATGTATTTAACCAAGGGTAAATCTCTAATGCTTTCATTTTGATTCAAATTTCATAATTCAATTTGATTCTTATTTTTATTTATAAATATGTTTTATAAATTTCTTATTTGAATATTTCTTAAACATTGAATTCTAAAATTTATCACAGGATGGCGAGATACCGGCTGCTAGACGAGTTCTACGAGAGGGAGCACCGCGGCAGGCTCACGGAGGACGGCCAGGTATGTGTGTGGTCGAATTGTACATGTGTTCAACTTGATGGTCACGCAGCTAACTTTTATAGCAATTTTCAGGACATACTCATACTTCGTCCTCGAACCCATGATGCGGTCCAGTTGATGAGATACGACAACCGCTATACCCCACTGCTGCGTCGTGCTGGGCTTCACACGGTCGCTAACCTAATACGGCGGGGCATGCCGGTTTTCAACCACCCAGCTTTGACCGCACTTGTCGACAGGTGCATTTTCTCTATCGGGTCTATTTGTTTTCGCTTCTATATTCTTACATACGTAACTAATTCTTTTCTCCTTGTACTATTAACAGGTGGAGGCCAGAGACACACACGTTCCACCTACCCTGTGGGGAGATGACCGTCACGCTGCAGGACGTGGCGATGATACTTGGACTTCCCATCAGGGGACAGCCGGTGGTCGGCCCGGCGGTGTCTGAGGGCTGGAGGGCACGTGTGGAGGCCTTCCTGGGCACGTCATTGCCTCCTGTACCAGATAATCCCAGGCGAGGCCGCGTCTCGGGGGTCCACCTTAGATGGTTGCGGGCTACCTTTGGTGAATGCCCTGATGCCGCGGACGACGCCACGGTGACCTTCCACTGCCGCGCTTGGGTCCTGCACATGTTCAGGGCAGTGCTGTTCCCGGACGCCACGGGGGATGCTGCTTCGTGGATGTACATCCACTGCCTCCAGGACTGGGGAGACGCTGGACAGTTCAGCTGGGGCTCGGCGGTCCTCGCGTTCCTCTACCGCCAGCTCTGCGAGGCCTGCAGACGCAAGGCGCCCACGTCGACGCTTGGTGGCTGCGTCTTCCTCCTGCAGGTGTGGTGATGCATTTATTTTTCCTACAGTTCTTTGTTTTCGTACATGGCTAATCGTATGTTTGCCCTTATGTTCGCTTGCTAGGTGTGGATGTGGACACGCATTCCAGTGGGGCGCCCTCGAGTGTTGCAGGCGCAGCCTTGGCATCCACAGGGTGTGGATGACCTCGGCCCCACTGTTGCGTACCTGTGGGATGCAGTGTCAGTCCCGTTCGCGACTACTCAGCGGGCGTACGTGGATTTCAGCAACGAGCTTGACACCTTGTCTCCCACGATGGTAAGAAATTGGTACTGCATTTATTTTTTCTACAGTTCTTTGTTTTTGTACATGGCTAATCGTGTGTTCGCTTACTAGGTGTCCTGGGAGCCTTACTCCGAGGCACAGGTTCTAGCGCTACCGCTCAGCACCATGTGCCGCAGGGACTCCCATATTTGGAGGATGAGGTGTCCGCTGATCTGCTTCTACGCCGTGGAGATTCACCTCCCCCACAGAGTTGCGCGTCAGTTCGGCCTCGTGCAGTTCTTCCCCCCAGAGGGGATGTCGACTTCTGTTGAGTTGCACAAGTAAGTAACAATTTGTGTTTCATTTAAAATTCTTTTTGTTCGTACTAACAACTATTGTTGACATCTGCTATATGTACAGGTTCGACAGGTCCGCCAACGAAAGGTGACGGACTTCGCTCATTACCACCGAGACTACGTCCAGTGGTGGAGGAGGATGGAGGACAACTGCGAGCCGGACAGTACCCCTCACAGCAACGCCAGCTTCCAGGATTACTTGTCCTGGTACCACGGCGCCACCCGCTACAGGCTGAGGCAGCAGTGGACCGATGTCGACTACGCGGACCTCGCTTCGTCCGAGGACGAGGACACCGCGTACGACAAGCGTGCGAGGGAGGGCACAGTGGTCGAGGCCGCTCCGATTCTTGATCGAGTGGTACGGAATGCATGATATTTACACTTACTTTGGTTCAATACGTTTATCTCGTACTTACTTATGTTCAAACCTCGGTGCATGATATTCTTTAGGGGACTTCTCTCCAAACCTCGGTGCGGGACATCGACGAGGCTCTCAGCCACCCAGTTGGTGACCTGGATAGCGAGAACCGCAGCCTGAGGGACCTCCTGCAGAGACTTCGACGTCGCCTCAGTCGGGCGGCAGGTCGGTGTGGTTGCCGCGCACGCACGGACGTCGCACCACCGGCGGCCTCCCAGCGCTCGGGTGCCGCTGCAGCCTCGTCGTCACACGTCGGCACGCGCCAGTCCACGAGGAGCTTGTCACGCACTCCGACTTTTAGTCAGGGCGATGACGACGACGACGACGACGACGAGGCGGAGCAGGGTGACGACGTCAAGGAGGAGCAGGGTGACGATGTCGAGGAGGAGCACGAGGACGAGGAGGCATCTACCCACGACGAGATTGGGATGTCGCAGATGCCTGACGCACCGTCTACTCAGGCTTCGCAGCGGCCTCGTCGTTCGGCTCGTCCCCCGAGCACGTATACTCCAGGGAGTGATGCTCTAGCCAAGGGCAAGGGGAAGGCCAAGAGGCAGTGATGTTTGAGACTTTTTCTATAGACATGTCATATTTTCAGACTTATGTGATATTTTGAGACTTTTGTATATTTATGTGGTATTTTGAGACTTATTGATAACGATGTTGTTATTTAGGTTTTCAGATGTTTCATGTGTGAATGTATGTGTGTATGTCTGTGTATGTGCATATGTTTTACAGAAAAGTTTGCTGTTTTGCTGTGTTTTTTGTCAGGTGTAGCTTACACGGCGCCATAACATGTGGCGCCGAGATGTGTATATACGGCGCCCAAATGTTTGGCACCAAACAGTCGAGCGCCTTATATACACATCTCGGCGCCACATGGTATGGCGCCGTGTAAGCTACGTGCGGCGCTCGTATGTTTGGCGCCGAAATAGGTGGACGCAAGGCACGACGACCACGCTTGAGTGGCTAAGGCAGTACACGGCGCCACTACCTTCAGCGCCGTACGTGCATAGCACGGCGCCGTGTGACATGGCGCCGTTTTGTGCCACCGTGGCTCCGACGTGTCAATACATGGCGCTAAAGCACATGGCGCCGTGACATGTACCTTGTGCGCTATATGATTTGGCGCCGTGGTAAGGGTCCATTTTTGCAAATCTTTTTTCCAGGGGTCCATATGTAAAAAACTTTCAAATTTTGGGCTAAAAAGCAAAAATTTTACGTGTGGCGCCCGGCACACCCACCGAGAGACTGTAGCTTGGTAGGTGCTTATTGACCTCTCTTAGCTTGGTAAATATTTGTTGAATTTGGTAGGTCTACGAAAAAAACTAGATTTAGAAAACGGTGTCTGTAACTTACTATTTGTGTGAACAGTTCAGAGGTCAACCCTATAGTCTTCGGTCTTTGTTCGTCCGGTCAAACGCTGGCCCCCCCTCGTCAAGGGGCTGCGGTCGACGTGAAGACCCGCTGACGTAGCGCCGCAGCACCACGCCGGCCCCTCGTGCGGATACCAAATCACTCACTTAGTTAATTGTTAGTATATAATATCGTCTAGTCCTGGACCACCGAAAGCTAATTAAACGCGCATTAGAAAGCTAAGATCTTGGCCGTCCTATTGTCGGATCTAATGGTCCCAGTGGAGCTTGAATAGCAGTCGCGTTGCCGTACGCCACTAATGATTCGAACAGCTAGCACTGATTACACTTAATTCTTTGAACACTGACAGGTTGGTCCTACAGCACGTGCTGCTACGCTAATGCCCTCTAATCCGACCTAAGGTCCTAAGCTACACAGCTAGCACTGAACGATCTGTTGCTGGTCGGCCTACCACATTTGATCACATGTTTCGTATATTGAACGGAAGACTTCTATGGCTGCTCATCCATTATACACATCACACTTACACTACATATATACATGTATCATACCTCATAGAGCATAGATATATATTTTTCCACTAAATACACACGTATGTGCACACATATGTGTCACCCAGGACCGATCTAATTAAGAATTATATCCAAGCAGATAGTTCACACGAGCCGAACAAAGCTCGGTACTCTCCATTCTTTATACATTTGGTAATTTGGTACAGGTGCATTGTGACTAGTCGGAAATACACATCATACATACTTTATACATTTTTCGGTGAACTATATTTTATATATTTGGTACAGGTGTATTTGTCTGCAAAGTGATGTTTAGGTATAACCTGGAGCAAAGTAAACTAGAACCATTTGATTTAAAAGCAATGAACTAGGTTGATCCGAGACCCTTTGATCGACTTGACATATTCCAACGATCTTTCGCTTTCCATGAGGATGTTTGTGCTTCATCGGTGGGAAAACCACGAATGAGCAGCGGTGTTAGAGCATGTACAATACAAGATGCTTATATATAAGTGCTTAAAGAGAGATAATATAGCCACATCATCAAGCATCCATGCAAAAGTTATTTCCTCCAATGCAAGCATCTCTTCCATAGATGCTATATTATCTATTAATAGATATAGTTATACACATAAGCACCTACTAAGCATCGGTGCTTATTTAAGCATCGATGCTTCAAAATAAGCACCTTATCTATCTTATGTGGTAAGAAAAATTAGTTTTTTTATTACTAAGCATCTCTCTAAGCGCCTGCATTGGACATGCTCTTAGATGGTGCGAACTCGATGAATGGACGGTGGTTTTGGGATAACCCATGCTCAGAAGGGTTCAGTTGGTTATCACGATTATCTTTAAGAATTACCAAGCGTGAAGGTCATGTGATTAAATTATAAAAATTCACAAATAAACCTACTTGACGTGCAGTTAATGGAGATGAACCACAACTGTTTGTGGTGCTCATTCTAGCTTAAAGCTTAAGCATTTTTTGGCACTGATTGAGGCTTTTTTAGCATTGTATCTGTTGTTAACTTTTAGCTAATTAAAAGTAAAAAAATAAAAAATAGATTATCTCATTACAGATAATTCAAAGCAATACAGAAAAAGGCAAAAAGCTTGAAAAAAACGAAATTAAAAAGTTAGAAGCTAAAAGCTGAAGTCCATTGAGCAGGGCAGAAAAAGATTTAGGGTTAGGGTGTAGAACCTCTTATGCTAGTCCAACCTACAAAAATGCTTAAACTCGTAGTATTTTCACCGAGTTGATAGAAAAATAAAGTTGAATTCTCCCAAAAGTCTCTATCTATGTATAAAATTTCACAGTAAAAATTATTCTATGTTAATATCAATAAAATGGAGAAAACTCAGACAAACAATAAATCAAAAGGGAAAGGAAAAGAGAAAAATAAAAATGTTACTATTTACATAGAATTTAACTCTCTCTTTTTGTTTCTTCTAACACACCTTAAGCATGAAATTTAAATTGTAAAGGTTACTAAAAAATTCCATATACTACACCAGTTTTTCTGGAGGTTTTTTATACTGATGTGGTGCCTAAATTGAAGCACAGAATATACCTGCTGATATAGAAAAAGCATGGTATGACTGTATGGTGCCCAACGAGTGAATCATGCAGCCCAGCCACAGCACCCCACTTCTCCTTCAGCACTTGGCGCATTTGCTCAGCCCAGCCGCCCATAGCCCAGAATGCTAGGCTTTTGCTGCCTCCGCGGCTGAATTTTCCGGCCCAGACACTTGCACAGCGGTGGTGCCGCAGCCCACAAGCCGACAAACCCTGCAACACTGCAAGCCTAGCCCTAGTCCGTTAGATGACCGCGACAGCAATGGTAAGTGACACGTGTACCTGCTGCGCTCTTTTACCGTAGAGTAGTTTGAATTCAACAAATCATAACCATAACATTTCCGGGGGATTCCGGCCTCCTCGCGGTGGCCACGTCGCCCCGCCCGCGCGTCCGGCCGGTGCGTGGCGGGGGGATTTCTGTACGGTCAGGGGAGGCCATTTCCTCCAGTTTTCTGGAAATTACGTAAAGGTCATTTTTCCTCGCGAAAAGGTCCCTGCAAGTTTTTTAAAAAAAATTTGGATAGCGCCCCGCAGGTTCCCGAAATTACGTATAGGTCCTTATTTACTTACGTACAGATTCTTACAAGTCCTCGATTTTTTACGAAAAACCCTTTACCTTTCTCGAAAATACGTATGTGCCCTCGATTTTTTTTAAAAAAACTCCTCACAAATTATCGCCTCTTTTACTTCGGTACACACGGTGACTGGCGCGGCGTGTCGCCGCGCCTATGAGGCTAGTTACTCATAAACGCGGTAGCCATGAACCTGCTATTATGTGGCACTACAATAGGACCGCAGCACTACCTTAAGCAAGTGCAGGATGTCCAACTGCACAGGCCACCGGATGCCCAACTGCACAGGCCGTAAAAAAATTAAGGGCCCCTCAATTTTAATTGAACTACTAGTAACTCCACTCGGTTGGGCTGAAAAATAGTGATTTATAACTGAAATTGCATTGTAACTGGCTGAAATTACACTGTAGCTGAAGGTGGCTTATTTGACATAATTAAATTTAAAAAATTTAAAAATAGAAAAAATATGTTATCTCATCACGGACAACGCAAACGAATAAAGGGAAAAAAGAACCAGCAAAAAAGCTCAAAAAAAGCCAAATGTTGAGAAAAGACAAAATTTATGAATAGTAAAAAAAATAAGCCAGAAGTCATAAGCTCAAGCCGAAATGAGCAGGGCGTAGTCATTCGTCAATCTGGATGGGAGTGAGTTAAGAAAGCCTCTTATTCTTCCTTGCTGTAAATACGAAGCTTTACTCTAATTAAGCACCGATCCATAGTGATAACGATAAAAAAAGAATAGTGAAGCTAAATCTTCAGCGAATAATGAACTTGGTGATTTTGAATTTTTTAGTAGAAATAACTACAGTAAATTTTGTTAGCAAGAACTTACAATCAAATGAAATGCTTATTGATGTTGCTATTGAAAAAGTGTAGAGGCTGATTTCCTTTTTCAATCGATATACAAACACTGTTTTTTTAATGAACTGGAAATACCAAACGAGATTGCACTTGATATGGATATTGATCCAACGTTCCGTAGAAAGCGTGAAATTCGAAGAAAAGAAACATTT